>JAWWEQ010000055.1:6485715-6768612 GCA_035583055.1 Torymus tubicola | reverse complement strand
AAACCTGTCGATAACTCAAGTTTATCAAAACGTTAGGGTCTAATATTCTAGCATTCTTCATATTTTAGCATCTAAAACCATACCTCAAAGTTTGAACAAAATTTGAACAGATCCCGAGTTCGTGACCTCTCCTAGTGAGTAGTAAAACACATTTGAAAAAATAAAAAAGCTCATGCTTGTTTAACCCAAAAAATTTTCAAGTAATACCGATTGCAATGCAAATCGATCTAAATTACACCTTTCATAGATTTAAAATAGCTCTAAACGTTAATATATTGCATTCTAATATGTTATTTGTAAATTCATGTACACAGAGAAACATTTAATATTACCTGATGAAATCTACAAGTGGGTAAGTTTGTGTATTCAAAATCTTAAGTAATACATTAATTCCATTACGACAATAAAGAATTAGTCGCCTCTATGTGTACAATTTATTGTTTGTGATAAAAAACATTTAAAACTATACCGTTATAGTAAGAGTAATATATTAAAATAAGTACAATAATACATAAAATTCGCTCAATCGTTAGACACTATTCTCTCACTAGTTGAAAAGCATATTAATTCTTTGATTTTGAAGTTTGTATAATGTTAAATATATTTGCTGCCACAGTTAGTCAATATTTAAATGCAAAGACTGGAGAAATTAGTATCGAATCGTTGAAAGAGACGATCCGACACTGAAATTTACTCACCAGGAATGTGCCGCTCGCACGGATTCGACTGTCCAATGCTGTTGTTGGCTTCGCAGACGTACGTCCTTGGATTCGTGACGGAGTCATCCAAAAGCAGGTAGCTTTTGCCGTTCAGGACGATTGGAGTCTGCTCGATCGTGTCGTTGTCGCTCTTCAGTGACCATTTGAAGCTATACTCGGTAGGGTTGCCGTCGGCGATACACACCACGTAATCCTTCCCGTCCATTACCTCCTTATCAACTTGGCATTCGGGCTTGTCTGCGGGAACGAAGTGCGCGAGTAGTGGCACAGTAAAAGAGGAAAATGCGCATGCAGCGCTATACGGTTATGTCGCTCGCGTGATATCTCCCAAGTACTCGGCTCGCGTTTTCTCTCTCTCTCTCTCCCTCTCCCTCTCTCTCTCACGATTCTTCCCGTCTTTTTTTACTGCGACGAAGGTAGGAAGTTCCTGTATTTTAAAAATCCATAAATCCGAACGTTGCGCGGATGCGATAAAACGCATAAGCCGGTTTCGCGCTTGGGAGTTAGCACTCGAGGTATGCGGAATTTGGATATAATGTCGATGAAAATGCGCAAGTGGAGCGAGTTATACCAGGCTCGAAAACGCGTGTATATAATAACTGATACTCTTTTTAGTCTGTACTTTTTTTTTTAATGTGAATTGGATGCTACGGAAAAATCTGATATCTGTTATCGAAGTAACATGATCAATGAATTTTGCAACAAATTCCTTCAATTTGAGTAAATATTAAAGTGATATAAAATTGTAACAATCTTGCGGTTTTGCTGCAATATTGAATATCATACTGCTGTGCGTAACTATTACAATTTGCATAGAAGCCACATTTCTGGGAAAATACATTGCGAAGTCGTAGATTTAAATAACTTTTATATGCTTCGACTTTTGCTGTAATAGTGAAACTGTATATTCTACGTCGATATGCTTTCCTATTTTTCAGTTATAAAAAAATTCTTCATCGGCATTTCAACAGTTTTCCTTTTAAATAAACTCATCATATAAAATATCACTTATATTTTTGTCAATGATATTTCAATTTGTGATCAGTATTTTTAAATCCCATTTATTTTATATAACATTCCTCTTCTGGCGACATTAACGTATTTTCAAACAAGAAAAAGGTAAACTCACATTGAACATTAATGTAGGTGGATATGGTCGCGCTGCCAATTTTGTTGTTTGCCTGGCAAACGTAAGTGCCACGACTGTTGCGAGGAAAAGGCGTCTTGAAGTGCAGTACAGGACCCTCAGAGATGATTTCGGTCTTGCCTTCACGGTACCATCGATACTGGGGATCGGGGCGGGCAGTTGCTGTACACGTGATTGGTTGTGGGATATTGTCCACCACGACGTTTACCATCTCCTTCGAGATCGTTAAGTTCTCCGGTGGGACTATAAGAAGATTCAAGTTTTTGCAAGGAATAAACATTATTATAATGCTATAATTAAATTAAATAGGATTTTCGTACAGAATTCGAAGTCATACGCAGAGATTATATTGAATTTATCAATTTGAAGATCTAACAGTTTCAATTTGAAAAATAGACAAGCTTCAAAGATTAGTAATTCTTATAAGTTTTTTTTGTTAAATGTTATTTCGTGTTTTATTTAAAATTTATTGCAATTCTCTAAATTTAAAAATATAAAAATAGAAATATAGTGTATATGTATTTCCCAATTGTAAAATTGAAAATTACTCACAATAAACCTCAATCTTGACAGTACTAGTGACACCAGGTCCAATGCCGTTTGATGTACTCATGCACGTAAAGGTGACATCGTTGTCGTGAATCCGATCAAGCTGACCTGATGGCCAGGCTGTAAGATTCCAGACCAACGACGAATTGATGCTTTCGAAGTCGTCGGTGTTAAAGTCCGGCGGATCGCGTTCGTTCAGCACGTAGTACTGGCGCGTGCGTGTGAAGTCGATCGTATTGTTGTTTTTCATCCAAACGATATCGCACATTGGTGAGCACTCGACGTGGCAACCCAAGCTCACGTTCGTCGCGTTGTACACGAAACCGACGAGCTGAGGTAGCTTCTTGATGAAGGCTGGTGGGGCTGTAATGTGGAAGTTACAGTGGTAAAGTTCGAATATTTGATTAAAAATAAAACCTGTTTTTTTTCTCCACACGAATTTTGATTATTCTTATTACATGATTTTGTTCATTTATCTTTATTTTTATATTACCTAAATGCTCGTTCGAGATTTACACTTGAATATGGGCACCTTTTCTATTACCAAATATTAGAACTTTCAACAAAAGGTTTAAAAAGTGAAAATTTCAAACTTTCGAATAATATACTAATTGCTGAATATTTTAACAAAGATACATTTGTAAAATACTGAGAGATAAAATTGATTAGAAATTCGTGAGTTGTGGTTGCAGTAATAAAAGTGCTACGCATTTCGGACGATGCGTTAGACGGATCAAATACATCAAAAAGTTATATGAGTAATTAACGGGCTGCCACACTCAAATAATTGCTGACCCGAGTAAATTTCGCAGTTTCGAAGTTATAAAGGAAGAAATAATTCAATCCATTTAAAATGAAGAGTGCACTCTTAAGGTAATTATATATCAGAATGGTTTGTATGAAAGAAATGAGATATTAAAATTGGTGAGTAATATTGACAAAATTTTTACATACATGGTATAACCAAAAAGAGTTTAATCTACTTCAATACTACACTAAAAGAACAATTTTATATATTTAAGTAAATTACACTTGTTTTAATAAATATTAGTCCTAAGTAAATTTGAATTAAAGGAAGTTCGATTCATTCAAATTAAAAATGTTATTCAGTTCTGGTACTCAATTAATTATACAATTAATAATTTTTACTAGACAATTCTTTGTTTCTATTATTTCAACAAATATTCATTTCGTATGGAAAATATTCACAATGGACTGGTACTCTAAGTGCTTCGTTATTGAGACATGAAAGTGGGGAAGTTTAATTAATAAATTAATTAAAAAGACTAATTAGATAACGTTTTTTATGTAAAATGCATATTTACATTTTCTTAATTAAGAATGACTAATACTTCACTTTTCCCATAAAAGTAAAAAAAGCTAAATTGCTTTCTTTAGGGTTTCCGATGTTTTTAATTTAGTCTTTAAAAATGACCAGCAAAAAATAAATTTCAATTACTAAGATTTATTAGAAGTTTTTAAGCATAAAAAATATTTAATTATACACATTCCATACGTACAACTCTTGTGCCCTAAATTACTTGAAAATCAAGAATTTCCCACCAATACCGTTGAAATCTATTCATTTTTTGGGCACAATTGATCTAAAAATTTTTTTTCACTCATTTCATCACAAAACTCATAATAAACTTTCAGAAAGTAACTTATACATATTTTTAGTAATTGAAATAAATTTTTAGCAAATCATTTTAGAAAGATAAGTGTACTTTGTCTGTGTATATATTTCGCACGATAAATTTTATAATAATTTCCTCTAGAACAAAGTCTGTATCTGTAGAAAAACTATTTTGCAACTTCACAGAATATAAAATCTTTATTACCAGTTGAGCATGTCACTAAACAATCAAAATATTGCTGACTCTCTCTCTCTCACTCTCTCTCTCTCACTCGCTATTCGGCACTAAACCCAGAGGAAGCCCACTAAAGTGCTAGCAGGGATAGTAGATATTTCTGGCATCGCTTCGTGCTCCACCCCAACTAAACCAACGTACACGCATTACAGGACAAACATAATTACCGGATACATTGACGAAAGTGGTGGCAGCTTCACCGTCCCCGGCCTCGTTGTACGCAGTACAGGTGAAGTTGGCTCTGGTCTCAAGACGTGTCTTGTCCACCTGGTAAACTGGCTCGTTCTCCTCGGAGAGTCGGTCAGCACCACGGAACCACTTAAAGCCAGTAGCTGGTGGCCTACCTGGATCCTTTACCGAACATGTTACGTTCAGTGGTTCTTTCTTCACTACTCGTTGTGGCTCGTACGAAATAGTAGCTGGACCAGGTTTATCTGAAAAGAAGACGGTCATGTCTTTGCTTCATCATCGTAAATATATTTGCTTTGTTTTCGTTTTTTTTTCTCTGTCAGTAGTTTCATAGCAATTGCCTCTCGTGAGCCGAAAGCAAAAGAGTTCGAGGACGCACAGGAGTAAGGTAAAAAATATTTGGTTAGGGACGCGTCTCCACTTTCGTTACTTTTACGGTCGGTTTTATGACGGCATTGCAGCGACGTGGGCGCGGCCACTCGTAGACCTTCGCCGCGAGTGTTTGATAACGGTGCTTCTTTTCGGAGAAGGGATTATGTGTACGTTTTATAGGCGGGACACACAGGGGTTTCTTTTGAGATGCGAGTGACCTCATTGGATAGAGAACCACAAAGAGGGAATTATACGGTGGAAAGATGTCTTATTTGGTAGGCAGCTTTTGGGTTAAGTGCTTTGGCTTTACATTTCCATTCCTAGTATATGCACGTAATATGATGGATAGTGCGAATTTATAAATATTGAAGGAACCATGAAACACGCGTTAAAGTACTTTTATATAGTAAGGTGATGAATCTTTTCAATGTACAACAGAACATTTTACTCTAGAGAACACAATCGAGAGTCGGGAACATACTTTTTCACCGAACACCGAGTGACCACGCAATCTCGATAACAACAACCGCGGCGTATCAGTAATACATTTTTCTAAGAGTCCGCGCGTAGTTCCACACACAATAACTTTTATTCCCTGCCCTTCTCTCGTAACTTTTTTTAAAGTGGTAGTACCGCGCAACAGTTACGTGGAACCGCTAGAGGCTGAATTCACGTATGTATGTGTATATACTGCGTGCATGTATGTAAATGTACGTACAATAGACGACGACGGGCTTATTAGAGGAGATTGGACCCCAGCCAGCGTCGTTTCTGCCCTCGCACGAGTAGTTGCCGTGGAAGGAGCGACCCACAGACTCGAGCAGCAGCTTGCTTGGATCGATGTCGCAGAATTCCTCGGCGGAGGCGTTGCGCGAGCAGTCGGGCAACTCCTTTAGTAGATGACCGTCCAGGTACCAACGTACAGCGGTCAGGTAGCCAGGGTTACCCGCGACGACGTCACAGCTGAGAGAGACATTGAGCCGAGAAGCCTCGATTATTGCCATGTCCGGCTCCATCGTTACCTCGACGCTCGGTCGAACTAGAATGAAAAATATTAGAGGTTATTTTTATATGGCTTTGGTTTACAAATGAGATTCTTTGTTATAAATAATTAATTGCATTGTCCTCAAGAGCCTTAATAAGTGACGTATTGAAATGATAAACTCAATTCAAGGAAACCGAGTATGAATCAATTAACAGCAGTTTTTTTATATCACGACTGATATACGTATATAAAAAAAAGAATAGTAGACAAGTTAATGAAATATTCGTTTCAATTAATAAATAAATCAATACTTTATATAGTTAAAAATAAATAGAACTCTTTTGAAAACGGAAGTTGATAAACGGAATGTTGATAAACATTCTTCTTCTCATTTTTGTTATGAATTATAATATTTATGAATATTTGAAATATGCAGTGATTTAAGATATTTGAAAAAGAAAGTAACGTGAGAATGCTTTAAATACTTTTAATAAACACCATTGGACAAAAACCAAATAATTATCATTGTTCTGAACTAGTCTAAAATATCGTAGAGTAACTAAAACTTACAGAATACGGTAACTTCAATGAAGTCCTGGGAGCTCGAGTTGCCAAAGTCGTTTTCCAAAATGCAGGAATAACGGCCGATATCGCTGGCGCTGGCATTTTTCACCAGCAGGGACGTCAGCTCATTCGTGCCACCCTCGTACCTCTCGTCGCTTAGCGTGAGGTTCTTTCCGTCTCGTTGCCTGGGCAAAACGGTCGTCGATTATTTCCTCCCCGCGTGAAAACGCTTGCTCTATTTTCCCCGTGGGTTAAATTTCTTATAATACTCTACCGTAGCATGTGAATTGATTTATCATAGCGAAGCAAAATTGATTTTTCGTTAGGGGGGCTGGGGGGATGCGTGCATTACAGGGTATTTTTCACATAAGCGGTCGAGAATAAAGGTAAAATGGATTTAAGAGAATTCTGATAAGTGGGTGTTTATTATATGGAAAATAGGTATGCATCGAAGTAAAACGTTACCTGATATTTGGAAGTAAATCGAACGTGATATATTATTTGTTTTAATATCTTACCATACTACATTAGTTAATGTGGCTGGATTCGCTTCGTAGTCGCAAAATAATTGAAAATCTTCGGTTTCGTTGACTGTAATGTTACTCGGACTCATTCGTACTATCGGGGGATCTAGAATCATACAATATGGAAAATTATTTTAAAAATCAATAAATATACATTTATTTTATTTAGAAATACAATTAGGGTAATTGATAATTATGATTGTAAATATTATTAATGAATCCGGTGTATATCAATTGAAACATTTACTTTTATTTAATATTTTCTTTAACTAAAGAGTTGATAAATATTCTTTAATAGACTTCCATTGAAGAAAATGACTAAATATCTTATTAATTAGTATATTCATTTAAATTGTGAAATATTAAAAAAACAGAAAGAAGTAATTCAAATTTATTTAACTATCGGTTTAGTAAAATTAGTGGAGTTAAATCGCTAGAGCCCTAATTTTTATCTGACTCCGATTATATTAGCATTTTAAGAATTTAACAAGTTAAATATAGTCAATTTTAATAAAATTCGTTAAAGTTGAAAGACAATTCATTAATTAATCAATATTTCTAATTTGCCTTCAATATTCCCCGATGAAAAATTGCATTTCGTAAAAATTTTCCAATTTGAAATTCCCGTCACAATCGACAGCTAACTCATTATTTCCACGTCGTGTGCACACCTACCGGCATCTCACGTATGCGTTAGAAGCAAAAAAAGTGAGTTCAATGAAGCTTCCTCTTACTCTCCTCTTCTCTTTCTTTCTCTCTCTCTCACTCTTTTACTAACAAAAATTCCGTATGTGTGCATGCGCTTTTGGTCTAAAATAAAGCCTCTAACCATCGGAATTCTTTTAAATCATGGAAATTTCGCTTTATTATGGTGTCGTCGGATGGATCTACTGCATAATAGCGAGTGAGTGAGATGAAGAGAGATAGAGAGAGAGAGATAAAGAGAGAGAGAGAGAGAGAGGGAGACCCATAGAAGAAAGATAAGTGTGTACGTATAGGAAACTAGTTAACCAGATGTGTAAAGAGGCTCGGGGGAATGGAAGCCAGAGGAGTAGTGAAGTAGGAGGAAAGGAAGGAGGGGAGAGAGAAAAGGACGTGACATGGGTTGAGAGAGGACGAATTTGCATGATGCCGTCGGCGCTGCGAGGCATGCGCACCGCCTCTCTCTCTCTCGCGCGCGCGCCGGCACGCGTACGTATAACGTATATTCCTCATCCGTTTTAAAGGTGGTCCTCCCTCTTCCTCTTCCTCCCTCTACCTAGACTCTTCTTCCCCTTCATCACACGCACGTTTTTTTTTTGCGACGTCGATCGATTTTCTAGTAAGCCGGCGCATTCCGTATAGGAAGCTTACTTTGGCTGAGAATGCGTTGATGTTAACACGATAAATAAGAATTATTAATTAAATAGCTGATTGTTTTATTTGACACTTTCATTCGTAAGATCTAAAATACTTTTGAAAACAAAGATAAATAAAGCTTTTTTCTAGCCGGTTTTGTTTTGAATAGCTGCAGATTTAAACAAGTATTGACCTTTACGCGAGTTACTATGATGAGATATTTCAAATTCGTAATAATTAACTAAATTTTTTGTAATACAGAAACTTCATAAAGGAGAAAATGTTTTTCTACTAAAAATGCTGAAAAATATATTTTAATATTCTTGGCATGAAAATTTGCTATTTCCGAGAAAGTTTTTTTTAGTGTGTTTACGCTTGCAACCGTGCATGTGTTTTAATATGCGGATAATATCTTAAATATATGTACTGATTCAAATGAATCAGTGTTATTTTTTTGTTAATAATACTTCTAAGATCTGAAAGCTTGTTTAAATTATAGGATTTTCTTCTGTTTTATTGGCAAAAGTTGTCATTTGCTTTATTTCTTGAAAAAGTCTTGAAATAGCCTTTTCTTGAAACGGTAACTTTGCAAATTCTCAAAGATCATTTATACGAATGATCAATAGAAAATAAAACTAGGAAAAATTAACTTTTATTTCATATTTTTAGAATGAAAAAATATTGATTCCTTTCAAAGTTATAAAAGTTTAAAATAAATCATAGAAAATGCACTGTTTAATCCGTAAAATTGAATATTTGACTGCTTGGAAATTTTGATGCATTTTCTATGCTCTATTTAAAACTTTTATATCCTTAGAAGAAATTCACATTTAATTATGAAAATGTCAAATGAAAGTCTTCTAATTCAATTATCAATTTTTTAAACTAACTGTAGGACTTTTTAAAGTTAAATGGTTACCGTTTTAAAAAGAGGCCTTTTTCCAGATTGTTTTCAAAATCAAGTAAAAAATTCCCAAAGACGCATGTTTTCAGCGTTAGGGTCTAATAATATAGCTTTCTTCATATTTCTACATTCAAAAACCTATTCTAAAGTTTAAACAAAATCTTTGACCCACAAGTAGTACTCTCCTGGTGAATTATATTTCAAACTGTTATAATGTTAATATTCACTTAAGATGGTATTGCATTGTATTTTACTTGACTATGACACTATTTTATTTTAACATGTAAAAATAAATCCACTCTTAAAAAAATTATTTCAAATTGAATTTTTGTATTAAAAAATAATAAATGTTTCAAATTAATTAAAAGTCAATCATATTATATAAAATTTTTATCATGACCTAAAAAACAAAATATTACGCGCAAAGGGCGATTGAATGCAGCTAGTTCTTATAGAAAAGAAGAAAGTCGATATGAACCTTGGACAAATTCTACGAAAACTGCAAAAAAAAACATCTTGTTTTTATTCTGGAAAGAAAAATGAATAAAAACTAACGATAAAGTAATGAACAAAGTTGACGTCCTTTTTGACGTCGAAACTTTAAAGAACGATGTATTCATTAATTACAACGATGTTACAATTTTTTTTAATATTATTAAAATCCACAACAATTTCATTATATTACTAAATCGAAACCCGACCGTGTTCCTTTCCTTGCAACAATACGTAGTAATGAACCCGAATGTGCATAATCAGTTATCAACCGAATATGCCTTCTCTCAAACCGTTAAAGTCCCGCTACCTTATTGGTGAGCAGCCAGCCAACGGAAACGGCCAGTCCACGGAATGACCACACGAGTGTGCCCTATTCGCGAGATCGTCAAGAGCTTCGCGAATCATAAACCTGGCACATTATGTTGCTCCGGAAAAGTCGACGGTGCGCGGGAAAAAAAAGAGAACTGCAGAATAGGAAGTAGACAATGGCGAACGTGTGTGCATATATACCTGTGCGTGTGTGCGCGCGCGCACAAGGGTGAATTAAGCTGGAGATAAGAGCTGGTTGGCCCCAGTTTCCACAGTGGCACAAAAAACAATGATATCGCGCATGCGCGAGAAAAAGGGCTTAAAGAATATAAGAGAGAGAGTGAGAGAAAAGAAGAAAGGAAGCGAAAAAGTAATGGCCGAGGAAATTCTCGCAGCAGAGACTCACACATGACTTCGATGATGACGGTCTCCTGCATGGGCTTGCTGCCCTCCTTGAGCATGACCGAGTTCGAGGCCGCGCAGCTGAACTTGCGCCCGTTGTCGTGTTCCGTAGCCGTGAATGCGAGGTAGCTGTTTGTCTGCGTCGTACCGTCCTTCTGTGAACAAAAGAGAAAAGAAAGCTTATGAGTGAGAGCAAAAAAAAAAACAATAGGTACGAGTATATAAGCGCTCGAAGGCGTTCGTTGATAACAAATTTTTTCCACGTCAATGGCTTGGCTACGGCCCATCGACGCGTACCACCCGCCCGCCCGTAGATTAATTAGTTGAGAGCTAAATTAACCCAGTTTTTACGCCTGCTTCGTTATATAGCGTACTGCGTTAGCCTCCTTTAAGGGGTATAAGGAAACTAGTATGAGTTGTAATTCCGGAAGAGATGATTTTTTCAGATTTATATTGCAAATTCAGTTATGGAAATGTGTTTTTAAAACTAAAGTTTTTTTTAATGAAATTTTAATTTGAAAATATAAATCAAACTTTAAATTAAAAACGCAACAAAAAATGCTTTTGCTATTTGTAAAGAAAAGACGATTTTTGATTTAGTTTTATGGAAAATATTAGATATAGTATAATAATTATAAATAGGTAGTACATTTTTTAGATGTTTGTTTAGCTTATACGTGGAAAATAGAGATAAATGATAAATCAACAGGGAACGAATGTATAACCGAATTTTGTATATATTACTGTAGGTTTTATGTACGATTGCAAATACTATTTAATAATCATTTACATTTAGTATGATACATACTTATAGAAGCATATAGAATCCATACAAACTTAAATATCTACTTACAAATTTACCTGCGTACAACTAGAGAAATATTAAAAAAAGTACATTTTTTACTACTGAATTTCGTATGATATCTTCATTTTTCCACTTGTTTTAACAAACTATTCTGTATTTAGTTAAACATTCCGTTCATTTTCGTGGATCAAATTTTTTGTTAAATGTTTGTGATACATTGACAGGCTCTAAACAATAGTATTGATTTTATAGATTTCCTACGGTATTCTATTTGTTATACGTCCTCGGGCATTCAGCGTCTAAAAAATCAGTAGTTTTAACACACATTGGATCGGCCATGATGAAAATACGAAGTGATACGGATCACTCAAGTATAGATCTCCAGTGCACATTGAAGCTAGTTTATATAAAAAAAAAGTAAAGCATTAAATTGACTAAATTCAAAGTTTTAAAAAACGTAAAGCGAGAAAATAGCTTTTACTTTCTATCGAAAAAAGTGTTTAATTTCAATTTGCAGATTCAAAAAGAACTACTTTTAAAACTCCCATCTAGGACCTTTTAATTAAAAGTTCTGTCCCTCTTCATAGATATATATATATGTATATAGATATATAGATATAAATGCAGAGCAAAATTCAGTGCATTCGCTCGTTAATCGGTTAACCGCGCAAAGACAGGAAAAGAAAAAAATTATATCTTGAGAGGAACTTCATTAGCCGTTCGAAGCAATCAACTCAATTACTGAAGTTTGATACGTGCGCTCGAGCGCTCAGCTACAACTATCGACAATCGAATGAAAAGTAAAAGCGAAGAGTAGAAGATAGCCCGCGAAAAGAAAACGAAGCGCGCGAAAGCTTTTGCTTCGTCCTACTTTCTTTCTCGAGAAGAAAAAAAGGAACGAACGAAAAAACTAGTCGCGAATGTACATTACCGCGCTGGAATTCGCAAAGGTAATCAAGATAAGTGTCAAAGGCTCGTGCCTCGAAAATTCAGACGAAAGCCGACCAAGAAGTTTTCGGGGCGCAGCACGTCGCTACTGCTGCTGCTACCACTACTGCTGTCCGTGCGTCCTCGTCATTTCGCATCCCACGCCTTTTCATTATCTTGCTCCATTACTCGGGCCTCCGCCACGGGGAAATCTCTGCTCGCCTCATATCTTTATGTCTCTTGAGAGAGAGAGAGAAAAGCCGCGTGGACTCCCACTCTTCCGTGTCATTCTTCTGGAGTGTTTTAGGGTGGACGAGAGAACAAAGGATGGTGGAGAGAGAAAGAGAAGGAGAAAGTGTGAAAGTGCGTGAAACAAAGATGAAGTAAAAGAGATATGCACGGGTAGGACATTAACGCAATTGCAATACTCTGTGCAATCGTATGAGATGCCTTTGAAGGGCCTTTGAGAAAGAAGATCGGGTGCAAGGTGTCTCATTGAATACGGATTACGCTGCGTCATCGTGGCGTGCTTCTCAGGGCTCTGTGAGAGTTACTCTCTCGCTTGCTGGTGTGATTTCAAATTTCTGCAGTGGCGCAGGATTGTACGATGAAAGGGCCAAATCTGCTTGTCTCTCTTGCTCTTCTTCTCTCTCAGCCGTATGAGAATGAGTGAGAGAGTGTGAAGAGAGAGGGAAAGAGAGGGAGAGAGAGAGAATGGAATGGATGATAGGAGGGTTTTCGCGTTTGATGAATGATTCATGATGGTATGAATGTGATGAGTTCGTTGAAATGCAACCGTTTGTTGCACTGTATTTTCATGGATCCTCGTTAAGTACTGTCCCCGCTTTTTGAATTCCATTAATCTTTCTTTACGTACGTGTTCTCTGTTAATCCACTATACTATAATAATCTATTCCGAGAAAGTTGGATTATCATGGTTGAAATGCGTAAAATAGAAATGATTCGTATAATATCATTACAATAGAGTTGCATTGTGCATATTACCATATCCAGAACAGTTTCAGCTGTTATGCAATTCCATTGGCAGGGAGCTTCCCCAAAAACAACAAACGCCCTCATTGGCACATGCAATAATCGTTCGCTCAGCCAGTCGTTATTACAAAAAAAAGACGCCTGCCTGCCTGCCTGCCATGAGCTCTCGCGCGCGCACACACACAGTATGCCGGGTTGTATAATTAGCAGATAATAGAGAAATTCCGCGTTCTCGCATAACGTTTGTACAAGTACGCGTGTGCGTATATATATTTCTCACTCCCGCTGCTGCCTCTGCGGTAATCGGGGTCGTACAACCGTGCGCGCGGGAGAGAGTACGGATCGTACCGTGTGTTAGTCATCGCATAATGAGATACTTAGCAAACAAAGCTAATTATGCTCCATCTCCGTCTCTGCGCGCCAGGGTAAATACTGCGACCCCGCACACGCGCTACAAATCCACAATTGGAGCAGCACCGCATATACGCGCGCGCGAGCGTTCGCTGACTTGATAAAACGTCAGAGAAAATTTTTTTGTTCAGACTCGCACTGCGGTGATTGTTGCTAACCAGTAACGAGGAGATGATGGAATGTAAAGAGACTTTGAATAACTTAATTCGTGGAAAATTAGATTTTTTTTTCAGCAGATTGAACACAGATGAAAAAGAAGAAAGTTTGTGGAGACCCTTTAAAAAGTTGCGAAACTCAGACTGTGATGATATTAATACTTCGTAACTCGGCACGTACAGAACGTAAATTTAAATAAAGCACTTGAAAATAATTTTATTATGAGAAATTGTCAGCAATTGTCGATTTGTATTTTCCGTCTAAAAAAGGCATTGACTCTTTTTCAGCGGTTATTTCATAATAGTGAAAGGGGTGTATTTATTCTAAGTCTGGGTTGCTAACAGCAAGCCTATATAGGTGAGAATGCTTGCTGCAGTAGAATATGAATAGACAGTATAATTGCAAGCGCACGATGAGAGAAGTGAATGTTTACACGTATAGTGTCTGAACAAATTCAAACGTTACTTATTTTTATATACGTTAAAATTACACATTTTAAATATAAATGTATACATAGGAAAAGTAATATCAAAGTGTTTTATAGCGCAATAAATATGAAAATGCTGAAAGTTCAATTAATAAAATCTAGGACTAATTGTATCGTTGCTCTTAGTATGTACCATTAAAATGAAATAATTAACCGACCAATCAAGCATTAAAAAGTAAATAGACTAATGAACGGATTCAATTAGACTTGTATATATTCCTTGATCTTCTTAGAACATTTAATTAATTAGCGTTTTCTCACTACTGTACCATTTAATCATTCAAACTGTTCACCAAAATCTATCAGTGTTCATCTGATCAATTATCAGTATTTTCAAGATTTACGTCCACTTACTATCTCTATCTCAGATAACACTTATTTATTGCACGTCACTTATCGTCTATATTATTTACATTTGTTATTCGCGCTTACTACTGTCAGTGAAGTAAAAGGTAAAATGCAAGTTATCCCAATGATATTCTACCCAAACACTCCTAACATCCAGTATACTCACATTTTCATTGAGACTGACATCGTACATGTCAAGGCGGCTACTGTTACGGTCGAGAATCTCCGTGCCGTTGTACCAGGTGACGTTGGCGGGTGGTCGAGCGCCTTGCACCTCACATTGCAATAATACTTTGGAGCCCTGGATGACATGGCCGACAAAGCCTTTGATGTCCATTTTCACCGGGCGTACTGCGGACAGACAGAGGATTTTTATAAAGGGTTTTACACATTATCTAACAGACAGAAAAGGGATGGGGGCGGTACAGTGTCGGACGAGAGGAAAAGGTCGTCGCTGCGATCTCTTCTGTTATATGAGAAATTATGATGCTCGCACACAAAGGAACAGTTTTTTTATCGCGGCGTTCTTTTTAGCAGGGTCAGTTTGCTTTTTCCTAAAGGGAGGCTCGGCGATGGTAAAGTAAGCAATTTTTCTGATAATATATTAGAAATATTTTCCATGAAAGTCCAAAAATCGTATTTTTTAGAAAATATTTATGTACATGTTTGTGTGTACGGCTACATGGATAACGATCCTTATCCTTGATAGCTTGTTTGATGCTATAAATATAGAAGAAAAAATGTATTATGAATGTAACTGTTTTGCATCAGTTGCAGTATACGTGATGCTCTTTTCTTGAACTTAAAATACCCGTAATTATTTGTTTGCGCTCAGCATCGCTTATCCTTACAATAATCTACCTCTTGATTATTCGTAAAAGTGGATTTAAAGCGAGACGTCGAATATTACCTGACCATACAGTCTTGATGCGGCCTCACCTGTACTTTTATTGTATACTGCAGCTTATGTATGACTAGAGCGCTTTTTTTATTCTGTGCTTACTTTTTGACAACTTTTTTCTAGGATTTTCAAACCTTACATTATTGTTACGATTTAGTTTTTTTTTAATCTGTAAATGTCATTATTTTTGCTTACTCTTTTTTTTATTAAGCTTAATACTTCTTTTAGTAGTAGCTATGAACGACGAGTTCTTACTAAAATACTTTATATTTAATTTTATCTTATTTCTCGTCTATGTCCTCATAGCCCTCAATTTATTTACAGCAATTTGTTAATTAAATGAGCGTTAGCTCGTATAAGCGAGTATTTTTGTCGTGAATCTATTTGTGGAAATAGAATGGCAAGAGAACAAAAAGATTGTCCACTCGTCTCTCTTTTCTAGTTTTCGAGCTATGCTCCATCCGTTCGTGGAAAGATCAGGAGAACTGTTGAAAAGCGTGATAAAAGAGAGACGATAGGAGAAGTTAATAGAAGTTAGAGTAAGAGAGAAAGAGAGAAAGAGAGCGCGCGCAAGAGTGGACGCGAGAGTCGATAGAGTGAGAAACGAAATGGATGAAGATAAGGGAATGAGAGATGATAGGGTGACGCGATAGAACACTATGAGCATGATAAAGAGATATCGGAGTTACGTCGCTAACTGAATTTAAATAAATTGATTTATTTAGGTAGATCGAAGAGTAGAAAGAGTTTGAGTCAACGCTTGATGGTGGACGGATTAGTGTCTCGAAATAACTACTGTGAATTGATTATCATTTGTCGAACGCGAATACTAATGTTATCGTGAATAAAACGTGCAACACTCAAGAACTTGAAATATTTTCTAACTTATCAATTCTAGCGAAAGTGGATTCCATTTTTGTTTACCAAATAACTTGGTTTACTAGAGATGAGCAAAAATAAAACTGATTTGTTGAGCACTTATGAAACAACTTTTCTAATAATATTTCGACAGTACAGTATAGTTACACTATAGTAAAGTCAATATGCATATTTCACGATACGAAAACAAAATATACATTTCCTTGACTATACGAAAGCTTAATAGTGATTTTATAACAATAAAATTGTAAAACTCTGAATGCATATTGATCAGTTATTGTAGTTACTATGTGTAATAATTAATTTATTTCACGAAAATAAAAATAAAAATAAGAATGAAAATGAACCACTGAAGCATCCGCCTTCCGTCATTTTTCTAATTGTTGGTGCACCGAGGGGACTCTCACGTATGTTTCCAATCTTTAATTCTACATTTAATTGCTACCGTTCATCAACAATAACAGCACTGCTGAGGTAGCTGTATACAAGAGGTCACCCGCTTTATTTGCGCTAGGAAGCCACTTTTCCACGAGACGAAGGTTGATATCTTTATTGCGATGGCAGCGGCGACGGACACCCGAGGTGCCTTAAGCTTTTTCAGGCTTGATATCCTTTTTTCTTCTCTGGCGGAAAAGCTCGAGAGAAAGGGAGGGAGAAAGAGAGAGAGAGAGAGAAGTAGGAAGGAAGAGAGAAAGAAAGAGAGAAGGAGGAGGGGGAGAGCATTGTTGCTTGAGGAGAGAAACGCATGGAGCATAGCGAGTTTCTACTTCAAATTGAATTACTCCGCCGGGGTAGATAAATAAGCGGGTGCACGCTTTTAAACGGGTCAGATGGAAGAAAATTTATTTACTTTTTATGATTGGACGCTGTGTATATTGTAGGCAAGAGACTGAATAAACTAGTTGTACGCCACTTAGAATGTTCAGTATATTATGTAATATTACTTTTGATCTCTTTTCGAAGGGAGAATGGGAAGGGTTACTGGATCAACGTTAAGCTATGCAAGAGCGAGAAAATAGCTTTCATAAAATTTTCTGTCTTCGTCATTTTATTTGTACTTCTACATGCCGAAAATCAAATATTCATATGAACTTCTTATTCATTTATACCATAACTAAATAATCATTTAAATACGACGTAACGACTAAAACTGCTGTATCAGAATGCTTAATTAAGTTCAATAATGTTATAATATAAATTACAAATGAAACATTGTATAACTCTCTTCTTTCAGTTTACCTACAAATAAATTATTATCTATTTTTGCACTTATTCTTGATATTCATTCTCTCATTTCGAATATATACTAGAAATCCTCTCTAATAAAGGAGAAGGACACATGTAATATTCACTTAGTACGTACAATCGTCATTTAAAAAAACACTGTAACATCGGTCCTCCACGAGTGAAACTCAACGCTCTTAAATTAGAATACATTTGCTAGTCCATTAATCAGAGGATTAGGAGTTCTATCGGAAGAGGAGCTTTAAGTGCTTCACATGCTATGTTTTTTCCCCATTGTAATTCTCGAAAAAGTTTAATGATTTAATGCGCACGCGCAGCTTTATACTATACGAACCGGAAGGCAATCCCCAGGCTTTTTTCGAAGATCTTTCCGTCGCGTAATAAGTCATGCGATAATCTACCCGGGGTTGAATTAATTCACGCGTATATAGAAGCAAAAAGGTATCTCTTGCACCTTACTATAGGTGTATCGGAAATTCTCATGTAAATCGTAGGTTTATGAGAGGATGTTTCATATATATCAGGATAAGTATTTTTGTGTTTTTGTAAGTTTATAAGTACATGAAATAAGTAGAAACGGTTAATGTACTTCTTTTGACATTACACTTTGTCGTTTTCTAATTTTATGATGCTATTGTATATATACCGAGAATGTATCTTTTGTAGTATTTACGTTACTTCAATACAATACTTATATCATTGCTTTTTATAGAATTATATATGCTAATTAAATAAGATACTTTGTCTTTGTGTCGTGATAACTTTTTTGATGTTTGTACTTCAGCTGATGATTCGAGAAGAATATCAATTTTTCATCCTGTGCACTCTAGATTTATCGATCGATTGACATGACAGCTGAATACGTCTACAACCAAACTTTCATATTGCTATCGATATTAGATGAAGGTGCGCTTCGGTTAAATTTAACAAATCTATTGAATTGAAGAATATAGCATCCTGGTATCGACAGTATTGCCAGCGAAGAATATCGCTTCCTTTTTCGAGCCAATACCCTATAGCCTTCGTGCGTTAATAAAGAAGCGAAATAAGAATATATATTTTGTTCTCGTTCTCACTCGTGCGCAGAAAATCTCAATTGATCCGAGAGACTGCACAGGCCGCGAGAGAACAGATGGGACACCTAGATGTAACACCCGGGATAAAATTGCATTGGCACGGTTCGATCGCACGCATACGCAGAAGCGCGAACAACCAATAAGAAGGTCAGCACCAAAGGAGCGAGCGCGCAAAAATATGCTGATGTCGTTGCGTCGACGTTCGTGGTATGCGGTTGTCCGAAAGTTCCTGCGAGGTCGGCGAGATTCTTTGTTTCACGTCTATTTGATTCTGGCCTGGGGTTTTTGAATTTATAGGAGATGAGAGAGTGAGAGGTAGAGAGGGATGAAGGGTAAGAGAGGTTCCTGAGTTTCCTTTTGTTCTGAATTTTAGTTTCACGCTTTTGAAAAGGCAAATCTTCAAGAGAGGTACATATTTTTTTAAGTAGATTTTTACTTTAAGTCCTAAGTTGATCAAATTTTGTAAGTATTTCTCGAGATCGATGAGTTTTCAAATTAATTTTTTAGTGCACTCTGTGCTGTAGAGATTTTGTTAAAGTACACTGAGAGAAAGGTGAGGATGAAAACTCCTATGTTTTATTAATAATTTAGTAATGTTGAGCAGAAATTCAACTGTTTACTATTTCTATTAGGAAAAAAGTGAGAGGTAAAAATTTCTGTGTTTTTTGATGATACAATTTTGAGCGACCGATAATTAAGTTCTCTTTCTTGTACATTTTTAATGCTAACGTGGAAAGAATTAAAACTATTTTTGAGTGCAAATTCTTATCTTCTAATGTGAAAATAAATAGAATTCTACAATTAAAATATAGCAAACATTCTGAGAAATGCAATATAGTACAGCTAGACTAAACACCAGTGTTAAAGGCTACAAACTAATGTGCATTCGGATGAACGTTAATTTTTATGATTCAATAAAAATAAAAAAATATAATATAATATAATATGTAATATATTTAATAAAATATGCAAACAAGATAAAGTGTAGTACAATCTTTCAGGGGTTATTTCAAAATCTTTCCGTTGTTACGAAGGAGCCATCGCAACTTTTAATAATAAAAAGTAACGAACCTGGAACTCGAACTATGGCTGCTAACTTGCGAGTCAAGCACATTACTAACTAACCATAACGGGCGCCACACGGCTTCTTGCTAACCTTCTCGTATAGCAACATTTAATGAAATTCTATTTTTATGTAATTTCCATATATTAGGTATAAATAATAATACAAAAATTGTCACTATGATTATAAAAGAAATGTATAAAAATTGTTAATTTACAAAAAAAAGAAAATTTCTGTCAATGTATATATGAGATTATTCAGATAAAATTGTTCACTTCTAGTGGTCTCAAAGTTGATAAAAATTTACTTTAAAGACACTCCGTTGCGACACATTTTTCTCTTTTTATTATTTCACCAAAAATATTTTAAAAAATCGTTTATTATTAAAAACACCTTTGGTTTTTTTCAAGATTGATATTTTTGCAGAAGCTCTCTTCCAAATTTTCAAACCTTAAATATTTACCCCGAAAACATTCTATACACAGTCCTTTCAAGAAAAATTTTGGCTAGTTTTGAGGCCGAAGTAAATGTACAATTTTTCTGGATTTCCTCATATATCTAAATATGATGATATGATAAGTTAAAATATTGATTGAAAATATTTTGAATTGATCTTGGTATTAAATTTCATTTTAACATGCAACGGAAGAAATGAAAAATAAATAAATTTTTTTTCAATTTTTAACTAAAAAGAAATAGTGATTTTTCCATTTTTTCATGGTCTATGTATTTTGTATTATATTTTACTTTCGCTACTTCAATTTATTTTTTTTCAATTTCACATTGTGAAAAATTCAAAATAGTAGAATTAATATTGCACGCTACTATCTTACTTTAGCTCACTACTTCTCTGAAAGCAGATTTTTATAAAAAATAATGATTAACAACAGAACCGACACTAACGAAAAATTATTTAAAGAGAACACGGGAGCTACTACCCCCGAAACGTACATAATGCAATAACGCACCTAGCCTCTACGTACGAAAACTTCTCTCGTCTACACACGAAGCATGCGCTCCCGCGCACGCCGTCGGGATAATATTTTGCACAGTCTTGGCGCTAGCGCTGTTCACCACAAAGTCGATGCGCGAGCGAGCGCAAGGAACAGCTGCACGGCTATGCTGGTAAGGAGAAAAATTTAGAAGCTGGCGCTGGATAGTGGGACGACGAGCGCGCAGAAAGATAACGAAGAGAAATGCGATTTTCTTCTTTTTTCGGCCGCATGGAAAGGGGAAGAAAAAGAAGGAGAAGGCGCTAGCAGTAAAAAGTATTTCGGAATGAATTGAATTTTTTATGATGGTACAATGTTGCGCCGCTGTTTTTCTTCCTTATGGGATGATTATTGTCAGTCTTTGATAATTTATTTTGATTAACGTATGTGATTTGTTTATTAAAAAATGTAAATCATTTCAGATAACTTGACGCACAGAATATCTTTTATTTACATCTTTACGTTTTTGTAATAGTTACCCACGTAAATTCAAACATATTTTTTGTATTTAAAAATGTCATACATACTACCTTGAGTAAAAAGATATAATTTATGTTATAGCACTCTTTGTGTTGATATAAAACATATAAAAGCATTTTAATAATTTTTGAAACGTATGTACGAATTTGAATGTGCGTTTGAATTGAGAAAATAAATTGTAAAAGTAAAATGTAATTAGCGCAACGAGACAGAAAACTTTTTTGTTATTGACTGAACCTGTATTGGAGCCTATGGGATAGTAATATTATGTATGAGTCCTTAAAAAAATTGTTTATGAAAATCGCATTTTGAACTACAACATAAAACAGTTTCTCACGGTGTTCTGTAAAATTTAATACATGATTTGAACAATACAAATAAAAGGAATATTTTATTTGAAGAAAATATGAGCCTAATACAATTTTTATCGTGGAAATGCTCGATTTCCTCAATTTACAAACTTTACAAAAGCAATTTTGTCTTGATATAACGTTTTAATGATGAAGTCTATAGTGACATTCACGTTACCTCTCGAATATTTCACACAAGAAAAAACCCATATTACATTCGAATCTCATTGAGCAGAAAATACTTTGTAAACTCACAGTTCATCCCCTTGATCGTTAAACAAAGAGAGTTCATGCTTTTTAACTCTTTTTTTCGAGATTTACCTTGAAAAAACAAATCAAATTTCGCGATCACGTTCCATTCCTCTATAATAAATAGACTCTGATATAGAATAAGAGAAAAGAAAATTACAGCTACATAGCTGTAGCAGCAGCCACGGCTCGGTGTGCGGCAAGCAACAAGAGAGCTCGTGAAAAGAGTTACAGTGATAGAAAGAAGGGGGAGCGCAGACGCCAGTGAGGTGAGAGGGGAGATGATAAAAAGGGACGAGAGACGCGAAGAGAGGAAAGAGTAGGAGGGAAAAATAGGTTGAGGTTGAAGCTCACAGCACCATCGTATCCCGCGAGAGAGCTAGCTCTCGACCCCTCAGCGTTTAAGAGCCGAGATTTGATTAACTTCTCTCTCTCTCTCTCTCTCTCTTTCTCTCGCTCACTCTCGCACACTCATACTCTTCTTCGGTTTCGCTTTTTCTACCCCGTACAGATTTACGGTTTTTTTCATGCGATCTACTGCCGCGAGAATTATGCTCCTCTTGTCTCACCCGTACTGCAAGACCACACCTTGCAGTGTGTGTATATGTGTGCCTGTCACGTTCATCCATTAGAACTCAATCATCGTGGTTTCTTAGAAACACACGTGTCGTAGTGTGAGAAGGTATAGAAATACCGACGACTGCATGCGACTAGTTATCACTTTTTTCATTACTCGGCTTGTCAACGAAGATAAAGATGATTACTTATTTTATTAAGATAAAACTTCCACAACTTATGCCTTTCAATCGATGATACTAAAAGCAAAATGAATAAAAATAAAAATAAAATTTAAAAATTGACGCATAAAATGAGTTTTCCTTTACGATATGTTGACTAACTGTTGATTAATTTTGGAGTTAAACGTCATACTAACATTATTCACTAACAAAAATAAATATTCAATTTTCGTTTCTGAGAACCTATTTTATGATCAATATAAAATTATGTGATTATTGCTTTCAATACTTTTATTAAGGTTCAAATATTCATTTTGATCGAAAATGTTTTCATTTTATTAACACATTAATCAATAGAAATGGTTAAGTTTTTATCAAGGACATAGCAGATTCTGAACGAGATATTGAAAATAGCTTTTACAATTGGTTCGAAATTCTGTACTGTTCAATGAAAATATTCGAAGTGATATTTATCATTTAATGAATAATTCAATGCATGACAACGTAATGGATCAATATACGAAAATTTTTCATAAAATAGTAGTGCCACTAGCTGGATAAAATTGCCTTTGGTTTATTCGCAAAATACCTGTTGAACATTTGAAATATTTAATCCGTCAAGCATCGTGTATAAGCGTATTCGATGTTTAGAGAAAGGCTGGCTATTTCATGAAATCCATAAAATATAAATAATATATGTGCGTTACACCCACATAAATTCACATTCACATCTAACGGACGTTTTCTAAAACTAGTGTGAAATAAATAATCGAGGTGTAAAATGTAATTGCGTTTTTAACAAGAGTATTATACTTTACGTAGTTTTAAATAATGTTAGATAAATTTGTTCTTCTATATAAGAATAATTCAATTTGTACGACAAAATTCCTGCACAGAACGCAAATAAGTCTCTGCTTATGAAATTGCT
Organism: Torymus tubicola; assembly: GCA_035583055.1. Taxonomy (NCBI): domain Eukaryota; kingdom Metazoa; phylum Arthropoda; class Insecta; order Hymenoptera; family Torymidae; genus Torymus; species Torymus tubicola. The sequence goes on along the minus strand of JAWWEQ010000055.1, from coordinate 6,745,217 downwards.
CACAAACACAAAGGCACATGAATTGCTAATTGAACATCTGTGGGTACATACGCGACGAAACTTTCTAAAATGTTCCACCAGTAACTAACGCTCAATTCATGACCGCCATTTTTATGCGCCGTGGCACTTAAGTGTCTAGCGTGCACGTTGTTCGCCGTTAAATCACTCGTGAAGAATGGGTAAAAAAGAAGAACGAGAGAAGCAACATGAAGCATATAGCGCCGTAATATAATACTACCTTTTGCTACCTCGTTTTGTTAATATAGCTTTTGTTATTGGCTTCATTTTTCGATGATATTTTATGTGCCTATGTAAATATGTATATTTATGTATTTTAATAGCAGTATTCTATCAATATATAAGGACAAGAATAAATAGAAGCATGCCAAGTAGGAAGGATGGGGGTGAACACGTACTCGCCAGTTCCGTGTCGAGCAAGATACCTAGCCGGTGCATGTACGCGAATGTTTTATACGAGGGAGAGAGATAGAGTAAGATAGATAGAAAGAGAGAGCATGAAGAGAGAGGGTGAGAAGGAGGAGGTATGAAGGACAGAGTTTCAGTCACGGTTATAGCAACAAATATCTGACAATGTTTTTGTTTTGATAGCAATAAAAGTATATCTATTAGTCTTGTAGTGATACCGTATAACTCTAACAACTAGTAGTTCTATCAATGGATGATGAAATAGTATTTTAAACTTTAAACAAATCCCATTGGTATCACACTAAATAATATTTAACTTTAATACTCGCTAATAGAAAGATAATATTTCAACTTCAAATATCTCTGCAATTAATAAATGCATGAGGCAAACAATGGCTTTAGTTATATCTGTTTAAACGTGACCTCGTTCAACTTAATATAACAGTAAAAGTGCTATGTACAATATACAACCAAAACGGTAGCTGCATGAGTTATTGAATTAATATTAATGTTTGAAAAAATAAATACGTTTTAAGAGTAATAAATTATAGATGTTTCCATTTCTGGAAAATCTAACCTTTATTGTATTTAAGAAAGAATAATCAATATAGAAACTATAATACTACATACATTTTTATTTTGTGAGCATCTCATCAAAATAAATATTTTAAGCATTGCCTTAAAAAAATCGCATGACAACACATTTTAAAAAATAGCGTGTTGTAATTTAACGTGTCTTAAAACACATTTTACGCAAATTAACAAGTACACGTCATTACCGAGCGTCAGCTAATGCCATTAAACAGAAGGCCATCTGCGCAATGGCAGTCGCGTGTACTTGCAATTTCTCTCTCTCTCTCTCACTCCTTCTCTCAATTTTTCTCTCGTTTTTCTATCTTGCATTCCACCTCGCTCCGTCTTTCCTTGCTCCACTGTTCATCACTATTCGTTTCTGTCCAATATATAAACGGGCTCACACTATTCTCGTCCTTCTGCCAGCAGCTAGCTCAGCACTGCTGCATTTGCACTTAAAATTCAAGAGCGGCTAAGGGGATCTGACACGTGCCGACACTGGCTCTTAATACAATACCATACTCCCTGTCGCCAATATCCTTTTACGAATGAATATGTAAAGAGCAAACGATGTAGAATCCAAATGTCTTCTAGTGGCCAGACTTACTTCTGTTCCCGTCCTTCTTTCTATCTATATCTTACCTATCTATCTTCCTCTATGCCTACTCTCTCTCCACCTCTCTCGTACTGTTACACTCGCTCTTCTTCTTCTTCTACGTCTCTCGATCGGCAAAAGTTGAATGAAACGTCTGTGTACGCCGGAAGTTGGTTTTACGCTGGTGCGTTACTTTGGTAAAGCGAGCGTTGGAGCGCGCGCGAGCGGAGTTAACTAGAGTCAGTTTATTTTAATATTAACTCCTGGAAAAGCAGGTCAATCCTTTTGATTCCAAGTTTCTGAGTAGCAGGTATATCAAGTAGTGGTCGGCTGAAGGATCAAGTTTTTATTTCTTAATTAAGCCAAGTAAAGTTCGCGCTGTTTTGTTGTTGTAAATTGTGATCACACTGCGCAAGCTTTGTACCGCCTTATACTGCCAATTAAAAGCTTGGCGTTACTTACTCGCTTACATTGTTCTCCTTTCTATAGTATCGAAGATTCCATCATTATACGTTAACTTTAGCTTACTTTAACGCTCTATTAATTTTTTTTGTATATAAAAATAAAAATTTTTCATTCTTTCTTTTTGAAATTTATCTTTTACCTCAAATAATAGTATTGGAATTTATAATAATACAATAGTTTTGATAAATAACATTAGGAAACTCCCTGCGTATGATTTACTCGCAACACAAGAACCCTTGTGCAATAAAATCGATGTTTGTTATGCATACGTATGTACGTATACCTATTTACAGGATCGGAAAATCAGTTGGACCGTATCCATCAGAGCTCATCCACATTATTTTTACTTTCTATTCTGAGTTTCACGCTCACTGAATCAGTGAACGTCTATATATCGACACTGTATTCTCTGCGTACATACAGTTCTATACGCACACATACATACATAGGTCAGTGCACTAGCTAGAAACACATAACAACCGCAGCTACCGCGTATACTCGCTCGCGAAACGGCCTGACAGCTTTTGCGGATCTGTTTTTTTCGTGGGAAATGAATATGTACCCTAGCCACATTGGCGCGCGAGTATTCTATGCTAGAGGGAGAGAAAGATAAAAGGAAAAAGAAAGAGAAGAAGTTGAATGATAATTTAAGTTAGTGAAAGAGCGATGTTTTAAATTTATCTGTTATTGCACGAATCTTGTAAAATAAAAAAAGTTCGATATTGTAATACCTAAAATGTAACCTTATGCCTGATGAAAAATTCCATCTACGCGCAACGCATTGTCGCTAAATGGTTCGGCGCTATTTTTCGCCCAGTTGCCGCATACTCCGTTCTTTCCCTCTCTGCATCGTGCATTTGATTTACCGGTGGCGCCCATAACCCCGGGGAGAACACGCAAGACTTTTTATTTAATTCAATGTTTAAGTATTGCTTGCGGCCACCTTCTTGGCCTATACGTTTGCTTCTGTCAGCTTTGCTTTTAACATTTTCTTCCATTGTGTCAATTTTTTTTTTAAATATAATGACAATCAAATAATTTAAAACTGTTGAAAGTGTATCAATTTTTAAAAATTCTATTATAAACGGGTTATAAATACGAGTGGATAAATAAATTGTGGCGTATACACCAAATAATGCAAATTAATAAATATATTATGAGGACTCAAAAAAGAGAAGAAATTTAAAAGCTATCTCTGCAACCATTTTTCTGATTCTATAGCTCATAGAGAGAACAGTTAATTGATAAAAACGAGCTTTTTTACTTAAAGAACGAAATTATACATTGAATGGATTTCTCAATAATCTCTATGCTATTTGAGTCTTCACTGATTTAAATTTAAATAAAAATTAAAACACACACGTTATCCGCAATGAGGGTATTTGCATATAACCTGCTATTCCTGTAATAGAATGATCAAGCCCCTAATACAAACCCAATAAAAATAAGTTGATTCAAGTACTCTTTGGGAGTCGGGATTCTATCCGGAGCTGTGCGAAATCAGCTTTTAATCAGATTTAATCAAAATGAAAGTTGTCAAAATTTATAGATCGAAACTCTGTTTTACGGTATCTGGCTGAAGTATTGACGAACGTCCTCGAAGGGGAGGAATGTCGGTTTGCCACGGGCAAGAGCGATCCCGAGGCTTTTTCGCCATTCTTTTCCTTCCCTAGTCATGAAAATCTGTGAAAATTTGAAAATTTCACCGGAAATATCCAGGGATGGAAAATTCTAACTTTCAGAAGCTTCGAAAACCGGAAAAATTTCAGAAAAAAACTTCGGTCATGTGGCTTTAGCCATGTACAAAAATAAAGCAAATTCCTTATTGAAATATTACTTTATTCATTAAATTTGATAGTACCTTGATAGAAATCGATTCCATTATTTACTTATAAATAGCTAGTTTCTCCAATAATTACTAAAAATGAGACACTTTTCTTGGGCATTTCTATCCATCAATGAAACGATTTTTTCGATCATATTCTCCATTTAATAGGCGGAATAATAGATTCAGTTTTTTCACAAATTTACATTAGCTTATTTATGAGTATTTAAAAGATATTAAAGTTGGCCAGTTTTTTTACTTAGGAAATGGCTAATAAGAGGCTTACTATTATGACGAGGAGTGAGAGTTAGTTGGCTACCTTCTTTTAATGTTTGTTTTTAAATATATCATCTAATGACAGAGAAAATTTAGTAGAAGTATTTTCAGGTTATGTTATTTTCATTTAATAGAGAGTATTACCGAGAAAATCGTTTCATCTCTACCTAGAAATTAGCTATTTTTACTAGGTATTTATTATAGATAGAGAAATTTCTACCAGGGTACTATTAATTAAAATAAACTAAAAAGACATTCGCCTGTGGATTTATAAACCTTTTCCTCTCGTATCATATAATTAATTGGATATAGTAATGGAGAGGGACGAATAAAAAAGTTGTATTCAGATAGAATGAATAGAAGATTGAGATGATGAACTTACCGTGAACGTCCAATTTAATGTCGATTTTCAGAGGCTCCGCGAGAGCTACACTATTAACCTTGCATGTAAAAGTGGCGCCTAATTCGCTGCGTGCCACCACGAGGTTAAGCGTACCACTTCCTGTGCCGATGCCGTACTCTTCAATCTCAGATGAACTTTTTGCTGGAAATCAAGGTATATTCATGTTACGTATAGAAAGAAGCTGGTATGTTCGTGAATACTATTAAATAAACTCTATATTTTGTGACAGTACTTATGGCAGATGGAATAAATATTAAAACCGGTAAGCTGAACAGAACTTAAATGATATAGTCAAATATATTTATTTTTATTTAACTGACGAGTGAAACATCTTATCTTATAGACGTGTACATATCTATGTAAGTGATCTCTTAAATGCAGCATTAAACAAATCGATATGTATGGGTATATTATTTTCCAAATTGAACGTTTATCTGTCTTTATCTTAAACAAGCAATTTGACTATAGATTTTATAGAGGATAGTATCGCGCATTCAAAACGTTAATTATGAATATACTTTTTTAAAATTATTAACTGACAAAGTATTTAATATGCCATATTATAAAACAAAACGGTCCAGGATATTGCAACGCAACAGCGCATACCATCCTTCCTTCGTAGCCCCAACATCACTATTTACTCTCACTTTGCATTTTAAGGGCGAATCAACATCCATGTCAAGCAACAATGGTCAATAAAGGTTAATTAAGAATCTTACATTTGAGGAGTGCGTTGCCATTGTACCACTCGATCGTTGGCACAGGCCGTCCTTTGCCGCTCTCACAGCGGAGCGCAATCGGCGAGCCCTCTATTACCGGGCCGAGTATCCGACCGTCTTCCAGTGTCTGTTCCGTGCTCTCATCTACAACCCTTACTGAAGTCGGCTGAACTGTAACACAAAGGCAAGAGAACCAATCAGTTCGGTGCAGGTGATTTGTGTCTCTCCCTCTCTCTCTCTCTCTCTGGCAGTATACGTTTACGTGTTTGTATGCATGAAGATAATATATATGGGTTATTTCAATAATTATAGATAATTTATTTGCTGTTAGTGTATTATACGTATAAAATTAATTTGTTTTTAGTATGAATTGTTGTTTGATTTACCTTAAAATGATTAAAAATAAAAGGAAAATGATATTGAATATTCTCATTGGAAAATGTTAAAGTATTATTAATCATAAAGTATTTCTTTATTTAACAACGTTTTTACATTTTTGTACTTAATGAAGAATGTAAAATAACTGCTAAAAACACGGTTTGGGAAGAATATCAAAAATATTTCGTTTTATCTGAGTTTTATCTTCATGGAAAATGTTCATATATTCGTATGAATATATTCTTGATATAATATTGAAAAATTTGATTGCATAGGAATGAAATTGATGTTATTAACTGTAAATGGATTAAAAACGCGTCCATAGATATGTCATGATTTAAGCACAAGCGTGAAGATGAGAAATCAATTAGAATTAAACAGTTGAGCTGGATGTCGTTCCAAATCTTTCATACTGGACCATTTGATATTAAGCATCGAAAAATAATGACCGATACTGTAAGGCCAGAAAAATGTGCAGGCATTTCGCCTCTTTGTGGCCCCAATCTGTCGGAAAACCGGCGAGCGCACCATTAGAAAAGGCTTAGAGCTGCTCCCACGGACGTCGGTATCGATTTATAGATTTTCAAAAGATTAATGGAGCTCTCATGAAAGTAACAGTAACACTTGGTAGTGCTTCTGTCTTTCGTTTCCCTGCCCCCTCTCTGCTTCTCGCTCACTCTTTCTGTCCCTCTCCCGCTCCGACTTTTAAAAGTATAGTGAAAGAACAGTCAAAACAAAAAGGAGAAGAGAAACGTCTTACTTAAACATTATAATACTTTAAGATACACTCTACAAAAAATTCATAAGTTAAGAAAGTTTTTTGAATAATTGATTTTTATAGTCTCTAGTATAATTTTGCATATATATATTAATTGTTAAAATGTATAATATATCATAGGTGATTCTGTATAATCGCTGGAAATAAAGATTTTCTGGCACAGAATCTAATCCCGTTATTATAATTATAGGTTAATTATGACCAAAAGACATTAAAAGATATTGAAGATGTTAACAATAAAAGCTACGAGTGTGTTGCGTACATATTTTTTACTTTGACATTTAGAAGTAATTTTCTAATAAATTTAAGTAAAACACGCAAATCATTGGCAATGTAATGAAAGCCCCCCAGTGGAACCCTATCTTGATACGGCACCAAAGCATGCATCGATCAGCTGCATAGATGATAATGAGTACTGAAGGTGTGCACGACACCTTTACCACTCGCCGTGTCATGCAATGCGTTGTCTTCTTCATTAATATCCGGTAGGGAGACTGACAATTAACTGATAACATTAGACATTGACAATCAGATAACATGCTAATATTAGCATTTAAAAATGTTACTCTTCTGCCACTCAATGTCCGATTAAATCTCAACTTTTCTACTTATTTTATGTCTACTTTGAGAATTAAAAATATAAACCTCATTTTTGAAAAGCTTCATAAGTAAGCAACCTAATTAATGTTAATTTTTTCTTAGTTCGAACTACAATTCATGTTAAAAATATTAAAAGAATATTGGAGTAAAGGTTTCCGCCGGTTATTCTACCAAGTTGAAGAAAATCCATGCTGCCCTACCAATAAGACAAAATATTATTTTCTAATCATAACAATATTGCACGTACTACAAAGTAATTTTATTTTTCATAAAATTTTTCATCTTATGTAAACAATAAACTTTGAGACTGAATTATTATTAAAAAACAGAATTGCAAAATCGTCGTAAAAAAAGCTCGAGTTAATCGTTTAACCTATATCTCACGCTTGCAAATATAAACTTCACAAAGGGAATATAAGCATAGTTGCTCAGTTACAATCCCACGCTCAATTAACGTACGTAATAGGAATTTAAAAGTAGCTCACGTCCTTTTTTAAAATCTCATATACGAGCATCGTGATGAATTAGCGAGGATAAGCTTGCGGTAGCAGTGGGAGCGGCACACGGTGGCGACGATGTGGGTTTACGTGGCGAGATGAGATAATTAGGTGTTGACTCGCAGATTTTATAGAGCCGAAGCAGTTGTAGCAGCAGCAGCAGCGCCTTATGACCTTGGAGAATTAACGCTCACATGTATATACATGTACATATGTACGTGTGTGCGTGTGTGCACGTACGTACTCATATATATATCTGGGTGTATATACACGTGTATACAGCAACTGAGCTTAATCTTTTGAAGCGCATTAACGTTTTAGCAACAGTTTTCAACTTTAAAGGGAAAGCAAACTTTGTTAGGGCAAGAACTTTCGTGATAATATCGGGCATGCCCCCACGCGGCAACGTATTTCGCGACTGCGGAAAATTAAATTATATGGCGCGTACATTTTTAGAGGGAGTCGAGGGAGTGCACGTTCGAGTATTACCACGAGAAGAGATTGTACCTACTCGGATTTTAAGTATGTTTGAACTTGTTTCTATTAGGTAATGAACTAGTTTTAAATTAAATTTCAATCGTGCTAAATATAAACTAGATTAGTTCATTTTTATTTTATTTGCATAATTTTTTATGTTCCGAATGTTGTTACGGTTTATATTTTATCGATATTATTGTTGACAACTGATATGAGAATTTTCTCTGTGCATTTTAATTAACCTTTTTAGCCTGGGATTTTGAAGGAAATAAATTGTGCAACACAAAATGATAAAATTCCATTGAAACTTTTCGCGCCACAAAAAGAAGAATAAATTTAACTGCAGCACCATTTTTGCTAATACATATTATGCTAACGACTATAGAATTACAAACTTTAATTGCAATTTCCCTCAGCTACCAGCTATATTTACAGTAGTTACGCATGAGAAATTGTTTACATCAAAAAGTAAAAAAAAAAATCGAGTTTTTTCGGTATTACATTCAGACTTGATCTGCAATGATGAACAAAATAGAGAGAGAGAGAGAGACAGAGAGAGAGAGAGAGAGAGAGAGAGAGAGAAAGACAGAGAAAGTGAGAGTAAGAGAGATACAGAGAAAGGAATAGAGAAAAAAGGAGAAACTTGGTCACGCGATATTGAGACAGCAAGCGTAAGCGAGTGCGTCGAAAAAGCTACGGGTCATGGGGAAAATAGTGAGAGAGAGAGAGAGAGAGAGATGCTTGCACGCTACTCCTACAAAAGCCGGAGCATCAGCCGGTCGATGTAGGTCGGCACTCGCTGAATATTAAACCTCTTGCCGTTGAATATTAAACGATCAATCCGTGGAGGCTTGCCCTGGGCTCGTATACCTCCTTGAGAGTGACTTTCTTGGCGGCAAATTTTCTCGGAGCCTGCGTGTGTATTTTCTCTCTCTTTCTCTCTCTCTTTCGTCCTCCCTATCCCTTTGTCTTTATGCCTTTTCTCTCTCTAATTCGTTCTATGTCTTTGTTTCTTTCCTCCCTCCCCCTCCCTCTCTTTTTCTCTTTGTCTCTTTCGCTCTCGGAATGGAACATAAAATGCGCGCAAGCTCATTACGAAATGAAATTTCATTTTTCGTGCCTCATTTTCCGATATATACGCTACTCTCTCCTTGTTTTCTGCACTGTGTGTCTTTACAAGTCTCCGAGCATGATAAAAGAAACGTGCGAGTATAGGCCAGAGTCCAAAACGAATCCAAGCACTTGGCGGTATTGTTGGGGAAAGTAATATGAGTAAAGATTTTTCCCCGCAAGCTGTGTCTATTCATGAGTTATTAATGGCTTTAATTTCGCTCGCTCGCTCGCTCGCACGAGCGGTTATTAAAATATTTATTCGGTGCTGGAAGCGGAATGCGCACTCGCGTGAACGTAAAAGCCGTGCCAGCAAAGATTAGCTTCGCGAGGGCATAAAAAGCCATTTATCACCACCGTAGAGGCACGCCACTTCGCCAAAATATACGTTTATACTTTACGAGTCCCATGTGCGACGCAGGCCCAACGAAATATTACTCGTTCCGGTATTTTAAATAAAATAACTTGTCCATCATTTGCCGCAAGCTAACAATCGATGGAGCTTTGCTCATCCGCGAAAAAGAACGAAAGTTTTTCGGAAAAAGTTTGGTGACCGTAATAGAGTTCACTTACAGTTTGATTGGATTTCTGTTAATAGCAGCAGAGCAAATTCAATCTGTTTGGCACAACAGTAATTTCATCAGAAGTAATGGTTATATATACGAATATATATGTAAAATTGAAAATCAATGAATGTATAAATAAATAGGTATTTCATCAGTTTCAACTGTTATTTCCAGATACAGCATGATTTCACATTTGAGAATGTTCTCCAGATACAATTGCACAGATGTTATTTTCAGATACAGTATGACTTCACGTTTTAGAATGTTCTCAGATTTTTAATATGACATTATCCAATTTCTATTCGCCAGCAATCAGTGAACAGTCGTACAAACATTTCCAACAATATCACACTTACGAAAAGTCAGATACGAAGTTTGAAAAAAAGCGAATCCCCCGAAACAATCGGCAAACAGCACCTCCCCCCGAAAAAGGGTTTGAACTTCCGGCCCAAAGTTACAGCGCCTGCGGTGGTTTTCTTTCCGCTCGCATAACTATTCTGCCCACGCCTACACTATCCACTTGCTCACATACATATGTTCTGTCTCTTTTCTCTCTCTCTTTCTCTTTCTCCCTTCCTGTCTCATTCGTTCTCTCGTTCTCTCTTTCTCTCTCTCTCTCTCTCTCTGTTCACTGCGTGACCGGTTTCGCAAAAAGTTCCCGACGAATTTCTCGAGTGCACAGAGTTTTCACTCGCGTACACGTGGGAAAGTTCGGGTTTCACCGCAGGTATAGGGTAATCCTCGCGAGGCTTTTGCCCTTCGTTAATTTTGCGTTTATAGCGCCAGCAGCGCCACCGCCTAGTGTCTCGGCCCCTCGTAAAAGTGCTGCTCTCGCGCGGCGCGCAGCACCCGCACACCCGCCCGCCATTGTGCGCGTTCCGACCGCGGCACCGCGCGACGGTCGATTCCGTGGAAGCGCGCAGCCCTGTGGTTTTGCGTATGGAGAGAGAGAGGAGAGGGGTGGGGAGTGAGTGTAGAAGAAAGGGAGAGCTAGAGGAAGAGAGAGAGAGAGAGAGAGGATGAGAGCAGACGTTATACCGCAGCGGAAATGTTTTGCACGGACGCACGCAGGCGCTCGAGCTTTTTGACAGAGAGCTTTGTGGATTCTTGGCGCACACGCGCGTCGCGGTCTCGCGCGAATTGGATGACGCGACTCGGGTCGTTGGTTGTTTTGGTCGCAACCATGTATATATATCTATGCGCTCAGTTAAAAGTAATGGGAACGAGTATACATGTATATACGATAAAGTAATTGCCTTGTCGAATTGGTAGATGAAATTGGAAATAAATGAAAAGTTTACTATTCTAAGAAGTTTTTCTTTAATCTACAAGCTTCGCGATATATTTCTATTCAACGTGTCATGGAATAAATTTGCAATTTTTTTTTTATTAAGAGTATAATGTAGATTTTAAAAACAATTTCTACGGAAGAGTTTATTTAAAATGGGGTTAGAACTTTATGCTCATGTAAAATACATACACCAGTTTACAGCGATGTATATCATTGTTTATGGTATGAAAATTTGAGAAGATTGAAAAGTGACTTTACGTAAGTTCCCCGGGGAAATTTCGTGAAAAGTGTAGAAAGTTAGTTATAGAAATGTTTTAGAAAGAAATAGTCATAGATATATAATTGAATAATAATGTCGAAACTATGACACACGGTACACAGTTGTTATTAAACTGGGACATAAAGTTAAAAAGTTGAAACTTGAGCATCATATAAGTTTAATAAACAATTTAGTAAATAATCAATATCTTACATTCTTAAATGTCACTTATTCGAGCCAATTTTAAAAACTGCACAATCGTAAAAAATAAATCCATGCGTGCATGTCCAATGAGGATTATTCCTCCTCTACATATACTTTTTATCACCCCTGGTAGAGTAATAACCCTCATTAAAAATATGATGAGAGTGGTTTCTGTAATCTGGATTGGTTTTAAAGCTCTTTAAATTGATGTCAATCAGTTACTTTTTGCAAGAACAGTGCATCATAAATAAAATTAGCAAAAATCAAAAATTGCCAACCCTCACGTGAGACCAATAAACATACCTAAAGAAAAGATGCTGTCAAAAGCGTAATAAATACTTCAACAACGTATACACGTGCCTTTGAGTATCAGCAAATACAACGCCACCGATTCAGGCGCGCCAATTTAATTAAAACTTTTACACAATTTGCTCTCTAAGCCAATAAAAGTGCGGCGGTAGCAACGATGTGCCGATATTCCGTCATCCCCCCCGGCGGCTTAAAAAAAAAATGGCCAACTAAAATAAACCGAAAGCTTGAACAATATTTTTATCGTTCCATTCCTCTGAGCCTCTCCCTTCGATTTATAAGCCTTTTATACAAATCCAGCTACGGGCATGCAAGTGGTATACGGACCGATGCACATATAATATCCGGACCGAGGGGCTGTATATTACCACGCCGTTAAAAAGTCAATTTTACGTTCGCAGTGCATCTGTTACCGTAACGCGCTGAAACTTTTGTAATTTCATTACAGGCGGCGCGTCGTCGTCTGCTACGCGTTGGCGCATCGAGATTGCGCGACAGTGCGCGCCGCACGACGCGGAAGAGAGAGCGTCAGATGCCTTGCCCGTATTATATAAGCAGAGCCAGGACGCGCGTCGGCTCGTTATTAAAGCTGTTTCTCTCCCCCCCTTCCTTTCCTAGTGTGTGGAACTGGATTTTCGACGACGCGTCGACGCGCGCGCGATCATTAAGCTTTTTTCTTTGCTTTAACTCTCTTGGATCGTTTAGTTAAGATGGCGCGCATGTGAAGGGGTATTACGAAAAGTTTTCTACACGTTTTCCCAAAGTCGCTTGGAAAGAAAAATTAACGCTTGATTGATTCATCGGCACTCATTCTTGGATAGATTAACAGGCTGCCCTAGTTTTAAAATGGTCGGGAAGTTTTACAAAAATTTTATAATCTTTTCTTGTCGATTTTGATAAGTTAATATATATATATGTATATATATACCGGAAGTATAATAATATATGTATTTGGGAAATGCAGATGGAAAACAGAGTATTAAATTGTCCTCGTGTAAAATATCGAATAAATTATAAATAAAATGCTTGTAAAAAATATTAAATTCAAAGATAAATGTTACTACATTAAAAACTTTTAAGCTGAAAAAATGTCTGGAGTAAGTTAGTGCAATTAAGAAATCTCTTTTTAGAAATTCAAAACATACGCTTTTATAAATTACATTTTTGCTTCGTAGCTAACTATCACGCCATAAATAAAACTCAGAAAATATATTTAAAATTAAGTTCTTATTCATTTCTCTGTTACTACTAGAGCCATTTCTTTTTAAAAATGTTTCATATCAATGTTTTTCAATAATACACTTCAACTTTAGTCTTTAATCAAAATAAATATTTACCCGAATTCACAGGGCCTTATTAAGTTCTTTCTTCTATATCGAGTAATTTTACTAAAATTTCTTCAAAGAACATTACATATTATTTTTTTTAAATTGAAATGAAAAAAGGTGATTTAAAATAAATATATTATGTATTTATGAACCTAATGACGATATACGACATATTTGATTATGGTCATCGAATCCTGTTAATTAACTTGAAACCACATCATTTTCATTTGACACATGGTATATTCTATCGCGCTCTACGTTCAGTTAATAATAGAAGCGGAATATCATTGAAATGCAATTCCAAAAATATCTCTGAGCTACCCCTTTCAGCTAGCAATTAGCGACTATTAGCTCGCGGCACCTAATTAGCCTGCGAAACACCAGCGCACTCGGAATAATCGAGCTTTTTTGTCTACCATATCGTCTATTCGACTTTTGCGCTCGACCATAATTAATTGTCTCGCATACGCGCAGAGAAACTCTCTGCCATTGATAGGACTTCAGCAGAGTTGTAAGTAAATTGCTCAATGAGAATTGACGTTTTCCTGTAAAGGGGCGTAAGGTCATAGTCCGAATGAAAGATAGAAGAAGAAAAAGTAAAATAGTTTTTCAGTTGTTGCAGACAATCCGAAGAGTTTTAACGGAATTTAGAGAATAATTCCATTAAATGAGGAAATGTTATTAGAGAAAATTTTTGGATTAAAATTTCGATAAACATTATGTGGTATTTCGGGTCATGTATCACAAATTGAATAAAAACCTGGTAATGTGCTTTTCATTCATTTTTTTACATATAATCCAAATACGTTAGCACTTAGCTTTCTCAAATTAATGTACAGGGGAACACGATTAACACGAACACGAAAGTTCGGTTATTTCGAACAAACCTAATGGTATTGAATACAAAAATATTGTTATTTCTTATTACTATTGTTTTCTTTTCACACGAACTTTGGTTTCCACGAATCAAAATTCCAGTTACTTGAAGTTCGCGTTAACGACTGTATTTGAAGTACCGACCACATACATACCGGCACAAAAACAGTTTTTTGAAACAGAAAAAGTATGTGTACCAAAAAACCTTTTAAATATTTTTTACCATTTCAAAGCTTCCCCTGTATAAAAGAAACCACAAACAATCATCAGAAAACACGATAAATTAAACACGTTATAAACTCGTCTTCAAGCAAATTCATACAAAAGTGATAGCACCATTCCGTTGGGCGTGTGACGACAAAACCATAATTATTTCGAAATTTCAAACGAAGCCAAAGTCGAGATTACGCCATTCCTCGCATTGGACACACGACGAACTGCCTCGTATTATCATCGCGTACGCGCACGTATCGGATTTTCCAGTATAGTCGTGCTCTCGTCGTAGCTGGCGGTACTGGCCACTGACGGCTTTCTTAACTTCGACAATTTGCTCTTGATGTTTCCCTTCCCTCCCATCTGATCGGTTCCGAGCGCGTGCGCGGGCAATTTCGATGAAAGCTTGCCCTCGTTCGCTATACCGATTCTGTCTTTCTCTCTTTTTTTTTTTTCATTTCCTTCACTATTTCTCAGCTCGTCTGCCACCTCAACTCTTTTTCCGCTTTTGTATCGAGAAAATTTCCGATCAAATGGCAAATATTTTCCAATAATAGAACTGGTAGAAAAGGATCCGACGTTTAAGTGAGGTATGCGCGTGATCTTTATAGAATTCATTTAGCAATGTCTCTTCTGAATCAAGTGAAATTATTGAAATATCATGATTCTTAAAAATAATACGTTGACGATATTGGATTAATTATATCCAGAATAATCGAATAACGTACAATTAGAAAAAATTTTAAAAGTGGATTATATAATTGTAAGAGTTGTAAAATCGCATGTGTCACAAGTAATATTGTTTTTCTTTTATTCCTTTAACAAACGGGCTTACGTCATTGCAGGTAGCACAGAAATAATTTATTACGTTATGCTTTTACTTAAAATGAAGTATTGATATATCTTTGATAGAATATTAAAACCAGTGAGTGTCCATTAGCAGCTACACATAACATATTTATTTATTCGAATGAAAATCTTTAGATTTTAAAAATTTCTTCTGAGTAATGCATGTTAATACTGTGCCGAATAGATTTTTTATAGAAATAAATAACTAATTCTTCTCTTCTCACAGTTAATTCAAGATGAAAATGAAAGATTCGTCTGACTCAAAGTAGTATTGGTTTTATATTCTAGTACGATTTAAAAACTTTAAAATGAATAGACTTTCTACTTTTCCTGAAGAGTAATTCTCAGACGTTTTTTAAGGAATTTTTACGTTAGTGCTTATACGTTAGTTTTTAAGTCTATTTATATACATTTATCAAGTAGGATGATAAATTCAACCTATGTTATCTATTAATTTTAAAATATCATTGTTTTAATACAAGAACAATCGTTTGTACTATATCAAACGTGTTTTATTTAACTTCTGTTAAATGCTCAGTTTGATTTTTTTTTTTTTTTAATAAGCGTAGCAGATAATAAGTAGTTGAGAAAGTAATTATAGCCTCCGCTTTGGCGACAGTACTTAAATTGAAAATTATATATACTTCGATGAATTTCAAGCTTAAGCACACAAGTATTATGGAGACTTTAATAAGCTTCTGTGATATAAAATAATTAAAATTGACAGACTTTGGCGTAATAAGAATTTCCAGAAGTAATTATATTTAGACAAGTGAATATATTAAGATATTGCAAAAAAAAGCGGAATAGCTGGATATTTTTATGCAGAGATAAGGCGATATTTTAACTCTTACTTTTCTAATCAAAGTATATCAATTTGATTGACAAAATATACATTAAATTTCTAATTATTATATAAAATTGTTATTTGTGTTACTATTAAGAGTACAGGTTTGACGTTATTCGAATTTTTCTTATTTTACATAGTTTTATTTATTTTTGCCAATATTCCTTTCTGCTAGAGCAAATAGTCGCGTCCAGAATTCATACACAGTGTATTCCATTAAATAAATATTGTCGGTTAAAAATTTTAGATCTTAAACAAGAAAACTGTTATTGAGTTCTTATTGTTATTTTTTGTATCAAGTTAAGATAACAACAGATAACATGTACTCAGAGTAATATCAAGTTCTCCAATGTTGGAAAAACAATTTTTTGTTTATAAAAGGTATAGAGTAAAACTATAAGACTTGTATATGAAAGTAATACTGTTTCACAATCTTCTTTATAAACGTTGTTACTTTAATGATAATTATTTTTCATAGCGATTTCAGGCAAATTCAGATACCCTATATATATCGCAAAGTAAATTTGTATACCAAATGTTGTCTTTAGCTTTACATAAGGTTAACATGAACTATTTATATTCATTAAGTTGCTGCACACCAACCGCACCAGCAGATACACACCGACATCCTCATGCGCACGCAGTGTGCGCACATATACATCATAACTTCCATCTTCTAATTAAATCTTAACCCGTAACGCGCGCGCGCGCGCTCGCTCAACTGAGAAAGTCGATCCTTTCAGCTCTACCCCTACCTATATACATACTTACTCCACCGAGAACAGCGTGTCGAGGATCGAGTATGGGTTGGGAGTATAAGAAAAGGTAAAAGTGAAAAAAAAAAAAAAGAAAAACTAAAATGAGAAGAGCAGAGAAAAGTTCATTTGAATAGGGAAGTTGTATATTACCTGCTATCAAGAATAATTAAGGAGCTTGGCCTCGCGCGCGTGATGTAAAGCTCGCCTCTGCGTTGGATGTATCTAGTTAAGCCGGCAACCGACGTAATAAGACGGATCTAGTATGCAAAACTTAGTCGCCGCTGCCGTGGGAAGTCGGAAGGCTAGTTTCGATCGCGGCATGGGCGGCCAGTAAACTCGTTATACGCGCTCTGCACCTACCTCCCCCCTCCCACCCCCCTTTTGCCCCTCGGATCTTTCTCGAGGCTGCACTTTTTATGGGTTTTCTCGCGGACGAGCTACCGAGTTATATTGGATGTAAGCCGCGGGCAGAGAAAGAGAGAAAGAGAGAGAAAGAGCGGGCGAGTGAGTTTTTTTTTACTATGCCTGCGGCGAATGGCTTAATCGCGGCGTTAGTTGCGTTATGAGGTCGGATTACGTACGTGGGGGGTAGAAGACGCATATGTGTTAATTCGCGCCATAAGACAATAAATTTGACAATGTTTATGATTTATTAATTAGGTGGATTAGTATGTGTTAATGTCTGTATGTATATATCGTATGTGTGTTTACGAAGGTATATGTATATAGAGAGGATTCTGAGACTCGTTAAGATTCTTGTTATGATATTTTGGTCGCAGCTTAAAGCGTATGAATTTCAAGTACGAAGCAGTAGGAAAGTCCGTACAACTTTCTTGCGAGTTTGCAAAAAATTAGCTAGGCACAGCGAGAGAAGGAAGCGTGCGTACTTCGAAAGTTTAACAAGATAAAAAGAAAAGCAGGTTAGGGGGGTAGAAAGTGTTTAAGTACGTTTGACTGAGGTTTATCATTGCAAAAAGCTATGCATGAAATTGATATAACTAAATTTCGAGTAGTTACGAGACGTGAGAATTCCAATTACAAACTATAAAAGTTTAAAAATTGTAATTGCTCTTCATTATAGAGGTTGCCTATATGCACACATATATATATATATATATAATACTTGAAACTATGGGAATATTTGAGTTGAAATAGCGATTAATTACAACTTTGGAGAATAGCTGAAAATTATTGACTTTTCGAGTGCTACTTCAAAAAGAGAAACACAAACGTAACTGAAATTCTTTGATTAAAAACAGTTGTTGTATATTTGCAATATCCCATTGTCGACATTTGAAAGAGGGCCCGATACTCGAAACTCCTCATTGTCGTAAATTGACTGTTGAGCTTTTACGAAAATTAGATTCACATATCGCATTTCCATTGTCCAAACATACGTGAAATTAACCAAATAATTGAATGTCGCAAATCAAACAATGTAGCAGCCTCACGAGCTAAACAATTGTAAGCGAAGATATATATATGTCATATGCTTGCTTCTCCCCCCAAAATAGCATAGCGATAATTCATTACTGAAAACACGCGCCGCGTGCAGAGTACATTAAGAATAGGCGCGTAAAAAATTAATGTAGTTTGCTTTTTATTTGCTAGATCGTAAAAAATTATCAAAAAAGAAATAAAAGGGGAGAAGTCGCTCGCAGGAGTGCGCGAAAGCTGCAAAAAGTCTCGTACAAACCCATAAAACACTAAGCTCACTCTCTCTCTCTGGCGTGCGCGCACGTCGCACTGAAAAATTCAATACCTCCGATCATCACTTCCCATTACGTGATAGCCAATAAAAAAAGAGCTCGCTATCCTCTCTTACTTTCACGCTTCCAGGGCTAATCCTCGCACACGGCAATAAAACATGCAGAATGGAAATCGCAAAGTAAACCAAAGTGCCGCGAAAAAGTAAACGTTCGATGGGCTCACGTTCATCCAGTTGCATATATATATATATTATACACAGTATAACAATATTAGCGTGAAAGAAGATACATATACCCACCCATCTGCACGTTACATTTACAGGGAGAACATCAAAAGAACAACAACCGATGAATTATATTAAGGCATGCTTCGACATTACAGCAAAAACACACGAGAGTAACGAGTGATTTCGGTACTTCGATGAACATTAACGTATCCCAATACCTTAACGAAACCTCGCGAGAGTATTATTTTTTGTCACGGTACGTTTTATGGATGGAAAATTAACGATCGACGTCGATATTTGCGGTGGTATGACCGTATCGTATTTGCGTCCCTTTGCCAATCACTCGCGAATGGTTGTCTGCGTCGCACGGACTGATGATTTATCGGCCCTCATTCGGTTTCTGTGCAGCGCATGGTATCGCATAATTACGCCGCGCAATATTACGAGTGTGCATGTTACAGTGGTAGAATATGAAAGTAACATTTTAAAATAAAATTTAACAGAGCTTTTTATAAAAGATAATTCAAGCATTACGAGAGAGATAAACTTTTTTCAATATCTAACACTGTGATTCAAAATCAGCAGCAAAATAAAAAAAAACGTATTGTATATATCACTTCAATTTTTCCAAATTAAGCTTTATCATGATCGTTAACAAAAAAAAAACATTTTTCTCCGAAGCCGTTAGTAGGTAAACATAATCAACAAAAAAGCAGTGATATCCAATAACTTTTCTGGGAACCGTAGCGTTCATTACGCCGAAACAAAAGTTCGAAATCGAACGAAAACTGGTCGATGCTTTGCGAGAGAACGAGGCCAGCAGCAGCACTCGTTAGACGCGTAATCCCGCGTGTACAACGCTCACAAATCGCACGGATGCGCACGTAGCTATATAGACGCGCGAGCATCGCGAGTCGCAAATAAATTTCCGGCGGTCTACGCCGCGCGCGCGGCCCTTCCACGCGAATTCGGTTTGTGTCCACGCGCGATGTGCGGCAAAGAGAGGCGAGAGGGGGGGAGAAACGGACGTCGAATGGACTGAGGCGTCAAATACCACGTTACCACGTATATATATAGAGAGAGAGCGCGCAAACTCTACGCTCGCGCAGCTGCTACTTTTTCCTTGTTTCGGTTTCTGGGTCGCCCGGTCAAATTCGGCCGAGCGAAGGAAATTGGAGGGGATAGCGGAGAGAAAAGCGAGGGAATATACGTGGAAGTAATCGTGTATGTCAATATTGGTAATTCGCGTATTAGTTGCAATAAACCATACTAGGGTTTTAGTCTATAAATTTTGCGTTATTTTTCAGTGGAAGAACAATTACAGTATTCGCAAATGCGGATGAAACAAAGATAAATATTTAGAAGTTGCAATCTATTTATTCGTGGCTTAAAGCTTGCGAAAGTATTATAACCAATAACTAATAAAGTCAACCCGTTGTTAAGTGGAATTCTTCATATTTACATAATTTATATAATGCTTCAATTAATATTTTCTTGCAGGAGTACACGCGTATTTATTTTGAGTATTTGTTGTATCACTCATAATGATTAAAAGTTCAAGCATTACTTCACTTTTTTCTATATTATTCTTCTTCTAAAAATAATAGGTATTTTACGAAAAAAGAGGATCACGGGTTCTGCTAAAACTTGGCAAAGAATCAACATTTTTTAATTCTTGAAAAGTATAAATGAAAGCTGATTTCCTCTTCTTTTATTTTCTACTTTTTCAATGATATTTAACAGTTTTTTAATCCAAATGATCACTATTTCTAAAAGAGTATTTTTTCAAGACTTTCTCGAAATCTATAATCTCCATTTTTTTCAGCATTAGGGTTTAATGATACAGCTTTCTTCGTTTTTCCTCATCTAAAAACTTATTCCAAAGTTCCAGCCAAATCCATGATCCATAGATTTAATCCTCTCCTAGTAAGTAAAGAATATTTATTTATTCAAATGACAACTAAAGTGATTAAAAATTGTCAGTTCTACTAAAGTAACTGCAATCAATAATGCTGCAGAATTTCAATTGAAGCCTAACTTCATTTGAAGTTTATTGATTTGAAAACTCTCCGTCGACCATGGGCGCATTTAAATAAATTTGAATGAATTGGAATTTCTTGTAAACGTAAAGAGTTATTGACTTCGAATGCGAAAACATTGGAGTTTATGTAATTCTTTTAACCATTATTTCTATTTATTATAGAGTTACATTCGTCGTATAATGTATTTATTCAAACTAATCCAAATAGCATCGATCATCATACCATTAGAGTCGCTATAGCGCAAATCTTTCTCACCCGACTGCAATCGGAAACACCAGAATCGTCGAAAATACAAACAAAACCTGCGAAAGTGGAAAACCGTCCTCCCATTTATCTCTTTCCCTTTCCCTTCTCGCGCTCTTACACCGATTCTCGTATTCACTATATCGCTCTTTCAATTCCACGCGCTCCGCTCTCATATTTCTCTCCACTTCTCTGGTCGGCGTCCCGCTTACTCTCACTCCCTCGATGTCTACGCAAGCTCTGCCTTCCCTCTCCCTCTCTCTCTCACTCTCCTCTCTTCCTCTCAGTCTCATTCGCTCCCGCCAAAGCCGCACAGGACTCGCGCATTCAGCTAATGTACGGCATACAGGTCGCGGTTGACGCTATAGCACGCGTATACACATACATACATACACGTACATACGCACGTACATAGATTGGCGTAAGGCTATGTGCGAGGATGCAGTGCGCGACCCGTCAGATGGATTTTCGTCGCTCTCTATCCAGCTCTTAAATATTTCATGGATTTTCCTGCTCGTGCGTTTCCCTCTCTCTGTTTCTCTCTCTACCTCTAGCGATGTCGAATCGGGTATACCGGCGATAAGCCTCGAAATACTATTTTTCCAACTGCATTGAATGTTTGTGCACTTTGTTCGTGATTTATGTGTGTCGGTCCGTTGGTTTACACTCACACGCGTACATGTACATACATATACTTTTACGTCATCAACTATAGGTATACGTATATACGTATATATATATACAGCAGTAGCGCTATGTGTATATCTATATGTGGTATTTGCTTAAGGAAGTTTCGTGATTGACGAATAAGAGAGCCGAAATGGAGAGGCGAAGGAGTATAAACTTTTTACCGGCAAGCTCCTCGAGCTACAGAGCGCGCGTGCATAAGAGTTTCATCCCATGTCAAACTCTCAGGCCTCAGATATGAAACTACGATTATACTTTCTAAATATTTTGAGGGGAACGTATACGGTAGTCAAGGCGAAGCCAAGACGGTATAGCGAAGGCGTCGGGCGTCGGCCTATCGAAGCGGGAATTTTCATCTTGGGCAAACACTCAGGAGTGCGAAACGTAGTCGCATGAATTGCAAATTCACCTCCCCTCCCCCCCCCCTGCGGTCGTTGACGCTGCCGACATCGTCGTGCATAATAACCTATATTTATCGGTCAGGGGTCTACTGTGTATGGTAAAAAACAAACGATTAAAATTTTGTTTCTACTGCAATGAATTTTTCAATAGATTCCGATCATTAATAATAAAATAACAATGTGTCTGTCTGTCAGGTGTGTATGTGAAATATGTTGATTCGTACACTGTAGCAATATAACTGGAAATCTTAATCTTAACACAGTAATTGAATATCTTACATAATATAAAGAAACAGCTGTCTGATGTTTCACGTGATGTCTTATAATCTTATAATTATTGTTATTAGTATTATGGTGCTTGGCAAAATAATTATATTTCTTAGTGCGATAAATTCCGATTTCATATTATGCAATAGTCAGAAGAAATTTACGATGGAGTACTGATTAAATGTCTAGAACAGTTTATATATATAGTTATAAGTGTTTCATTGTAAATGTAAAGCGTTTAATTTATAACTGTCACAACTTAGCGTATAGCAGCAGAATTAACGTCTGCTTACAAAGGTACGCCTGTATTATCTTAAACTTATAATTTCGCAAAATATATGTATTGCGCCGCATGCTTATACTTTAATATTACGCAAAGATCAAAATGTTAATGGGTGTATGGAGTTAAACAAGATTTGTTCGTATATTCTGTTGTAACTCATCACAATTTTAGAATAATTTCCTTGGACAATAATTGTCACGTCTTAAACTATGCAGCTTTGATCCTAGACGTGATACACCTCAAAGAAGTGGTATGCATTATTCGCTTTAATACCAGGGTTACTCGATAATCTCGACGATCGCTGGTGGACGTCCGAAAAGAGGAAGAGAACGACGACCGTTTCACATCTTATCGCCGTCGCCATCTTATTTCTCGGGAATAGTTTTGCCTTATCCCACTGTCTCCCTCCTTCTCTCTTTCTCTCTCTCTCTCTCTCTCTCTCTCTCTCTTTTTCTCTCTCTCTCTTAATGGAAATGTAATGAATGGGTCCAAGAGCGAATTTCTAGCGACTTTCGGTCGTCGGCCAAGCACACGAACTTAACTTCTTTTTCACGAGTGTGCGCGCGCGTCGCGGGTGCTAGCTAGCCGCTCAGTTTAATTAGCTTTTCACTTTTTCGAAATTATGAATGCGCTTATTTATTTTGCGCGAGGCGGTCTGAAATAGTTTTAATTAGGCGTAGAAGGGAGCGGGAGGGAAAAAGGGGTAGAAGGGAGCTGAGCTAAAGTGGAGATTGGCTCGTTAACCCATCGTCGTGCTGAATTTGTAACGGAGAGGAGGTGGAATTTAACTGATACGCGCGCTACTTGTAAGTTCACGTTTATCTTTCAGCCGAAAGGTTACAAGGCGGCTAAGGAGAATGGCCAAAGTTTTGTGTTTATTGAGCATTAAATTTCGTGTGTCCAAATTATTCTTGTGTTTAGCCGTTAGGGAGCGAAAATTTACGGTTATTTAGCGCTAGTTCGTATCTGTTACATCTTGATGTTTGCGTGATTTTTTACGATAATTGCTGAATAACATTATAACGAGTCAATATTTCATTATTAAGTTATTTATGTAGAACCTCTTAAGAATTATGAACAGCGCCGCGAGCTAATAATTTTTTGGAATCTGTTTTTCTGAAAATCACTGTTATGCACAACAAATAACTTTGTTAAAAAATTGAAAAAATCATTAAATGTGAATAAAATGCTAATGTGGAAGTTATACAAAATAAATTTTGATTGTTAAACAAAAAAGGGGATACACATTTCAAACTGGTAACCTTATTATTATTCAGATCAACATCATTACTGTGACATTCGTAATCAATTTATCCATCGCACATTATTTATTAATATGATATTCCGTTAATTAAGTAATGCGCTTCAATAATTTATTACAACTCGATCATTAACATTAAAATTGAATTCAAAGTTTACCTTTAATATTGTTATTATATTCTTTCGTACTCTATATAATTTATTCATTTTACACAGTTGGTGTGATTATAGTATGTTTTTGATAACTAGCACAATTCCGTGTACTAAATTTCATGATAATATATTGTCTTATTATGCATATAGTGACGTGCACTCGTGAAGCTTGTTGCAACTTGAATGTAAGTGCAACCTCTAAAATTGTTTGGTTACGATAAACCAAGAAACGGTTTTTAGAGTTATGCTCTTTCAGCTGCATTAGCTATGGGTAGGAAAGTATAGAGATGCTAACAGAATTTTAAAAGACTATATTGCGTTTGTGGTTTAGGATTTTAGTTAGTTTTAGAACTAACAGAAACATCACTCTATAATTCCTTTTTACAAATGTTAATTATCTAATTATGGGTTTATTTAATGAAATTCGCATGCAAACTTTCTAAAATTTTATATTATTTATTCTAATACTTTAATTATTTTATTCACTTATTTTACTGATTTTAAATGAACTATTGTAATTTGCATTGTATATAGTTAAATTACCTGATGTTTAACTATTAATCACTGTACAATTATTCAAAGGTGACATCACATTAATATGTATGGTATTGTTTAGTTAAAATATTTTTCTAAAAATAATAATAATAATTAAAATATTCAATTATTGTTAGAAACGCAGTATGTCTATTTATTATTAGTTTTCACGCTTTTTGCATTCTTCTTAGAAGTTTACCTGACAAACATAATACTTTGGATCTGCATTACAATGCTTTTCTTTTATCCTTTCAGTATTTTTCTGACAGCATCTCTATTACGTTATTAACGCTTACGCATGAGGAAACAGTATCTTGATACTCTTAATCTTAGTGGCAACAAAAAAATAAAATAAAAAGTTGGAAAACATCGTCATTATTTATTTTATAAAGTTAACTTGCAAATCTAGAACGCCAAACTCCCGAAACCCGTTATTCTTCCCAAAAATTAAGAGATGCAGAGTTGAAGTTAACTGAATAACGGCCGGCAGACATATAATTCCCTATCAGCGGTGGGAAAGTCCGGCGTGACGTCGAACAAACTCAAAGCCGCCCCCATAATTTCCATTTGACTGGTCCCCTCGACATCGTCCAAAAGCCATTTACCAAAACCAGCGGGCTTTTCTATTCCAAAACAAACTATCCCAACAGTATAGCTCTGCTTTAAATTCCCATTCTTCCAGGTCCCTTCTCTCCACGTGCATAAATAATAATTTTCCCTCCCCTCCTCTACCCTCCCGGTCAATCCCACGCGTCATTTATGTTTATTTCCGTATTTGTGCCGGGCGCAACGAAGTTTCACCTCGAAATGTAATAAAGTAATCTATTATCCTCCTTTTTCTCTCTCTCCCGCTTTCCCTTCCCTCTTATACCGCCCGTCGGCACTTTGCTGGCTCGCGCAAGTACGCGCGCTCGCTCGCTCGCTCGCTCCCCCTTGTCTCCGCCGCGGCGGCGTGTAAAACTTCGAGGGCCGTGACTCGACTCGCAAAACTCACTCGCCCCCCCCCCCCCCCCACCTCTGCAGCGTCTGACCGATTTCGGCAATCTCCAGAAGAGAAAGAAGAAGACGAGGTAGGAGGAGGAAGAGGAGGTGGCAGAGAGTTTGAGAAAAAAGGGGCCTCGAAACAAAACTTTTCTGGCAAGACGAGAGGAGAATGGAGTAACTTTCTTTCTACTCGCGTGCGACTCTCGGCAAAAGAAGATCTGTAAAAACATAAGCGCGCGCGAAATAGCTTGGACTTCCTGTGGGTCGCTTGCTCCATCTCTCTCCTCCCTTCTTCCCCTACTTTTACAGAGACTTTGCGCCCGAAATTATTTCATTCCTTTATAAGTGAAAAGCTCCTGCGCTCCCTGCGCTCTTTTCTCCGCCGTGTACACCCGCGCTCTACACCCGCTCTTTTTCGCGCGAGACTTTAAATGCTTTTTAGCGCGGAAACGGAAGAAGAGGCAGAGGTAGAAGAAAGAACGGAAGAGAGAGAGAGAGAGAGAGAGCGAGAGAGTGAGAGAGAGGAAGAGAAAGAGAAGAAGAGAAAGAGAGTGACAGAAAAGTTAAGGCTCTGTGCGATAAATCAAGCCGCGAGGGCGCTAGTTGAGAAAGAGGAGTGGGAGACACACGGAGAAGAGAGTAAACAAGCTGCGGAACCATGTTAGCCAGAAGATTTTGTTATTCCATCTTTCTCTTCTACATAGTAAAGTATAAATTCTTTGCCTCGCGAGAGACGCAGTATATAAGTACAGAATTGGTTTTTTCACGAATATTGCAGCGCCCGTGAATTTTCTTTTTCTCGTGATGTATAACATAATAAACGTGTACACGTAAACATCGACTGCTATTCTTCACCTGACACATTATAGGGGATGTAAGATAGACGATACCAATACGTGGATGTTCAAGTACTTGAACATGTAACTCAATGGTCGATACTCTCAAGGTACTCTGGCTTTACAGCGATATTCCTAAGAAAGAGGAGGAAAGAGAAAACACAGAGATAAAGGCAGAAAAGAGAATAAGAGAGGGAGGGGTGAGAAAGTGAATAAAAGTTACAGGAACGCGCAGAGAGCGAATTGTTTGGTTTTTCCGCTGGAATGGTAAATTAAATTTTCGTTGTTCCCGTTGCTTTAAACATTCACTTTCGCAACCTTTCACGATTCCTTTGCTGAGAAGTAAAAAGGATCGTTGAAAATGATCTTGAGACAGCGTAGATCCGCTATTCTTTCACTGTTTCTTAATTTCGTGTCGTTTTAGTCAGAAGCAAGTGCAAAGGTATATTCAGAACGTTCTGTAACGATGGAATAAGATATTTCAGTGCTTTTTCTAATAACTCCTTGTGGATTCAAAATGTCAATCATAATAATGGAGCGTTAAACACATTGAATGTTACTCGACAGAATGATCCTGATTATAATTCAGGCCTTTGAGCCTTCGGATATCATTGACACACGGCAATCGGAAATAGTGTCAGATTTTGAAAATCCATCTATGTATATAATATTGATGTGTTGGTTAAATTAGCCATCTATTAACCACATGGATAAAGGTTAAGTGTAGCAGCTGTTTCGGAGGTAGTAAAGCATCGACCCCCCAGCATTTGCGGAAACGTCGTTCCAAAATTCGGGCAACTCATTAGCCCGGAACGCGGGCGTCATGCCATCGGGAAAACGAACCATTTGCCCGAAATCGAGCAGTAGCTCATTGAAAGACTGGGCAACTTGTGCTGCGTGTGCGTTTGGGTGCGAGCGGTTAATCTCGCGCCGTGTGGCACGTTTGCACAAATATTTTTCCTCGGTATGTATATATATACAAGTGAATATGCGAGGGCATACTTTACTAGATTAATATCTTAATTAATATTAATCATAAAAGTATTTGTTAAAAAGATAATTAATAAACCTCTTTGCTTATGATTTATAATGTAGTTATAAAATGAACGTTATCGATTACTGTATCATATATGTATTCTCTTATCTTTACTCTGATACAAATTAATACTTTTTTACAATTATAACGCAAGTGAATTGAAAGCATTAATTTAATATTAATCGTAATTTTGCAGTTGTATTTGCACTATATATTCCTATGCAAATTTTCAAATGTAAACAAAATGTAATATACGGTATTGGCAGATTATTGGCCATGTCCGTGAGTTAGTTCACGTTGCACTTTCTATAAAGGTGTAAATATTTATAACTTTCTGGTCTAGATAAATTTATTATATTTGTCTTATATCACGTAACAATTACGTTGCTAAATGATTTAGAAACAATTCATCAAATTGCAACCACCCCCTTCGTACTATATTCTCACAAAAAATTATTTATCTAAAGCCACATACCGTTTTCCTAACTCATTGTGGCGTAAACTCGTGATTGTAATAGCTGATCACACGCGATAAGTCCAGGTCTAGCTATCACAAGAGAGTTGAGTGTGCTCAGGCAGAAGCATCAACCAACTAACTTGCGTACACATGACGTCGGCTCTGTGACGTGCCATTAGCCCTCCTCCTCTTCCTCCACCCGTCGGCCCTTCTTACGCTCTCGCGTGATTAAAGTCTCTCTCAAGTAATTAAACTTTTTCAATTGCGCGTTGCAGTTTTCGCCACCAACGTTTCCGGTCGTCTTTCTCTCCCCCCCGAGTGGGCCGCGCGCGCGCGCACACGCTTTGTTAGCTCTACTCTACGGTTTTGTCATGTGGAATGGCTACTCCCTATGTGTAGGTGAGTGTACATGTGTGCGCACGTGAGTGTTTGGGGTGAAATCCATACACGTGAAAATTGCTGTTGAGAACTAACGAAATAAAAGAAGCTGTTATATCGATAGGGATCGCCAACTAGTGAATTGGATACTGAAGAAGATAATTTTACAAGATAAAGTTCGAAATTTGAATCTGCTGTATCCATAAAGTATCAATTTATGGATACAGCAAAAACGCTGGTTGTAGATAATTGAAAATCGTACAAAATTACATTTTGAATATTAATTGGCTGACTAAACTTAAGTTATAACTACTGATTGGCTTAAAGAAGAGTTTCATGATAATCTTATACAAACAAGAATGAATCAATCCGTGAATAATACTCGGTAAAATTTAAGACAGGAATAAGTAGTAAGTTAACATACTGGAATAACATTAATTAACTATGGTTAAAACTTTTCAACATTGTCGCACACATAATGAATTCCGAATGAACAGTAATTTTCATTCCCCCGGGGGAAAAAACTTCCTCAAACTGAAATTCTCCCCCTCTCAAATAAGAAATCTCACAAAAAAAAAACCGAGAGGAAGTGAGTGCAGCGCGCTCCAGCATTTCAGATACTTCAGCCTCCTGCATTTGCATCCATCGGCTGAAAGACACTCATTGCGCGCGTCGTCTTTCCCTCTGCCACCGCGATTTCGTAGGCCGGATGCGTTCGAGTCTCCGAGCGAACTCGTTCCTTTTTCACTTTTTCTTCCTCTCTCCCAAACCCTCTTTCTCTCTCTTTCTCACCCCCCCCCCTCTCTCTCTTTTTCGCTTACTCTTTTTCACACACACTCGGTAACCAAATTTATTCCCACGGCTCTTTTTCCATCTCGCTCTTACTTCGTACACATTTTGCGTGACGTCTGCAGACTCGATGACTTGAAAAATGTAAGATGGATGTTGCATGCATTCATACGTAGGTATGCATGTATACGCAAGAGAAAGAAGGAGAATAATTAGTTGGATAGTTGTCTAATTTTAATGAAAATGTCTGGCCTATTTAGTCAAGGTATGATTTATTGTAACAACAAATACGTACTTCATGTAGCTGTTTTTATGGATATTATGATCACTTTGTCTATGTATGTATATTGAAGTAAACAAACCCCAGTCTTTTTTTCTCTTTCTCTCTTTTTATCAATGGCTCTATCTCTGGCTCTTTCTCATTTTCCCTACCTATCGTCTTTTTGCTTCTTCTCTCTCTCTCTCTCTCTTTCTCTTTTTACCGCTCTCTTTCTGTTTTCGTCTCTATCTCTCACTCTTAACGAGTGACAAAGTAAATGAATAGCGTATGTGAAAGACACAGAGAAAGCGAGAAAGAAAGAGAGAGAGAGAGAGAGAGAGAGGCTGACAGAGAAAGAGAGAAGTGTGGGTATGTTCATCGAGTGCTCGGCAATTCTGTCAGACCTCATTATTCGAATAGCGAAAAGCTTTTTATCGGACATAATAAATTTTGCTATGGCATGGTGGACCCGTTTCAAAGCGTTTATTATTTTATGTGACGGTTGAAATCGAATGAGGATGAGATACTTTGATGGATTTAATATGCTTTTGGGAGCAATTACATCACAAATAGTTCAGTTACATTTAAAAATATATTTTGATTTAAATTTATCCTTTAACACAATTTGGTTCAGTTTCCGTGGAAAAGTCGATAAATATTAGTTTATATATAGGTTAATTTATCATTTCCTCATTGTTATATTGGCATACTATGAAAACTTGAAATTAAAAAAAAGTGCATTCTTCTCGGATCTCTAATTACTTTTCGTAATACAAAAGCACAGAAATAGTTCAATTTAAGGCATCATTTAAAACCTTCTCTATAATTATTTTACATGTCGTGAAATTCTATCTGCACAATGATCGGCCTCGTTTGTATCGCAGCTATAAGTTAATTAAAAATATTTCAAAGAACATTTCCATTTTCCGCGCGTTGCTCTCAAAGTATCAGTGAGAAAAGTATTTCACGAAATTCGATTACATGCATTTAATTTGCTATGCACGAAAAGAAATCTTATCCTTAGCGATTTCGATATTGTAAATTCATGACATTTCGTATTTCCTTTACTCGATTTCGTATTATACAATTTCGAAGAATATTTGAACAAGTAGAATCCATAATTGGACTTGATTATATTCCACATTGATAATCAATAAATCGACAGATACATCGAAATCACGCCGGCACCTGACGTAAAACAACTCAACGTCGAGGTTTGTAATTTCGATGTACCATGACTGAACTCGACAAACTCCGGATCTCCCTGTCCCAGTTCAAAATAGTCCTGTCTGCTCGGGCTGCTGCCTGTGATTACACAGAGAAGAGTCGTAAAGGGTCATTACAAAAATTACGTGTAATTAATTTATTAAGTACGTGAAATCATATCATACAAAATAATTGAATTAATTATTTATAATTATAATTACAATGTAAATCTACAACAAACACGAAAAAAAACTTGCATTTCTAGTGCGAAAACTTGTGTAATACGATTATTGAAACGCTGTAAGTGGTTTTAGGAATCGAGTTGACATTAATTAATGTCGAGACATGGGAATGTGAATCATCGAAGTGCTGTGAGCCAAATTTTAACTTAATTTTCATTGAGAAATGTTGAGGAACGGGAATTTGAATTTTGATGTCTAAGAATCTAACGTTAAGTAAATTTTTGACTTCTAATAATTAAAGTTGGGTTGGTATTTAGTATATTTTAGAGAACTTATAGTTTTCGATAGCTTCAGAATTTCAGTTCAGAACTTATTTAACTTTACCTTATCACATCTTTATTCCTTCGCCCAATATAATTGATTAAGAGCAATTCTTATATAACGCTTTGGCACGTACAAATGCGACTTTTTGAATATAGGATCAGTACACATACAAGACTCAAAATTTTTTATGTTACTAAAAAGTTTTTCACTCACTACAAGGGAGATTACTGCATCACGAATGAATTATTCCTCGTGAAAAACTGTATTTTCCTACCGTGGGTAGTAGCACATTTTTTTTTGTATCGTCACCGCACACCGCCGTCGCAGCTTTAATCCCCTTTCCAACGAAAGAGCCGCATGCTCACTAAATTCAGTACGAACTTCGCAGAAAGCCTACTACTTTGCGAACGGATGCGCTACAGTCAGGAAAAAAAGAACGTCGTAGTCATGCTGGTGCGCGCTAACCGACATTACTCTGGCGTGTTAATCTTGAAAATGAGATACCCAAAAATCCAGATTA
The DNA here is from genome assembly GCA_035583055.1 of Torymus tubicola. Classification (NCBI taxonomy): domain Eukaryota; kingdom Metazoa; phylum Arthropoda; class Insecta; order Hymenoptera; family Torymidae; genus Torymus; species Torymus tubicola. The sequence continues at coordinate 6,713,818 of JAWWEQ010000055.1, read as the reverse complement.
TATTACCGCATCGTTTCAGCTCAAATCCAGTGGGGCAATTAAGATTATTTATAGTAAAAAATGCCAACGCGAGCTAAGAGACAGCTTTGGTTTTGCCTCTAGGAACGCGGCAATTTTTTAAAGCTTTGCTGGAAATAAATTCATATATAAGGTCAATAGTCTACTTTTTACATTACGCTCTGATATAATTAATTTGGGAGTGGAATTTTTAGAGCTTTTTTTTAGATAAAGACAAAGATAAGCTGACCAGACAAGTGGGTCAGCTAGCGGATATTTTTTCAATTAACTTACATTAAACTGTTATTAGAGGAAAAACGGAAAGCTTTAATTAAAGTTTTGTTTCGAAGAAAAATATTATTTCAGTACATTTCTAATCATTTTGCTAAGTTATCTTCGATTACTTGAAATTTTCTAAAAAAATAATATTTTTCAACAAAACAAGAATTATGTGAGTTTTTCTTTTCCACTGTTAGAATTGTTTTTGTTCATTTTTGTATTATAAATACTTGAAAAATCAATAGAAGAAGATAAGAAGCAGAAATCGATTTTCAAACCCCGTTAAATTTCGTCTTTTAAAGGCTGTCTATCTTTCTTGTTGGTACAAAATTTATCTGTTGACTTTAAGATAATACTGTAAATCACGAGATCAATTTTAATACAGTATTTTACTTTTTGAAGATACACCACGTATAAGATCATAAATTTTAATTTTTTTTTATGATATTTTGTGGTTTATAAGCTAGCAAAAAAAATACCTAGTCTTGACATATGTCTTCTACAACGCAACTCCTTCAATCCTCTCCTATTGCGGAAATTTCTTCGCGAAATAATACTTGCCTTCCTTTTCCCTCTCTCCATTTTCCCCGCAAATCACAACCATCATCCCGGCAATGAACATTCGTCTGCGCAACGGCCGTACAATCAGAGATTCTTTCCCGGAAAAATCTCCAAGGGGACCAGAGAGGGCGCAGAATAACGTGCTCATGTATATATATATATATTGGATATCTACGTATCGGTGTACGTATGTGTATATATGTCTCTATATGTGTGTGCGTGTGTTCGTGTGAGTAGAGCAGTAAATAACAAAGTGACGCGATCAATCGGAGCTACGTGTCGATGAGCGCCGATGGCTAAGTCGATCAGCTTGGACGCATGCCATGCGGCTTCTCTCTTTTTCTCACCCGAGGTGCGACGCTAGAGGGTGAGGGGAGACACACTGATTGCAGTACACTTTTGCCAATTTCGTAAATTGAGAAAAATCCTTAGCCAGCCGACAGCCGGAGACATACTACACACATACACACACACACATGAGCGCGCACTCGCGCGAAAGGAGGACTGGGTGTCTTGGAAGAGGCTTACGTTTTTCAGTTGGTGCGGGATTTAGAGGAATGTATAATCTGGAAGAAAGCAATGTATTATACAGTATAAAGAAAAAGGCTGGCGGCTATAAATAGTAACTGAATAATAAGAGACGTTCACTTTATTTATGTTTATTTATTTATTTTTGTAAATAAGTAAAATAATTAATCAATGTAAAATGACAAATTATAGTTACAGAGTATAATATAATTATTTTGCTAAACTAATTTTAGTAGTTTATGAAATCGTAGGGTTTAAAAATTTCTTTTAAAAACCTAAAATGTTTGTATATATAATAAATAAATAATATAATAAAATAAATGTAAGTTTTTTCGTATTCGACATTTTACTGAAAGAGCTACTAAATGGAAAAAGTTATAGAAGCGTTGATTTGAAAGCCACGTCTGTATATCTCTAACCTCATTTCAAAATTATGGGAATCATATTGTGAAGACACAGTCTTACTCGAAAGGGCATTTTACAATAATAAAATTCCAAGGTTTGAGCCTGCACTCACTACCCTTGGTGTGGGTTTTCCCCTCAAATGAAGTTTCCCAACATCACAGGTGCAGTGTAGATGTACATGGTACTAAGAATATGCGTCGCCTAGCTGTATACGTAAGTAGTGGTGGTTTGGGGTGGTATGCCTTGGCATGCATGCCTAGAACGTGTTAGAAGTTTAGGATCAAACACTCCTGTATACGCTAGGGAGGAGGAATGGCATAGTTAAAATTAAAAAAAATTCAGAGCCAGCTGGAGTTTAATTAAACAGATATTAATTGCAATGCGGAAAAAAGAAGAAAAAAAAGATATCAGGCAAATTGGATTTTCTTCGACTGCACCCATACCAACCTCGCAGGCGAGTGTCAAAGCAATACTTTTCAGTGCTTGGCACAGTTGCGTTTTTCCTCTTCTGCGCTGTTGGTATTGTTTGTCGCCGTTCGAACGCTAGTCGCTTTTCCATTTGACGAGTTTCTCGTTCTCTCCAGTCTCCCTCTCTCTCTCACTCTCTCTCGTGCTCGCGGGCGCGACCATTTCATATTCTACTTTTCAAGATCAATTTTAATTTCACGACCGGCAATAAATCCTCGAGTGGTTAATATCGCGTCGGAAACTTGAGGGCGCAGGGCCGCTAACTTTCGACGATGCTTTTGAAGGCTTTTGCGATTAGTTTTGCATCTTTTTTGTCGCACGGTTGAATCTCGTGAATTCATTCGCCGGGATATGAATTTTCATCTAGTTGTTTGTATATATATATAGGCAATTGATGAGAAGAGCAGACATATTTTTTCGTTTACTGATCATAAAATAGTGAAAAAACATAGCCGAGAAATATTGAAATATTGACGGAAAATTTTGATAAAGGGCGATGCGAATTTTTAAATTTAACGCAGTTTGAATCTTAACTGAATTCAATCTAAAATTGGAAGGATTGGCAAATCTAAAATCAATTCTATTGGAAATTATGTAAAATTTATGAAAATAGTATTCTACGCCAGACAGACGATTCGTCGCTGTAATTTATGATAATCGAATCGTCTCCGTGACAGATGATGTGTTACAGATTAAGCTAGAATTTATTCGATCCATTTGTACATTTCGTTAGCACACATTTTCCACATCATATCTAAAAAACTATTGTTCGTAAGTAATATTTTTTAAACTTTTCAATGTAAAAATCATTTTATATTCTGTTTAATACAATCTATTCATCAGATTAATAACCATTTGTAATACAATCTGCTTTGTTTATTTTAAAATGATAAATCTCTCTTTCATTATAAAGTAATAAATTTTCATGTCACAGATTAGCAAAAATGCAGCTATATGATAAAATAATCAAGTAAATTTGTCGAAAAAAACCAGTTGGTAATAACCATAAAAGAATATTTCTTTATCAACAAAATTGGAATTTTTAATAAACATATTTCATTAAAAAAAACCTTTGTAAAATATATTTTATAGAGAAAATAATATATGGAACATGTCCACGCGTGCTGGCAATACGGCAGTATCAGCGGGTCCTCTCCAACACTGCCGAAGTGTGCTGCCGCTGTCAGCACGGCCACAGGCCCCGCCTCGCTCGCCCTTCTACTGCTATTCATTTCACACTTTTACGGATTTTTCACGAGCTTAACTGTATCAAATGCAAAAAAGTAATAGGTTACTTATGTAAAATTTCACACTCTACAACTTTTGTTTGAGTCTTTTTCCAATATCCGTTGGCGAGTTAAAAGTGAAAAACTATTTTTGTTTTTTGTTTGCAAAATTAAGGTTGAACCTAATGTTTCTACACTGCATTTTTAACACTGGCTTTAGAGGGCGTATTTTATCAAATGTCAAAAGTGCAGTCAGTCTCATGAGAAATTTAATTTCAAACCTTCGTTGAATAGCCTAGTAAGGGCGTCCCTGACTTCCGCACATGCCCAATCGGTATCAGCATGTACCAGGCGCAGCCGTAGGTCTAAAAAGTTGCGGTTCAAATACAAGTGAGAATTTAGTCTTTTTCTCGTCTAAAGGGCGTACCAGACAGAATTGATAATTTCTTTATTAATATACAATCAATGATTATTTCCATAATTTAGCATATGATTTTTTGAATTATTTTTAGCATATCCTAACGCCATATATCATTTGATTCGCATTCAAAACTAGATAGATGGGGATATCTGTTTTTCGTTTTCTTTCTGGTTACGACATTTTCTTTGTACGAGTTTTGGAATAATTTGTTAATTTTATTATCATTCATTAATATGTTTGATACTATTACCACATTACCAACATTTAAATATTGTATTACATTAAAATATTCCGTAACATATGTGACAAAGCTTGGTTCAAGGGAATCATTATTCATTCTGTAGAATATATATTAATCAGTAATATAAAAAATTTTAAAATCAACAATATACAATATAAATCATTATTAAACATTTTCCAAAAATCCGAACAATTAAGCTTTCTCTATTGCATATTTTTTTAAGACAACTACCCTCTCGTGCAATCTAAATAAAGCACCCCATAGACTTGTGGAATAATACGTGATAACCGAAGTGATAACTACAAAACGCCTGCGCTTAAAAGAATACCTCGTAACGGCAGTGGCAACGGCGGCAGCAGTGGCGTCGAATCGATTTATGTTCCGCGCGCGCTGCAATTCGGTACATACTATGCGCATTGAAACGCGTCCGTACGATAAAAAAAAGCGCGGTGAACGTGTGTGTGTGTGCGTCGAAAGAACGCGAACGCAACAAAAAAGGCGCGAGATCGGAGTAGTGTGGGCATGAAGATTCCACCTCCGGATAAATTCCGTGCGTGCACAACCTCGATTTATAACCGATATCCAATCACCGATTTTCGCACGCTGTTTAGCCGGGCGTCAGGTTTTTTTTCCTCCTCTTGTACATACACATATAGGTGTACGGTAGAATAAACGAATGTGTATGTATGTGAGTAAGCGAGTATGAGAGAGGGAGACGGAAGAGGTAGGGGGTAAACCTATTTGTTTCTCGGATAACATCGAGAACCAATATCTGCGTGAACGCGCGCCCGCATAAAATAATTAGGTATACAGTAAGCAAAATTTTCACGTTTCGCTTGCCTCCCCTTATAATCCGTTTTTTTTCAGCGAGTCTAGAGCTTAACGAAGTTGATGAGCGTAGGGAATGCCTATAAACCTGCTTGACTGCAAAAATTTTGCGTACTAACCAGATGCCAACTTTGCAGGTACGTGTAAAAAATTCACTTTGATGTAACAAACATTTCAAGAATCAATTATTGCAAAATTTTTAATCAAAACAATACTTTTTTCAATGCTATTTCTATACAGCTCTATATTTTTAGCGTATTCTGTATCATGTTGAGGCTGCTTTTTTTTTAGTTTGAGTCTTGCTTACAGGCCTCAAAGTGCCGTATTTGAAATCCACTATTTTGTGTCCGCTTATCAGAAATCAATTGTCAATATTTGCGCCCCAGGTTTAAGAAATATTATATATCGGTGTACGACGAGCACGTAAGATAGCTTGCCGTTGTTGCGTAATGTAGTATTGAACGGCTACAATAACAGCTGTCGACTTTTTATTCAACAGCAGCCATTCGCTATAACATCAGAAGAAGAGCAACTTGTCGCATCAGCTGATGTAATTTGTCATTTGACAGTCACGTGACGCGCGTATTTTTCATCAGTTGACGTGCCACCGCCGTCATCCATCTGCGTTAGCCGCAGCCGATGTCGTGTGTCTCTTCGAGTCAAGATCAAAGCCACCGTGGTAACTCCACGCTCGGGTAAAAGTGCAGTACACCCACTATGCATATCGTGCGTTAACCTATACATGTAGATGCTTCAGGGATAATGCACTCGTGTATTTGCATGCGTGTGCTATGGCATCGACACGGGCACTGGGATGGAGTCGGAAACAGTGAGCAATGAATCACGTAATGTCATTAGGAGGAAGTAAACCAGTAATTACTAGTAAACGACTATAATGGTTAGTTACTGCCGCACGGGAAATACGAAGCGGGTACATCCCGTATTGCATGCCCGGTTCCGAGGCGCATATAAGGGCCGTAGCCTTGCTTACGGGAAGATGATGGCGCGCTACTGTTGTAGCTGTAGCTGCAATGTCGTAAATATGCTCGTACATCTGGAAGAGTTTAACCGGAATGAATTGAGCTTGTAGGTTGCTATACACATGGTGTTGCGAAATTGCAAAACTAATATCTGCTAAGCGACGTGTATACATTACTGCCGATATTGCGCAAATGTAATGGTCTGACATTGTAATGTTCTGACATATACAACTAGTATACTACTTGTTATATGACTGACATGAAATATTATTCGAGATACTAAATTATTTAATAGTAAGGTAACCTTACTTGACTGTATTCATTTCTAATAACACAGAGCGATAAAAGAAAAAAGTGATTGCCAATAATTACCCAACAAAAAGTCAAAATTGGCCCAACACATAAACATATTGAGATATTTCACGCTTAAGAAGCAGAGTAAAAGACATTTGTAAGTGATTTTTTGCATAACAATGCTGCCTTTTTTATATCTTTCAGCATCAATTTTGCATCTTCCGCCTGTAATTATTTTCTCTAAAATCTAAAAGTGCACATTCTAAAACAGAAATGAAGAATGCTATTATTTCAGGAGCTCTACGCAAGTTTTTAATATTCTCATAGCTAAATTTCATGGAAAAAAATTATAAAAGAGTGATGCAAGGTGACCTAATTACCTCTGTCGTACACCCCTTTTTTGTTTGTTCAGAGCGTGTATAATTATTTAATTAAAAAATATGGTTTTTCACAATGAAGCAGAATTTGTAATGTGATTTAAATATAATCTAAAAGATTAAAAAGCATTTTGTAAAATGTTCATCAATTATTTTAGTTGACTTCAATTTCATAATGAATTGTCTAAACATATGGTCAGTTCCAAAACCAATCATATTAGAGTGCGCTGGAAGTTGAATAATGATTTTACCGTCCATGCGCAAAAAAAAAATGTCCTCAATTGGTGGCTTCAGAACGTAGCCTACTTTTCATTTGTGCAGTGCACCATTAATATACAAGCATTCGGAAAAAGCAAGCATATCGTGCACGCAAAAGAGTAAAAAGAACACAGTCCGAGTACTCTACTATTTTTCCTGTACGCACAGTACTGTGGTAAACTTCTAGTGCACTTAAGTTCATTGCAAAGAATAAAGAGTGAAAGGCATTTCAGAAGAAATCAGCGTTCTTATGTTCATCTATATAACATGAATAATAGCAATTTTTGAAGTGTTTGATATTTTATGTCGTTTTACTATTACCATAGAATATAGTTCTAACAAGATTTCTATCAATATTTTAAATGGATAGTCATGTTATCTGTATTATCAATCGCTACAATATGTGCATTTGGCTTTACTGATGTTAAAGTGACACTTTCTGACTTTCCTTGTTGTTTCTCGCAGATTTAGAAATTTGACTTGGTAGCAAGAAGACGCGCAATTTTGGAAGAGTTTCCTCTTCTGCTACAAGGGCTAAAAATTGAAAAACTTCTCTCGCGTGCACAGTTTCAAGTTATCAAATTCTAGGAACTCAAAACTTTTCAGCAAATAGTCAAATAATCAGATTTCCGCGCAAGAGAGCGTGAAAAATACTCCCTCTATTTTCTGACAGCAGCTGGTAATTGAAAACTCACAAACTCTCCGCTATCTTGTATATACTGCATTAAACAATATTGTTGAATGATAAACATATGCGTATATCTATAGCGTGAAATCTATTTGTTTAAATTATAAGCAGCTTGATCAAATGTTTACCTGATTTATAACTTTTCCGACCGCATCTGATTGCACGCTTTCGCTCCTGTACACGTGGTTTTCGATTCTAATCTCTTGACGTGTGCATATACGAGCGCTAGACCACCGAATCGATTTGCAAGCGGTGTGCGGTTAAATTTACATTATTTGAACTATTTTACTGTACAAGATTGATAATGGCAGAATAAATGATTACTTGTCTAATACGCGTAATGTTGCTTTTATATCAATAGCAACCATCATATTTAATATCCTGCATGAAAATTAAATCTATTATACATATGCATTGATGTAAATTCGAAAATACATAATTAATATATATGTATTGATTAATAACCTTGTCACTGTTAATGCGATATATTGGCAATATAAATAAAGTAGCTGTTTAGGTAAAATCTATAAGTTTCACATTTGTACGTGGGATATAACGATATACACAAAGAATATGCATATACGCTGAGTGTTTATTTTGAAAAATTCCTAAAATCATGTTTTTTTATGGTTTTTATCGATTGCATGTTATTGATAAAGATTTATATACACGCATATGAATATATATATACATACACACACATAGACGGACACATGCACGTGCGCGTCATCGTAATCTAGATATTGAATTCCAAACAAAGTTCGAAAATAGATTCAAAAGTAATAAAATCTCCCTCTACAACACACGCATACGTATTTTTACGGAGCCTCGGGTTCCGCCTCGAATCGCGTTAAAAATCTTTTCTTTATACTCCATATTCTCGAGCGCTTCCAGCACACAAATCCTCTCTCGTGCAGCGGCACGCCGTTTCGCGGGGGCGGCGGTGAGGGGGTGACTTCGACATTTTTCTTTTTAGTTGGCCGCATTACGTTCACCGTATTGAACCTCGGCGCTTCGACTTTGCATTTGCAATCGGTCAACCGGAAGCTAGACCACGCGACGCGCGGAATCGCATTTCCCGGTCCGCGTGCGCGCGCGCGCGTGTGGCTGCTGCAAGCGGTCAACCTGCGGAAACTTGAGCGTACATTGCGGAACCCTATACCGAACATGGAATGTACTCGAAAAATTTAGATTCGTGCGGTAGCATATAATAATTTTGGAAAATGTTATAGCATATTTCTCTTAGTTTTGGGTTAAGGTAGAAGTGAAATGTTATATGAAATGATTATGAAACTTCTTTTTTCGCGTTTAAGAACAGTGTTTATTAATTATTTATACGCTTGGAACAGTAGTTTATAAAAATGGAAATTCTATAAATCTATTTTATATACTATAAGTGAATTATCTAATCTTATTAAAAATTAAATGGTTAAATAAAACCTCTCTATTGCTTACTTATTCATAACAATATATGCACGTCTATAGTACTAAAAATTCTTTTTTAAAGACAAATCTGTCGCGACCACGTTTTCACTATCCTTTTTATTAACTTTTTGTTCGCTACTTTGAATAAAACTGCGAGGCGAAAAATGTACAAAAAGGAAGAGAACGAGATATGTGATGAGCGAGAGATAGAGATAGAGATAGAGAAAGAGAGGAGGTAGGGTAGATAGGAAGAGAACGTGGGAAAGAGCAGCTTCATCAGAGCTCGCTCGTATAATTTTTCCCAGCACTTGCTCCCGCTTTTGCCTCACCTATTCCATTGTCTGTTCGCAGCAACTCGCTCGTTCACTTAATTAAAGCGAAATCCAATAATAAATCATTCTCCAATTACCCGTCGGCAACGACGACGATGGCGGCGACGACGACGACGACGACGACGACGACGACGACTAGATTTTCATATTCTCGTACGTGGGCGCGCTCGCGCGTCGGAGTCTACGGCCGCAGAGATGGCCAATAATCGCGGCACGTGCAGAGAGCGGTGCAATTTCGCTCGTATACGCCTCAGCATTGAGGGAAGGAGAGATGCGCACCGTGCACGGTAGTATATAGTAACTTGACAGCGTGCGCAGACGTTTAGCTGCGCCCCGTGCGGATGGGGGAATTATATTGTTTGATAAAGCGCGCTGTTGTGCGCACTGTGCTGTGTTACTGCAGTCGCACGTTGCGCGAGGAAGAGAGAGAGAGAGAGAAAGAGCTAAAAGTTATATTACGGACTGGAAACTTTAGTGGCTTCTTCGCCCGTCATTTCGTTATTGCTTGGGGGAGAATGAGGAGATATAGTCGACGGAATCTGGATGCGCGGAGGTTATTGTACGTGGTCAATGTATGATTGAATGCCAGCCAGGTTAAAAGCCATCGAAATGGAAATTTTGGTTCTGCAATTAAGCTAACTTTTTTTAATTGTAAAACTTGTATTAATTATCAATATCAATAATCTTAAGCTGGTTCAAAAATCAAACGTAAGATGATGTAAAAGCTTTGTAATTAATTATTTCTGATTTTTAATAAACGCTATTTGTGAGAAAATTTAAAAAAAAAACAAATAGTAATAGACTTTTATGTATATACTACAATACGATGTCAGGTAATACTGTAACTACGTTCGTTTATGCGATCAAATTACTTTTATCTTTGTAACAACGATAGCAGGATTAAAGAGGAAAAACGGAAGGAATTAATAGATAGACATGGCGGAATACGATTGACCGCCTGGGGGCTTCAGGGTTTTTCCTTGTCGTTACCGTAATTGCGTCCTGCTAACTTTTGTTTTCAACCCTGTAAGGTCTCACGTTACCTACGGGACAAAAGTTTCTCGTCTCTTTTCGTTTTTTCTACCAACTGCACAAAGTAACATTGTGTAAAAATATTTTTCTATTTTTTTATATTTAGGTTCCATTAAAAAAAAGTCCCCCCTTGTGAGTTTATTCTAAAAGGAAAAATACAGAATACACATGCGATAAAATAATCTTTTTATATTCGGTATAAATGTAAAAAAATATTTAGGTATTATGGTTTTATTCATTTCAGAGAAATACGATCTTTAGCAACACTGTAAAAGACGTCAACACGAGTAAGAGGAGAAAATGTTGTGTCTATTTCAAAAGGTACAAAAAAGGGAAGTCCTTCGCGCATCTGAAGCCGTCATCATGAGTTGCAGCATCCGAGAGCCACGAGCCGAGAGGACGCGAGAGTGTTGTTTTAGCCGCTTGTAACTGAAGCAGAGAGAGAGAGAAAGAGAGAGAGAGAGGACACGAATCACCTGTGGGCATCAAGGTGTCGAGGTCACCTAGAGGTACAAAGGTCAGCGAGTCGCTTTTCTTTCCTACAGGATAGCAAGTGAGAGAATGGAAAAACACGATGTTAAATGTGTGCACATTTTAAGCAACGCGTCATTAACCGAGAGTGTCGAAAAGATCATTGCGGTTTATTCAGTTTTATGTGAGTGATCCAAATAGTTGTGATTTTCTCTCTTTGAGGAGATCCACTTTTTCATTGGTTATGATACTCTTATGCTTCCGAAGGGAAAGGGGAGATATTCCAAAGAGGTCGTAGTAACGAGATTTTAGAGGTAACGCTCACAGCTCTACCCCTAAGCGTTCCGCCTACATCAGCATTAGTTATTACCTGAAAAGTCACTCGTATAAGATCTCCTTTTCATTATTTATTCATTTCTCTTATTGTTCTAAGTTTATTATATAGTTAAATGTTTTAAAATAGTAACAACAAATGTATAAATATTAATTTTATGATTAGTGGAAATGTTATACAAATTAATGTATTCGGAATTACTAATGTACATTTACAATTGATAATAATATTAATTATATGTCGCACCTCTTCCTTATAACTGAACAACAGTACCTAAATATAAATTAATACAAATATATTTATAAATGGATTTATTAAATTAAAAATCATTACAGATTATATAATTTGAATCCGTTTTGGGGATTAAAATAAATTTTCTTATAATTTATTCTTGAACTCTCATTACTTCATATTTTTGTTTGAAGCAAAAAAATATAACACTTAATCATACATTAATATTAAAATTTTCAATTATCATTTTTAATATTTTCGATTTTAATATTGAATATTAAAATCGCTGATTTTCAAAGTTAAAATTTCAGCAGCAAATTTTAAAATATTGTATTAGTAATTACAATACAATACTGCCGGCCAATTTTTCAAGCCATTTTTTAATTCAGACTAACTTAATTTAAATATAGCAGAAAAACCCATGTAAATGCACACGCTTTCACAAAGAAAATTTCAACGAGATATTTTCAGTGTGAGTATAAAGCAAAAAATTAATTAAGGTGACATCATAAGCTTTGACTAAACTTTTCAGATTGTATCTCATGTACCTAGACCATTTGGAAATACAGTGGAACACGGTTAACGTGAATTTCAAAGGACTACAATTTTTATTCGTGTTAAAAGAAAATAATAGTAATAAGAAATAACAATATTTTTGTGCTCGCGATCATTGGGTTTATTCTGGTAAAATTTTCTCGTAAAGCGTGTTTTTGGTTATCGTGTTACACTGTATTTAATACAATACCTATAATATATATTCATATAAGACTTTTTGTAAGACATGTACTTACATGTTCTTAAGTTTTCCTATAGGATTTCTTCGGGAAATTCTTGAAAAATATTTGTACGATTTACTAACAAAACTTTTTATTCAACGTAGAAAATCTTATAAAAATTCGAGAGGATTTATAATAACTATAATCTACTCATAGCTGTTGTTACCTCTTTCCCCGTTCCTCCCAAATTCCGCGATACAAAGTTATTCATTGACATTCTGGCACGATTGGCTGAGCTATCGCGCGCGAAAATTCCATTAGTTTGCAAGAGAGCGCCCGAGAAAGCGAGAAAGCAGCATAATTTGTTTCTCTTAATTGTGCCGAATTGTTTTCGCCAAACGAACGTTCCCAGTCTCAAGAGAACATGAAGGATCGTGGAAGGGGAGTTGAAGCGAGGATCTATTTGCCTGTCACTTGGCAATTAACGCCAGAAAGTGCGCGCGAGCCCTGCATTTTTAAACGAAATTAAAATTTAAATGTCCTTTAAGCAACTTGCCGTACTTTAACGAAGGATTTATCCAAGTAAGCTGAGAATTTATGATGAATAGATTTCATGATTAGCATATTTAAAGAGATTGGCGTCTTGAATATATATCATAGAATTATTTTTCAAGTGGTTTATTATTCTCAAACCGATAAAGTTATCATTAAAAACTAAGTACTAATGGTTATAATTTTGATTGATTATTTTCAGTTAATTAATCAATAATTAATTAAAAATAGTCAGACTAAAGCTTGACATTAACTACTTATACGTTAGCGTTATTGGAGTTTCTTGGAGACATAGGTATAGTTTATAATACTTTCCATAAAAATGCATACACTCGTAAGAGCGGCGATAAATAAGACTTCTTAATTATAGTTTGTCGCAAAAAGATACTTAATACTTCAACTGTATTGCTTGTCCCTGTGATCGTAATTTAACACCGCCGCATTACATAAGAATCGAGCAAAGCTCTCGCGCCCTCATTCTCAGCGCTTTATTACAAAGTTCTTGCACTTTTATAAATGCAAAGGAATGCAAAAAATCGAGCACGAAGATGCCATTAACGCAAATGCCGGAGTTAAATTAATAAAAAGAAAATGAGAAGAAACATAGCCAAGGAGAACGAAGAGACCGAGATGGCAAAACGAGGGTAGGGTGGGGAAAAAAAAGAATAAAGGAGTGAAAGTCCCGTACACTTTTTAACGATAAAACGCCCTTATCCCCGGCAGATGTATAAGGTCTTATCTCGGCACGGAAAAAACTTTGCTCCAAGAGAAGCGAAGAAGAGAGGAAAGAGAGACAGAACGAGAGAAAGAGAGAAAGAGGAAGCTAAAAAACAGAGGAAAAAGATAGGAAGAGACAGAGAGGTAGAAGTGCAAGGCAGAATAAGTTCTGCAGCGCGCTCTCACGAGGGGATCCTTATCGACAGACGGGCTTTTTCTCACCTGCACACGTATAAATACAACGTCAATTAAGCCTGCAATGTTCCGCGACTTCAACGGCTACTCTTGTCTTTTTGCCAGCTTAGACGCTCGTCGTGCATGTGCTCGAGGCGCAAACAAATTTGAACAATATTTAATTGCGCCGCTCGTCGGATCTTTATGTGAAGATGAGTGGCTTTGCTGACGGTGCTCGGGGCGAGACTCGAAGAAAAGACAACGACGACGACGACGACGACGACTCGATGAGGGGAAAGAGAAGGAGACGACGATGAGCTGGGAAAGACGGACCTATAGACAGCGCGCGCGCGCACGCGTATACGCTTATAAGAAGAGAAAAGTTTGTTTCATTCGCGAACCGTAAAGTATCGCAGTTTCCATTCCCTTTGCTGTGGCTGCGTAATTTTCATCCTTTTGTCTCGCTTCTCTACAGGCTGCTGTGCACTCGGTGGGTGAGACCAGGAGAGCAGTTGAATGAATGGCGACGAAAATGATAGTGTGGCATTTCACTTGCAATGGGGCTGGATGTGCCTTTTTGAGAAACCAATGGTGGTTGCTTAAATGGTCGGTTTACGAGGACTCTTCACAATTTTATTATTATGCGACGTATAAGCTTTTTTGGTAAAAGCAGAATAGAATATATAATCACATGGTAATTGCTCGCTTTACTTTATTTCATTATAGAGCTAGTATGTAAGCTTTAATTCATTATAGAACTATTTGTAAGTAATTAAAGGAAATTGAATAATACGATGGTTATACGTGGATAAATGTAGAAATTTATTTTCTCTCTAACGAATGAATATTACGCGAAATTTCGATATATGTATAATGGAGAATATTTCAATTTTTAAGGAAATTCATTTTATCAAACTTGAATATTAAAATTTTTATAAAATTTGTTTCAGATATTCATTAACTACTTCTGATCAAATAAGAGTAATATATAAAGTCATAAAAAGTAAAAGGAATTGAATTGGATTTAAAAATGTGGAAGAATTGCTCGAAATAACGTCGACGTAAACGTTTAATTCAGCGAAACATTTGATTTCGTACCAGCTAATTCTTTGTTGAGTGAATTTTTTCAAAAGTACGAAATGGATCTCCAAGTTTACTGAAGCTACTAGAAGTTCCCTACAATTTTAAATAATTACAAATGCACTGTCTAGAAAGTTTGCTTACAGTGAAATTAATTTCATACCTTTTACCCTCCTCTTCCCCCCACTCTCTCTCTCTCTCTCTCACGTATACATATTTTTCTTTTCGAGAAACGAATTTTCTTAGAAATCAGATAAAATCTGCAAACGAAGTAATGGCAAAGAATGCCAACGTTTCTTTCGGTTACGTGAAGGATGTGTCGAAAAACGGGCCGCTTCATTCAAGCCACTATTTTTAAGTTTTAATTTTGCGAACGAGAACAAGAGTGAGGAATGAGAAGAGAGGAACGAAGAGAGCTACGCTCGCTAGTCGGGCGTCTCGCCATTAGGAAAAGGTAGTTTGAAGCCATTTATTACGCCGGGTGCTCTTAGGTGCGAAGTGAAGAAGACGTCGTCGTCAACGTCGTCTTTCTCCGTGTGCTCGAGAAATTCATTTTAGGTCCCCCGCCCCCTCGCGCTCTTTCTCTATCTCTATGTGTCTATCTATATATGTATATATATATATATAAATTGCAATAATTTTACATTTGGCCTGGCGTTGAATTTTTTGCGTAAGGGAAAAATGTTCGCTCGCGCTGAATCGGCGACCTAATGAGGAGCCATGTATTTCATTCATTATTCCTGCTATCCGTTGCTAAATTAAAAATCATTAGAGAAGCAAGACTGTGTATCTACGTTCTGACGAAGCTGCAGGAGCAAAATTAAAATTGTTGAGAAAAAGCGTAGAAGTATGTATATATTTCTCATCTGGAATTGTAGACGTTGTCAGAGTCTTGTAGTAGGATGCCCTAAAGGATCTTTTTCATTAAATAAAATGATAGCAATGTTTCAGGGTTATTACATGTTTGCGTATTTAATGTATATCAGATTCAAGGTTTGGATAAATTAAAATTGGCTTTTTGAAATAAATACTGACGATACAATAAATTTGGAGAATAGTTAAATACAAGATTGACTTTTTCAGAACAAAAAAAAAAAAATTTAACAACGCGTTTCTTAAAAATTATTAAAAATTTTAATATGAACTGTTAAATAGCACATAAGGTTATTTTTCATTTTCAATCTTTTAATTGCCAGTTATGAACTCAAATATCGGTTACCAATTGAATTGCAATGATTGATTTTCAAACGCTGAAGCCATGTTGTTTTTCAATTACTGAAATGAGGAGAGGAGAGAAGTTCTCCAAACATAAACTAATTTCATGTGATATTTTGCAAATTTTTCGCAACAAATATTGGCTTAGACATTAATGTTCAGGCAGTATAAATGTAATTGAAATGACCGCCAACAGTGGCGATAAAATAAATCACTCGTTGTCAATAAAATGATCGCTGGCAGACGCTGAGATAAAGTGTTCGAGGAATCGTAAACTATAAATATTTATTACCTGTGACATTGAGCGTAATGTGCTGCACGTTGTTGCACTCTCGATTGACGGCCAGGTACGTTACTTCGCATTTGTATAAGGCTTCGTCTTCGAGTGTCAGATTCGAAATCTTTAAATAGGACTTGGTCATGTTATTCTTAGGTACGATCATTGACATTCTGCAACAGAAATACATCATTTTATACATCTCAATATCATGATATTTCAGATCTTTAAATTATTTACGCCATTTTTAGTAATTATGAGCTAGAAATCAACAATTAACCTGTTTTTTTTTTTATACAAAAATCGACATGTGGCATACGTAGTAGCAATCTCTGCAAAGTCTAAGTGATATACGCAAACAATTTAAGTTTATCGCCAATCATTGCTAAAATAAATACATCGCTGCGCATTCAGCAACCCTCCGAAGGATACAAAGAAAATCCTTATAGTTACGATAGATTCCACACAGTCATCCACGCGCTCGCCACTGCAACCTCAGCAAGGCAATGTTTCCTTCCTCTCCTAAAACCCAGCCATCCGCGAATCCCGCAAGTAAAATCATTACGCAGCCTCGCGCCTGTTCTCACGCGTTATACTGGCTGCGCTGGGATTTACGCAGCACGCCCCAACTTGGCGAAGTGCAAAGTTAAGCGGACTATACGAGAGGCCATATCGTAACTCCGAAACTCGCGCCTGACGATTGCGCGCTTTTTCCTTCCAGCTTTGGTCCCTTCTTTTCTAGCCTCTCTCTCTCTCTCTCTCTCGGCGCGTCATCCCCCGAAACTTTATACTCGGTACGTGTACGACGCTCGCGTGGAATCGCTCCTACTGTCTCGTATCGTGTGTGTGTGTGTGTATACATATATATGTATAGGATGGAAAGGACCGTGCAGCGTATAAATCGTTAATTTCCCCGGCGTTTCCGATAATGAAGCGAGTCTCGAGGAAGTGGAGCCGATATTCGCAATGAGAAAGGAAGATGGAGGAAGTTCGAACTTTACACAATCGTTTTGGCCCTCGTTATAAGGAGAAGAGGCTCGAGTTCTGGAGTGAGGACTGGAAAGAGGAATGGAGAAACGGAGTCGAGTCTCCGGGGCTTTTCATTGGATGTCTTTAGAAAAGTTCCTCCCACCCATGGGCGAGTATTCAGTTTCCACTGCCGCATTTTAGACCCTTTGCCTTTTAGTCTTCTTTTCTGTTGTATCGTTCATCCTTTTACCCTCTCTCACCCATTCCTCATACCCATCTCGACTTCCTTCCTCCCCAAGCCGTCCGCCAACCGTCCCTCTTTGATTTCGTTTCGCACCAGCGCCTCGCCCGTCTTTCCCTCAACTCACCTCTATACCGTCTGTTATGTGTGTCTTTCCACTTGTTTGTATTTATCAAAATTTTTTTTTTTCGTTTCTTTACGTTAATATTTTGTTTTATAAAAGCAGAATTGCCTCATATTTTTTTCAATATACATGTACACATAACTATAGATGTCACTTTCGTTAAAGTGCATTTTGTATTTTTCGATTTATTTATGAAAAAGCGTCGATCGCCGAAATAAATTAATATATTTGAAAAATTACACCTCAATAACTCAAAATGAATAATTATCAAAAATTTTACTGAATCGAAATTGTTTACAATCAACGTGTATAGCTGAACGTAGTATAGGGGCGTTCACTTTTGCCTGTCGGCATAACGAAAAAGCATGATACGTTCAGCGATAGTCATAAATTTCTTTAATTACCGTCAAATCTACTTTATATATGCTCACCGAAAAATGCTCCACTTTTGTTTAATGTTTATCTATCCCTTTACAATTGTCAACATGGTTTTATTTTAACTCTTGTGTTTATACACTTGTGGAATTATCGCTTATATACGAGTCAGTAAAGTAGCTTTACTTGATACCAAGTTATAAATAACGCGATTTTCGTTTATCCAGGTCCTCGCGATTTATGAAAAATCCAGCACTTATTATTTCGTTTATACTTTTATCACAAAATGATTGATTTTAAAAAATAACAATTCACATTGGACATAGATATATTCAGATCAATATGAATCGTAGAAAAGTAATGTTCGCCTATAGTCCAGAAAAACCACTGGTGGCGAAATATTCATAGAAAAGTCCTTTTCGTTGAAAATTAGCAAGACTCATAGCACCCAGAGGGCATGGAAAAAAATGATTTCCTCATTCTTCTCATATAAATCATATTTCTAACACGAGCGTACGCGTCGAGACGTCAAGCATGGAAAAAAAAGAACCCGACGCTTGACGCGGAGATGAAAAATTAGGCGTCAAAGGGTCGACAGCGTGTAAAATAAGCGCACACGTGCACCCAGACAGGCAGGCAGGCACGACACGGATTCCAACTCTCTCTCTCTCTCTCTCTCTCCTTCCCTCTTCCCCACTCTCCTACCCTTTTCGGTTTTTGTCAAACTCAGCACAAGGGAGAGACCGAGCTAGGCGAGAAACCACACGCAAGAACCGACAATGCGCCGAACGATTAATCAATCTCCATTATTGCCCCCCACCCCTCCACCTCACTCTGGGCTTTCTTTTCTTTATCTCTTAATTTCCTCGCTCGAGGGTCGATCGCGTCTCTCTCTCTCACCCTCTATATCTTCCCGCATCGTATTGGCAAGCGCCCCAAGGCTCCAACGAGTGGAATCTGGTCCTCTCTCTCTCACTCTGAAATCGTCCTAAAATCTATGGCTGTTGGAGGGAGAAACGCCAATTCACAGACACGCACGCACACAGAGAGTGCAATACCGTATAGTCGTACCCCAAGTCGTCTCAAAATTGCAAAACTCCGAAGCATTTAGCACTGCTCCTCTCGTTTGCTCGTGGAAAAGACAGAAATAGAAAGAAAAGAGAGAGAGAGAGAGAGAGAGAGAGAGAGAGGTAAATCAGGAAAGGGCGAGAAAGGATTCGCCGGAGTGGATGTGCAACGAACGATGTGTCCGGGATTGCCGTAATGGAGCGGTAGTTTGCGTTCCATAAATTTTCGGGTAAAAATAAGAAGGCTTTGAACAGAAGCATATATATAGATGTGTATATATATATGTGCGTGTGTCTATGCCTGTGTGTTGGTAAGGTTAATGTGCTCTTATGCGTCCTATCCGTAAAAAGTTGTGAATGCCTTTTTAATAGCTAGATTGGGAAAGGGGATTTGGATTGAATTTAAGCGCGCTGGTTCGCATTTCGCTTCTAAATGAGATTGGGTATAAGAGAACTATAAATTGCACCAGGCGTCGAATTACGGATAAGTAAAAACAATAGCGTCTTTAGCGAGACTTCGTGCAATATACGTTGATTATTTTTATAGTCTCCAAACCATATAAATAACTGATAAATAATAATAATTACATTATTGAATTTCCAGATACACCGGAAAACTTATCTAATAACGTCTAGTACGTAATTACCGTAATGGAAGGGTTCTTTCTCTACGAACCATATAAGAAAAAAAAAATTCACGTGCCCTGATTCTTTTCAGAAAAGACGTCATTCACATTCCTCTCACCTCGCTTTTCTACCCTTTTAGCGACCGCGGAAAGTTATACGCGAAAGAATACTCCATTCAGAACGTTGGACATCACTTCTTTTTTTTTTTCTTTTTCTTTTTTATTCTTTAATTTAGGGTGTGAAAGAAAGAGCGAGAACGAGTCCGAGATTGGAGAGACATGTGTGCACGTGTGAAAGGCTTATTGATAAAGCTTGAAGATTGGAATATTTCGAAAACGAATGTTTTTACCAACGAGTTCTTTTTACCACGAAGGTACACCGCAGAGAGATGTCTTTCAACGGACTTTGTAATTCATTGAAACGTATCACCTACCATTACGGATCTTATCGTGTGAGCACGCCGAGTGTATATTTTTATCTCACAGAACTTTTACGGTCTCGTATTTCACTCACAGTCCGTCTAAATATAGAAATATTTCGTCTGCTACCTGACGGTCACACATCTATACTCTTACGTTAGTAAAACAAAAAAAGTTATCCTATAAACAACAATCACCATGGTTTATACCCTACCAATACAATAGTAACGACCGCCTATTGTAAATTACACGAGCCATTGCTATATAAGCAACGACGACGCGAGCGTGTCGTATATATACATATAGACGATGCATATATATATATATAGCAGGTATATACGAAAGGAAGCACATAATTCCGGTAATGCGGCAACGGTGGCGAGGACGGCGGCAGATACTGTATAAGGCGGCGTGCGCGACATCACATTTTGCATTTAACGTTACTAATAAATCTTGCGCGAGCCGCGCTAAATATCGCGAACGTAGATTTATACTACGCGCATACGCGCGGCTATATATGCCGCGAGGGTTGCTTGCTTGCACATGCCTTGTTAAGCGTGTGGCTGGTTGGCTGGCTGGCTTGCACGTGAGACTGCCTGTGAATTTATGCGATTGTAAACTCCCCCGGCGCTTCAAATATTAAACTCCGCGGTGGTGCTGGAGTGAGAGGCTAGAGACAAGAGTGCGCGCAGGTATATATGCGAGTTGTTGTGCTTGCCCGCGGAAGTACAGCCGGTAATTGTTTACAAACGGATGTCCCAGTTTGTTCGGGGGAAAGATTATTCAATTACTCGGTAGTGGCGCGAAGATTTTCCCCTCCCACCCCCGCCCCCTTTTGTATTGGTGAAGAGGGTAAAGGTGAAGATTTGTAGTTCGATTAGCTGAGACGTACACGTTTGTCGATGGCCTTTTTTCTATTTTCTACTAGTACGTTCGATTCGACCTCCGTACGCCTAATTTCATCGAGAGAGAGAGAGAGAGAGAGAGAGAGAGAGTAAGCGTGCACGCGCTGCATTCCCCAGACCAGCGACCAGCCGAGACTCGGTAAATTGCTTTTCGAGTGGATTTTCCATTCGTAGAAAGTGGTTTTCCACTCGAGTCACTCCTTCACTTTAACTTTGAGTGGCTCGGCGGCACCGTGTCGCGAGGCAAGAGAGAGAGAGGGAAAGAGGGAAAGAGAGAAAGAGCCAACACGCGAGCTTAACTCCGTTCGTCGGGTAAAGTATATCTCCGATAATGCGTGCGGCAGGAGCGCATGCATGGGCTTTAAGCGACTTTTTATTATGAATATCAGTATGTGTAATGCGTTTTGACTTACGGGGGATTAATATGTAAATTACATTATTTCGCATTACATTTGTAGATCCGATTCTAAAGGGATTTCTTGTACAAACTAAGCTTTCTATTGTACTGACCTTAATGCTTATTATTAAATATATTATTAATATTAGAAAACTAATAACGATAAATATTTAGTTAAAATCATCGTTGTCGGTACTCTAGAGAACTTTGTCGGTAAAGGCATTTTCTTATGAACTAGCTTGACAGTTGCTGTGACTCTGATCTTTAACATATTTTTTCATTTTTAGATTGCATTACAATTGCATTCGGTTTGCAACTTTCAAAATTTGTTTTAAGGTCTTCGCTTTAATATTTTATTTTTCAATAAGGTTATCCTCAAATTGCTACCATTTCTCCAGTTTTTGAAGTTTTATAGTAAACTACATTCTCTTAAATTCATTTCAATATCCTCTTTCACTTTATTCCTGATATTTCGGTAAAAATTAAAAATGAACATGTTACAATAATTTTACTGAATATTGGCAAAATTCCGATATCAGTCAAGCCTGCAGTTATGTATATTAAATATCCCCTATTACAAAGAAAAATTAATTAAAAACAAAAAGCCGATTTTTTAATTAATTGTCAAAAGGCTTGTATAAACGTATATGTTATGGACAAATTAAATAAAAAATATAGAAAACAAAATAAATTTGAATGAATTTAAACATATTTTACTTTGATTTATGATAAAAAAACGGCGTTATTATATATAAGTATACGAATTTAATACGATTAAACAAAAAAAAAAAAAAGAAAAAGATTCTTCGTTAGACTATAGTAAAATATAGCTAAAAGCAGCAACCATTTTACTTTACAAAAAGTGTATTTTTCTAGAAAACTACACATCCCATGCATTTTTTAATCTTTATCCAAATACCATACGAGAGATGAAAGAGACCGTTACACTGAGTAAATGAGCTCACAGTTTACCCAGAAAGGTAAGGGACCCATAAAATGGTAGAAGTTTGAAAATATTTTTAAATGACAAACTTTCAAAAAATTTGGTAAAAAAATGTTGAACTTTTGAAAGTAAATGTAAGTATCCAACTGACGAAAAAAGATCAAAGAAATCACTTCTGATATTTAAAAGCCTTTGCTAAGTCAGTTTAACTGAGAAGGAAACATTATCTGAACTCGAAACCCCCCATCTTCGAGCAATCAGGACTTAAGGAAGGTGAGGTGAATACAAGTGAGGTATGAAATTCAAGAAGATAAACTTCTTCTAGGATGTTCCTTGGATCAAAAACATCTATGGTCACAGCCGAACCAGACTCAACCCAAACGCCACAAAAGTAAGTACGTAAGGAAAATTGTGTATAATCTTCAAAATAGGTTCTTGCAATATAAGGTAAAGTCTGCCAAGTGCCAATACAATCTAACTTCTTTCCACAGCGCAAGCTTTTACTATTTCCTACGTAGGCGACTATGACTGTACTAGACAAACAAGCGTCCTCGGCCACACACACACACACACATACATACATACACACACATGCACAAAGACACATAGACGCACACGTACCAATTCTCACACACATGAGAGTAGGTGAAGGAATCAGCAGCGCATTTGCGACACACATATCCAACGGTCTGTAATATCAATCGGCGAACGGTCAAATTGACTAGCTCGCTTCTGTCGTCCCCGAACACAACGAGCACTCTATGTTCATCCCTGTCCGTCTGTCTCTCCCTGTCTCTCTGTGTGCCTCTCTCTCCCTCTCTCTCTCTCTTTCTCGCCTCACTCTCCCACCCTCTCTCTCTCTCTCTCTCTCTCTATCGTACCGAAAATCTGGACGATGGCCAGTGCAGACGCAGGTGTCCCTCGTTAGCGTAGTATGTAGAGCGGACTCTGCACGTTCCCGTGACGAGCAAATTAATATCCATGTTTCAAACCGTGCGCCTGGCATTTAATGCTAATTATAAATCAAATATGCCTATCGGCTTCAGCATAGCTCTGATTTGTACATAAGCCTTCGCGCCCATTACTCGTACTGTACATACATGCACGTAGTCCCTCTGCTTTCGCAGCAGTCGTTTCTCTCTCTCTCTGTGTATATACTCTGTACGCGTGTACGGACTATACGAGGGATGATGGAGATCGACGAGCGAGTGGCACGTGGTTTACCACCAAAAACGTGCTTAGAAATTAAGTTAGCAGATTTGTGTATATGTTTGTCGATAACGAGGACTATAATCGCAATTGGGATATTTCGAAGCGGGTGGTAGGCCCTCGGTACGATGGATAATTGATTCGTGGTGTGTTTTTGGCAGTGCTGAATTTGCGGGGAGGCATTTCCGGGGCTTTAACGTTGCGTGAAAGGGTGACGCGATAAATAACGATAATTAAGACAACGAGGGTAATTGGCTCGTTGGGTCGTCCGCAGATTCAAGAATGAAAAATATATTTGCACGTTCATGCTTTAACGTTACTTGTAAAATTCATTACCATGGTTTTTTAATTAATGCTTTGATGTATATAAGCTGTGTTTTTGACCACGTGTTACCAGCGTTGACAAACGATTTTTTATTGCATTTTATATATCGTTGGTATGGATATAAAGAGGTCATAAAAAATTTTATTCAAATATCATCATAAACACTCTTTAAATAGGAAAGAGGTAAAATTACGTAAAGAAAATAAGGTTTTGTGTAACATTTAAAGTGCTACATTAATTAGTACAGTGAGAAGCCGCTCAGATTTTTCAAAGTTATACATTTCTCTTCTCATTACATATAAAATTTATTCATACTCGATGTTTTACGATTGCTAATGATAAATGACATAAATAAAGATTTCTAAAACAATATTCACCTTTTTATTTCACCTTCAGAGTCAAAACAGAGTACAATAAAAAAATTTTAATTTTTTTAGCTTAAGATTTTTTCAATTTTTATTTTTTAATATTGTTTTAAGACACGTAGTTTTTCGACTGAAACCTTTTGAAAACTTTTATTATAAGTCAACACGTTATAAATTTTCTACTTCCTTATAGCTCGTTTTGAAATTAATAGTAGATCACCTGTGGCACGGCATATTACTCGTCTCAATTAATCAACTCTTATCGCATTCGACCGGCAAGCCCCTAGACAATCGAATTTTAATTAACGATCTTTTCAGCTGTCTTGTTCCATTTTTCTTAAGCTTAGTTGACTTTGCAGCGGTGGTATAGTAGTGCCCTACAGGTTATACAGGGTCATCGGGAAATTTCAAAATCCTCTCGTGATATTTCGGTTCGTGGTACTTCTGATTTTATGTCGTTTTAAAATAAAAATAGAAATATATTGTAAAATTAAAATATAATAGTCACTTGTCACTCACGTTGCAGTTGAAGTGTCAGGAAATTCAGCATGAAATTCAATATTTTATGGAATACTCGAGTTAAAAATGTGAAGTCTACTCTTCTATTTTTGATGAATATTCATGGAGTTCGCATAGTGTTTAAATATCTGTTTTCACGAGAACTTATTTAGTTTTCGTACAAACTATGAAAACTTTCAGTACAGAGAATAGTATAATGTTAATAATTTTACTAACGTTACTTTACGATACAGTCTCATTCGTCGATTATTCTCATTGATAAATTGATACTATTACTTATAATATGATAACAATCACTTTCATAAATCTTTCGATATTGTATTAAAAATATTTTGTTCGTAATAAAAGTTGAAAAAAATGATTGTATGGTAGGTGATAACTGTACTCGTTAAAACGATTCCAGCGATATTGCCAAACGCTTGCGCAGGCGCGTGTACACATTTTCATTAAACCGTGACAGTGCTGACTTTGCTGCGACGCCACTGAAGTGATATTTTTGTTTTATTAGAGCATTCATGCAGTTTTTTTATGCAAAGGAATAATTCTTTTCAAGTGTAACAAATTTTTCTCTTTCATGTATGCGACAATCTATATACTGAATGGAGGTCTTCTGTTATTTTCATGAATACATATAATTAACATAACAGCTGTGATTCTAATACATAACATGGAATAAAAAATAATTTACTTGATTGTCAATCAAACAGTATAATGCACCGCAAAAGACGGGAGTTTAAAATGGTCCTTAAATGAAGAAGCATTTAGGTTTTAAGAATTATTGGATTATTTTTGAAAAGATTATAATTATCCATTTTCAGCTAATGTAGATTGATATTCCTTTGATAACTATGCCTTTTATTTTTGTTATGTTTCAATTTTGAATATTATTACCCTAATTTTTAGAATATAATGGATACCTCGTTTAAAAACGTCAATCAATGTGCCTCCCTTTGGGGCACATTGATTGACTTTGTTGACACAAGCTCGCCCTTAAAATAATCATTTCACCACTAAACTTTTCATTATCATCTTATTTTTAGAGATAAAAATGGCTCGATAATGCTACGCAGTATACGATTTGGACTCTCCGTGCTAATTAATCGTAACGCTCTCAATAGAAACAACATTTTGAGATCAATCAAAGTAGATTTTAAAACTAATGTAATTTTCTTTCAAGTATAATTATTACAATTGAGCCACGATTATCTTTTGATCTTAAAAAGAGATTAAACATTATTTTTTTTTTCAAAAAACGTTCATAAACTACTGGGTTCCTGCAAAAATTTTCTTAATCTTCTATGATACTAATCTCATAGATTTTAGAACCCGAAATACGATTCCACTACTCAAAAACAGAAAAAAATTTAAAACCCTCACTTTTAAAATAATAGTGTCCTGGTTTTATGCATTTTTATGATTTTCTTTATTCTTCTTCTAAAACTACCATAGTTTTGGTTTCATTATCTATACTAAGAGAATGTAGATGAGGAAGTTATATTATAAGCAGAGATATCCCTGGACCTATTTTTATGTAGTTTATTTATAGAAAAAACAGTACTATGCATTTGCAAATGCAAAAAACTCACGTTTCTAAGGAAAATATCGATTTTTTAAAGTATACTTGTCAGTAGCTCTGCAGAGAATGCAAATGCGGCAATTACTTAACAAATGACTAGAATAAGTTACTTATTAAATTTTACATTCAACGTGATGCATGTATAATTTATAATATATGCACGTATATACTTTTCATTATACATACATACGCAAATGTGTGAATTTCAAATATACGTAAAATATTCCAATGTTTTGTATAGTAAATTTATAGTTTTTTTAGAAACAAAATGTAGAAAGTCCGTCGACTACCCCCGATCTTCTCTACATAATTTAGTAATTAATTGAATCTTCTATAGAAACCTTTTAGGCAATATTTCATATTATAATCGTTCATAAATTTTACTGTTTCGAATCTGATATTAAATTAGGCTCTGGCTAAACGTACTTTACAGATGTAAAGTACATTGATTCAAAGAATAAGTTTCAAAACACGTCACTATGATGCTTGTTTTGCTTTGATATCTGACTAGAGAAATTATATTCCGTTATATACCTATATGTATATACTTTGTATAAATAAATCTGACGTGCAAATAGCAGAGGCGATTAAATTATTATTCAATAGAAAAAGGCACCTATCAAATTGTTTACATTAAAATAGTTGTTATCTCGCATCCTGCTTCTAAAATTACCGTTCTACCGCGATATGCCATCAATCTTCATAGGAAAGGTTAATGCGCGGCCTAATATAGATAAAGGATGAGCTATCATGACACGTACCTGGACGCAACCTTGTCGTTCGTCGGCACGAGGTCGCCTTCCGCGCTGTAAACGAAGATCCTCTCGTTGCCCTGGTACCACTTGATGCTGTGCAGACCTATGCACTGGGGCAATTTGAGAATGCACGGTAGCTGGATCTCCGTACCGAACTCGGCGTGCTTCTCGCTCTTCAGCCATGCTTCGCCGCTTCCTGTAACACACGTTTCATGCAGATGTTTAACACTCCGATGCTTCTTATATTGCATGTCTATATATATATAGGTATATGCATACACGCACACGCAGACACATATACGTATACTCGTACCAAAAGCCCATCTTCAACTTTCTCGCGAGTGCTCATTGTCTTAATTTCGCATTTGACTTTTTAAGCCGTTTATCGCGAACCGAGTTTATGAGCATGTTCTACTCGAGAAAATAGGAAAAGAGAAAAGGGCGCTTCGAGCATTTTACACGTATAAGCGTGTATATGTGAGACTTTATAATTAAGAGGATGAACAAGTTATTTCAGGTCTTTGTGATATAAAATTATAATTCTATTCGTTTAAAAACTTTTCCCACGCGCATTTTAAAAGGTATAACTTGACAATAATAAAAATTTATATCAGAGTTTTATATAGAAAACTGTTAAATTTCCAGGACCGTATAAATTTGAATTGAAATTGCTTTTTTATCCCTACATCTTATCCGTACAATATCTAAATTGTCTATAAAGATTATTATAAAAGCAAGATTTTTTTTTGTAATATGTGTTCTAAGAAACTTATCATAATATACACTAGCAGTTCCAAAAGATCAATCTCATAATTATAATAAACATTAAGACCGTATCACACACACATCAAGGAGAAAATATATGTTTCGCAAATGTTGATTTCTACTACTATAATCCTTAATATACCCAACATAACAGAAGAATCATTGTATATGCCTCGATACATTTCGTATCCAAGAAATATCTCCCCCACTCTCCCTATTCAGTACAACCCAACGTTATATATTCCTAACGAGCCTATTATATTTCAAATATTATACGATCGATTCGCATCGAAAGATTTTCCAGCGTTTCGGCTTGTTTTGTCAGAATCCAAGAACCCGTATCCCGCGGTGCGGCTTGTTGATCGTGTCGCGATAACAGAGCCCTTGTTGGCCAATGAACTGTGTGCGTCGTGTGCTCTCGCAGTGGAAAAGTAAATATACGGTATACAAAGGGGGTTACTCTCTCTCTCTCTCTCTCTCTCTCGTATAAACCGCAGCTCGACGACGTGGATTTTATTGTCGTTATACTGCTTACACTGCGTCTTGAAACTCTCTGGAATAAATGGAAACTGAGAAGGAAATGGATTGATATTTCGAAATTGATTTGTGCTTCGCGTGATAGATGTGCTTAGAAAGGATGTATTTGACTGATTTTAGTAGTGCGTGGAAGAAACTTTTAGATAAAGTATTAGAATACCAGGAGTTTAAATAAGCGTATTGTATAGATTTGAGGTATTTTGAAAGATCGACATAATTTTAGAATGTCAAGATCGTTTGCAAATACTAATAGAATTAATAGAAAGATATCCAGAGCGTCTGACGAAATTGTTTTTCGAAATAAACGTTGGGATATTAATTTATTTTTTAATGAAATAAAATATGGACTTAAAAGATTATAGTAGAATTCGTATTTTTTCGTCCACACTCGGGAAATGAAAAGTTTTAATGCTACAGCAGTGCGTGCAATTTCCAAATCAATTTATAGAATACCTAGCAGTATGAATATTTTAATCGTGAAATAAATCGTTTAAAAACCAATTCCGTTTGAGATTCGAAAATTTACGGTAACTACATTTGTGTACATAGCGAGCGAGCAAAACAACACGATATTTCGCACTGTCGCTCAATATTCTGGCTGTTCATTTCAACGTGAGCGCCGAGCGCATATCGAGAGTTCAGCGGCCTGTGAATAATTTCCGAAAACTTATTAATACCCAGAACAATAACGAAAACGAATAAAAAAAAGAATACCGTACGATACTGTTATGAATCTTGATCATAAAGATTAAAATTCGTCGTGTAATAATATATATCTACGTCTATTGTCACTGATCGAATATATAACGTGTTCATTTCCATCAATATGTTTGAGAAGGAGTAGATATCACAGCGTTACATGATCTGTACTGAGAAATAGACCGAGACAAGATGGCCTTTGTAATCAGGCTCTTGTGCACATACTATACCGTACGAATCGAAACATATATCCACAACCAGAAAAAGAACTTGAAAACTCTTTGACTCATATTTTACATAAATCGATTTTGCATGTTTAATTTTGTATTTTGTAAACACTTTAAAAAACCTGTCATCAATATTACGTGACTGAACGGAGATTATGGATGAATAAGCCGCGATTTCTGGTTTATCTCACTTCGTCCGACGCGAGTTTTCCTTTTTCTCTTGCTTAATCGATTTTACTATATAGAATACAGTAAATCTTCACTATTCTCTCTATACGTATTCTCTCAATCAAATATAAATTTATCTAAACTACAAATCTACGAGCGATCGTAACCAAGGCATTCGACGAACAACGCACTTGATCCAAAAACACTGCGTTAACCCCTTATTCAAGCAATTAGCTTTACCCATCCTAATTATTATTAAACTATACGTATACGGGAAGTCTCGAAATGAGAACCTGCAGATAACTCGGTGAACGCGCGAATAGCACGCAGCAACGAGGCGGCGGTGGCGGCGCGTGCGTGTGAAAGCAACGCGATCTACCCATGCACTCGGTCTTTTAATCAGATTACACAGCCGCTCGTTTCTACACGCCGTTCGCTCACATAGGGAGGGAAGAGAAGGTGAAAGGAGAGGGGAGAAAGAGCGACAGAGTCTCATCGGTTTCGTCAACTGCCCAGCTACATAGCACACACGTATATATATATATACATACACACACGTGTGAATACGTAGGCACAACTTAATCAAACTTCGGCTGCGATTTGCGCACTCTCGGCCAGGCGCTAAACACGCGATCATCGAGTTTGTACTACTTGTACAACGAAGGGAATGCGGTACGCATCGAGTAATAGCGTCAGAAGTGTGGTTGAGAGAGAGAGAACGAAAGTGGGAGAGAGAGAGAGAGATGAGTATCGTACGAAAGGCGGGGGAAGCAGTTCTTTTTTGGAAGATTTTATCGGAAGGGGAAGGGGGAGGGGGCATTGTTGTTAAGAGCACTATAGGGGGAAGATTTCAGTGCATGATTAGAGGGTTGGATAATAAGCTCGAGTAGAGTGGTTGGTGAGGAAGTTGCACGCTGGAATCAGTGAGTCGTTGTTGAGTGTAATCGGTGGAAACGAGGTGTTTAAGTTTATCGCTCTCATCGTAAGTTGAATTCCGACGGGTTTATATTTGTTATATAACTGAGCGAGAATATTGAATGAGCAGTGTTATAAGTGCGAATTAACATGGATAATTAATCGAATTATTGGAACTTCAAAGAGTCAATAACGAATATTTTTGTCCACAATATGATAATTTTAGAAGCAAAATGTCTTCTTTTTGTCGTGATTGCATCTAATTATTTAAGTGTTAAAAATATTAGAAATGAGAAACCAAATGTTATTTCAAATATAAAAAACCAATAAATCGCAGTGCGACATGTAACCTCATTCACAATACTTGCGTAACAATTATACAATGTTCTTTGTTTTAAATTTTATAAATAAATCATCTTATTGATCTTACACAAAAGGTATTGGAGTGTTGGTTAACGTTTTCGAATGATGAAGCGCAATAGAAATTCAAGCTGTTACGTCGAAGACCATTAAAAACATTTGATAAAACGAAGTTTATAATAGAATATGAGGATAATAAAAGGAATTTAAGCAAAGTCGGTAGGTTCACGAGATTGAACCAATTTCAGGGTGGGCAGAATGCATAATTCAGACGATAAGTTATGTCTCGCTGCGCTCGCTTAATAATTCCGCTGTCATTAACCCTCGCGTCTCGCGACAAGTGCCTCGAACGACTCTATACGTGATACGAATCAGCAATATCCTCTTATATCGCTTATTCTCTCTCTCTCTCTCTCTCTTCTCTACTCACTCTCTCGCTTGTACCAAGGAACGTACATCCATTACTCCTTTATTAAATACCTATTAAACAGCGGGTCGCCATGCAACGGCATTTACAATTGCGTATAATGCACTTCTCTTCGTTCCCTTCCCTCCTTCATCCCTCTTCCTCTCTCTCTCTCTCTCCTCCCTCTCTCTATAATTCAATATTAGTTAAATATAGATGGAAGCACACACGAACGCAGAGACGCGCGCTCGTGTATATCGAGTGATAATACTGTTGCGCGAAAGCGCATGCAGATTAGGTGTCGCCCTGTATCTACAATATCGATGACCAATGGCTGGCAGCCGGGCAGATATACGTAGGAGAGAGAGAGAGAGGAACATACGATATCAAAGTGAAATCCGAAACGGATGCGATCCGCTGCGGTAGCCAGGGGCATCATTACCCACGCGATGTCTGCAGATATATATATACATGTATATATAGATGTATGAGATGTGTGTATATATATACATATATATGTACTATATATATGTATATATCAATATATATATACACACAGGCATCGTATGACATTCACGTACAGTTTCCCGTAACTGTCGGGATCCTCGAAATTTGAATCGGTCTGTCTTCATTTATGCGCAAGCACGAAGGAACGATCCAGATATGTATGTGTGTATATATATATATACGCGAATATGTGTGTACGAGAGATGGCTCTGGTCGTAGATCCATGACACTATGTCGCTGTGCGCAGGCGCCGTGCGTGCGGATGCCAGGTGAGAGATGACTCAAGTAGAGCGCTATTCCAACAGCCTCGGTCTCTATTAGGAACGTTGTCTCTGCCGGTGATGGTTTGAATCTGGCCGAGAGCAAGCATGAACGCAAGTGCGACGAAATACTGGCCTTCCGATTCGACCGAATGATTGCTATGTGCCCGTTCCCTTGTTATGGTATATAGGTGTATGGGGATATTTGTTATTAATGGATGGGTACGGTAGTTTGATAAGATGAAATGATGCGTGTATATGGTTGTTTCACGTTGTAGAGAAAGAAATATAGTAAGGTTTGAAATTGGATAGATATATTGAAACCTTATTTTAGGAGCTTTTTCATTTTACTTAAGAGCAGCTTGATTAAACGTTTTTTCTTTTACGACATATCGAATTCGTGAATATACTAACATACAGCGAGTTTATAAAACTTGAAACTACCTATATTAAATTTTGAGTATCGTTGACAAAATAAAAGCTGATGTACGTCGTCAAAGTTTTATTTATCATTCCTTCAGACGAATCATATATACATTTAATCAAACACGCCAAGATATTTATGGAGTGCACCATTTATTGCCACTCGAACCCCTAGGACACATCATCCTTGGCCACACATACGTGCTACTGTATATTTATTCATGTACATATATACGTACTTCATTGAACTCCTAACACGGGGAATGCAATATATTTTTAGTGCAGATGAAACAGTTACTCGCACGTGTCACAAGTTTCGCTTTATTTATTTGCGTACTTGTGTATCTGTCTCTCTCTCACTCTCTCTCGATTACTTTGTACGTTTGTCACACGATTTTGACGCATTGGTACTGTGTATCCATGGATGCATTCATTATGCTGGTTTATCGCGACTGAATTGGAACAATGAAACATACCTACACTGTTATACTTTTTGCACCTTTTTGTCGCGTGTCAGAGTTAGTCGGTCCTATGCGGCTCCATCCCTCCCTCTCTTTTTTTTCTCTCTCCATCGTCTGCCCATTGTTTTGGCACCATTGCGCGCTTTTTTCACACAGTAAGCTTTGTCTATCTGGTCTAACTTAACTATGTATTTTATGTAGTTGACGTCATGAGCATATTTACAGGTGGCATGGTGTGAAACCAGAAGGTACACGTTAAACAACATAGGTTTTGACTTCAAATCGAAGGTAAGGGTAACTTATTAATAAAAAAATAACAAATGTATCATGAAAAATTAGTCCACACAAAAAATAATACGATAAGTAAAGAATCTCAGCACCAGAGGCAACACCCTCTAGTAAGATGATAATAATAATAAGAAAATTTTATCTTTATAGAACCGTAAAAGGCTGCACTTGCCATTAATAAGGGGTTTTTCATCTCCTAAAAAATCTCTCTGAATTAAAGACGAAATAAACTCTCCTTAATTACTCTAAATTTGATGGCAATCGGGTAATCTGGTCTTGTTAATACAAATCCCTACTCAAAAAAGGTAAAACTTTATCGGTAGCCCACACCATCTTCTAATTAAAGTTTGCGGTTTCAGCCTTTTTCTCCGTCTCACGGTTTTCCTCTTTCTGCGTCGTCTGCCGTTAGCACTCTAAGAATATAACACGCAAAAAATTGGATTCGATTGATTCGGTGCTGTTAATAGTTCATGAACACATTTGCTATGCGAATACGTCTGCAGTTTGCTTTTTATAGCTATACACAGGCTTATATATATATGCTCTAAAGAGGAATAATGCATATGCGGCTATGCATACAAAAGTATTAACACTCTCATCCTTTTTTTTAAGTATGAATTTGTGTTACTCAATATAAAAACTATATTGTTTGGAAAAAATGTATTGAATACTAAAATTATTATTTGTGGAGAAAAAAGTAGGATTCACGTAGCCACGCTTTGGGTTGGAGAGTAGAAATGCTATGAAAACTGAATATTCTAATACGTTTTTGCATGTATTTGAAGTTTATCAACTTGTAATCTATTTGGTTTAACGAATATGTGTCTTTTTCGTATTCCCTTTTTAAATCCATACCTTAATTTACTTCGTCAGAACTTTATGTCACAAAAACTTCGAAAACTTGCAAATTTGCGATACTTGCTTCATTATAATCTAATATACAAATACGTTTAAGATTTTAATGTCTCGTTTCGAATACTTATGGCTATTATGGCTATTCACAATCTGCTACAAGTAGTAACCGCGCCCAGTGTGACTTAAATTCAGTTATCGACCGAGGTGCAATTTCGCTATCCAATCAAATCATGATTTATGTTTTTCCACAATATATTGCACTGATTACATAAAATTTCATCAAAATAAATGAAGGCAAAGGAATATATTGCTATTAATAACCAAATTTAATTTGTACGTTTTCAAACTCGGCGAAAATTTGTCAATACTCAATATATTTGGTGCCAATTTTTGTTATTATATTAAGTTTTCATCAACTCGATTTAGTAAAACATTTCTGTTAATTATGAGTTCGGTTTTAAATTATCACAATTATCAAATAATTTATTGGAATTATTTTGCTTTTCTTACAATTAAGCTTTGTAATAGTGAAAAAAACGTTATGAAATAAAAACATCTTCTGTGACATACCCGCTTTTTTTCTATAATGCACATGGTTATACAAAAATTATTGTAGTAATAGATTTTCATAAAATTTTAAACCCAATTTCATTTAGTTATTGCGAGACAAAGAAAATTACTTTTGAAAATACCAAACTTTGGATGTAATTAAACTAATTTCATACCTGTTATCGAGAGACAAAAGCGAATACCAAAATTTTAAATATTAATTATCATCAAAAATAATCATGTATAATAATGATAAAATTTGACATACATGGTAATATTTTGTCTTTGCGATAACTGCCAGGTCCAGGAACTTGATGCTATTTAAAGTGATTGATTGTAAATTGAGGAAAATGAGCTTTGATTGAAATTTAAAGTGAATAAACAATGGAGCGTAACATTCAATTGTTTATAATTAGACGTACCACATTACACGCGTCCTCTATGAACATACGTCATGCATTACTTTTTAATAATTTCTCAATCATTGCAACATGTCATCAACAATACCTACCTAAATATAAAATTTTACGCTGAAAATGAATGTTTAGTTATACTCATAAAAATAAAGCTAGGACTCAGAAAGGCTTAAAAATTTATATTATATTCTTATTGCGGTAAATGGGAGTTCAATGTAAGTCAATACAATGAATTTTGATGAATTTTCATATGGATTGTTATTTTATTAATTAGAGATATTATTTAATAACTCGCAGCCATTCACATTGTAAAACAATGTTCATCAAAGAACTCAAACGAGAGAAACTTGAATTCGCTTCCAACAAAAAAGAAAGGAAAATGAAAACTGTCGGTTTTATGTCTGTCAATTTCCAAAAATATATGAAATTCACTTCTCTTCTGTCCCTTAACCCTAACGTCATTGTGAGAGATAAAATAATGAAAAAATGGCTGCTAGACTACGTTTTAAAAAATGTTCGTATCGATAAGTCTCTAGGCTTCGTCGTTGTTTTTTTGCAGGAACATCTGGCTATGCGCCAGCTTCTCGGTCCCTCTCTTTTGGAATTTGACTACTTGTGCTAATACGTAATAGCTCGAAGACGTGTGAGCAAGAAACGCATTACCGCGCTTTCATAGAATTACCCGAGATAACAAAGCGGAGGAAGAGAGAAGAAAAAGAAGAGAGAGAGAGTGAGATGAGAGGGAGAGAAGTCGCTAGTGCTACAGTAGTGAACAGAGCCATGTTTTACAGGTCACAAAAGGTCGAGTTTCTTCCTCATCGCAGCCTGCGGCTTGACTGTGGGATGGGATACGGATTCTCGTGTGTAAGTGTACGTGCGCACGCGACCAATTTTGCTTAGTGCTGCGACGACGCGTGGCTTGGCTTTGCAACGCGCTTCTCTACGAATGTTTGCCTTTAACAATAAAAGCGCTTCCAGTGGCAACGTCGGAGGTGAGTGGACGTTAAGCTTCACTAGGAGTGAGGAATGCGCCTTTGCCCGGGCATCACAATAAAAATTCGCATAAATAACGCCTGACCTAAGCCTTTATGGGAGCGAGAACTCATTTATTCGTGTCTCGTTTTCAGGTTTTGACTATATAGAATTGCGGATTTTGAGATAAAAGGTCAAATTTTGCATTGCCTTTTGCTTTTTTCAGCATTTATTTTTGCGTTTTGATTTGACAAAATTTGCTAAAATAATTTTTGTTGTTCTAGTGTAAATGAAAGAATATTGCAATAATCCTCCTTCTTGTAAATTTCGAAATTCTACAATGTAAAGATAAATACAACTATATTTCAAAATATTTTGTCGGATAAAGTTTCCTATAAAACCATCAGCAGTTTGCCACTTCACAGTAAACAGATACTTGCCTTCGGAGCGCTTCCGCGCTCCTTGATACAGTTCTGTACTATATTATTTTTTTAAGAATCTATTTTAATTATTTTATTCTTAAAAAAATATTTTTTTTCAAATAACGTTTCCGTTAATAAATTACAGAGATTTAACCCCGCTTACCGAAGAATTACAATATATAAAAGATATTAACTTTAAGTAGGAGAAAATGTATTTATAAACCAAAAACTATTGCTAATACTTCTATTGGTACGTAGCTTTTTCAAATTAATGTATGGATTACTTGTTTAAATTTTCCGAGCAAATAATCAATTGCAACATTTCAAAATCACTACCAAAAGTATTTGACTGTCGCAACCGAAGATATTAGAGAGTACCAATTTATTAGTAATACATTCTATTATCATTTACTGTCATTCTAATTTTAAATAATAAATTTAGTTTATTATAAATAAAGGTAAATTATTTCCTTTTCTAATTTAATATTTTCTTCAATTTTTGCGAAAATTCATAAGTAAAATTGTAATTGTTAAAATAGTAGTTTTTGTATCTAGGGTGGAAGATTAAATTTTATACTCCGATTTTCGGAATAACAAAAGAAATACTAGTTTGAAAAACTTACGTATCAGTAATGTATTGATAGTTGATTTTCTCGTCCACAATCTGGTACTTCATCTTATTATATACGATGCAAATATAATACAGTTTACATCTCGTCCTTCGACAAAAATTTACAATCGTTATTCGATTGTAGAAAGCTAGAGAACGTTTCAGCATATTCTGCAACTAAATTGTGCGACGTACAATTGTGGATGTAAGCGTATAATATAGTTTCTTTACTCTTACTTTATTTGATCGATTTAAAATTTAGGCACAATAAGAATTAATACAAGTTTGTATATTTTCCAAAATTCGTATATTTTTTATTTTTGTAAAAGTATAAAATTAATATATAAAGAGACATATAATACTTTTTACCTTAACTTTATTTCTGCTATATTATATTATAATTTTTACCATATTCAACGTGTACGCTTCTCTACTTTTACCGTGAATTTTCATAGAAAAGACGATAAACTGTTTTAGTACATTAAAAACTACTTTTTAGACAGAATATATCTTTGAACTATAAAGGCTTCTATGAAATCCAATTATAATGTGCAATTTGTGTTGGAAGAAAAATGCCGACCATCAATATCTCACCGAGAAATATCAAAATGAGTTATTTAGAAACGGATGTAAGTTTAACCAGTTTCTTGGTTGTACTTGAAATACAATACGTAGTCATCGAATTAATTTAAGAATATCATAGATTAAAAACTTTTTTAATATAAATGCATTTTCTCCTATATTACACGATGTTTTATATTAATCTATAAAAAATATCGCAATTAGACTTCTGTTTAAGAGAATCTATATAAAAATATTTTGATCAGCCTGAATATCATTTTTCAGACCGGATTTTAAATATCAAAATCTCTTGATAAAAGCTCGTGACAACGTGCTCCAGATCGGATGACTCGCTGAAGTAGTCAGACATACACCCAACATATGCATTCACGCACATACTCTTCTTTCTTCCGTTAAACACATTCACAATACGTACTGTGAATTTGCAAAATCCGGCACTCGCTCAGTTGCCAGTTCTTTTGCGGAAAGCCTCCGATGGAAAATCAAGATCGAATCACGAATCTCAAGTAGCTCGCATCTGTTTTTACTCCGCGTACGTATAGCGAAGTGTGCACACGCGTGTGCATGAGAGTAAGAGAGGGAGAGAGAGAGAGGGAATTGAAGAGGATTTAGGCGAGTGGAAAGTTTCTGTTTTCGGAGCGCTGCAGATGCGCAGCATTTATACATACGAGACTATGCGCACGCTGCTCGCGGTGTGCCCAACTTCGGCACTCGCGAGGAGTAGGTATACGTACGCGGAAAAGTATATCGAGAGGGAGAGAGAGAGAGAGAGAGAGTGCGAGTGTAGACGCACACGCGCGACGACGGTTCCCAAGCTTATCGTAGTTTTAGAATACGCATGTGTGGGTGTGGGGGGTATGTGTTTGTAAGCAAAGAGAAGTTCCGCAACTAAGTTTGTGGTTGAGAATCTCTCTCTCACTCTCTTACGTAGGGAAGGAGAGCTTTTGATATTTTCACGGCGCGACTGCATCTCAGCGTCTTTTGCATTGTGCACGTGGCGCGGCACCGTTTGCTCTTTCACATTATGCGCCGCGGGCACCGATGTGAGGTGCTTCTCGTCGGCAATCGTTTAGCGCTCCCAATGCGTTTTTCAAGAAGGTTAGCGAAAGAAGATGAGAGCGAAGGAGGACTAGTGAGGGGGAAGAAACATGGAATCAAAGAGTAAGTAGTAGCTGTCGAGGATCTAAATCAGAATTCGTATTATGTATTTATAAAATACATATTTTGAGAAAATGTGAAAGTACCAAATCGAAGAAATAGAAGCAATATAAATATCTCTTATCGTAAATAAAGTGCAGCATAATATCTCAGAGGAGTTAGTATGTAAATAAAATACTACTGACTATGCTATGGATCAATAAAATAAACGAATAAATAATGCGAAATAAAATACAACGATAAAATAACGCGTATAACACCGATGAATAGTGAAAATCAGTTGCTGAAGCGAGCATAGAATGTGTTTAGAATAGATGAAAATTTACATATGTTTTCTCACTATCGATCTTACAAAATAATTGAGATTCCTTCTAGGTAAAGTGTATGGATTTCATAGCGTGCGGATGACATGAAAAGTCCAAAATACGTGTTATAATGGAACATCCAGTTTCATTATCTACCGTCTACAGAGATTTTGTAGTAAGTTTTTCTAAAAATAATGAAGTAATTTTAAAATATAAAATAGTATTAATATATAAAGTAGTTCCTGGAAAATTCAGTTTATAATCCAACCATCTAAAAAACGATTGCAATTACAACAATTCATTTTTCACAATTTCAATGGCCTTACTCTCTCTCTCTCTCTCTCTCTATCTCTCCCTCTCTCTTCTCTCATACAAATATGCACACATACGTATGTTACATTTACATTTCAGATCACGTCTCACAAAACAAAGTCTAAGTTTATATTCAAATTGAAATTTTGTACAAAGGTAATTTACAGTTTCGGAGGATACAGCTTCAATATTGATTTTGTACGAGGCTTAGCCATCTGTATTAATATTGATGTTTAGAGTTAACCGCTTTATTCCATTTCTATGGACAAATTTGGTGTTCCATTTGCTACAGGCGAGCCATGCCATTTCTCAATCCCTATATAACGTCATCTTATAATCAAAATCGGATCCGATCATAACCTCTTGATCAGAATCACACCGCTAAAGGATAATTCCTTTACAATAGAGTTTCCACTTCGCTCGTGCATCGCTTACGTTGCTTGTACGTGCCCCTACTCAAACTCAACTAATCGTCCTTGAGAAAGTTCATGCTCAAAGCTTCCTTACAGTGTGCTACGTTCCTTTCCCCAAGGAACTGTTCGAAACACTTTACTAACGCTATGCGAACTCAAATCATAAATATAGCCGTGCATTAAAAATATTTGAAAATTAGGAACTTCGATAAAATAGCTAAGCCGAATCAAAACATGATTCTTATGTCAATTATATGTATCTTAGTTAATGATTTCTCAAAACAAACTTTTATTTACTACTATAG
This sequence comes from Torymus tubicola, assembly GCA_035583055.1. Lineage (NCBI taxonomy): Eukaryota > Metazoa > Arthropoda > Insecta > Hymenoptera > Torymidae > Torymus > Torymus tubicola. The sequence continues at coordinate 6,673,980 of JAWWEQ010000055.1, read as the reverse complement.
TGCGTTAAAAAATTTGATTCATAAAAATAAATAAATGCAGTTAAAAAGTAATAAAGTACATATATTCGAATGCGGATTTGAATTTGAGAGTAGTGGTGAAAGTGGATTAACTTTATACAAATTTATAATTCGTTTTATGCAATGGTAGTGTATAAAATAAGGTAAGCGGATTGTAATAATAATTAATATTTTCGTAGAAAAGCTTTGCAAAATCTTTTATTGGATTTGTGAATTCAACATTATTTTCTAATACTTTCAAGGTAAAATGTTGTTCCATTTAAACCAAAGTCACAGGATATCGTCAGACATTAACTTGATGAGGTTACATTATAGCTTGAAGCAAGGGGTAGCGACGCTGACTTTTTCTATCACCTTTAAAGTAGCAAAACGAAGTCAACGATGCTTACTTGAACCAAAGTAAGTTGATGTTTTACGGGACGTTTAGTTGCTCGATTAATTGTGTTAGACAAAATAATACTTTTGAAAACTAAAAAGATGTAGTAAATTTATTGCCAATTTGTATATCGAAATAAAATTTTAAATTTAAGCAATGTTTTAACGTAACTTCGTATGTTAAGCTTTGTTGAACATTTTAAAGTAGATATAAGACTCACATACAAATTTTCATTTGAAAAGCTCAAAATAAACCATATTGCTTTCCTCGAGCTACAACCGAAACCACTTCCGGGAATCAGGGTCGGAAATAAAAAGTCGCGCAGTTTGTCGCCAGCGAAATAATAATTCACCCAGCCGCGCCACATTTCCTCGAAACTTGGCATTCCACCTTCATCATTTCATATCGCATGCTACGCCGCCGCGCGTCATGTTTAACTAATCCGGGGCGTGAAAGTATTACGGAATTCCTCCCGGTGCGATGGCATTCCGCGCGTGACCTTAAATCGCCTGCCTGCAGCCACGCGCGTTTTTTTTGTGCCACCCTTCCCCTACCTCACTACTCTACTCCACGATCTCTTTGTACGTCTGCATACAGTAAACGAGTATGAGCGAGTAGTATCACGTAAGTTTGGTAAGTTAATGCCGTACGCTTTTCTTCTTTTTTGCATATTTACAAATGCTTGGATTGTTTCAGGGTTAAACAGCTTACAATGGGATTCACTTTTGATACAAGTGTAGTGTCAAAAACGAAATTTGTTATGTACTTTTTTGTGTAATTAAGATTTAATGGGAATGTACTACACGATATTTATGTAATTGCGTGATTCGATAAACGTGTATTACACATTGTGAAAAATTTAAAATTTATTTCCGAGGTTATTGAAATAATACTTTTTCCTAGATTTTTCATAAATGTGACTTCTTAAGCATTTTTGTGCAAATGATTTTTTCAACGGTTTTTTGAAACGATATTCTATAAATTCAAATATTGAACGAATTTTTTAAATGTTTTATTAGCTAAATATGGCATATTTATTTTAAATTGAAAATCAATAAAAAAGGAAAGAATGACAATAATATCTTTCAGCAATGTTTCCACAGCAATGAATAACACGTTAATGGATTTAATTGACACAAATCCTATTTATATGTATATATTATATATAATTGATGAGCTTCTCTGAATAAATATGTATAAATTTTTATCACTTGAAACTAACTGACACAATGCAAATGAAAAAAGCTATACAGTTAAATAAAAATGTCAGCTGCCACAGAGTTTCTTTGTTCAATAATATTTACTAATTTAATAGCATTTCTATTAATCTCTTTTTAAAACATATTTTATTTATCAATCAAATTTCTTTAATAAGATCATTATTAATAACTTATTTCTTAATTTCCTAATTCTTTCAAGAAATAAATAATGATGCAAAACTATTGCTTAGATCCCTTTTAGATAAATTGGCCATTGCAACATTTACTACAGCGTAAATAAATCAACAAAGTTTCTCGTATGTATAGACGTAAGCATAGACTTAAGCACTTGTGGCTGACATTAAATTAATTATTAATTAATATAAGATAGTTATTCTGATACTAGAGTTAATGAATCCTGGATCGCTTCACTTTGGGCAAACTTAATAGAATTATATTTCTTCTTTATAATTCACGAACATGGAAATAACATACAAAACTCATTTTATTTAACAAAATTGTGATATTCTCATTTTATCGCTGACATCGTTAAAGCACGATTCGCAAACTTTTGTAATTTAACGTTGACGCAGCATGCGCAATCGGCTAAATCCTACATGCGCAAAATAAGTCATTTCATTTGAACATTGGATTCTAAATTACGTACTAGCGCATCGCGAATGCGTCCTTATACCTGCCATAAAACGGATCCATAAACACGCACGCTTTTATGCCTGCAAGCATGGATACATCCATACATATATACGTGTTCTAACAGCCTCGCTATAGAATAGTATACATATATATATTTATATAAACCACACCCACATTCGGATATAGATCCACCTGCAAAGCTATTGGAAATTTTTGTATGAATGCAACTGCAGACACAATCATTTGCAGGAAAAAGGATAGCGAAAATTGACGAAACGACAACTCTAAGAGAAAATATTTGGCCGAGTGAATAGAGAAAGCGAGTCAAGAAGTATGGAGTGAGCGAACGAAAGAAAACTCCCCGTCTCTTTTGTGTGCTCCTCGCGCTGCCCCTCCTTTTCTTCACCCCCCGATAAGTATAACGACGCCATTTCCTGCGATAAAACCCGCGGGGGTCGATCGAAAAAGCGCGCTTCAAACCGCGCGCAGCATAATGCAAAACTTACCAAGACTCGTCGCGGCCCCGTTCACTTTCTTGTACAACTACTTTTTCTTGGTTATCCCTTCTCTCTCTCTCTCTCTCTCGCTCGCTCTTCGTTCCATCCTGAATTATGGTGCATAAAAATGTAATCTCTCTTTCTCTCTTACGCGCGAGCGTCGCAACCTTTCGTTTCTATTCTGTGCTCGCCTGTGACACGTCTTGAATTACGCATTGAAGGAACCCTACCCTCCCTGGCCTTTACGACAATAAAATTGCCTGGTTAATAATGTAATAATGTAATGTTATATATTCTCGATGAGGGAAGGGATTGCAAGGAGGCTGCGTTATACTTTCTTTCCTAGCGTTCCTGTTCTCACACTCTGTCTCCTCTTTTATCGCTTTCGTATTAACAGTTTCTTTATGTGCGTTTTGCAAGGATGAATGAAAGAGGAAAAGCAACGAGAGCGTTGTACGTTCGTTTCACAAGAATGACATGTTTAATATGGTCTTTCGTATAATAATAAAATAATGTTTTGTGTTTCTATAGTTCAACATTCTAGATTTTTGTGAAATATCCAGTAATATAATATGACAATATTTCTTTCTTCGTTGTATAAATATCACATAAATTCATCAATACGTATTATAATAATTGTACATTGCTTTTCTATAATAATTTCTTCTAAACCTACTCGATTTTTAGATTCTTTTCAACCACAAACATTTGCTGCCAAACCTCCATCAAATAAAGACTCCCATCAAAGTGTTTATCAACCTAAAAAATTAAAGAATCTAAAAGTTATACCCGCCTTCGAGAAACGTAATCAAGATCCAACGAGACCACTAAAATCCAATTGAAAAACCTCCTACGCGATCCTTCAGCCGCGTTCCCTGTTCTTGCTCTCGACCCCCTAGTAACGCGATAATCCGCTTCGAAGCCGATACCCTATCGTTCTTCGCTTGCTCTAAGAGTCCTTCCCATACATCTTTGTTTTTCTTCTCCCGTACCCCCTCGGTCTAAGGACCTCACCCTCCTCTACCTCCTTTGCACATATAGGCATGCGCACGGCGACGTCTGCTTAGGTGACAAAGAGCTTCGTCGGATAAGGATATATCTGCACGCGCACGCTCAGACGGACTGCCTCGACGTTCTCTCGTTTGTTCTCCAAACTATTCGTTTCTCGCCTCGTTGACCTCTAGCCCTCCTATACCCGCCTCGCAAACATTGCAGACCTTAAACGATCTTTGCCCCGGCGAAGACTAGGAAGGAGAAAAGAGACAGCGAGAGAAAGAAAGGGAGAAAGAGAAAGAGATAAAAAGGCGGTGGACTGCTATCGCGATGCAGAGCTCCTACCACTGCTATACTACCGCCTCGGGCGACCATTATCTTTTTTTTTCTCGAAGAAAAGCCTGCGCTCGTTCTTTCTTTAGAGAATGCACGTGCCCAGAGTTTTTCCAGCTGTGCATTATCGACTCGCTGGGGTGTGAGACCAGTGCGACGCACGTATAGTATTTTTCTTCATAGTATGCGTAAAGTAAGTATGTCGATATGCATCGTTTTCGGTGTGTAATGTTGAATTTTATATACTCAAACGATATGACGATGTGCGTTACTCATACTATGAAGAAAAATAATGTTCGATACATGGGTGTAAACTTTACGTGCGATCGACATGCACAAAGGCCGACGAACCCATTTTATTTTAGGAGTATGTTCTTTAAATTAATTATGATTTACAATCAAGTGCTAACTTTGTAACTTAATTACGAATTATAATCAACTTTTAATTTTGGAATTTATCAATAAATTAAAATATTAGCAGTTGTTCATCGAAATCTTATTATCTAATCAAGAAGACTTCTATTCTAGTGATTTTCTATTAAATTTACGACCATTTTAAGTACTGTATATTATATTAGATAGCACAGATGATCGTATTCTAATATTGTAAAATTCTAAAACGTTCGTAATTTTAAAATATAAATGAATTTTTAATATAAATGGATAAATAAATATTAGCCATTATTTTTATATTCAATTAGAATAGATAAAATAAATAACAACTACAATAAACCAAAATGTGATGGATTTAAATTATTAGGTCACGCACAAAATCTTAGACTGATGTGGTTATGCCCCGAAGCCACAGAATTGTGTCATGCTGAAATTTCTTTCATGGATATCATCGTTCTCTACGAAGACTGACATATTTCGCCCTCCTAATTTTATAAAACTTATGAAAATCAAAGGATTAATAAGAATATTTGTGTACAAAAAAGACTGAATGTGTCTAATTAACATGTATATTTGTTTTATTTATTTTTTAAAACGAGATTCAAAATGAATAAATGAAATTAATTAATTTATTAAAATACGTCATTTTCTTATAATTTACTTTATAAGATACACATTAATCTCCAAATTTATTATTTGACCTATAAATGAAAAGTCAAATTTTCAGAGACAATTAAAAATTTTCCATAGTATTGTTACTTGGTACTCGTGTACCATATTATGTTTGAATTTAATTTTATCCAGTTTTTTTATCGTTAAAAATACGGAAATTGTATAAAACATTGAAAAAAAATTAAATCTGAAAAATACATTTGTTAAATATATATATATATATAAAAAATAATTCCGATATCTCTCTTCGTTTTTTAATATATATATGTATATATATATGTAAAATCCTGTTTTCATTAATAATAAAGAATAAAGCTTTGGTAAAATCAACATTTTTTTCGATTGCAGAGGATTATATTCTCTTTCGAAAACGTAAACAATACTTCAGCAACATCATATACATACTAGAAACGTAAATATAGTATATTCATCAAATATCCATATTCGTGTGAGTATGTGTGTATGTTTCAATAGATGAGGCACTTTGCAGATACAGTTTTTCATACATAAAATTCAAATAGTACTAAACATGATTTGCATGTTATTTTTAAAAGAGTTACGCAGAACATCTCATTTATGTAGACGAGTTATTGCAAAACATCGATCAAGGTAAAAATAGAAATCTAAGCATATAACTTGACACTATTTTGTAATACGGATAAAATGAAAACCGATCCCAAATTCTGTTTTTAGTCGATGTATTAAATACCATTATGCGCTGTGTGATGTTCAGTAAGTGTTTCACGATATAGACATATTGTTAGCACTGCATGAGACGTGAAAGACGTCCTAAAATGCTGACGAGGAAACTAGGAGTAAAAGCATATGACTCAAGCATTGCTGTTAATGCAGCTGTTTTTGTTTTCTCCATTACATGAACAATGTGTAGCTAGAAAATGTTTTACAAGAGGTTCTTGACTAAAATATACATTCTTCGATGAAGAAAAACACTCATTATCTAAGAAAGGCGTAGGTAGTTTATTTTTTACCGTCACCAATCTGTGCTGCCTTATGCTGTCACAGTAAGGAACAGAAATTTGAAGACCCCGGAAATTAAATGCCAACGTGTGCTTGATCCTTTGACCAATAGTCAAATCATTTCGCCATAAGATAAATGAGAAAGAAGAAGATACGTGAGAACGATTTATACACCTTTCCTCGTCTCACCAAAAACGAGGTTTTCACAAAAAAACCGAACAAGTCTCACAGAGTATCCTCCGGAAGGGGCTCGGCCTGTCATAAATCAAATAGCTCTCGAGAAACACTTTGTAAAATGAGAAATAAACACTTAAGAAGCTTATGTATTGTACGGGAATTTATCGCGCTAAAACGAATAGAGAGAGAAAGAGATTAAATTGGATTTGATTAGATTCTTTATTTGGCACACTCGGGTTCACCAGGTGGTCTGAGTTGATACAAGATAAACAGGAAAATACGAAAAAATATATTAGTATAAAAATGCATATCATAAAGCATTTAATATAACTCTCACTAATAAATAACAATAACTTTATTAATTCGTAAGATGGAAAAGAGATAAAAAAATCTTATTCAAAGAAGTTCAGCAAGCACGCTTTAAAAGCTTTTGAGAACTGTAACAGCAAAACAGTTAATCATGGCAGTTCACAGAGGCTAAAATGATACATAGCAATTCCGCAAAAGTCCTTGAAGAATACTTTTTTGAAACCGCAGATATTTCAGAGCGCACAATACTAAAGCAACACAGCTGTACAAAAATCTTCGATATTTTATTTAACTCATTACTAATTCCTTTTTATTGATTTTTTTGCTATAAAGTCTTTATGACATCTTCTTAAAGACCTTTCACAACTTAAATCTAATAAATTTTAAAACATGTGCAAAAATAGAAAAAAATAAATTGTTTTAGAAAAGCATAATCTCTGAATTACGAGTTATTATTTTGCACGAGAAAAGTAGCGATATAAACTTTTAATGTATTGCATTTTAACTAGTTGAAAAAAATCTGGTATAGTTTAAACTTTCTATGTGTCACAGATATTAATAACAATTTTTACAAAAGTTTCGATACTCAGATACCGCTTGCTATCTAATGAACACTATCTGGAGTACCACTAACCGCGTTCTTGGGTTTACAAACTTGAACATTTTAACTGCATCCTCGACACACCTAAAATGCTAAAACTTGACCGAAATTTTCTTTAATAATTTAATTTTAATACTTTTTCGTTAAAGTTGGATAAATCGTAATTTTATAATACAACTTTTATTCGTTAAAAATAATATCTCAAGATTAAGAAGATACATTTTTAAACGATTCTTCTTTGTTTCGATCAGACTTCTTAGTTTCATAAGTTGCGAAAGAATTTTCAGAAAATATCATAATTTTGACGTTAAAGAATCAAGCCACCACAGCAGAAACTGCCAAACTCCCTAGCATATTTCAAATTTTTTAAAATGTATACCGAAAATATGGAACTAAATAATTAAAAATAAAAGTCTAGTAATAATTATGTACAGTATTGAGAACAGTATAAAAAAGCTTTCGCCACAGGATAAGATAAAAAATGATAGAGTAGCGGTGCCAGTCCTTGTTAGTGCGCCTTTTTAGACAAATGCCTAATGTTTCATGATGTATTTATCATAGTTAATTAAAAATAGACACTAATAAAGACATTTCGTCTGCTTCAGTGACACACTAACCGGGCCTTCTACCCTATCTTTTGGGAAAGATTGTGAAGTACTTAGGTTTCTGGAAGAAACAACATTCACTTGAAATTGTAAGATTATGTGTTTTGTAATCGGTGAAAAATTTGCTTCAGGCATCATAGTGAGAGCCAGTGAGATTATTTTCTCGTTAACTCAAAAAGCACACTTGAAAAAAAGAGAAAGAAAGAGAGAGATGGAGGGAGATAAATATGATATATTGCCCTTACTTCCCGGATTGTTTGGAGGATCAATATAGTGACTGTATGTTTTTTGAGTTTTATATTGAAAGGGTGTGGTCGTTGATTTGTATTGAAGTGGCTATCAAAGGTCGGCTAGAAGTTTTCTGATGTGTCATGAAATCTTCAGGATATTCTACAGGCGTACGTGATAGTTATCGCTTGTAAAAATCTTTCGATGCCGAGTTAATGTGCGATACTACAAATTAAATGTATTAGAAGAGGTACAAAATATTGTGGTTTTGATAAATATTTGCGCATTTTTCTTTGAAAAAATTGTATTTTTGTTCTCACACGAGGATTGAATTCAAACTTTAATTTTTAAGAATAATGTTAGTTCAGATTCTCAATAAAATGCTTACTTTTTAGAATATTATAGACAGCATTTAAAACCTTATAATAATGAAAACATTGATTTAGATAATTATACGTATATATTCTACATATGTCTCGAATACTAGCGAAAATGATTTACATTCTAAATTTATAAATTTGCAGGGATGCAAATTAATTTCAATTTTTAATTTAATTCTGATAATATATATTCTGATGAGTTGTAAATTTATTTATGATAGACTGGTGCGTCAAGCGTTTGCTTTATAAAGTGTTGAAATAGTAAACAGCTTTTCCTCGTGTCTGTCGAAATAATAATAGCGTATTTAAACTTTCGCTCGGCCAAAGTTGATCTTTTGGCTTCAGATAGCAGCTTTCGTTCATCACTTTTTTTTTCTCACAGTTCTTTCATCGACGATTTTTCTGCTTCACTTTTTGGTTGTACGTTTTCTGTAAAACTTTGTCAATAGCCGAGCAAGGAGCTAACCAATTACTCTGCTTTAAGGGCAAAAAGAACAGTAAATTGAAAGCAGGCGGAATGCTTATTTAGGGCACGTGTATGCACAAGAGTGAATTCGTTCCAATACTTTTATTTAAAAGTTTGCTGTGTTTTTTTTACAGGGGTAATACTTCTTTCAAGCCGATAGCGATTTTTTCCTGTCATAGCAATTGTATTGATTTCTATACAGATAGTTCGTATTTACCTGAAGTAATCATGCCCATCCTATTCATAAATGAATTTTATTATTGCAAGTAATACTGTCAGATTTAGTCTATCTAAAATGCTCAATTTATGTACTCTGAGTATACAAAGTAAGTATTTTTATGCATTGAGGTCTAAAATATTACTTTATTTTCACATTTTAACTGAAAATGATATTTTTTCAATCCGAAGATGAAATAAACTGCTTTCATACTTATAAAACAAAAATAAAATCGAATATTTATGACGATAAGTTAAAAGCGGGAGGTAAAGGATATTTCCTTCTACTAGTCTTCTATTGCTTCTGTTGCTTTTAGATAAGATAAAACATCTCAGTAATAACACAAATTACTGACTGATTAATCTCTCAAAGTTTTTGCATACGTTTATTAGATTCTTACACCAACAATTTTATTTTAAATATACATATAATAGACAATAATTTTAATAAAATAATTTATTGTTTTATGATGTTAATATGGCGGGCAAATTAAAATACCCAATCCCTGTTCACCTTTCGTCATATTCAAAACAGACCTTTAATTTCTACATTAATTAATTAAATTAGGGTCTACAACAAAGAAGGATTTTACTTTTTCATACTCTAATGATGATATTAAGTTCTCGTATTTCAGTCGGGCATCTTGTTATTAGTGCTTAATCAGTATCTTTACTAAAAAAGTCAACTTTCTCCATAGTTACGCTATATATATATATATATATATATATTTTTGACACTACATAATAGATCACTGACCGTAAAGTTTAATTCTTATTCAGTTCGTGAAATTGTATGTCCGAAAAAATCGGATTGAAAAATTTTAACATAAGATTTCTGAAATAAAAATAATCTTCAAACATTTACAATGTGATTTCAAATTTTACCTTGGAATCATATTAACAGCATTTTTACAAACATTTCCATATGTGCATAGTAAACTTCTAACACATAAATCTTGGGCTAAAGAAGAATTCAAAATCTTAACGCGGTATTGTATGGTAATACAAAGTCATGTTATTAAGGCTGTCGCATCGCCATTAGAAAAAGTGTATAGATATTTTCAGATCATGTACAACTCAAATATTATATAACGTTTTTTCTTAGAGAAATTATGTAATTTTGCTAAACAAAGTTTTTATTGCAAAATAATATGCGTATAGCGTACATTTTATATACTAAAAAGTCAAATTTAACGGTTAATAAATGGAGATTTGTCGAATTTACAGCCTGAAGGAATTTACGCTCTCGACTCGTTCAATTTGCATCAGAAGTTACATTTGGAAAAGTTTGAATATCTGAATTACAAATCCCTAAAAATTAACACTTGAAAATTTAACAGAACTATAACTTGTTAAACGTATTGAGAATTTTGCTAAAATGCTGATTTCGGCAGTCGAAGTAAATTACGTTTATATTACACCTTAAATTGGTTACATTCTTAATTTTAAAAGCGAATTATATTTTTTGTATTCTGACTTATCATAAAAATAAATAATTTCATTAGAATTTTAATGCACTGATATTTCCGTTTCGATTTTGTATTTTTAGAAATATTTCACGTGCCCACTTAATATCACCTAGATTTCTAAATTCAGTGTGTCAATTTTAATTACTTATTTCAATCAAATGCAATTACACAGGCTCACAATAAAGATCACGTTTTTAAGTACCGCTTTATTATCAAAAAATCAAGGAAATCAATAGGAATGCTTATTTCAACGATACGCAACAAGTGACCCTTTTATTTTTAAGTAACCTAGTACCCCAAATCAAATCCCATGCATTATTAATCCCAAAACTTACGAGCTCATAAATCCATAAATCTCAAAATCAATAAATCAATATAGTACAAAATCTTCCAAAAAAATTACAAAATTTAGTTTAGATATGAAAAGACAGTGCTGCAGGATCCAAATTATAATTACACCGAAACTGGTATTGTATTTATTATCTTATTGTTTGCAAAGAAGACAAATTTTGAAGTTAGAGTTCCACTGAAATACAATTTTTGCAGCTTTCTATTGTGTAAAAGCAGATTCTAACCAAAAATATACTTCTAATTTATATTTTTGTTGTTTAATTGTTAAATGATTTAAATTCTCACGGTTCTTTTTCGACCAATTACATAAAATCTTAAGCGCCGAGCTAAATTCAGCGTCGACCAATCACGAGCTTATAGTCTATCGGACTCGGTCAATCCCAAACGTTTTATTTTGGCTTCAACTATCCTTCATCACTTTTTTAAGAGAGATCGTTTGATAGGTACAATTAATGAAATCGAATGATACCATCCTTAAATCGATCAAAGCATTCGTGATCAACGCAATCACATTTGCTACTCAAAAAAAACCTTAAAGCGTGACCCAAAAGCCCCTTTGCATCATCACTGGTATTTCTCTCTCTCTCACTCTCTCTCTCTCTCACGCTCTCTCTCACGCTCTCTCTCACTCTTTCCCTCTCATTTTCCATCGACTCGTACAAAGCGACTCCAGGAATCACACCGCAATTTGTTCTCAACCCCGTATGCAAAAACTTATCGATGTCCTAACTCTCGTGAGCCTATATATATACAGCGTAACCTATTGCCCGCGACTGACAAACAACTCGCAGAATGTTATCGGTAGAAGTACGCGCGTACGAATTTATGGCGCGATAGTCAAAGTCATGCACGTAGCTGAAATCCAAAAAGCAAAACGACGAAGTGAAGCGCATTGCTTTCGAATTTTCGGGTGCCCAAAAATACACCACCGACGTACACGTATAAAATATTATTGTTGAAATTGGTGAAAAACAAAGTATTGTTTTTCACAAGTGAAATGATGAGATCAATCGAGTGGTAGCTAGGATGAAACATCTTGAAAGGTTAATTACTCTGACAGTTCATCAACCATAGTGGCCGAGAATGAAAAATACTATCCTCTATGTCTTACAGATGAATTTCATACTGCAACATAATTAATTAACTCGGATTATCTTGTTAGGATTTAATTTTTTAAATTTAGAGTTGATTATATCTGAGTACCGCAGGCAGTAACGTAGGAGATCATCTTTGTCATAATACAGCTGTGAATTAAACAAAATTCCTGTGGATGGTGATGCCACTAATTAGAATTCAGGTACTGATAACTGCAGAGTCTCTTCTATGAATTTCCTCAAATAACGAATTTTCTTTCAGGAACGAACATTCGTTTGACATGCTAACGGGTGGACATCAGCGTATTCAGTACACAGATTAAAAGAAACTCTTACAACGCTCATTAATTTTTCTTTGCAACTGAAGTGAGCAGTACGCACCGTTTTGTCGCCTCCCTTTTCTTTGCCTTCAATGAGATGGGCTACGCAATGATTAGAGAAGTGTGCATTTATATAGCAACTTAAATTTATTTGTATAAAGAAGATTATGAACAGCAATTTTTAGTCAAAGATGTTTTTATCTGACTTTCAAATGTTTAATGATGTGTTGACATATTGGACAATATTGTGCTTTTTTGCATACCTGTAATGAAGATATTTTAAAAATTAATGGAAGACTGCTACAGCCACAGTACAATTAAGAGAAGTGTATTCCGATGGCTCAAAATTTACTTAATTCAAGAATATACTCATTTGCTTATATCATGCTCACACATGAGATTGCACCAGACAGCTAAAGCAAAGTGTATAAAAACGAAGATAAAAGTAACAAAGACTACGAGGAGAAAGAGAGAGAGAGAGAGAGGGAGGGAGGAGAGCTAAAGAGAGAAAAGAGTCTTGATACTATCGGCTATTTTTGTTCCAAAACGATACTTCCTTTAATAAGTTAATTTACTTCAGTACGTCACGAACTTTCATATAAAAGACAGCTACCTAACTGTTGATTGTTCATAGCATCAAAGTTGAAAAAAGAACCGCAATAAAGTCGCGCATGCAAGTAGTAATATCGCTCTCCAATTTATCCTCCAGCGAATCCAAAGCTCGCTCGCGTGTACGATTATTTATCATCTCCAGCGTTTACGGCGCACGCCACGTTCCATCGACCTCGTAACCACCGTATGTATCGGAAAAATGGGTGATCATCTCCGGCGATAAGTCGCGAGAATATTTTCCAAGACCGTTCTTTGCTCTCTCTCTCTCTCTCTCTCTTCCTTTCTCTCGCTCGCTTTCAGTTTCGCCCACAGCCATACACGCGAAGTCGAAACAAATCCGGCAGATGGCTATCGGCGCGTGCCGGAAGAACTTTTGGCACTAACAACGCGGAGTCAATCTTTCTCTCGCTCCCTCTCTTCTAACTTCTCCCCCCCCCCTTTACCCCTTTACCCCTTCCCCCTTACCATAACATATCACGACACTTATAAAACTCGCTCGAGAAATGGAAGGCAAGCGAGCGAGTGCTCACTGTATATACGGCCTGGGGCGTATACCGGAATCATCGCCAAAGGGGTAAAAAGAAGCAAGTAACACACAGCACAGAGAAGTGAAAAGTGGCAAGAGCTGCTGCTGCTGCTGCTGCCCTCGCATGTGCCGGCACGTACGTTCTGCCGCTAGGCGGCGCCGCGATTTATGAAATCGAGTGGTCGTCCTCTCTCTCTCCTCTCTCTTGCTTGCTACGTAATGCGTGCAAGAGAGAGAGAGAGAGAGCAATGCGCTAAAGGGGAATTTGAGAAAGTTTCCATCGGTTGCCTGGAGAGTAATTTTTTCCTCTCCTTCTCACGCCCGCTCTGGCGCTCTCCCTTATATGGAGCGCGCGAAATTTATATCGTATAGGAGCAAAGTTCTACCGAGCTCGCCCTTTTAAAGTGAATATTTTTGTAAGCTATCGCACTTTTCGAGTTTTATATCAAGTTAGAAAGGGACTTCTTGCAAAGAGCATTAGGCGTTGCGTAAAATGACAACTTACTTTTAAATCGTGGAAAGAACGTGTACTCGTAGTAATATAACTACTTGAACCGAGAATTTACTAACGATGTGAATTTTGTGAGAATTTTTCAAAGATATATTCGTCACTGAAAATGCTGACAATTTTTGCATGTTAAAATATACATGATTTACATAAAATATAAAAGTTTTGTGTCTCGTCGAGAAATATATAAGAAATTGTTTACTTTTTTCTACCTTCCTTTTTGTTAGAAATATCAAGAGAATCAACTGCGTCACTCACCTGAAACAAAGAAAATATTTTTTCTATAAAATGCATGAATTATCATTATTTTATTATTTTATATTGATCATCGATAGAATCGCAAATGAATCGAAAACAAATATGTTTGTGGTTTAAAAAAGTGGTTGGCTATTCACTGAATTATTTTACGTCGAAGAGCGGCATTTAAGATTAAAGACAAACTCACAATCTTAAGCATGCGAGTCGCAATTTATAAATAGTGTAACCATAGTCTCTTTTGTTTACTGATGTTCTTGTAAGCTGCGTAATCGAAGTAATATTCCCGCAAACAAACTTCTTTTTTAAAAATCTTACTTGCAAACCTGATTAGTTATTATAAATATAGTTTATTAATTTTTCAACACATAATCTTACTTCTTCCAGCTCAAAAAAAAAAAAATAAATAATTCCAACGTTAATTTCATTTATAATTTTGATCGAACACGCAGTAAGCCAAAGGCTTCGTTACTGACGAATCAAAATAACCTTTTAGAATATACAGAAATATATTGAATATGCGAAAAGACTGCAAACCCAATTTGAATCACATGTTCGCTTTTGATTGCATCCCCTCGACTCCCTTCCATAACTACGAACAAAAATCCTGTATGTGAAAATTGAATTTGCGTGTTCCTGTATTTCAACGCTCGCGATTCTCATCCGAATTTTCGAATTTCACGGGTAACAAATTGATTATAATACATACGAGAGAGAGAGAGAGAGAGAGAGAGAGAGAGAGAGAGAGAGAGAGAGAGAGAGAGCAAACGCAGTTTTGTGTACAATTTCTGACAGTAAGCATGCGCAAGCGTATAGGACATAAAAACATATAATTACTGCCGTGCAGTTTTTCGAAGCTATTCAAAAGGATATGCGTGCTTGCGCATGTATAAAGCGGAAAATAATTAATGAAATCGATATAATGGTTTGCTTAACTGGTAAACAATATCGTTCTGTAAATTTCATCAAGTGATTTTCCCTACCGGATGCTTGATCCTTTGACTTTACGTTAAAAATATTGCGCTATTTGTATTTTCAGTTTTGTGAATCATTTAATATGAATGATAATTTTCTCTCTATTAGTATTGTTAAATATTAAGTGAAAATTTTGATTTAAAATCGTATGATCTAAAAATATATGATATGATCATGTAGATTATAAAATTTTACTACTGTTTCTCACAAAAAAATAGCTGGAAACCACATTATACGCTCTTAAAATTCGCCTCCTTCTCCCCCTCTATAGTCTTTCTCAGTTCTTCATCTTTTCCAAGCACTCACTAACAACCTTACATGTTATCTAATATCTTTGTACTTTCTCTTTCTTCCCCTATTCTCTCTCTCTCTCTCTCTCTCTCTCTCTCTCTCTCAGTAAGTCCAAAATTAGATTACACAGTGTAGGTTTATTAGTAATCCCTTAGATATAACATCTTTTCCTCTCCCTCTCTCTCTATCTCTCTCATTCTTTTTTCTCTTTCTCTCTCTCTCTCTCTCTCTCTCTCACATCACTATATCGCATAGTTGAATTAAAATCGAACCCGGAGGGAGCCATATCACGGTAGCCGATCGCCACCACCACCACCACCACCTCTACTGATCTTCGAACAAATTGCAGCGCTAGAGTCAAATGCGCGTAAAAGCTTTTACCCCGAGCTCGTGCGGGTGTGACGCAATAAACTTTCCTCCTATCCCGCAGCACTCGATCATAAAGCTGATAATGGAAGCTCGTGTGCGTGTATGGCCAAAGCGTGCACTACTTTATATATGTTTGGTGCAAAAAAAATCAATTAAACGAGAGCCAGCGAAATTTTTGGCGATATAGCCATTCAATACTACAGATCCACCCCACATCTGTAGTCGGATGTACGGGGCTTTAGAACGTTTTTTTTTCGATTCGGTGTTTTATTTTCAAGTTGGTTTTGGGAGTTAGACAAGCTTTTATTTGTGTGGGGGTGGGGTAAATCGAAATATATAGATGTATACGTTTTTTTGCTGTAGTTAAAATATTAAATTGTGATTTATGGATTGATGTTTTATAAACTATTTGCATTTGCTCTTTTATTATCAGTCTTTTGAAAAAAATACATCTGTAGCCATATTTTACAGTAAAGCTATGATAGAGAAGTATAATTCTCCATTTAATACATATTAAATGTAGATTGATGTATTTAACCAAATGAATGATCATGACGTATTTCACATTGATTAAGTACCTTATAAAAGCTACGACCTTTAGTTACAGTTCTAATTATAAGCTAAATTTTAGCTGAAAATGTGTTCATTAGGATCGGCGCAGCTCATTTTAATATTACCAAAAGCTCTAAAAGTCCCCTTTTTAAAAATTTATAATTTCTCGTTCGTTTACCATTAAAAAAAAAAGAGAGAGAGTCATCCCTCTTTACAGCACTTCGGTCCTATTACAGTTGCAACCCCCGCCGTTACCCACTTTGTGTCCTACAATACTCTTGCCATTTCTCCTTTCACTTTGGCATCTCGTCAGTCGGCAAACTTTATATTACCAAAACGCGACGAAAGATTTATACACCGTAGCGTGAAATATTGCAGCGGCAACCGCAAGGAGGTATAAGTTTTGCACGTACACACACATACACATATATACACGGACCGCGTGGTTTATCAGGGACAGTTTGTAACTGCGGTAAGGGAGCGCGAGAAATAAAGTGCAGCGAGCTCAGGTATATACGTGGAGAGCGCGGAAAGGGAGTTTTGACAGAGCGGGAAATTGTGGGGTATAGATATATGGCGTGAGCGGGTGCGGCTCTCCCGCACAAGCGCCGCAAGGATAGATATAAATGGCGACGGTAAATTTTCCCCGCCCGAATGTGAGTAAATGTGTGTATGTGTGTATGTGTGTGTGTGTGAGCTCACTTTGTACACCTTCAGTTTAGTCGGTGAGACTTTGGTGGTTTGTCGACGATTGCGCGTTCTCCTATACTGTTTATTATATATACTGCAAACCAATGGAAATAAGAGAGTAAAGTTTTATTAGAGTATATATCGTTATACGCGAACCTGTTTATGACTGGAAAATTACAGTATATTTGCATCATTAATATCGTGTTGGCAAAGGTTCTAATTGTTACCTTGTATGGATTATGTTTTGTGTGCTGTGTACTGTAGGGAACGTATAATTATATCATGATATGCACGACTGCGTGAAACAGCACACGATGTCCAAAGTGTCAACGTGAACTGATTAATTGATTATGTATGAACTATAATTATCTTATGCTCGATCTAACTCGTAAATTTATCACTTTACACAGTGCGTGACCTGATTTTCCTTTTTTTTTTCATTTATGAAATTCTCTTCCATAAATTTCGCGTGGAAATTAAAGGAACATTATCTTTGAACTTGTCTGCATAACTTTGCTTCCAGAGAAATGAGCCATTTTGTGTAAGCGGTACGTATGTATAAATGTTGTATCATCCAGCTGGCGTGAAATGAGATAAAAAATCAGAATTTTTATAGGTTCTAAAAAGTAACAAATAAAAGTGCGCATGAATGTTAAGTTTGCTAATGATTTTATGTTAAAAATTTGAAATCAATTTAAAATTAGTGGGTCGTATATTTATGACCTAAATAAATTATATTACTAAATATCAGCTGCTCTCGATATATGATTTTTCCATAATTTTAACTATGTCATATTTTTTCAAATAGCAGTGACCTATAAAACCAGGTCAAATATGTGCACAATTTAAGCCCTGGGATCTACAGCAGCTATTTTTCCCGAAACAGTTTATTTTGAAGCACTGAATAATGACGATATAGTAATCGACATATGAGAGCTTTTAAGTCGGTTAAGTAGCCATCATATTTTAACAGTTTGCGAAACAAAAACTTTTCGATAAAGATTTTAATAATTCATTCATTTTTCTCCGTAACCTTCGTATTTTCCATAATTTGTGATTACTCTCCAGTTCAGTTATTTAAAAATATGTTAGTGTCATCTTACACTAAGTGCAAGGTCTCGTACTATTAGTTATAACATTTTATCGTTGTTAATTTCCTAATTATTTATTTGACAATTAATCAAAGGTGTCAGTCATATATGGTATAGATATAGTTGACTTTTTATTGGCAGCTTACTTATTTCTGATAATTTCTCCTGACTCCTTTATCTACTACACCTTGTTACTTTTTATATATCTTTATACCGTTCTCCTGTAAATTTGACCCATCGTTATCGTGTAATTTTATAAAGGAATTCTTCTCCTTGTTACTTCCTGACATTGTCCATCGAAGAAACTTTAAGACGTGACCTGTATTTCCGCCAGTCAGTCAGCGTGCATTTTTTTTCTCAAATGAATCCAATTAACTGAACTTTTATCGTCTGACCCACCGCCGACTCTACTCTGTCTCTGTCTTGTATTTTCTTTAGTCGTCGCATCATGACATAGTTTCCTTCTCCGCGCTACCCTTTATCCTCTCCTACTCTTCTGCCCCGAATATACTCTCACGGATACCGCGAAAATACAAAGGAAGTTAACCCCAGGGTAATATCTATCGAAATTCGTCCGGAAGAGCTTCCATGCGCAGAACTCGGAACTTTGTGTGCTTCTATTCCTTCCCATGTTTATTCAAGAATATACACGCGGCGTTTATACACAGCCGGTAGACGGCCATTTATTAGGCAATTTCGCCGGAAATCAAATGTCGAATTCACAAAGGCCCTTCCGCTATGCACTGCTGTATAAGAGACATCTCTACATAGAGAGAGAAAGAGAGAGAGAGATCGAGATCCGCGAAACGGAAGAGTATGTATAGGGCATCGTACTTTGCGCGTCCAGTCGAGCAGTTACAATTACCGGCACCTTGCCTGGGTGGCAGGCCTGCAGTCACATTTACATTTTGAGCGCATTTGAATGCAGATTCCCTCGACGAGCAAGGGCCTCGTAGTTTCTAAGTCTCCGCGGTCCTTTCCCGTCCATTTCCAGTCTGTTTTTTCGCGAGAGTGAGAGCACGAGTTCAGTTCTCTCTCTCTCTCGCTCGCTTTCTCTCTCGGTCTTTTCAAACAGTCACCTCTGGAATTGTGTTTTTTCCATTTTAAATTTCCTCCGAGTGACTGCGTTGGTAAGACGACAGGACTCCCCCCATTTCGATGCATTCTGATGAAACAACTACTATTGTTTTGTCAACATTGTAGCGCAGGTTTGTGTTTAATTTAAACTTGTGCGAATATAAAGTACATTAAAAAGCTTGCTATACGATATATTAGGTCGGTAGTGTAGAAATAAATCTCATCTACTCTGGTAGGTATTTTTCTTTTATTTAATAATAATGTATCAAGTGAAAGTGAATTTTGGCGTTTAGATTCGACATTATTCGTATTTTAGTGACTAATATTGTTAACTCTCTATCCAAATAGACGATTTTTTATAATGCTTGTTTGCATATTACAAGTGGAACTTAACCTCAGTTTAAAGCATTTCACACTTCACAATTAAGCCCTTTGGCTGCATATCCATCAAACTGACATAACAATGCTTTCACTTTGATCATTAATCAATTCAATGCTCGTTCAAAACACGTACAAAGGCACTACACAAAATTGAAGAGAACCAACAAGCAAAGTTACAATGAAGCTTTCGTAGAACTGGGATACCTTCCAGTACGATGATTAGCAGAGAAGAATATAAACTACTTTATCTCTGTCCCAGTCATCAACGTCACTCTTTTTAAGCCAACTGCAAATGCCTTTCATTATAACTCGCGTTCCTTTTTTTTTATACGCTTCTGAGCAGCTATTTTGCATTGTAAAGCTGTAAAGAGCGACAACGTACACGTGCAGAGTACTGTGCATTATCCGACGGCTCACCGCCGCTGTGAAACGCTTGCAAATCTACAAGTTCAAGTGTGGTTTTCTCAGGACCGTAAGTACTGCTTTCGAGGAGCAAAAATCCACCAGCTTTTGCATGATATGTCAAACGAGCTACGCGCGCGGAAGGAGTTTGTTAACTGGTGGTCGTAACCGCAACGCTAGACGTCGTGGATTAATTAAAGGATGGTAAGAGATACGCGCAGAGAGAAAAGAATCTTGTATAGAGTTTTTAAAATTACAAAACCAAAGATAAAAATCTTTATTTTCTTTTGACAAATTAAAAAAAAATAAGGTCTAAAGCTATCTATTAAAGAACCAAAATATTCAGCATTTTATTTAGCTTTAACATTTGTGTAAATGAAACTCTTAGAATTTTTAAGAAACATCTCATATCAGCTTATCGCTGTCTATATTTAATTAATCTTTGCAATATTATTTTTAAAAACATCGCTATCATCGAAAAAGATTACCTTTACGCAAGTTTCATAATATTAAAATCAGAACGGAAATAGAGTTTAAAAAAGAAAAGAATTTTGACGAGTTGTACAGCATGAAAAGGCTGAGTTTTTGCAGATTTTCTCCTGTATGCATATTCCACAGGAAGGTAACAACTGCGCGCGCCGTTTTGTTATGAGCTGCTCTCGAAGCGAATGTAATCTCTTTCTCTCTCTCGCTCTCTGTCTCTGTCTCTTTTACCAGGCTGTTTGTATAATTCGACGTTGGCTCACAAGGAAGAACGTGAATTTTCAGAGGCGCGACTTTGAGGCCACTGCAAACTCCGGCTGCCCGATGCAAATTCCAACGAGAGCTGGAGCATCTCTGCCGAAATGCGGCTAAAACAAAACCATGATGAAATAAAGAAGTTGAAGAGACTTTTTAAAGAGCACATCTTGTCTGCAGTACTGTTATATTCGTCGCTTCTTGTGTACCGAGATAACTTAAACGTTTATTGAGTTTTATTTCTCTTCAATCAGCGGTTAGATCAAAAGAATAAAAATTTTATATAATAATTGATGAATTTAAACTCAACAAGTTAATTTTAATTCTTTCTTGTTTAATAATGTCACTCGAGGGTATAAAAGTTTTTACAGTGAAATTCCTAAGAGAAAGTTATAAAAGGATACGACTCCTGCAAAATGAAGATAGAACCTCGGAGGAAACAGAGTGTGAAGGTAAGGGATGCGCAGAGCAGCTCAATGTAAGGACGCTTTGACGAGCATACGTGTGCGCGCATGCGTACACGAGGAAAAGCGAGATTGAGAAAAAGAAAAAAATACAGCTACTACAGCGAAGCACTAACAATCCTAGTGATGAATCATCGATCACGAAGACCTAAATCCGAACAGCTCATGTGGTTAGTTTTGAATGGGAAAGAGGTTTTGAAATATTACATGAACCACCGGCCGACCATAAACAAAGCTTACTACTGATGATTGTTACAAGGCCGAGGCGTTTTTTTTTATTGTACAGGTCATCCAAACTAAGTTGCAATAAACCTAAAATAAGGGCGTAGAAAAAAATAACTAGAAATTAGCGAGGTAACAAAGTCACTGGTGCACGTACTAGTTTAATACGATTATATTTATTTAATTTTATAACATTATACTGCGAACGTGCTAATGAGACTGTCATTTATAATGAAAATACGCAACCCTACAGTAACTAAAACTTTTTGACGCCGGATTAATTATTATTTAATTAGTTAATTTCATGTAACAGCTTATAATTATTTAAATATTTAGCAGGTTCTAGATTTAAAGTCACAAGTTTCTGCTTACATAAAACAATGAAAACAGACGTATAGTATACAGTCTTCGTACTACATGAAAACATGTTTATCTTGATTTTTCTACTATTCTATATTTACAATTAATTCCTTACTTTTAATTGAAAATACTTTTATTCCTCATACAAATAGAAACTTGATCACAACACAATAAACATTCGAAAATTATTGGTGCTCTAAATTTTCTGTTTTTAAGAATATAATTAACCTTATTAGGTTTTTATTACTTTCCGCAATTATTATTTTTTTTTTTTGTTCATTCTCTAATAAGCCCTAAATGACTTCATGCGCTTACACATACGCATGGGTGTTCTACTTTCCGCTGCTTTTATAGAGGACGATATCGTCAAAAGGGTTGCCAAGAACTAATTTCAATCTCCTTTACTTTCGTTTCAGGAACATCGCTCCCTATGAAAATGCATTTTCGAAAATTAAATTACCGTGCAACGCCAATGTATAGTAGGTAAACGTAATGCAAGACCTTATTTATTCTAAAACATATCCCAAGAATTAGAAAGAAAAGTGAAAAAAAAGAAAGACAAAGTAAGAAAGGCCGGCAAATCGTTTATGGCCTAGTTTTCTAAAAAAATCGATCTAAAATGCAATGCAATTAGTCAGAAGAGCTTTCTCTCTCTCTCGTCACGAACAAAGCACACCCGCACGTGCTCTCTTGGTTACCACTAGGGTCATTGCACAATACACACACACATACCCCACACCCACACATAGACACACAGAGAGTTACGAACGTACACAAATATTCAGGTACATAAATGCGCCCGCATGAGCAGACGGGGGAGGTCGACCTAGTGTACAGAACGCCCTGCCACTGTGGAGGAGAAAGCGAGAGAAGAACTGAGCGGGTTAGAGGGCGAAAAGGGGTGTGAGAGAGTGTGGGGGGATGAAGCTAGAGCGAGAGAGCGAGAGTGTGGGTGGGAAGAGAGGTAGGGATGAGGCGAGAGAAAGAGAGCGAGAGGCAGAGAGCGAGTGGCAGAGAACGGGATGGAGAGAGTGCGGGACGCGCGGGTGGGCCGGCACCTCGAGTGGCAGGCTACGCCGGAAGGTACACGGCGTACATCAAAGCGCTTTAGCCTTAACCTCGATATATCTCGAGTCATCTATCTTGCGGCGAGACTCTACCGGTATTCTCCCCCAATTGGTGGTCTCTCTCTCTCTCTCTCACTTACTCTCTTTAATCCACCGGCGTCCCATACCGCAGCCCGATCAGAGGATGCTCCACCGAAATGTATGACATAATTTTGGTTTCGTTCTGTAATTGCTATGGGATACGGCATATTGGCATTGGAATCCATTTACTTCCTGGTATATACTAGCACAACGTTGCGTATATACTACTACACTCGTAAACAAGGTAAAGTCAAAGCTATATACGTAATATAAGAGGATGAAGAAGAAGGAAGTTGTATAGCATCGCAAGCACTCGACCTTTTGCCTTGGCGGTGCTCGCGTTGCTTTGATCGACTTTAACGCCAGCTTTTTGGAGCTCGTCGCATTACCATTTTGCGAGCGAATGAGTAATTTACGTAAGCTTGAGGGTAGAAAGAGAAAGACGGCTTGATCGTGAGCTGATCTTTGATGGTCGATTAAACAGCTGACGAAGGTCGCGTGTGTTACTGAATTTTCGGGACAAGAGGTCGCGATATTTATTTATAGAACGAACGCTCGAGAAGTGTCGGTTTCACGTCGATGCGTGTCTGAATTATGCCAATATCGGGGATGGGAGATGGATGCGTAATTAGATGTCGGAAGTTAACTTACGAAAGAATAGTTTACACGTCGAATTATAGGTTTTATATTGATTCAACGATACTAGAGGTAGGAAAGGGTTAGAGGAAAATATAATTAACGAGTTTATTGTTCTGTTTAATGTAAACTCGTGCTAGGGATTCATCATGTAACCCATTCCTACTCTGGAAAGATCATTAACATAATTTTTAAATTCAACTTCAATACTTCGTACTGATTGCATGGCATGTCAACGGGTAGTTAAATTGGTAATAGTTTTGTTTGGCTATTATAAAATGGTTTTAGGTTTTGGTAATATTTCAAAGAGTGAATAGCTACATTTCATTAGTTTTTTCAATGTGACTACAGTTTCTAATCGTATTAGTGCCCAATTTATAGCATAATTTTGTAATTAACGTGTAAAGTGATTTAATTAAATTTCGCTATCAATTAATGAATTTATCAAGCATATTCTTGTAAAATTCATTCAAGCAAACCCACTTTCTCATCAATATAATAATTCGGCAAAACTTTTATTTCTTCATCTGATTCTGTCTCTCTCACTTCCATAACAGCAAACTTTCTGCTAGCCATTTTCAGACTAAAGAAAATGATGAGTTTTAATACATTTAAAACAGCCAAGAACAAGTTTGTGTTTCTCTTTGATAAACTCAGACAATTTTTCAGACTATTAAAGGATCAAATAATGGGAGAAAAAACGTTTCACAGGGAGGTAGAAACTGGGCGTGCCAGTACTAGTCAAAATGGTCATTTATTAGCTATAAAATGGTTTCGATTTCCAGCAGATTAATAGTTTTGAATTTATTCTCGGGCTATCAAACTACACGAAATTGAATAATCTCAATATTCAACTATTAATTGATTTTACCAATACGAAACCTTTCACTCGAATGTGATAACTGAATAAAGAAATCAATACCATCGTGGTGGGGGATAAAAATTTGAAATATCCCATAGATATAAAAATCCCTGACAGATATAACGCGCGTTCGCTCGCACACACACGCGTTGCGCTGAATTGAGAGCTTTCCTAGCCATCTCTCCAATACACGAGTACGCGTATATTCATCCTCAAACACACAGATGCATATATACATATACGCGTACACATATATATATACAGGGCTGTACCTGCTTGCGATTCGTCATATTCATATCCATTACCTTCGACGGCTGGGTGCGCTTTTCCATTTTGATGCGCCGCGCGTTCCATATTCTCAATGCGCTTTCGCCTCTCGCGCTGAACGGACACTCCAATAAATAATCCCGCGGGGCACGTTACACGAGGCGGAAAGCAGTTGCTACAACAGCAGCAGCAGCAGCAGGAGCGAATCTTGCAACAATGTTTGAGCCTCCTCGATCATGAATCACAGTACACCGAGATGTGAGCAAAGAGTAAAAGCTTGATCATATAAGCGAGGTTTATTTACACAGGGGATGTACTTTTTATTTGTAATAATTATCAAGCGAGACACCGAGTCGCGTGTATTCGAACGCAATGGACCATAGAGGGAAATATATTATATGTTTGACGTATACGTATCGCAGTAGAGGGGAGGGGGATATATAGACGCGCGCGCGCGATTCGAATGATGGACGACGTGTTCTATTTACGGCGATATTTATTTTGTTGTTGGAGATTTATTTTTTGATGTAATAAAGACGAATGGCAAGCAGAAGAGCGAAAGAACGAAAAAAATGTAGAGCAAAGAGGAAAAAATTCGGGAAAAAATGTCGACGAGGTTTTTCGTCGAATAATTTCGTATGTTTGTCTGCTTTGATATTGATATATTCAATATCGATTTTCAACGATGTGATGGCTGTATGTTGAAATGTAAATTAGTAAATACCAGATATGTATCTATTATATGCATTATGTTCAAATAAAATATTGAAATGTTCAGATGATTATAGAAAACTGTACTGTACTATAAATAGTTTTGTAATTTCCTTTATAAGTATCACCTGAAATAACAGAATAATGGACGTAAAACGTAATTATGCATCTGAATATTCGAGAATTCGGAAGAATTCTCTTTGTTATTTTCACGCTTAATATTTGGTTGTTATAAACAAAATAATTATAAATTTATAATTATTTTGCTTTCAACGTGAGTAGAAACAATCTTATTGTTATAATATGCACCGAATTAAATATTCCTGCAAACCCTATTAAATAATCCTGATAAAAATTTTAACGATATGTTGGCTAAATGATGGTTAATTTTGAAGTTGAAAACGTCAATTTTCATTTATAAAAATATATTTTATTGTGAAAATATAAACTTCTAATTACAATTTTCGATACTTTTAATAAGGTTTAAACATTGATTTTCGTCAAAAAAGCTTTCAATTCATTAACACGTTAACCAACAAATATCATTTATTGTCTACCTGGGATATTATTTCCTAACGACATAAATAATTTAATATTACTAATTAGTAGTAAAAGTAGTTAAAATTGATATACTTTTTATAAGTAAAACTTTATAATTTTGTTTTAAAGCATAGTATTTAATATTGCCAATTATTTTTATGGCTTGATAAAAAAACTAAAATAATAAATTTTCATATATGGTACTTGCATGTCGATACTCTCTATAACATCGCAATGGAATTCATGATTTAAAAAGTATTTATAAATTTTCACAAAACAATTATAATAAACAATTTTCAAAAAATAACCTCGATTTCCCCGATAAATACGACAACTTTAATATTGATTTCCTATTTCCGTAAGAATTCTTCTTTAATAAAGTTTTCCAAGTAAACAAACATTTAAAATTAAGTCTTCGTTCTATTTTTAATTCAAAGTCTCAATAAGATGTCACAAAGCTATATTTTTTATACTTAAATCCTAAACAATAATAGCACAATATTTATGAATAATTGAAAAAAATGACATATATAACATGATTATTGTTAAATGTTCAAAAATAAGAAAAAGAAGGGCGTTGTTACATTTCACTCAGACCAACGTCTCATCCCGACTTAACTCAACTATCAATATCGTCTCTTTCGTATCATTATTTTCAGATGAAAAGTCGACAAAAGCAAATAAAAACCGCGTCCTCTACACATTCTCATACGCTATCGCCGTGCTTCATAATGATCGCGCTCATAGATTTAGCGCCCCTTGTTCTATACCTTTCCTGCTCTGCTATATAATATCACCAAGAGTTGATCCGCAATTGTACACAAGCCTCTGAGAACAGACTGGCGGTTCTCTATTCGACTCCTCTACTCACCTCCCCCCCCCCCACCCCTTCCTCCAGCTTCCCTCCACCGTAAACTTATGTACACAGTTGCGCGAGTGAACAAACGCGTCCTGGGATGTTTGCGGTTTCGCAATTGGCAAAACACGTGTATTTCACCGACTATATGTAGGAGTGGGCAGGTGAGAGAGAGAGAGAGAGAGAGAAGAGAGAAAGAGAATGGGAGCGAGAGAAGGACAGATCTACGCGAGGGCTAATCGCTCGTCCGCGCGCAGCATGTCTCGCCCAAGTGCATTGTCGCAGAGCAATAAACAGCGCACAGGCGCGCGAGCGGCACGGGACTTAGCCAGCTGGGAATTGCCGAGCTCGCGGAGGCTGTAAAACAGGAAATAAAGGCATTCATTAGCCGTGCATCGACGGCCGGACGAAGTGAAACACCGACAACCCGTATACACATATATACACCTATGAACGCGTTGCTTGTATGTCGGCGCATATGTGAAACGCGTAGTTCCTGCGCACGTTTCATTGCCGCGTATCCTATTATCCCCTTTCTGTAAACACGGCCAACATACGAAAATTTCCAATAAAACGGGTAGAACCAGCGCGAGAGAGTGAGAGAGAGAAAGAGAGAGACACGCTCTTTCGGGTCATCCGGCTGAGAGAACCTGTACGCGCCGCAGGACCTTTTGCCCGTTCGTATATGTATACGCGGGTAACGGGGCGATGCAACGAGTTCTGTGCGCTAACACGCGGGAAATGTGGTCTTTTACACTGCGTATGTAGGTTTTTATGTACATACACGTTTGCCTTCTATGGATATGTGAGCCTGTGTCTGTGGCTATAGATGAGTTGTATTTTTAGTTTTCGAAGTGATTTTTGCAACAACGAATCGTCGCGTTGGGTATATAGAGGATTGGAATAGATCGAGACTCGAACAGGAGATTGTCAACTTCACGGTCTAATGACTTTTTCAATTTAATGAGAATATTCGAGAATTGATGTGATGCGCTTTTTGGTGCTGTTGTCGCTCCTTTCATCGCAAATAGATCGTAAAATTACGTTTGTTCTTGGGACAATGAATTTTATGTTAACTGGTGATATTATGTATTGATTACAATCATATACGCGTTATGGAATTTATTATCTATTTCAGAAGCCAGCGATATTCTTATCACGATTAAACTTTTATGCTCATGTCAAAATAATTTGAAGATGACAAGAGTGTCATTAAAATTAAAATAGTACATGTTAGTTTCAATTATAATAATTTCAGTTTTAAATTTAATAACTCAATTAAGATTAAAATAATCAATCTTAAAAATATAAGAAAAATTTCATTACTGATGGATTGAATTTTCAATATTGTTAAATTATCTGGAAAATCAATCTCCATTTTATCAGGAAATAATTAAATGTTCTGTGCTTAACCTATACGCATCTAATATTCGTGGATAAGGTTGCATCTCTAACACACGGTCTTCCCTATTCGTTACTGAATTTTGTAAAGCATAATTTACCTATCCACAATTATGATTATACAACAGTTTTACATACGTTAATATAAAGTTTCAATAACGCGAACGAACCGAGAGAACCGCGGTTAATAATTTCTTACATCTGATTCATATCCAGTATACTCCTATATACATGCCTATATGAAACCCAACACTAACAACTCTATAGCCATGAACTAACCATAATCCCACAGCCACAACGCCATCTTCAAATTTTCAACACCCCTGGTAACTCATCTTTACGCTTACGCGACCTTTCTGTCGCGTCTGCGCAGTCAGCTACACTAGCAGGCAGCATCTCTATATACATATATACGCGTGCGCCACACTATAATACACGTTCGCAAACGAAGACGGAAGTTGGCCGTCGCGCTACCGGTAGCAATACAATGGCATGGTGGCGGTAAGGTTGCTGCTCTTCAGTCCTATGTATATATATATATATATATACCTCCTAGCGTATAGTAGTATCCCACTACCGTGGGAATCAGACCAATCGCAGCGTTCCCCGAGCTTATGCCCGCTTTCGCGCGCATCTCGTTAAGCTTTGTGGAGCCATTGCATAGTGCTGCTACTGCTGCTGCTGCTGCTGCCTGCCTCCCTGCCTGCCTGCCTGCCTGCGGGTTTACAGGAGCGTAGTGTGCAACTACTACCCACATACGTGAGGCGTGAAACGGCCGCGTGCGGCACGTCGTGTCATATACGAGTGGGAAGCAAGCGATTTTGAGCGTGTAACTAGATTGTGGTGAGCCACAGTCGTTGTCTTCATTCGCCTGCAACGAAATAATTGTCGCGAGGCTCGTGTAATAGTTCCGTTATTTGAGATATAAAGAAAAAAAAATGAAGGGAGGTCGATTTTTAGTTGTTAAACGGTTAAAGGTTCATGGAAACCTATACACGTATTTGAACATTTATTACTAACTTTTCTCATTTTCTTTTGAAACTTTTTTTTTATTTAAATAAACTCTAAATAACAGTATTAGTATTTGTCTATATGTTAATCTAACAAATTGATGTGTATCTGAAGTCATTCTCCTTTCGTTCCTACTACTTAACTAATACAAGTAGTATAAAGTGAACCTAGTCAGACGTCGCTTTCTCGGGCAAGGCTTTTATAAATTTCTTGAATTAGTCCAGATTTCAAATAAAACCATAAAAATATATCTTTTTTATCGATATAACTGAAAAGATATAAGTGGAAAATTATAATTAAATTGTCTGTAATAAATTGTTTCATAAAGATGGTACAATGTTCGCGTGTGAAGTACATACAAGTAAATCCTAAAGTTGTAATGTATACCTACATAAACGAAAACTTTCCTAATGAACTCACCCTACTATAATATATTATTGCAACATTGAGAATTGCTTGAGGGGGCCAACGCAAAAAGTCCGGTAACAAACTTTCTCGCGCGAGCTCAGTGCACTGCGATGCGTTCAGGAGCAAAAAATTCGTGCATATCCGCGAAGAGTAATGCTAACTGCCTGAAAGTAGTTAGAGATTGATTGATAGGACACGCGCGCGCGCACGCTCCCTTAGTATTCGCTTGCGAGAGTTCAGGTGCACTTTTTCGCGAAGGTCTATTCAGGGGTATATAGGTACGGGGGACGAAGATCAATAACATATACATTTGCTATCGGAGAGGCATCCTTCTTTCCAGTTGAGTTTAAAAGTTCTAAACTGTTATGGACTGAAAGATGAAACGTGTTTTCGAGAAACTTGCTAACTCTCCCTTCCTCTTTCTCTCTCTCTCTCTCTCTCTCTCTCTCTCTCTCTTTTACCCTCTCGTCCTATCTTGGAAACGTTTTCTCGAGATTTCGTTACACTTTTAATTTAACAGTAGTTCACAATTTAATTTGAAACCAAATTATCGACTTTCTTAATATTGCCAATTTACGAAGAGGCAAGAAAATCGTGTAGCTTTTCTCGGATTCCACGGAAAACTTTGATATCAGAATAGATTGCATTTATTTACTATTATAAAAATATTATTTCATATTTATATCAAATTTCACAGTAAAATATGAGCTTTACGGTATTCCATCATATATAGAATTGGAAATTCACTGAAATATAACTTCTCTGCATCAATCACATAGGTATATATCGAATTTCAGGATTCAACTATCATAAATGAAGGCTTTCAAAGCATGTAAATAACATTACATAGCAATGTATTTCAGATATCATTCACATGATGTAGTTGAAGTTTCGAAATAAGCATAAAAATTGCATTTTAACTTTTTTTTTAATATATGAAACTACAATTAATGAATACTTACAATAAGTTCAATATAACTACACATTGGCTAATAGCTTAAATTGACATTACTACTTTACAATAGAAAAATCAAGCAAATCAGATCGGGGACATGAGATCTCATCTATACCGTCACTTTCCGTCGCTGCATTTCGACATCCAAACCATGCAAAATGACTCGCGTTGCCGTGTGACGGGCAAATAAGACTGCCACTATACATGGATGCGCTAGAGGCATAAATAAATTACATGGGCCCTGGCCGTCGGCCAAATTGGTCCCACGCGCGCCCTTGCTCACGCCCATTCTCCGGGGGATGACGAGGAGACTGACCGTTCGTTACGCGGCTGAGCGTCCAGCGCCGATATTAATGCCGTCAAATGCAGCGAGTTGTAGAGAGAAAGAGAGAGGGAGAGAGAGACAGCGAAACAGGTATGGGGGGAAGGGAACCAGAAAGAGAGATAGAGGGAGAGAGAGAGAAAGAGAGTTACAAAGAGAATAAGAAAAAGAGACAGAGAGAGATCCACGTAGACTACAAGAGGAAAAAAAGCAGAGAGAAACTCAAAAAGGGAGAGGCAGGAGGATAAGATAAAAATAATGAGAGAAAAACAGACGGAGAAAGGGAGAGGATGGGGGGAGAAGAGAGACAAACAGGGAAACAAGAAAAAGAAGACGTCAAATGGAGATCAGACATCACGCGCAGACAGATAATGAGACAGATGATTCGTTTATGATTGGCAGTGGTGGCTACAAAATGATTTGTCAAAGAAGTAGAAGAAAGAAAAGATACATGCGATTTCAATTAGGATCGTATAAGCAAGGAACTCAATAAGTTCACTTCTGTATTTATTTTATTGTATTAGTGTTGAGTAAAAATAATTTTCTTACTCTCTAAAGTTGAATTAGTGAAAATTGCTCCACCATTTCAATGAGTGGAAAAAACTACTAATTTATTAGTCAATATTCACTACTTGATTTTTTTTAAACTACTAATCAAATTAGTAGAAAATACAAATTAGATTTATTAAGTGCCGCAATGAACAGATAATAAGTTAAAACCGGCATGTGTCTAAAAAAGTCTGGCAATTCTTGCGTAATGAATCACTTGAGTCATTTGGTACAGTAAAGAAAAATCAATTTATCATTAGCACAAAGTAATACAGCTTTTCTAAGGTATTAATTAACCATTTTCTTAACCCTCTACTTAACCTTTTACTAAATCCTTAATTCTCTGCTTCGCTCTTTCTACTATATACTATATTATGAAAAGATGTGACGTCATATGTGTGTGCGTGACGTCACTTAAGATCTTACTGAACAGAAGCTCATTAATTTAGTAGAGGGAGGATATTATCTTTGTGATACTCTCAATCAAATTTTGAACGGTTGGCTGAAACTATAATAACGTCATCAAACCAAATAGATTTTAAAGTTGATTAGAAATTAAAAAAAAATCATTTTATAATAATTATTATGAACAACAAAATTTTTTATATTTTTCAAGACAGTATATTTCTTTGACGTCGTCTATCGTAACAATATTTCCAGTACTTGAGTTTGCAGTTATTAACTTTTAAAATTTAGTATTCAATAAAAAAAAAACTTAAAAAGTCTTTTAACGAACAAAGCTAGAGAGAATAATAGTACGCAACGATCAGTATACTACGTTTCTGTGAAATTTCTTATATAATACATGAAAGCAAACATGAAAAGATAATAAAAACTTTTTATTCACGGGCTATTCTTAACTATTTCAATACGGTTAATCCCAGAACATATAAACGGCCTTTAACATATTATGTTTGTGCATGTTTATTAGCCTACATTTTTACAAAACCACTGCATTAAAAAGTTTTTTACTTTCTACTTTCATTTTCAAACGCATCGTTACCCTTGCCATTCACAAATTTCATTATTCTCCTCCAACGATGTCTGATTCCAAGACCATCGTCTCAATATTCATACACAGCCATCGGCAGAGGTAGTATCGCAGAAGAAAACGAGCCGAGTAGAGAGAGAGAGAGAACGAAGCGCAAGCAAACAAGCGGCAGGCATAATGTGGCACGCAAAGGGAAAAGGGTTTAAGGGCCGCGGTCGTTCACATTGCAAGCATCGCCAACGCGCGCCTTTCAAACGGGACTGAAATGGAAATCAGGTTAAGGCGAGTGCACGCGCGGCGGCAGTTCAAGAGCTTCAGCCTCTCTCTCGCGCGCGCGCGCCCGCAACAATAACAATATCGATTCACCGAGGCGAGCGCAAGACTCAATTTGCGCGCAAGCGCTCGGAAGGCAATCTTCGGCGCCTTAATAAATAAAGAAGCAAATGAGAGAGGCCGATAGATAGAGGTGAGAGAAGAAGAGGGGGGGAGGGGGAAAGGAGGTGATTTAAGGAAAAGTTAGGTTTGGGGAAAAAAACTAGTTTGACTTTTGTAAAAAATTTTTACCTGAAAAATTAGCACAGATATGAGTGACTATTTAAAAGTTCCGAACGTAAACGAGAATTTTGGAAGCGCACGGTTTCAAACTTTTCGTCGTAAAGAAGGATTATTCAACGTTTTATAGTAGAATTTAGCTTTTTGTATGACATTTTTTTCGCTTCCATGGCTTTACATACAAGAGTGAACAGTTTTAGTTTAATTTTATATATTATAAAATTGTTCGAGAAATTCAAATGATAATAATATTATTTTGAATATTTTAAAATCGATTTAATTTGTACAAACGTGCGGTATACGCGTGCATAGTCACACAGAAAAATTGCTTTTTCTCTATTTCTCTTTCTTTCTCTCTCTTTCTCTTTCTCTCCTTTTTTTCTCTTTTTCTCATTCTCTTTTCTTGCTTTTTCCTTCCAAAACAAATCGACCCAACACATTTATTTTTAGTAAACTCGGTCGATATTAAATTAAATTAAAGAAGTCATTTCATTCGCGTGGCTAATCCAAGGCAAAAAATATATAAACCCCCAGCTGGATAAAGCTGCAGCGCTATGTGTGTCTCTCTATGTATACGGAAATACACATACGTATACTTGAGCAGTGCGACTACTACGACGACGACGACAACAACGACGACGACGACGACTATGGGGGGACGACTAGGACAAAAAAAAATATATACGGAGTAAGCAGCCAACCTCGTTGCAGTGAAATTAAAGCAAAAAAGGAAAAGAGCTTTGTTTGTCTCTGTTGTTGAGTAATATAAGCTGTGCGAAATTATCAAAGCCAGTTCGCACTAGTCCGGACGTCGGAGCTGGTATACACACCTTTGGTTCCTCAACGTTGCTCGGCCTTGTTTTCCCATTCTCTCCTTCTCTTTCCTACCCTCGTACTCACCGCACAGCAAGTTTTCTGTTTTGCGCCCCGTCCTGCCGTCCTGCCGTCTTGCTGCGTCCCACTGGTTCGCATTTTTCATGCAGGCAAAAATATTTCGCCCTTCTTCCGTCGTTCCTACCGGCGTCTCTTATTCGCTAAAACTCAAATGGATTCGCAAAGAAAATAATGAGGCGTACGTTTTTGCGCCCAGCTAAACATACGGAAGTTATGGCGTAGAAGAGAAAAGGGGTTGCGAGGGGAGGGTAAAAATGAGGAATGGCCAATTTCCCGGCTAAGAAAACTTCAGAATTTCTTTTGCCTCCCATTAAAGGTAAATAGAACAAAATAAAAAATTTTTAATAACGCTGGTTGAGAGTGCAAGTGCGCACGCTTCGAGTCTATATGATATTTTTTTTTCTCTTTAAAGGAAACTCACTCTTTTTGTTATGACGCAAAAACAGATCGGTGATGTTGATGGATTTTACGTTATTTTTGTTTTGAATTTTAACAACTTTTTTTTTTTTGATTTGTTGTTCGTTATCTCGCAAACATTTTTCCGGATTAGTGAGAGTAATTAAATTTAACGATTAGGAAAGGGAAAAACGGGACTCGTTTATTGCAAAAAAAAAGCTAGCGTATTTCGTTGGACCGACGTGTTTTCCCCTACACCTACACCGTACACTACCAATACACGCAGTTTCTTCTCTTCTGAATGATCATATGCTGTGTATTCTATGTGCTTCAGTATTGCACTCGTGGATCGCTGCTATTGCTCTAGGCTGCTACTGGACGACGGCTGTACCCGCTCTCCATATGTCAAGGCACAGGTACTCATGTTTATGTAATTAGCTGATCGCGTGCCTTGGAATAGGTAACGTATGGTAATCGTGTATTTGTTATAAACATTGTTTATTACAACATGTTTATAACAAGATTTATTACATAAATAGAATCAAGCTTGTATCAGCTGTTTCCCCTGTTTGGTAGGATTTTATGCGCTGATGCAAGTTATTATTATTTTACCGCGTGATTGTGTTATTTTTATTTATTTCAACATTCACAAACAGGTAGATTTGACAATCCATACGCTGAATAATTTTGTTTTTGGCGAATGAACGTACCAGAGGAATGCACTACCTTGATTGATTGTTTGATTGCCTGCATATTTTATTGCACTATCGATGCTTAATTTGAAACTTCTGTAACTTTGGAAAAAATCAATATTTTGTAATCCTTTAAAAAGCAAACGAAACGTTATTTTTTCTGAGTTTATTTTCTACATTTAAATGATACTCAAGACTCTTTAATTTAAGAGACTTTTTTAAGAGTTTTTTTAAAAATAAAATACCTAAAAATGTTGAGAATTTCACTTTTTAGCGTTGGGGTGTAATATTACAGCTTTCATCATATTTCCAAAAGTAATTCATTTTTTAAGTGCTACTTAATATAAGCATCTCGAAGCTTTCGTGCTCTTGGTCTTTTATTAAATTTCGAAAATATTTAATTATTTGAAAAGTCACGAAGTCACTTTGACTCTTTTGAGTAGTGTCGTAAATCTTTATAATACATTAGATGATCTTTACAAAAAAATACAAAATTTATTTTTCTATTTCCAAACATTCTGAAGTACTTCTAACGAATATTGTTTGTTGTGTTCAAAATAGTAAATAAATCATTGTTATTTTGCAAATAACAAAGAGGAATGAGTATTATGTTCTTTAATTGAATTATTAACAACATCATTTAGTAACGTTAGTTTATTAAATGGATAATTCCTCAAACGAATTTTTTATTGGAGTAAGAAGCTACTTTTACTACAACTAATGGTATAAATACCTTAAGCTTTAGAGATTAAATTCCTTAATTTCTTCAAATTCTAATCTTCTACAATGCACTTTATAAAATAATTATCAAAGTCATGAAAATTTTAAGTAGTTAAATCGTATTAAAAATAATAAATGCACAAATTAATTGAAGGAGCTGAATAAGAGTTCTTAATAAAACTAATCTCCACAGTTAAATATAGCCGACGTAACGTGTGCATTCTCTTCCATACACCTAAGTGAACCTCCCCCCCCCCTCTTTCTCTCTCTCTCTCTCTCTCTCTCTTTGTAAACGACAACTCACATTAACTTGCTCCGTCGAACAGAATAATGAGTATGGGTGTGTCGTCATGAAGTCATTATACGGTTCATTGTTACCGCACAATTAACACACGTGACTTGAACGCGCATTACGTTTGTCTTCGATTCTTCTTCATTGAAAATGTGAATCAGTAAAACTAACGAATTTTTAATTACAAAATGTTTGCAGATAAATGTTTCTAAAAAGGCTTTAGAATGAAATTTTTTCCTTACTTGATTTGTTCATCGGAAACCTGAGTGAATAAAAAGATTTTAAAAATAAAATTTTTATTTCCTGGGATAGTTGTAAAACACAAAAAGGAAGCCAGACCAGTTTTCTTTTATTTTTCTTTGAATATATCATTCTTATTGAACGTTTTAAAAAAAATCCAAAATGAATGCTTTTCTTGTTACAGAAGTATAATATAAAATGATGATTCTTTTTATGTTATATCTAAAATATTTTTTAAGATTTAAAACAGTAAAATCCTAATCAAGATCTTCTTTATCAAGAAATTGTATAAGAATGTTCGCACCAAAATATACAATATATCTTTTATTTCAGACTGTTCTTATCTTCAGAAATCCTTAATTACATCTTCCACGGGATTCTACCCAAACCAATTTGAAAAATTGCAACATTTACATTCCTCTCTTATTCTCGCCACTCTCACCTGCTACTCTCTCTCTCTCTCTCTCTTTTCACAGCACACATCCTCTCGACCCCGAACCTCGACAACGATTTCGAAACAGTGGCCCATATTTCCCGCAGCTCTGCTCTCATCGTCCCTCTACCGCTCCAGGAAATTCCCTCCGTCTCTTTTTCCGCGTTCGCGCGCGAGAGAGCAATCAATGCGCGCGGCATGCAACCGCGCCCCGGGATTCGCTTTCCCGCCAGGCACGCGGTCTTTCTCCTCTCTCTCTCTCTCTCCCAGACTAGCGCACGATAGGTTTTCATTAAAGGACGCTTCGATTTTCCGCTCTGAAGAGAAAGAGCAAGGTAGCTAGAGAGCGAGAGAGAGAGAGGTTCGGGGAGGGTAGGGAGAGAGGCGATAAGCGAGCAAGCAAGTACGGTAGAGATGAAAGCGCGCGAGCGCGCGCTCGAATTGCTTTTCGCCATGACGACGCGCGGCAGCCGCTCAATTACTTTGATTGGCCGAATTTTCGGGCGAGAGAGCAAGAGAGAAAGGTCGGACGGAAGAATAATGGCGAAATAGAAAAGGGATGCAGCTGGGAAAAGCAATGACAATGAAACGGGAGCTAAACGTCTGACGGCACAGATATATGACAGAATTTTGCAGTCGTTAGATAATAATTATACTATTAGATTTGAGATATTGCATTTGAATCTATTTCGTGCATAGTGTGGTATAAATCTTTAATGACTCTTCTTATAAAGATAACTTTGAAGAAAATACTTTTGCCGATAGCTACAAATGCCGAATATTTTCTTTCTATACTCACGTTTACGTTTGCCAAATAGATAAAATAGCAGAATATTATTTAGCAGCAATATGAAAATACTCATAATTATATACGTACTGAAAATAATTTTACGCTAAAATTTGTATCTGTTTAAAGGTTATGTTTATAGTATTTTTTTAATAAAAAATTCATGATCCTCTAGTTTGAGGAGAACTGCATTCAAAATGAGGAGAACTGCATTCAAAATGCAGAAAATTGCACTCTACATTTAAAGCAATTGGGACATACATTGGAAAGTCCCTCAGAACCATCTCGTGTAATGAACTTTCTTTATTTACTTATTAAATTTATCTTCAACTCATTTTCGTGCTCTTGTTATGAATCCGTCATCAAATTTTCGAGATATCAAACGGTGACTCAGCAACATGATAAACAAAAAGTAATTTAATTGAGATTCTTAATTAAAGAAAATTAAAAATATATATTAGCTTCGAATTAATGTAAAAATGTTTATATGGATGAATGTGTATGCATATTTATGTGTGGTTCACGTACTAAACTAATTTTAATGAAACAAAGTTCATCTTTTATTGTTTTTTTTTTGTTTTGTAACGAGTCGAAAATACATTTTTTTCAATTTTTTCGACGCTATATGTACATATATGTTTTACTAGTATTTCAATTGTAATTTTTTTTTGGTATTGTTATTGCAGTTAGGATATACGGTGAGTAAATACATTCAGGCTATAAATAGACATAGAGGTTTTGACCTGTGGTTATTTTGGTTTGTAAACGCTATTGTTTGCATCGTCCTTTCCTAAATGCATCCTATCATGCTATGCGAAGTTGAATTGAATTCTAAGCATTGAGTGATTTGCGTTTTGGTTTTCCGCAATTCAATGATGGATACCTTACACTGAGGCATCAATTAAATTAAACCTATTGAAAATAGTTTTCATTACGCTAAAAAATATCATCATCTCTTTTCAGTTTTATCATGTTCTTTTTCTTTTTATTTCATTCAATAAGTTTATATCGCCGAAAATCAAATAGTTAAATTTTGAGCAATACCATTTAACATAAGTTTTGATCTGTTGGACGTTGGATGTTTCGTTGGATTTACTAACTAGTTTACCAAGTACGCGCGTACTATATGTGGGTATGTGCGAGCGCATTAACTCATGTGATGTTTTCTTTCGTAACCTCAATTCCATTGCTCGGAATGTCCGACCATGTGGAGCGGGATTCCGTAGGAACTTGCATTCACAATGCAATAGTTTCTCTCCCGCCCCCCTCTCCATCTCTTTCTTTTCCAATTCCTCGTTGCAGAAACTCTCTTTTCTTCTAAATGTTGGTATACAGCTACTCTGTTGCGACCATGACTACTTTCAAGATCGGTACCTTTATCAGCAGCATGTTATGCCGACGGCCATTCTTCACGGGTAACTATTTCTATTCTTTCCTAGTTAACAAGTATTTTCCTTCAACTGCCTTTCTTATCTATATACCTACCTTCGTATAGCTTTATTGCATTGCTTCTATCGATATTCCAACTGCTAATACTAATCCACCTCCTTCCTTTTGTTGACAAATGTTGCACCTTGCAGAGACTAGTTGAGTTTACGAACTATTTACAGGTACATTCCTCTTCATCTTAACTTTTTTTATAATTTAAGCAGCTCGCATTTCTTCTGTCATCGTAACATTATTTTTATATTAATCCAATAAGTTTTGATATTTATATATATAATTGATTTTCGTTAAAAGCAACGTACACATTAGTTGATAACATTTTGTCTGGATTGCGTACTGCATTTTACAATTTTCCTTCATTTAATTAAACCCGTCGAAACAATAACCAATTATTTGTCAATTTGTCAATTTATAAAGTTAACTTTAATGAATAATACACTTCATATGATTTATATTTAAAAACGCCCCTTTTCAGTGTAAAATTTTACGAGTAAATATTTTTTCACCATTTCTGAATATAGCTTTTCATGCTTCAGTAATTCAATTAAATCTGCAGAAAGAACGACCAATCTAATGAAAAAAGTCTTTCTTGAGCATTAACACATTTCAAACTCATTCGAAAAAAGTTCTAAAGATGTTTACCGTCTACCCCCGAGCTCCTCGTGCAAATTGGTCAGGTCTCACAACCCTCATGCCAGTCAAGAATCGCTCCGAACCGTAGACGTGCAGTGCCAGGGTAACGTGTATACCCACTCGACGTAAAAATTATAGCTGAACAAAAACTTTAATTCCCCGGCCATACAAAAAGAGGCGCATCAATAATAAATCTCCCCTCCCGAGTTCCTGAGGAACGAAAGATGGAGAGCTCGGAGCATATACGCGTAATCTCATCCTTCCTCCGCCTCATCGGGGATAAAGAATAAAAGCGGCTCGCACGGTTGGGGTTTAGACGAGTGAAAACAAAATGATTGCTTCCACGTGAGCGCGCGCGCACGCAGACTGGGTAGAGAGAACTAATTAGTTAATTAGTAAGTTACCCGCGGGCTGGAAGGCGCGGCTCACGAGTAGAATGAGCTCGTCGCGCCAGATACGCGCGCGTGTTTGTATAACGCGAAAAATCTCTCCCTCTATCTCTTCTTTTCATCGTATACATTATACCACTGCCTTCGCGACGGCTGCTGCCGGGCAGTCACGGATCGGCCAGGCTATTCAACGATGTGTGCGCAGATGGGGAAGCAAAGGGAAAGAGAGAGAGAGAGAGAAGAATGGAGTCTGAATCGGCGAAAGAGACTGAAAGGTTGCGCGTGTGCGCTTCGTTTTCCTTTCGGTGCGGCACGGCCGTTTTGGCTCTCTGTACTTTTTGGGGACGCGCGGAATGAAAGAAAACGGCCGAGGGGACAAAGAGACCACAACCACACGGAAATTCCATTCCGGAGAAGAGGACAGGAAGGAAGGAAGAAAGAGAGAAAGCGAAAGTTAGGCTAGTGCAAAACGACGACGAGATATATATACCGGGCCACTCGCTGCAAATGCACACTGGTATACGTATAATTGCTTTTAACAATAACGCGTCGTGACCAGTCCGCTTGTTTATTCTATGGCAATTATGCAAAATTTTCATCTATATTCGTATGTAACGCAAAGAGAGAATCGATAAACTAACACAGAGACTGTGAGAGAACGCATATCTGATTTTCGCCCTTGCTTATTTGATTAATACACAATTGTACGAAAACGTATTTCAGAAATGAAATTTGGTAATATATCGATTGTATATTTATGAATTATTTTATCTGAATCCTTATATCTGAAAAGGATTTTCATATTATATGAGTTATTTTGAAGTGACACTTATTGGAGAAACTTTTTCTTCTTCTTTAAGCTTTTTTGAATGTATAAAATACCGCTGCCAATTTGCTGATTCATTTAATTAAACTAGCTCTAATAGCCTAAATGATTCCACTAAATACAACTCACTATGAACTTTGGAGAGTGAGGAATTTATACATACATATTCTCAGAATTATGAATGTTAATTACTTTCGCTTAATATCCACACCATAAATGTTATCCTTTGCCACTATTTTTAGTGAATTCCGCTGCTAATCACATGCAGGTATTATTAATTTACTACTAAGATTAACAATGAAATTTAATTGAAGCTATTTAAATCTATGATTATGTTTTAAAGCATTTCTGATACCATATTTTTACATGTATGTATATTAAATTAGGAGTATTTTTGGACTATCGCAACATGTCCATTGTACATAAACATTTGCAATTCTAGTCTTGTTATTTGATTGTCACATGTGAAATATATTGATTCAAAGTATAAGTTCCAAAATAATTCATCTCAATGTTTGTTTTGCTTTACTATTTAAGTAATAAAATTGTGTCTCTTTATATATTTATATACCTTGTATATAATTCTCGCGGTTAAATAATAGAGACGGGTTAATTTATAATTACTAATCAGATTATCAACCGACATTTGACATTTTCATCGGAAAACCTAAGATTGAAATAATTGTAAATTATCAAAA
Organism: Torymus tubicola; assembly: GCA_035583055.1. NCBI lineage: Eukaryota > Metazoa > Arthropoda > Insecta > Hymenoptera > Torymidae > Torymus > Torymus tubicola. Next base: position 6,632,483 of record JAWWEQ010000055.1, on the reverse strand, counting down.
CTAAGTTTAACTTCAACACAAAAAAAATCCTTTCAAAGACAATTAAACTTACCAGAAATGTATTATTTTCGTAACAAATGAAAGAAAATAAAAGAAATTCGGACAAACAAATAAACATTATTTTCTCCTTGCACAAAAGTATTCCATTTGCTTTAAATACGTGTATTTTTTGCATACTATTTTACATCGCACCGCGTAAAGATACTCATTTATTTATACAGCTATACTTAAACGTGTAGTACCGATATAAATAGAGAGCAAAGTTAAAGAATGATAAAGGAGAAACGTGACTCTAGAATTGTATCGAAAGGCTCAAGATTATTTTAGAATCTTCATATAAGGAAAAGTTGAAAACTTAATTTAAATGAATTTATATACTAAACTGACTTTTTGAGTGCATGACGCCATTTTGTACGAAAACTGTAGCAAATCTGCATGTGTAAGACAAGGATAGACGACCATGTGACTAAAGAAATAATATATATATGAATGCAGCATTCAAAAAGTCAGTTTATTACATTTATTACATGGGAGTAGATAGGAACTATAGGAAGTTGCACATTCAAAAAGCCTGTTTTAGCTACTTGCTTGAATATAGAAACGTGCCATCGAACAATATATTTGAAAAGGATTTTTGTTGCTAATTTATTGAAAACTTGAAGGGAACTAACAAAAGACATTCCTTATTAACAGTTGAAATTAAGTTAGCAGCCATTACAAAGTTATGAATGCACTAAAGTTTAATATCATGAAATTTTAACCTTATTTGGACAGAGAAATAAAAATAGATAACAAAAAATAAATTTTATATTTTTATAATATTTCAAATGTACCGCAAAACCTTTTCCTCAAATTTATTTTAATTTTATAGCGTCCTTTTTTACCTTTATTAATAATGCCTGATATACTTCTCAATACAAGAAAAGAAACCACATCAAACGGCAACATTAAGCATCAACTTGTCAGTCCCACAACCGCATTGCATCACTTTAAAAATCCTCAAACAGCATATAATCCGAACAAAATAGAAAGGTTACAACCGCAAGTCTGACACCGGTACTGATAACCCATGCCACGTTTCTCGGCAATCTTCGACAACGTCGACGGCAGGCTACTGATATCTCTCGACCGAGATTAATTACCATCAATATTACTTGCTCGCTAGCTACCAACATCTTATGCATTATTTCGGCGCATACACGTACATGTGCACTATATGCGGCCCGACGCGGCACTTGGCCAGGTATCTTCTTCGCGTACCATCCGGAAATAGAGCGCGCACAAGGTACGTTGACACGAGTTCGTAGACCAGTATAGTGGAGCGTGATGTGCATGCGCTATTAGCGTCGTGGTGAGTATACGAAGGAAATCAGGTATGAGATGATGATGCCTATAATATGTAAATAACACGTGTTTTTTTTATTCCTTAATGTATACGTGTTAGATAAGATTAGCCAGGAAGGCTTCATAAATAAAAATATTTCTATTTTTCACGGTCGTTTTTTCTCTCATCTATGTGCGGAACGTCATTGCCTATTCTTCTTCTTTTTCTTCTCTTCCTCTTCTTGTTCGGTCACAAGCTTTGTTCCCGTAGCAGATTAAAGATTCATGTGCGCGTGCTACAGCTGGATAATTAAGATACATAAATATTAAGCGCTTTTTTATTACCCCCATTAATCATCCGCGGTATATTCTCTGTTGCTTTTGTATAACAAAGTTCGCAAGAATGTGCTGATGAGATAATATTATGTTGATATTAGAGTCGAGTGTAAAATGCATAATTACATTTGAAATTAGATATAGTATACATATATTATATATTCTTCGGTTAATCTTTTTTCTTGCATAAATCAAAATAAGAATAATTTTACATAGAAACTATATATTTCACTATCTTTTTTTATATATCCCATCACATTCCATTCCTATTTTGTTGATAAAAATTTATTGTTCTTGGCGAAATCGTGTGCGCGCACGTGCATCAACTATACAGCTTTACAACGGCGACGAATAATCGCGAGACAATGTAACTGCTTAAACTGCATTACAACTTTTATGACGCGATTACGTCGCAGTATTATTACCTCGTACAGTACCGCGTAAGAAATGATCGCACAGATTTGTATTAATAGCAGTAGCAATATGTTCCCAGGGCTCTCTCCCCCTCACACCGGAACCGTAATCTCGGACAATTCCTTGTCGACTATACGGACGAGACTTTATCGCGGGGCACGCCGTTCCATAAGAAACGCCTGCGGGGCACACTTTCATAAAAATCTCCCGCTGTTTGCAGTGTGGAAGGCGCTCGCGCGCCCGACCTGCAAACTCCTCGTCGTCGTCGTCGTCGTTGCTTGCCACCTATGTTCCTTTTAAAATAAATCCCCGTTAAAGCACGTCGCTGCCAAGTTATCCAGACGAAGATAAATCTCCGTAATAGGCTTTTCGGAATGCATTATCTCTCTCTATATATATATATGAGAAGTGCAGAGGAACGAAGGGGCAAACAGTCAAAAGCAAGTCGTGTCTTGATCATCGTGGCGCCTAGTCGTGTGGCATATACGAAGACTCGTATATAAAAGTGTACTTGCAGCAGTGCAACTGGATCGCGTCATCGATTGGTCCGAGGTAGCATATATATATAACGCAGCTATATACGTGCGACGGTAGCAGAGGAGCTATAGCGCTGTATATATCCGCGTATAACGCGCGTAGTGCGGGCGCGCGGATCTAATCTCGCAAATGGTTATACGATCCCCGTGAAGATACGTTTGACGGCGCGGAAACTATTACCCCCGGCCGCGGAAGCGAGAGAGCAAGAGAGAGAGAGAAACTAGGAAAAGCGACTATATACTCTTGAGACTCGCCCCTTCCTGTAATTCTCACGAAATAACTTTTCCACTCATCGCACCATTGTGCGAGAGGCGCTACTGTGTTCTCTACCTCTTTCCCTCCCTCTCTCTCTCTTTCTCTTTCTCGCTCTCTGCGCATAGAGCTTGCAAAAAAAAATTAACGCACGCTCGTCAGAGTAAAGCTAAACAGTGAAACAGTTATGCTACGCGCGCTGTGCATTATTTCTTTTTATAGGTCCTCCGCTTGTGCCGCTGCTTGTTGCTTAAAGCATCGCGTGCTGTTGTATAGATTTTGCAGAGATATTGAATATACGAGTGCTCGGATGATTCATGAGTGGTCATTAAAAATTCTTACTCGCACGATGTGAACTGATTTATTTGGAGCAAGATGAAAATACTTACATTCGAGTGGAAAGACAAATTCATCTTGAAGCAGAATTAATTATCATTTGTAAGTCTGCTTCAGTGTATCATTTTATGAGATGAGAAAAAAAAATTATTTTTTTTTATAATAAAATTATTCGCTTGTCACAAAAGTCAAGTTGCATTCAGTATTATTAGTGAGAAAATAACTTCTCTTAAATAAGATTATTTTTTTGTCACAAAAGACAAGCAGTGCTCACTTTTAATGATATTTTTACATGTTTTTTAATCAGTCATCTGTGGAAGTTATAATTCTTAGATTTAATTTAAAAATAAATCCTTTTATTATTGGGTTAAGCAGTTCCAGAGATACTGGTTTCAGATATGTACGTTTAACTGTCTGTCTTATACCTGCAGAGAGGAAAAAAATCAATAACACACGATTTTGTTGGTGCTTTGTAAATTCTAGTTTATGATAGTACATGAGTTTTTTCAGAGATTGATGCATTTTATTATTCAGTCTAATAAGCTCTCTTTTGTTTTATGCATAATATTTAAAGATAAATTAAAAAATGTATGTAGTATTCGATGCTTTTATTAAAAAACGTATTTTTTTAAAAAGGCTGCATTTTTTGACTAAAATTTTCCGTGAAGATGAAGAGTATAAATATATATTGAATCATGTATACTAGATTAACTATTTTTTATTTAATAAAGAAAACAAATTCAATAAAATACGATTATTTTTTGCATCCATAAAATTTAATTTCAGCAGGTCTTTTCGAGATCAAGAGTCAAATTGATTTCTAAAGTGACTCAAGAGGTCAAACAAAAAATTAAGGCACACCACCATAGTCAGTAGAGGTTCGTCCTGTTGTTATTAGTAAAGTTGCAATCTTGTCTTTAAGGCCGACGGTGTTTTGTTAAGCAAACAGTATATGTTGATCTTTACCCGATGTCGTCGTACATGACGCTTTAGATCTCCTTTATCCTTTGAGTCTGGGCAGCAGCTCATCAGATATAGGAGATCTACAGTCAAGAAATCGGAAACTAATGCATCTCATGTAGGAAAGTAGTAGATTCTGTAGGTAGAAAGAAGCCATTCTGAATAAATCTTATGCTTCGGTTTTGGTGCACTTGCCGATTATTTGGTTCAAAATACTTTTTGTTCAATTGTTACGTATGAATATGATGCACAATATGATGGAATGAATTGCGATACATCTAGCAATATGAGATTGACTCAAAGAAAGACGCAAATGGCCGATGCTCTTTTTTTATCCAATTCAATCTCCTTTATTTATTTATTTGCGAGTTCTAACTGGTAATATTTTTATAATAATTTTTAACGTGTGGTACTTGTAATATAACAGTGTCGCACATTTGTGTCGTCCTTTGTTGAAGTCAGCGCGCGCGTTGCTTCTCTTATGCTTGTGATGCGACCATCACCTCCTCATTTCGCCTCAAAAGTAATTATTTATCATTAATTTTGTCCTCTAAATTTGAGATAGCTTGTTTTCTACGTTAATGGGATAAACGCCTGCAAGGTAAAATTACAAAAAGTGAGTGTTGCTTTCCACTATTGCTGCTCCAGCATCCTAGAATTATAGACCTCGCTGCACCAATATTTCTAATTATTATTTTATTCATATTCGAAATGTGAATAATTATAGTGTTGATGGTTGATGGTTTTAGCTTAACCAATAAACAAATAAAACCGAGCATTTTTTCAGTATTTCTTTCAAGTACAGCTAAATCTGTCGATAACTCAACTTTATCAAAGCGTTAGGATCTAATATTCTAGCATTCTTCATATTTTAGTATCCAAAAACATACCTCAAAGTTTGAGCAAAATCCGTGATCCGGAGTACGTGACCTCTCCTAGTAAGTTACTTAACCTCTAGACTGCCGGAAAATCAATATATTGACGCTACCCCCGATCGAGACTTTCCCTATGATCAATCAATGATAAAAGATACCTTTTATACAAGTTTTCTGAGGGCGATATGCCTCTTGAAATCCCGGCAGTCTAAAGATTAAATAACCAACTAAACAAGTAAGTTCGCTATATTATTATTAATTAATTTTGTGTTAACCATTTCATTAATTATGCTTATGTTCAAAGAGTTAGTAATAAAATAGCTACAAAAGCAAAGTTCTCTTGTTCAAATACACTCGACACAAAGAATACTTTCATTTTTTATCAAGAAAAATAGTCTCGCAGTAAAAATCTCATTATTCAATTTTACAAGAAACTCTTTAGCCGCGAATCTCACTTCAATTACCTAATGATTAATAGCATTGTGTTTGAAGTTTTCATCGTCCCCAGTGAACGAAAATTAATTAGTTTAAGCTGTCTAGGAAAAAATCCTTCTTCTACACAACCATTTCTTATTCTGACCATGATTATTATTTAAATAAAACTTTTATAGCTTTCTTGAATATTCCTTACTGGAATACAAATCAATGAAAATTTGCACTAAGCTATTCGGGAGTTTTACTTTTAAAATCTTTTATACATCTTTATGAATTAAGAAAAAGAAGTAAAACTAAACTCACCCAAGCTCATAAATAACTTAAAAAAATCTTTTCCAAAGAAAAAAAGCTCAAGGTAAGAAAAATAAATTTTCACTTCTAGGGGCTACAGAAAACGCTAGTAAAAAAAAGAAGACTTTCAAAAGTATTCTGAGTTTTTCAATAAATTTTCATTCATATATATAATATACTTAATCCATACATTTACATGCGCAAGCCTATAGGCAACCACGCAAAAAAAAACCTCTACAGTCGAATGAATCGCTCGCGATAAACGTTCCGTTGCCGCTTTTCATGCGTTACCGAGAGAGTGAGAGAGAGAGAGAGTCGAGGTTTTTCAAGAGGCTGCATCCTGTCTGTGCGCGCTGGCCAGTAGCATCGAGGAGTGCTATAATAGTAGTAGTTCTGCGGAGCCGAGGTACTAGCTGACGCTGAGAGTGCTTGAAAGGCACTCGTTTGAAAACTCGCACGCATTGCACATTGTTGGCGAGAATTTCCTGGAAAAGGAAAAGCTTCGCACTAGAACACGCGCGCGTGCGTACCCTTCGATTTGATTGATTATTTAATGGAAATTAATTGGCAAACTTTTTTGTTTGTACCGAAATGTACAGAGGGATATCTACAAATAGAAAAGTAAGAGAGAGTGCGAGAGTGGAAGAGAAAGGGGATGATAACATGCGTATTCCGACCGTTACAATGTATACGGAAAAGTTGACCTAATTTGCTGGACAAATACGTTGTGTTACAAAAACTATTTATTGCTTGTTACTATATTGCTGGGTGAAAACAATAAAATATAGTGTAATTTTGAATTTTTATTGTTATTGTATTTGAAATCAATCGAATAATTATTTTATTACTTAGATAAAATTCATTGGATTAATAATAGAGATTGCAACAGTAAATTCTAAATAAACTTTATTTATGTAAATATTTTCAATAACTACGCAGGGCGACAGATTTTCAGAAAAACGCAGATGTGTAAATACTCGATTCAATATTGGTTTTAATCCACTTCGCAAGTCGGTAAAAAATTCTGTAGAAAATCGTTTATTTCCAAAAGAATATCCAGCCATACACGCACACGTATATATATATATATATATATATATATATATACGCATTGCAAATGTGTCAAAAAGTCAAGTGCAGGTAGGAATATATTTCCCTTTTTCATTCAATTACATACAAAAGCATACACTTGCTGGGGAAACCTATATATATATATATATGGGATTGCGTGCCGACACTGCAGTTGAACCCCTACATACACTGGGGTTATACGTATTTTTGTTTGTCGCCACGCATGAAAACACGGAGCGGCGCAGTTTATATATTCGTGGTTATATTGTCGAAGCAATTGCTTTTTATGCGGGGGGATACAGTGCTGCTACGTGCGTAAGCGACGCCATTATTTGGAAATAATTTCGTTGCATTGTAAATGACTGTTTAAAAGGGTGATCCCGTCAATAAACATTTCAAAGGAAGGTCGGGTGGGCTCGTGATCACGACGTTTCCACGAACTGCAGGATAATAGCAGTTCGTGAAAGAGATATGGCAGTTTCAACATTACTGAAATTGGGTACTTTGCTAGAGTTACCCCCCCCCCGTCACCCCGCCCCCCTCCATCCCTTCATCCTTTACCGAACGCTTTTAATTTACGGAAAACAATTGTTTATGCGAGGTAAACACACGCGGGTGCAACGATGTTTGACGTGTGGATAATTTACACAAAATAGAATTCATTAAATATTTGAAATTTCCTTTATATTCTACAATTAGGACGTATTAATGCCCGAGAAATCGTCGATGGATTGTATGCTTTCGCTTTTCGTATATACATGTAATTAATGTACGCATCGATCGGCTACAATTTGCGCAACAGAATCATAATAATAAAATTCAAACCAATTTTCATATAGTTAAAAGTATTTTAATTATTGAAATGGAAAACGTGACATGTCGAATTTTTAAAACGCGTCACTCTTTCGAAAGTATTCCGTCTGTTTTCGACATTTTTCTCCTCGAAAGTTGCTACTCGGCGGGTGATTTATGAAGGGCTGTCGTAACGAGCCGAAAGAGAGAGAGAGAGAGAGAGAGAGAGAGAGAGAGAGAGAGAGAGAGAGAGAAAGAGAGAAAGAGTGAGAACTAGAGAGTACGAAAAAGAGGATAGAGAGAATAAAAAAACAGAAAGAGAAAGAGGGTTGAAAAAGAGAATAAGAGTATCTATTTTTGCAAACCACAAATTTGCAAATATTCGTTTATATCTAATGATTTCATGTGTATTCTAAGCGAGTAATGCCTAGTATTATTGCTATTTCAATATTGCATAAACTCAAAGATTGGTCTACTGTGTACATAGTAAATAAGGGTTGCACATTATTAATCGGCATTATATCATCAAGTATCATATTTTTATTTTGTGTATTTAAATATTATATTACATCATTTTTTGATTAAATAAATTCATGTAATATAAGTGCAGTATCAGTTGATTGCATCATTTGCTAAGTTAACAGTCCATATTATACCTACTATGTAATATCACAATACTAAGCTAATTTACTGTTATCACATCTCGTTAGACCTCAAGCGTAACAAGGCTTCTTATTTTAAAGTTCCTACTGAATTAACTTTTCCGGAGGGCATGTGACAAAAAAAGTTTTGATGAAAATTATAGCACGTCAGGGAGGAACATCGAATATATTCTTAACATTGATTTAACATTAATTTTACGGATCATTCAACGTCAATTTAATTTTTTTTAATACAGCATTCTTTTTTGACATTAGAAACAAAAAGAACAACACTAAGAAAGGTACTACTACTATAATAACTTTACGTTTATTGCAGTGGTAGTTTATTTTATCCTCCATCATAAGGCAGCTAATTGAAGTTCAAATAGAACTTAATTAAGAGAACATCAAATAAGTAGAAATGGTGCGATGTATGTTCAGACAAATACTGGCTCCAGCTACTACATCGCTGTTACTTATTCAAGAGAGTGAAATTTTCAGCGCTATATATATATATATACCCACACACACGGGCGTTTTCTAAACGATGCCACTTTTTCGTCAACCTCGCGAGCGTAAAACTAACCAAGCTGCGACCTAATCGTCCAATAGCACGCTTGCGTCATTCGTCCAAAGTCCACGACGTGACAAACATCCCGCTGTCAAACTAATTTGCCGCCTACCGTAACCCTCACCGCTCACCCATCATGGACACGTGTGTACGCGTGTATCTTGCACGGTCCATTCCCAAAAGGATTGAAAAAAAAGCACTAAAGCCAAAATCGACGGTGCGGGGGAGTGAGAGGTTAAAGCTTATCGCCCTCGTTCCGGGGGCAAAAAGGAAGCGAGCTAGCGAGAGAGAGAGAGAGAGAGAGGAAAAGAGAGACAAAGAGAGAGACAGAGAAAGAGAGAGAACCGCAACATTTTTCACGAAAGAATTCGCTATTTCAAAAAAGAGCGGCCCGTGTGCCGCGAGCGGTCACGTATCGAGCGCTGCCCTTCTCCCCGTTCTCTCACCCTCTCCTATAGGCCGTCCGTCGACAAATTACCACGTTCAATCTCCCTCCACGTCTGTGTAGTGGTATATATACGCATTATATACATATATGCGCGTTGAGAATTTTTGATTCCAGTCGCGAGGGAGAATTCTACGAAGATGAGCGCCTTATACTGACACATCTTTTTTCCTTTGTCTTGCTCGCCTATGTGTATGTGGATAGGCGAGAAATATAGGAGTTTAAGGGGAGATTATGTTATGTTTTTGACAGACACCAAGGGAGTGGAATGATGTTTTGAAGAATACATATGTTTCTAGTAGGAAAGAGAGAATATTATCTTGAGTGCGGACTAATGTGATTGACAAGGAGATTAAAAATGTGAAAGGTTTATCAAAAATGTATTACTTTTTAGTATATGCTCAGTATTATAGAGCAGAAAGAGAATTTAAGATTTCAATTGAGATGTCGGTGATAAAATTTAAATGCTACCGTCAATAGAGTTTGAAGTAGATGATATATTTGTTATAGTTCAAAAAACGTTAAGATACGAATTTATTTAGTTGTGCAAATTGAACAATTTAAAAATTAGCATATACCATGCAGAAAAGAACTCAAGGAGAGTTCAGGGAAAATAAACACGAGAATGAGTTAATGAAGAGTCTGGAGAAATTAAAACACAATTTTCGTAGAAAATCAAAGGCACTTGCTTCGCCGTAAAATAACCCTTACAGATTAGAGGAAAAAGCCGGAAAAAGTCGGAACAACATTATCTTTATTGAATGAAATATAATAATAGGAGTTATAAAAAAAGTATTTTATATATATTAGGATACGCAATAACGTAACGTTAGGTAATACAAATGTTATCGCAAACCTAACTTCGCATGAGCTTTCTCATGTGTACACTATTCCCCACAACCAAATCCGTATATGGTTGTCTCGAGACACGTACGAGTACGCATAATAGCGCTGAATTCAAAATTGGAACATATATTAAAATCAATTGCCACTAGTAAAAATGAGGCAAACACAAGTGTTAATATTATTAATATCACGTCCTTTCCATAACAGTTGGCCCTTATTGTGTTGTGAATTCAGAATTTATTTAAGAAATTGTGCCACATTATACTATATACTGAAAACCATTTTCTAATGAAAAATAAAGTAATATTTTCTTATAATTCTGCAATGTACGCAATATCTAATGGACGAAAACAATTACTTAAATAAATCCAATATTCAAATGAAAAATATATATTTCGTAAGTTTAAGTTGTTTTTTTTTTTGATACAATACAATAGTTAAAGTTATCGCTAGAACATTCTTCTACGTACGAGTACATACAAGTGTTCTATGAGCAGAAATTCATGAACTACGCCGTGTGCTCGTCTTATACACTTAGTCTACTTTTCACGATGACTTCTCATGCATTCGCAACGGATGCACAACGCACTGAAATCTCTGCTACTCCAGCAGCAACAAAACAACGTACCAGCACACCCGTATATACACACGTAAATCCAATCCTCGGGGTCCAGAATTCTTTTTCTTGAAGGCGAAAGTATACGCGTGCGTGCACTACAATGGGTGGCTTTCGCACGGTCATTATATCGCCTCGCTCTGCGGCCCCATTATTTCCCGACGCATAAAAGACACGCGAGAGAGAGAGAGAGAGAGAGAGAAAAAGTCCTTTCCCCGTTGCTATTATATCGGAGGAGAAAAGGCGCGCAGGCGAGTAAACAAAGCACGCGCTGTGCGCCCGTTATAACGCGAGGCTGCGCGAAAACCATTTGCTATATCAGCCTGCTGGCATTAACCCATTCGCGCTTTAAAAAGCCGTTTCTCCGTAGGGGGAGGAGGACGGGGGAGCTAGCCACTGGCATTTATCGTTCCGGCCAAGTGGATTTACGTATATGATATATACATATATATACGCTACCGAAAACCATTCGGATGAAAAAAGATTCGTGCAAGCGTCCGATATTAACCCATTTTCAAAGCGATAATCTAGACGATTTATCGGGTCCCGGCGCAGTGTGTCACTTCCCTATATACAACATACTGGAATCGCTATATAAGGCACTTGCTCTCGCGATTAATTATTTATATGCGGGTGTGGTGCGGGTACGTTTATCCGAATCGATTTTCTATTGGCTGAATTTGTTCGTGAGATGGTAGGAGAGGAGCGCGGAAGAGGGTGAAATTCAGAGGCAAACAGAGGGAGATTATATAATATTTTACTGTACCTTGTTTCTCTCGAGCACGGATTAAAAAGCACGAAGCTGAAGGAGGTTTAATGGAAAGGCAAAGCTTAGTAGAAATTTATGCCGTTAATTTAATGAAACGGAAGATCCGATGTTTGCTAGTAATTGAAGGAATCATTTTTCCAGAGCGTAAATATCGATGTCTATAAAGTACACATTCTGGAGGTAATCCGAACCATATTATAGCCAAAAAATGGCCACTTACAATGGGAATTTCTGAGGTTCAGTTTCTAACTCTTCATGAAACAGTTTTTTTCCTATTATTTTGCTATTTGAGATATTGAAAAATAGACTATGTTTTTCAAAAATAAGCACTTGCTTGTTCTTGAGTATTTTAAAGCAGAAGATTTGCTGTTATGAGAATGAGAGAGACAGAATCAGATGGAGAAATAATAGTTCTGCAGAATTATTCATAGAATAAGTACAAAAATGATTTATTAGAAAATATTATTTATTTATATATTGCTTGCTATTTTCTAACTTCTTCGCCATTTTATATAGATGAATTTGTACCAGGGCAGTTGTACATAAATAAAATTTTATTGTTACTACAGTTTTTCATAATTATTATTATGGTTCTCCATTCAAACTTCGCTAATTATCAGAAATGAACAAACAATCTTTTTGCGAAATAATGCAGACGAAACAAGTGGCTTAAGTCTTAAATTTTCGCTATAACTCCGAACTCGATTTTTCAGATATTTATGATCACATATATACCGGAATACTCTTGTATGTACGGCAATGAAAATTAACGCCGAACTTATGCGCATATTATCAGTACTTTATAGTCTCCATTTTTCACTACGCATAAATGTGAATATAGGCTATATAACAGAGATTCGTAAAACAATTCCAATTTTGATTATATAATAGATAGTTACCGGCTACTAATCAGATACAATAAATTTTAATGTGTTGAATCTTAAAAAAAATGCAATTTTTAGAAACACGATACTGCATGCATTTGTGACTGTATTTATGTATATTTACATACAAGGTTTGAGAGTCAGTTGAATAAAAGTATTTTTTACAAGTTTTTTAAAGTTCCTTCTCTTTTTTTAGTCACAATTTGGTGGTATTAAGCTCGTTAAAGAAATAAAACAAATTCAAAGAAATTATTTCATTTCGGGGTTTGAAAATCAATGATTCGGCACTTTGCATGAAAAAGTTGTTCACATAACGTACGCTTAGGTTCTCTTGACTCGAGTGATTCTCACTGTTGTTAAAATATAGTCTATTTCGTGCATTAATTATGAAACGCACTGCTTTTGCTTCATTCGCATACAGTCTATAGTGCGATTGAGCAAATGATGCATATCTCTTTTTTCCTTTACCTGTTCCTATATTTCTTTCTTTTACTACCTCATTCATTACGTATTCGCTTAGGGTTATACCAGTGGAAAGGGGGAAAACATGTAGTCAAACCCACTGGGATGAATTTTGATTAGGAAAACCCGCCCCTGGATAGCCGTTGTAATGTAGTAATTCTCAGTTAGGATGTCTAGTTTGTAATGCCATTAATTAGCGTCATGGGATAATGCCCTTAAGCGTAGAATTAACATAATACATACAATATTTACATGCAATCGAAATAATATTTATATAAAATTTAACAGTAGCAAAATTATATAAAGACAAAATTTCAAAGCGATTTATAGATAATGTAAAACACTTAAAATTAAATTGGCCTAAAATCAAATGTAATATAATAAAATAAACTCAATTTAGTTCTAAATTTTTTATGAATCCAAAAATTTGATATCCATTGTTTAAATACTTATTATTTCTCTATTGACAACTATGATAAACCTGTTTATTCTAAAAAAAAGAACCATTACGCATAATAAACCGACAAATTTTTGCAAAACTACAACATTACCACTTTAGCTTCCCTTATCAGTATTTGTTACCTACTGCCATTCCGAGAATTCAATTTTCGCAGAAGAATCGAAAACAATCTGGCATTCACGGTACAAACGCAGTGTATACTCGAAACCAAGCACGGGATAATTCACAGGGACCCTCTGAAAGATTAATTTCGTAATTGGATGGCGCGTAATTTTCACGCTATCAGATATGCGCATGTAACAGCAGTAGAACAGCGCAGCTACCCCTCCACCCCCTTCTCGATTTTGCTTTCCACGAACTGCCGTGGCTAATATTTCGGGTGCGGCTCGACCTCTCTCTCTTTCCAGCACGCTATGGCCATTAGATGAGCTTATGAAACATTCACAGTAGCGGCCCTCGACGAGAAGAAAAAATCGTAAAAGCGCCTTGGATATATAACCCTCGTCAAAGCTTTGGCATGCACCACCACCCTCACACCAGAAGTGTATATATGTATATTACGTTTTCCCCGCAGTAGATGTGGTCGAGACTGTTTAGACCTTTTGTGGTGTGTATATATTTCAGAATAAGACGTAGTGGTAATGTGGCTTAATACGAGCAATTCAGCGTTAGCTGTTACAACGTTGTTATACACATACTATATATACGGGACTCCATATATGAAGCGATCAGTTGCACGTTAACTGCTTCCTCGTTGACCGAAGAATAACGTCTGGTCATGACTCAATCGCTTCTGTGGCAGCACAGCAGCACCGTTTCCGGATTACCAGGTGTGCAGGCGTGTAGTATACCTACGCGTAACACTTGCCTTACGCGTCCGCTTACTCTCGATCCCTCCCACATATATAGATACTCTCCCCACACATGCATACTACACTTGTATAATGTATGTGTGTGCGCTCACGTCGCACAAGAAAACCGGGTCGCGTTCTCACTGAGAGAGAGAGAAGGGGATGTAGAGTGGGGAGGGAGGGAGACCTCATATACAATGTGAGGCAAGATAATCAGGATTAACTATCGGAGCGCGATAGCTTCCAGAACCGTCGAAAACCGATTAACGACGGTCGCCTAACGGTGCAGCAGCCCCTGTCGAGAGGGAGAGATAGAACCAGAGTTTGCCTCTCGTGGTATGGGTGAGGAAAAGGGAGAGAGAGAGAGAGAACATTTAGGCGAATCCCTCTGAACGAGGATTCGATATTCTTGGATGCGTGTGCGGCTTTTCTTTATGGAGCTCCGCCGCCATACCGTGGAAGGCTGCGACGTCGTCGTGCCCGTAAAACAGATTAACTTCCGGTGCCGCGCGAGAGAGGAGGCAAGCGAGAGAGCTGGAAAATTCGATGAGGCTGTAATTCCGGATTTATTTATGACGAAGGAGGTCGAAGGGAAATTCCAGAGAGAAGAGTTGATCATTCGAGCTTATTTCCAGAGGGCCGTACATTTGCATAATTTGGTATATGGTTATGGAAGGTTTTTCCAGGCAGGGACTGACTTTGTGTGTATCGGCTCGTGAATTAGAAACTTTACTGAATCGAGAGGAATATTCACATTTTGTTGTATCAAAACCAATTATAGTAGAAATGAATAGAACATTTCTTTTTTAAATGAAGACGCAAGATGGGTTATAATAAGATAAAACTGTAGCAATTAACGCTTTCAAAGTGAATTTCTATTTAGTTCGGAAATAATTTAACAGTTCTATTTCTAACTCATTACTTCAATTAACTTATAAAATTAATACTGTCATGCAATTAGACCTATCTAGTTTTATTATAAGAGATTAATAAAAGCCGGACGGATGAGGAGTGAATTATTGAAATGATGATCAGGGGCTAATATCCGTTCTAACTTTAATAGTTCAAGTTACTAATGAAATGAATCCATTCTTT
Source organism: Torymus tubicola (assembly GCA_035583055.1). Classification (NCBI taxonomy): domain Eukaryota; kingdom Metazoa; phylum Arthropoda; class Insecta; order Hymenoptera; family Torymidae; genus Torymus; species Torymus tubicola. The sequence goes on along the minus strand of JAWWEQ010000055.1, from coordinate 6,617,221 downwards.
GAAGCAATCTGATATTATTCTCTGAGCAAAGCCTTTCTTTTATGAATTAGCTATGAACAGACTCAACCACGGGTTCATTAATTAAGGTACGACCCTGCTTATTTTTCATTACGTATACCCGTCTTGCTTAATTTGCTTGCTCTCGATTTGTTTACAGATAACGCAAATGATTGTTTAAATTTTCTGTTGATTTCATGCAGATCAACCGCAATTACATTAAAATGAATTTTCAGTAAAATATCAAATTTTAATATATATTATTATTAAATGCAAACACACATGTACTATTCCCCAGATGCAGCAACAATGATTTCAATAATTCAATACCTCTCCATTATTTAGAATATATAGATAAATAATTTTTCTTATTTCGGTTTAAGCAAAATGAATTTGTATTCTATAGTAATCCAGAACTCCGAGAAACACGTGAATTGAAATAATTCTCATTTTATATGATAAAATGATAAAATATGTATTCATTTTTCAATAAATCTGTTAACGACAATATTAAATATATCCTACAATAAGAAATAAGCAAATGCAGATATTAACAGCCTTATTTTATACAGTCCAAATTTAGTTTGACAACCAAATCAGCTTAACAACATATTTTTCAACGTTCATTCCATGAATTGCATTTTTTACCCCATTATACACGCTCGAAAATAAACGAAGATATATATACACTTTAAAGATAAAAAATCGCTAACAGCGAAACTATACGGCAACTATATTTTTTTTCGCCTTTTTCACTTTTTAACGAGATCAAAAGCCACGGTGAACCCTGTCACACTCAATTACCGCACGAACGAATTCACCGGACACTTCTCGTTTTTCGAGAATCACATGCTCTTCTCGGGCTTCTCCTCTCTCTCTCTCTCTCTCTCTCGCCCGCGCATATATACGGCAGCTTGTCATCCGCCGGACTACCGGTCGCGAGCTCTCGCGTTATGGAAAGCAAACAATGCGCGCCTGCGTGCGTGAGGATGAAAACGATCGACGCGCACGCACGCAAATTTTCTTTATCGGTGATTTGGGATTAAACGGCCGTTCCTGGTACGCGTATGTATATATATATACAGCGTCGAACGTGACTAGATAGCATGTTCGGTATTGGTTGGGAAGTGAGAGAGAGTGAGAGAGAGATGGAAAGGAGAGATGATGGATGCGGAAATTGAAAGAGGTTTCGAGTTCATCTGCATGCATGGGCATGTATATGGGCAAATAAAAATAGGTATCATACACTAAAAAAAATATATACAATGGATAACAAAATAATATTTTGTTCGAGTAAAATATATTTCAATGAAATAAATCTTAATAAATATTTATTACATTTAAAATTTACTCAAAAATAGTCAGTTATATTTGCTTTAAAAATACTCGTTTTTATTAGAGTTATTAATTTTTGAAATATTCTTTTTGTATATACTACTTTAATTCATGCTGTTAATTTCTGTGCGTGTAATTACAAATGGTGTGTATATGCAATTAGTCAGTGAAAAGGATCGCGGGGTCTGCTCCAGGTAGACCAATAATGCAATTTGTTTCATGAAATGTATCAAACTGTGTTGTCGCTCTGCCGGAACGAAGTGCTTTATTGTGTTATTCCATTTATGTTTTAGATACATGTGCGAGTATTAGCAACAATTATTTTCGATTCGTATATAACGACCGTTAACATTAAGCGAATACGAGCTATCGGTTCATTTGATATTCTCACCGTGGGAATTAAGGAATAATTGATTCATATATCGTTGTGTAATTATAAATTTTTTATTGAACCGTACAATATTTCCAGAAAAGCATACTAAATAAATATAGATTACCTTATAAACTAGTCTCAATTGGTATAACCAGACTACTGGCTTACAGGGTTTCCCAGTATTACAATAAAATACAATAATAATTAGGCCTTGGCATGACATAGAATTTCTTGGGAAGAGAAGGAGTATATAATTAGAGAGTAGAATACATTCTGTGAAATTGCGAAAATGAGAGAAGAATGATCAATAAGCTTTGTTCTTAGAAACACGATTATTTTGCATGCCAAATGAATGCATCCGCATGCATGATTAAAATGATGTTTCGGTAATAATCCGCGGCCCCGTTGAGAAATATGAAAGTACAATAACCTGCAATTTAATTTCCTCATACGTATAGGAATAATAAGCCACCAACGAATATATTTTAATTCTTTGAAAAAATAAAACCAGTATATGTGTTGATTCAAGCAAATATACAGCGCTATTGACCTCTCCTATCTTAAAATAGCACCGATTATATCATTATACACAAATAACATTTTGACGCTCAACATTGACCTCCAACACCAAAAGCCACTCGATCACAGCGAAACGTCTATTTCTAACTCTGATCTATCGTCAAGAAACGAGAGAATAGAAGAATCTAGCTTGTTTTGTAACTGTACCAAAAATATATATACTAACACGATGTTTTCCGCTCTGCCATGAGAAATCTCCAATCAGACGAACGTAGCGAAAGCCGAATAAAAATATTTTGCCTCGTATATAGGTGCGAGCCGAACTTTCCTAAACTCCGGTCTAACTTTAATTACCTACACTACACCCAATGTTACTTATACCCACAAGTAAGACGAGCGCGCGCGCGCGCGCGCTCGGGCAGGGCTTAACCGAGTCCGAGCAAGACAGATATATATATATACGCACACACCATCCACTGGAACGGCTGCAGCAGCCTAAATAGGTTGGAAGAGAGTGTATGTGAGAGAACGAAAGAGAGAGGGAGATAGAGAGAGAGAGAATAAAAGCACCCGGTTCGTGGCTATTTTCGCTCGCAAAATATTGGCGCGTGGCCATTTTCTCGTTCTCTCTCTCTCGCTCTTTCGCTCGCTTCCTCTCCCGCTCTTGCTCTCTCCTTTTCGGTCTGTTTGTCTGTCTGTTTATCTTTGTCTCTTTCTCTCTGTCTTTCTGTGTTCATTGGTCTCTCTCTTTCCCTCTCTATTTCTCTCCATCTTTCCCGTCCTCTACTTCGCGAATCTGGGCAGGAATTCTGTAAGCATTACGCATAGGCTCGAAAATTTCGATATGTCATAAGCATGTAAGACTCACGCGAGGCCTCGGAAAGGAGAGCGAGAGGAGAAAGAAAGAGAGGGAGGGGAGCGACGAAATGAAGAGAGAGAGAGGGGCGGGGATGGAGAGAAACGGAGAAAGAAAGGTGATAATGGCGCATTATGTCGCATGGGAACAGGCGTACAAATAGAAACATCGTAGAACGCGGAAATGACCGAAGGTATATGAGAATCTTTGTTCTACGTGAACCTAGACGATGGAGTATAAAAGGCATTTGTTCGTATGCTTATATTGGTTTTTTTGAAGGAAAATCGTTTGCATTCGAGGTGAAGCAGAAGAAAAAATGAAAAAAGAGAGACAGAGACAATATATATAGAGAAAAAGGTGATAAGCGCGCGCGCGAGAGAGAGAGAGAGAGTAGATATTTCCACTCTGCGAGAGATAACCCGCGCCTGTTTATTCACCGACACAATATCCGTTTCTTGTGGTGCCACAATAGAGGAAAAAAAAGAGAGAAGGCGAATGAAGGCAAATTTTATTATTATTCGAGGTCGAAACGCCTCTTTTTAGAAATCCGAAAGTTTTTATTAAGCATCTGTCAGTCGTGTTATGGGTCATGTGGGTGATCGACAAAAAAATATACTTTACTTATATATGTTTTTGGATTACAAAGCCCTGATGGCTCGAGAAAGCATGATCCGTCAATTAAATGATAACTTATTTGATTTATATATATATATATATACATTTTTTCGTATACTTTTTTCTATACGTTTCAACGTACAAGTAAACGAAGCTTAATTGAATTTCGTGCCAAGACTTACGTATAGAAGAAAAACATGACGTGATGTGATACGTATTCAATGTAACTAACCTGTAACACAAATAAACAACGTATATTAGCTATACATATTCGTAAAATAACAAGATTTATATATATTTGAAAAATCTATATTTATATATTATGGGAATAAATAATCATATTTTCCTGGGCTATTATATTTCTAATACATTAGCGAACATCCGATAGAGGTTGAAAATAGCATCAATAATATAGTGCCCTCTCATAATATATACTTCTATATCGAAGTCGCTACCTCTACCGAAGTAAATTTAGCCACATTTTATTTCTCCCTCTCTCTCTCTCTCTCTCAACATCTCACTCGCTCTATATCTCCTTCATTCTGTCGTTCGGTCTCCTCGTCGTTCTCTGTCGACTCTTTTTTTTTCGATTATTAGCAGAATACTAAAAATAATCCAACGTGTTCAGTCCCGCGCCGATACTCCACGCTTATACACAAACCACTATATACACGTTTTGGCTAAACGTCTTTTTTTCGTATCGATTTCCCGTGCCCATGTATTATATATATATATACGTATATATAGATACACATATGCGGAAGCCGTATACACGACGACTGCTCTATACGTGCATTTTTCCCCTTGTACACACGCGAGAAAGAGAATTCGCTTCGGCGAATTCAGAAGGTCTAAATATTTGCGCGCACTTGTGCGTATTGCGCGTGTAACTCATATCCTTGCACGTATATATATATATATATATATATATATATATATACACGATAACTGTATATACATATGTGTGAGTATATGTGTATAGGCGCGTACAATTCTCCGGTCTTTCTCCTTTTAGGCTTTATAAATTCCTGAAATCCGCGCAGTGCAGAGCGCAGCCGAGTCATTCCCGGGCGCAACGATTCCAATTTCGCCATATAGCGTTACGAGGCTGTGAAATATATTTTACATAAACTGCTTTAGAGCCGCACGAGAAAGAGAGAGAGAGAGAGTTGTGAATCGATTGCCATTCGACTATGAAAGAGAGAGAAAGAAAGGATGAAGGGGACGAATTGACGTAGCGAACGATCGTTGAATTTAAGAGACAAATGGTGTGTTCTCATTTTTAATGGTACTACAATATGAAAAACGAATTGACGTTGGTTGTATATAGTGGCTGGCGTGGAGATCTTGCGTTGTTCAATGGCTTATTCTTTCATACATGCGAGACATGGATGGCGTTAGCTCGGTGCATAATGTAAAGGCGCGCACGTCACTCGGATAAGGTATATTATACATACTTCTTTCGCTTGAATCATTGATCGAGTGTCTCTGTACGACCGCAAGATATACACGAGTGATGTCCGGATGGAATACTTAAATTCATTCGTTATTTAATTAATATTCACGCTATTTTTTAACATACCATTATCTTTGTCTGACGTATATATGATTAAATTTATCAAAATCGATATTTACTTTTTCTTTACTTTATATAAGGCAGAAATGCTTATATATCTTACGTTTAATGTAAATAAAAAGTATCACTTTCCCCGAACTCATCGGAAAAATATTATACGCCAAAACTTTGGAAATAATCGTATTCTTATTATAACTATAGTTCAACGAATATATATTCTTATATAATAACATAAAAAAAGAAAAGGTCAAACTTCTTTAATAAACTAAGCGATCAGGGTAAGCTAACCGCGAATTGCGCAACCTCTGCGCGATAATACCGGACTTTATTCGTCCGGGCCCAGCCTCCACCCGCGCGCACGTATCACCTTTTTTTTTCTCCCTTTTCTTTCCAACAAATTCCAATTTCGAAAAGTTACGAGCGACGAAAGCCACCGTGTTACCACCACCACTGCCATACGTATACAGATATATAGATAGATAGATATATATACGTACCAACAAAAAAAAAAAAGTAACTTTTGCGAAAACACATCAACTTATCGGAGCGTCATACGTGCCGACATAAGCATATACACATATACACACACACATACATAAAAGCGTGTATATATATATATATAGTCATGGGTAACACTTCACGCGCATGGTGTAGTGAGCGTAGGCGACACTGGCTAGCTGCCAAAATCCGTCGGCCACTCTATCCCGCGGCGCGAGATCGCAAAGATGGCGATTGAATGGGTCGTCGCGCGGGTGGCAGCGGCGGCAACGTCGGTGTTATCTAGCGCGCTTGGAAAATTCGAGTCTCGCGTTTATGACCATATAGCATGAGCGTGCCGTGGCATATACGTGAAATGTCTAAATTCGGGTCAGCAATGACGCGTTGCACGTATACGTGTATATATATAGAGAGAGGGGTTGGCGGTTGATAGCGAGGATAGATCCTTCATTATACAGAGATTCGTTAGGAAATTTCATCAGCGGTCGTTGCTGTTCATACTGCTGCAGGGGCAACGCCCGTGAGCTTCGCGTTATAGATGAATGGGGTAATGGTGATAGGGAGATGGTTGAAAAGATCCACGGCAGCGTGAGATTTTGAAATGCGACCTCTGCGCTATACGTTTTTCTATTTTCAAATGATGTTTATTAGTGGGTTTCGTTATATTGACCTACATGAGGCTCCAATCGATGCGGGAAATTTGCCAATTATAAATGTGAGTATATGAGATAGAAAATGGTTATATTTTCATTAGTTTATATATATTATAATTGGTGAATTTTCCATAACATCCAATTTGCTCATTAGAATATTAGTGCTAATTACTGTACAATGTTATATTCTAAATGTTAATCCCATGTTGTTAAGTTATAGGGTAAACAGCAACATATAAGCTTTCTCAAATTAATTCGGAATCGTTCGTAGAAATATTAATGAAAATCATTATATGAAAAATCGTTTGTTTACTATACATTTCCAATGGTTCTGTCCACTTGTTGTTTTCATTATCTCGAATAATTGTATTCCTATCAAATGTCAAAAAGTAAAAAAACTCTGAAACACGAGTATTTTTGTGTTTAATATAGAACACTTTCTAAAGATTTCCTTCTATATAAGTATTAATAACGCACCGAAAATGTGCGTATATTTAACAAGCGGCAAATTACGAAAAAAATTTTCATCCCAAATTCAAGCTGTCCACAGAGCAATGTTTTAACGAAGTTTAGTCCACTACAGCCGTAAAATTAAATGAATTCGTAAAGCAACTCTAAAGCAGTGCATTCCTTAATGAAATTCTACCGCGTTTTTCCCGTATAAGTTTGGCGACTGTATGTTTTTTCCCTCTTACCCCAAAAAAAAAAAATTCAAAATAAAAGAACATACGCGCCACTTGACCATTCACAAAGAACGAAGAGGTAAAAATTCACGCGAATCCCCACAAACCAACCAGTCGCGCCTTGAAGGACAGACGTGTACCCTTTCCAACTCTGATGTAACACGTGTATATTATATATATATATACGTATATACAACCAGCTCTAGTTTATTAACAAGATCCGCAGGAGCAGGACGATCGAGCCCACACTACACCGCAGACACCGTCACCGCAAGTAAACCGTGCAAGGTCAAAAACTGCCCGTTCGTTCCTTCGCTCTCTCTCTCTCTCTACGCTCTGGCATACCATGCACGATGGGAACGCAGAAGGGGCGGAACTGCGCATGAGAGAGCACGGCGACGGCGACCCCGCGCGTCTTAACGTGTCGTTGACTGCCCTAAGGTATACGTGTATGTGTGTGTGTATGTGTATGAAGGTATACGAATAACCTACACGTGGGAACGACGAAGAGTGCAACTCAAGTGCTTCTTCTCTCGTCGTCGCGAGTATATATATAAGCGAGACTTGGAAAAAGAAAGCGAGGGGTAGACGGTATATAAGGTATGTTTGCGTATGTATGTATAGTATCGACGATCTGAGAGTATATGAAAGCATGCTGGTAAGATTATAGACGATGGGTGTGAAAAAGTGTGCGCGCGAATTGTGTGTTTTTTCAGTTGATGGTGATGAGAGCGATTAATTAAGATGAAATGGTACGGAATGATATTTACAGATAATTACGTATCATATCCAAACAATTATTCAAGTGTGATAATTATATAATATGGTCTATCAATAAGAAATATCATGTCTCTCTCTCTGTATACCATCATGTAGATGGTGGAATTTTGAACGCGAAGCTTCTTATAGTTAGTTTTTTGATCAATTAGTTTCTTCTTAATTAATACGTCGAAATTGCTTATTTTGAATAGAAATTCTATATCTATATAAGATGATATCTATTTGTATTCATAATAAATGATAGTATTTGGACAGACATGGGTTTCAGAAAAGGTTATACATAGATGTAATAATTATATATCAAGATATCTGCAATATCCAGCAGAAATTTGGACTTCTGTTTTTATGAGACTCAAATATATGAATATTTTTTTAATAAAAATAAATTTCAGGAAGATTATGTAATTAAAGAGACGATCATGTTATCTCAATTGAAATCCGATAATCTGAATTTCGAGGTGAATTTTAATATTATTGCTTAGTAGGAACAGCTACTGGGAGGCTAACAGAATTCAAAGAATTTAATATTAGCAAATTCTGATAGTCACAAACATATTTGAATAGTAATGACTCGTTTTACCCATTATTCCGTAATCCAGACTGCATTTTCACTCGAAATTTTGTTAAAATTAGTTCACTCAATTGCAATTAGCTGATAATGCTCGGAACTCGCCAGCGATTATTTTTATTTAATTTCTCAATCGACTCAATCAACGCATTTATTAGTTCCGCCAAATATTAAGCTTATTTCAGGAAATAACTATAACCATTACTGTACAAATACATTTTCAGAATATATATCATTATAACAAATGTCATAACAATAAAGGATTATATATTCAGAATATTATCATTTAATTTTCAATATTAATTTTGTCCTTTTTTCTTCATTCCTCACAGCGTTCACAATGAAGTAATTAATATCAACCAGTTTAATCATTTACCTTTGGCACACAATGTCAATGAAAATTCATGTTGTACCGTATTCTATAATTAGATACAAATGCCTTTATACTCAAAAGTACAATAATCATTTACGAAAATGCTTTAACACTATCTATTTACAAAGGAAACAGCGTGGATTCATTAAAATTCCAAGCCCTAAAACCGTTTGCATCTCCCTCTCTCTCTCTCTGTCCTGCTTTGAGGCTTGAACGCACAGGGCAAATGGATCGGTCAAAAACAAGAAACACGTCCAGCACTTCCGTGTCCGCACTCCATCTCCCGCATCTATAGACGTGCACACGAGGCTATACCTCTCTCTCTCCCTCTCCCTCCACTTTCTCTTACTCTCGTTGTTTTCCACTCGTCGTTTTCGCCTTCTTTATTTCGCGCGTGTGTGTGTGCTCGAAATTCCGATAGCCACCCTCTACCCTCTTTGTACTCGAGCTCGAGCCAATCGCTCGCGAGTTTCGGCATTGTATACCATCCACCTCTGGCAGTTTCTACAACACACCTGCATAGGGCAAGAGAGGAAAAGGTAGGGGGAGACAAAACTGATTGTTATACCGAGAGAAGTTGGCCGCACTAGAACTGAGGTTCGCTTTATAATCGATAAGAGCGTAGGTTGCATGCCCGGCAACGTTAATTGCGTTGGGCAACTTTTTAAAAGCGTGTCTCAAGGATGTATCGCGTGCGCTACGCCAATTTCACTCGCATGCCTCCCCTGGCGCGCACTCGCCTCTGTCTTTTGCACGCGGAGTGTGTATATATATATAATAGAGGCGTGCGCAGTCGAGTTCGATGCTTATCGGAGCGGGAAATCGAGTGCGGCTGTTTAGGGCTAAATTAATTTCTGACTTATGCAAACTTTTGGCTGAATCGAAGTTTTATTATCATTGTGGGATTGTGATAATAATAATAGATTGTTTTTTTAGTCATTGCTCAAATGCGTGCGTAGGTTTGAACTTGAAAGTAGTGTCTTTCCTGATAAACTTTGATAGGATTGATTGAAGTAAAGAGAATTTTGGGTTCTAATTTTTAGTAGACTTTACTGGAATAACTTCATGTCTTGTTTACGACATATAAATATATATGTTTATGGGTTAACCCCAGATATTATAATCTCAAGTACAATTGTGCACAGCATGCACAAGCATATATATATTTTTTCGGCTCTATTTTATGAGAGAAAGCTTAGTTAAACGTATATATTTAATTAAAACATGAGAATCATTTCCGAATCCTTTTTACTTCTTTACCAAAGAATTATTCTGTAAAGTGTCCGTACACACGCACTCTAATTGTATATTTAACGAATTTTTTTATAATAACAACTCTAATGTAATTTTGGGAGTATTCAAGAAATTTTCTTGTAAAAGATAAATTAAGAATAGTATAATGTAAATTTACATAATTTTGTTGCGTTTGCTTGACAAAAAATTAAAAGTATTTTTATTAGTATGTTAATTTAAGTGCACATGATGAGGCGCAGCTTAATAAACTTTTTTTAAATTTTCATTTTTTCGTAAAGTCAATACCATTTCTCGTGAGATGCAATTATTTTTCTTGATAGAAAACGTCATATAGATTCATGATTAGATGGTAATTTTCTCTAAAAATGTTCATAGAATCATATACAACATTTTCTGTCAAAGGTATTCGAATTCGCTATAAATTTGTTTTGGAAATTTTTTTAAATAAATCTTTGAAATGGTACTTTTAATTGTTTATAAATAACTTAATGGAAATTGAATCGGTTTAATGTAAATTAATCTGAGACTTTACTCGTCAATTAATACGAACCAAGAAATTGCAGAGAAAGCTATCGTACAATGTATTTAAGCATATTCTGAAAATAAATGATAAAATAATATCGTTTCCCAGAATATAATGAAATCAGTTAAAGTAATGTTGAGTTATTACTAACATAAAAGATAAATTTCATTACAAAGCGATGATATAGAATTAATATGGGTTATCAAATAAATTGTAACATATATACACATACACAAATCAGATAAATTTATAAACTAACCAAACGACATTAAAACTGTCTAACGATTAGAAGTAATTTAGACAGAATGCATTTCCACAGTAATATCTCTGCTATATCATAAGCAAAAGGTCGTACGAAGTATGCTGTATTACGATGAACGCAGTATAGTGATGATTGTATTGCGATTAGTTTTGTGGCATGACTATAGATGGACATGCAACTATATACTCTTAATAATGTTTACTGCTAATAGCTTACGCAATATATTGTAACAACACGATACAGTAGACAGCTAAACTATTTCACTCTTTCATCCCAACAATCCAAACATATCCTTATTAATCTAATCAAATGCCATAAATTGAATTAAAATTCACGTTATAGCCGCGCCCATAACTAACCACGATAATAGACTAGCAAATTTCGCGCGTGATAACCGGCGCATCGTTAACTGTGAAATACATAGCCCGGTGCATTATTCATATCGCTATAAGCTCTGGCTAAGAAAACAAAAATGAAAAAAAATAAAATAAAATAAAAAAAAAGGCACGTGCTCGTATAAACGAAGAGCAACTAGAGCGTCCACATAAACGGCTTAAGGTATAAGCTTTAGGAGGCATTGAGCGTGATTTTACGCGTTTATAAAATTTACGAAGCCCATAAAAATACTCGGCAGGTTTGCCGATACGTCAATTTCCTCCGGCGCTCTCTTTTACTCTCTCTCTCTGTCTCTCTCTCTCTCTTTTCCTCTCACTCAGCAGCAACAACAACCTCAGACTGGCTGATTTATTTTCTTTTATATTGTGACACGACGCACATAAAAGTACATTTGAATTTCTTCTCGGTGATAGAAAGTCGCGCGTACAGTGCGCTGTCCTCTGCGGCGTTTTCGATAGCGCACGATGCAAGAGACAGCGTAAGTATGAGTGCAATGCTGCGAGAGCGCGCGCGCGAGAGAGAGAGAGAGAGAGAGAGAAAGATATCTCGCGGATTACAACAAGAGGACTGGGGGCCAAATCGAATGTCAAATCCATTGAGGTGCTCGAATTTCGCGCGCGCGACACACTTGTCATGCCGTTGCCTTCTCCTCCACCTCCTACTCCTCCAGTTCTATCCCCCCTCCCTCTGAAGCGAATCGTTGGCGATATATACACACACATATATGTAGAGAGATATACACACACACCCACACTCGGCGCGTGGTTGATCGTCAACGCTGCGGGCGCTGGTTGTCCCGGATTTATTTTTTGCCGACCCGTTTTCGATGTTCTCATGCAGACGCCGTCTGTGACGCGCACATATATATATAGGTATATGTAGGTATATATACGCGTGTCCATGTGTGTACGCGCTCGGTTTGTCCGAACAACGCAATAACCCTTTCTTTTCATTCCACTCTCTTCGCGCTCGCGCGCGCCGTATTTCCAATTTTCTATTGACGATTCGCATATATCCGAGTTGTGCGCATGCGCGCTATCGACTCTTGACTCGATTATATTATCGAAAATACAAAGGGGTCATTGACGTTTTTTTCGCTTTTTACGAAGCGCGCGCGCGCGCGCGTCGAGCTTCGAGTTCGTTCGACTGTTTTTTTCGTGTTTTTTTTTTCCTTCGATCGGCTTCCCTGTCATTTTCCACGTACGTGCGTGCACGCGGGAATTTTGCCGCTCTGTCGTTGATAGTCGTCGCACGCATACTTTTTGCAAACGTTTGTGCGTATATATACGTATATACGAAATAAATAAACAAAAGGATTCGAGAGCGGAAGTGCGAACGATCCCCAATTCCATTGAACAATTTTGACTATTCTCTTCTCGGCATTATAATTCAAATTTACAGGCAGGCGAGCTTAATAAAAATTCGATTCTTTGTCAGTTGTCAGTTTGAAAAAGTATACATTCATAACATTTGTACTGGTACATTAACCGTGTATATATCATATGCGACCCATGCGTGCAGTATAAATGTTGCATAAATTGCATTAATGAACATATAGGCTTTGGGTAACGTATCGATCGTTAGCGCTATATCATCGCTGATTAAACGTGTCGTTTGAAACCATAAGCCGTGGTGTGGCCTATAGCAGTGATCAGTTAAGAGTTTGTTTGATCGTATACAAGCGCAGCTAAAATTAAAATATCTAATCAAATGATTGGGCCTGTTAGACAACTCAAAATAACTATACCGATTAATGCTACGCAAATATTAGAAAAGCTAGCAGCAATTCATGTTTCTGACACATTCACAGAATTCCAATTTACACGTTTTAAACAAATAATTAAAATCACTCGGTATGCTGCGAATCTCGGCCAATTATACAATTGCGATTAGATGTGTGGGGGGTGAAAGGTTGGATCGATCAGCCTTTTACATATACTGCGAATGTTCTCATTTCCTGAAAGCTTTTAGTTTGAAACTTGTGACTCTACAGAACAATATATCTTTTACGTGAACCGTGCACATTATTTTCAATACGGAATTCACAGTCAAATTATATGATAATACAGTGTTGTAACAAGAATCACAATGCTGAGAGTTATTTTTGTCGCTTGTCTGCAGCTAATGTAATTTTCGAGCTGATACTCGAAACGATGCAATATGCAATATGTAATACAACTAGAGCTAAAATATAATTGAGATAATTTGTACGTAAGAGAGAGATAACCTAACACACGTTTATAATGCAACCTATCGACGTTTCCTTGTGGACCGCTGGCTTCGTCCGTCAGCAGTTCTCCTTGAAGCCTTCACTTCTCGTCACTTTCTCTTTTACTATAAGGGATCCTCTTATCGTTCTCTTTCACATGGGATCTTCTGTCGTTTTCTTTTTTCTGACCTCATCTTGGTGCATTCTCTCCATTTTTAGGTCTTCGTCCAGGGGTTCCTGAGTGGGGGATTGTTCCTCCTCAAGTGTCGATTGCTTCCCCTCTAATATGACGTTGGATCCTCGTGCCAATGATCCAATACCTCATGGATTCGTTATTGATTGCTCTGTTGACTGGTAACAGTTGTTGCTATGCACCTTTGACATTCACGTTCTACTGACGCTTCGTATGTTGCTAATCCGAAGTTTTAGTGAAGCAACGTGCCTTCGTACTTCAAATATCGTATATTTATGGATTCATAGTCGTACACATTTGTCTACTAGTAGTTTTCATTAGTAACACTTTTTGAAAATTGGCAATGCATGAAATTGATATCAATTTACTTAAAAGCTATTCGTAAGACAATGGGATGTGTTCGCATAACAAGTTAGGTTTGCACTAGGGATGTGTCAAAGCAAATCGACAACACGTGTAAATGACATATGTCAACACTTGACATTGCCGGTTAATCCAGATAGAGTATAGCAGATGCTACTGAGATCAATTATCATTATAGGTTTACTAAGTTCAATTTATAATTTAAATGCACGGCTAATCTTCACATAATTCAACAAGTAATTGCGACTAAATAACATATAAAAAATAAGTATATTTTTACACGCAGCTAAACAGTAGAAATTAAACTTAAAAGTTTTAAGTATTAATATGACTTGTAAAAGATATTCGTTAATTTATTGACAAAAGGGATAAGCTGCAATTAGTCCTTACGTATATCTCAGCGCCAATATGAGAACCGTCGACCCTGGCGAGTCATTCACGGAAGCTGCGAGATTGAACGTCATAGGAAATAGGATGAGAGAGAGAGAGAGAGAGAGAGCAGTGAGAAGAGCACGCGAGTCGTCTGCACCCAATGGCTGGTTCCGCAGATTGTGGTCGTGGCTCAGATGCGCTGCATGCATGCGCACGCACACGTATCGGATCATTGCATAATTAGGTTTGGTAAACACACGTTACGAAACCGAGGGATCGATCCCAATTTTCGTCCGGATGAGAGAGAGAGAGAGAGAGAGAGAGAGAGAGAGGGTGAGAGAGGAAGAAATTTACTTTACTGGTGTTGCATTAGTAGTTCAGATTTAAGGATATTAGAATTTCCTACAGTGAACTAACAAATAGTGAAAGCATTGTAGTAGAAGTTGAAAGGTACTTTTGTTTTCATTCAAATATCCAAACTGACAATTGAGATACTTATCTGATACACGATCAGAATATGTATTGAACAAAACATTTAATTAGTGTAATGTTAAGAACTGTCTAACAAACATTTGTAGTAATTTCTTGTGGAATTCCTACGCATATAGTGGCATGGGAATATTGTGGTCAGATCTAGAATGTGATTTATGGAACACAGCGAGAGTATACTTGTTTTTACTAATTCTATGACCTGTTCTCTCAACATTATAAAGGAAATCCATGTACTACTGTTGGAACAGAACATATTCATAGATTCATTTTCTTCCATATCTGACATTTAATTCTTATCTTGAATGGATATCTTAAAAAGTATTTTTTATTTAGGACATCCGGTAACAAGAACCCCCAAATTCTTGAAACAAATAATAAACTTACAGCTAAACTTTCTCTAGAAGAAGCTACACGATATTAACATGTTCCGCTTTCAGAAACACACTCTCTTTAAAATTCAAGCCAACAATCAACCAACATCATCGCCCGCTCATCTTAAACTCAACGATATAACCACTTAGTTGCAGCGCACGTGATAATTCGGATGTTTATAATCGATGGAATGTCAATTATGAGCGTCTCCAGTGCATGGATTCCACTTCGGCAGCAGCCCACGGGGATTATCGCGAGCGTGTACGCCTGTCCCAATGCGGTTACGAGTCGCGAGGGATGTTTCTTGCGCGGCACCACCGCATGTGCCGGTCGCGCTTGTTTACCGCTAGCTGTACATTATATACAGCTGTATAACACTCGGGAAGCATACACTGGGTGCTGTGTACTTGCAACTTACTGCCCAATAACTATTTATTAATGGACGAAAAAGAATTGGATTATGAAAAGAAAAATTGAAAAAAATGTAAGTCACATACTAGGCCACATATATGCTGAAGATGGATAAATTAAAAAATATATATACATACAATTCACCAATTTTACTGGTTAAGCTTGCAAGTTATAGCTGAATTCATTAGCAAAGGCCTGTTTATATTATTACGTATTATTTGAAAACAATACCTAATATTAAAAAAATGATGGTAAATAATTAATATGTTAAATAATATAAAATAACAATACAATGTGAATAAATGTATAATATGAAAAATAACATATATAATGAACTAATGAATGAAGCTACAAACCACAAATACAGCCATTAATTTGTACAATATATAACAATTATTTAATATTATATTTTTTCTCTTTAATGCCGTTCTATTTCGGTTTTCGTATTAGTACTAATTAGCGAAGGAAACTAGCGGTACACTTATCAGCAAATTACATGTAAATATACATATTTACAGCGATTCTTATGTCATTAACCCAATAACTTATAATACCTATATTATAAATACATATATGCAATAAACGTAAAAAAAATGTAAAAAATATATTTATCAAAGTTCAATGTACTAAACAAACGTTGTATTGATTTGTCAGAGATCAAAAGCTTATCACGTTATAGTAATCATATATGTAAAAGTAAAAGCAGATTACATTTGTTCGTGTTACAAGCTTTTACTTGCTAGTGCGAAGCACGAAGACAAATGCGACTTCGTAAGCTTCTCTTGAACTAACCAAAAACTCGTGGTCTCGCCTTACTAGTGCTCTAAGTTAATCTAATTACAAGAAAATCTTTTCTAATTTAACTACTTAATTAGTTTGTAAGAGGTAATATTAAGTTATACTGTATTTTTTTTAATTGCCTTTTATAGAATATTTACCCACTAAATAAATATTTCACTTTCTGAAGGATCAAGCTGCGGGATGGAGAAAAACATTTTCGAAAAATATGTTATAATATTTTTGTCTGCATGCGTAGACATTTCTAATAACTAGACAATGTTTATCAAACAATATGAGACTCGAGACAATTTTGTTGATCAATCTTCTTACCTAATGAATTATAATACACTGCCTTACATAATATAATTAGGTCTCCCGTCTCTTACGTTGCTTAAGCCTCGACGGGAACCTTCATACCAATTGATATAATACATTATATTTGAATAGAGCTACTCTAGTAGAAATCGTAACCATATTTTAGCTTTAAGTTATCTAATTTTCTGAATATTATTAATTTTTAGCTAGAAATTAGCTGTTTCTCTGATAACTTTATGGCTGAGAATAGTATTTTGATAATGAAATTTATGTGATACAATTCTTTATAATTTTTTTCTTTCACGACATCGTTTAGATAGGTTCTTGTTACCATCTATATTCTTCTATGAAAATATTGTACATCGTCTTCTATAAACAATATATTTCACATGTATACTGATAGACGCCAGGATGATTCTCAAAAATTCCGAAATCTCGAAAATTTTCTTTAAATATAGTAGTAATCAAGACTCGAAGCGCGCGTGTCAGACTGTAATTTTAATAAAATATTGAACTCGTAAAGATGCTCTTCAGAAAATCAATAACCTTACAAATCAAAGCTTAACCATCTCTTAACCAGAAGTACTAGTTATAATTGATAGCTAACGAATATCGTTATTCGAATTCTAATTTATAGCTTAAACAGAAATCTGGTTAAATTTCTGTCTACCAGTAAGCACAATGAATTTAAAATTGTTACTTTTTCAATAAAATGCATTTTCTTCTACATATAAACATTATCTATTATTTCTTAATTTGTCTTGTAAGAAATTGTTTGCGTCAGTACGAGTCATTTTAATTTATTTAACAATCGAGTTCTTCGAGCTTCCCCCCCCCCTCCCCTCAGTCACTTCGACTAACAAAATGTTTTATTAAGTTGTTTGCGGGCAAACCAACTCACTAGTTATTCCGAACAAGAGAAACATATTTAATACGAAAGTTTACAGTCTACTACAATTGTTTATAAATTCTTGATACGGTACGTGTAAGCAGGACTGGCTGCTTTCCAAAATTCCGTTGCGTTCGCAGTTATTAAAGTTCTGAAATGCATCAGTGCGTTCGCGCTGTGTTATCTGTTGCTGGTGTGGCAGCTGTTTTCAAATTACGGTGCAGACGGAGGAAAGAGCTTTGACTTATAACGGAAATGAGTAATAAGGGTGAAACCTTCTTCATGTGAGTGTAAAGTTCTTGAGATTTATCCCAATTTATTGTAAATTTTCTTGGTAGTTCATTTTGTTTTGAGAAACTATTACAACATCAGCTACACTAAATAGCCACTTTAACGTTTATTTAACTATACGAAGCGTTATCTATTCGTGAAAAGGTAATTCATCGATTTCTTTCACATTTTTCAGCTACGCTATCGATTGATACAGATTCGCGATATTCAGCTGCGATAATTCAGCTTATAAAACGAGTTCCGTCCACGCCCATGATGGCAATGGAAATTCCGTGGCGATAAAAGCAGAAAGTATGTTTGGTTGTTTTCATTCGACAATGACTCGACTGGGAATGTTTCTCGCAAGTCACCTGTGCTGCAAGCGTATAAAAGCAACTAACCTGCCCGCAGGGAGCGTCGCGATATCGTGCAGCGGAAGGAAGAAAAAGGAAAAGGAAGGCACAGGATGCGCGAGCTCTTTCATTTGCCTTTAAAAGCTTGCTTCACTCGTTCCTTTTTGGGCATCTTGATCGTTTACATTTGGAGATTGTCGGAGGCACGCGATTAGATGGATGAAATGTGGTTGAGAGGGACATTATGGATCGTATAAGAGATTAACGTTTTAAAAAAATCAAATAGTATAGAAAATAGGGTCATTACAGGAGAGACAAGTACGGTTAATCTAATTGTTTTGCATTACTTAAATTAGCTAGTTCGTGGAAAGGCTAAAACTATGCGACAGAAAAAGATTTTTTAAATCCGAATTTTTGAAACATTTGACGATAAAAATTATATTAAAGCAGAATTTCCTCTTTAATGATTGAACTGACTGTATTTAATGAAAAAAGAAATTGACCTCCCTTTCAAAGCTTACGTACATAATATTATGCAATAAACTTCTGTATTCAATCTCCACGAACAATCAAATCTACGATATTATTAATGTTTACGTAATTATAAAAGGAAATATGTAATGGTCTTTCTGAAATATTTTTATTGATATGATTATGACGAGTGTTCTAGATGTGACAAGAAAGAAATCTAATGACATGAATCCCGGTGACACTAGGATTAAAAATTATGTTAGATATTTCTTTTATCGGTCTATCGCTTAATTAAGTACTGTACAAATCAAGTAAGTCATAAGGTAATAATTACACAGGCTCATAAAAAAGTACCTTGGGTTAGGGTCAAAACCACTCTATTTTGATCTATTTTGGCCTCCTATCAATACTTTTTCATGTACTTTAGTGATAAAGTAAAACATACAAGTTTTTTAAGAATAGGTGAGTTTTGACCCTCCGGCATAAGGTACTTTTTGTGGAGTTGTGTTCTAACTGTAGAACGATTACTAAATGAAAACATGAATAATTTTTGTATACTGAAAACTACTTGAACAGTATTAAGTACTCGTAAACGCAAATCTCAGATATTGTAAACTATAACGTATAGTGTTATCAAATATACGAAATTCAATTTATCGGGTAGTCACAAATAAACTGTACAAAGTAAAAAAGTGACTAGATTAAAGTAAAATATTATTTTCCTACGTTATTACATTATGGATTTTATAAATTATATTTAACTTTTCAAAAAGGTAAGCTTGGATCGAATGAGCCGAATAGTGTAACATCAATATTTATATATTTTCTACTTGAGACTACTTAATAAAATAATATATCAAATTAACTTATAAAAACAGTGTCTCACGTCTGAATCATAAATTTTTCAAAACTTCAGGATATTATTTTCTGAACCAAAAAGATAACTCCATCTTTCTATATTTTGTTCATTGTGCGTTGTAAAATATTTAAGGAAATCGATGTTCGTGGAGACCTAAACAAGTGGATAATTAAAAGTATCCAAATATAGTCACACAAAAATAAACGGACGGTAGAAACAAAAGGCTTTAATTGAAGCTCTCATATACTTAAAAATATTAGTTTCACAAAAAGTTATAAGCAATCAAGAATATTGCAGAAAAATAAGTAAACATTTCCACTTTCCGAAGATTTGAGTTGCGACCATAAAAAGGTAGGGTATATTTTTAACCATTTTTTTATGCTGTCCTCGAGTACTTATAACTTTTTGTGAAATCAATATTTTCAAGCAAAATGAGAGGTCAAAATAAAGCTTTTTCTGTCAACCCTCTGATTACTTTTGTATGATCAGTCGGACACTTTTAGCTGTCGATTTATTTAGAGCTCCATGGACACTGATTGTAATCCAGAAAAACTTCTCTCTCTCTATGTTTCTAGTGTCTTATTGACGAATACCTGAAAGGGCAGTTTATTTTTTATCTTTAAAAAGTGCATCCTGATGTTTTAGCAAAATTTACGAGCAAGTGGCGAGAGACTACATTATAAAATCTTGACTATTTTTCTCAATAAAACTTAAAATTAGCCTTTAATGTGAACATCGTCATGAAGGAAAAGCTGTAGTTCAAGTTGTAAATAATTTTCATCCACAAAACTATAATATTAAAAATATCAATTTTGGATCTTATTATTTCGTACAAAAAAAATAAGAGATTTATATTAGGAGACTTTTTCTTTTTAAAATCTATTTATAATTAATTCCGTTAAAAAAAGAAATTCAATAAAACTTTTCAATACAGAAGAGCTTCCATAACCCGAATATGTGCGCGTATAACCGCGTACGTAGCAAAAGCTTCCGCTAGTACACAGTTTTTCCCACCACTGTTTACCTCACACCGTTGTTAAATTACAGATCTCATTGAACAGTGGAAACGCTCAAAAAGCAAACAAAGCATTCTCCGGTCCTCTAATTTTCACCACGCAAGCTTGGCTCGTATTGGGACGATGGATGCATGTCAAACATTAGCGCTAACAGTAGAGCATTGCTGCCGTCACCGCCGCTACTAATTCTGGCTGCATTCAGAGCATGGGATCGCGCCTACATCTAACACACACACACACACGCATACTACAGACACACATGAGTTACATATAGAGAAAGAACGAGATATAGAGTCGGAGCGAGAGAGAGCGAATTGACATTTGTAAAATCGAATTATTATCATTTGAAACATACATGGCGCGATCTATCGAAGCGTACATCTCCATTAGAAAGTTTTTCCCCCACTTCTCTCTGATATCAGTCCGATTGTGAGGCGTGGCGGCGCTGCAGAGCGACGTAAAACCTTGATTGCGCGCACACCAGCGGCTAATTCGACGTCCATATCTGCATAATCGCGCGGCTCGCGGCTCTCTCCCTAGCTATAGTATAGGCATAGCCGCGTACACCGCACAATACCGTCACCGCAGCGCGCCGACATTCGTGTTTACACTCGTGCGCATCCCCGCGAGCATGTGTGTATGTGTGTGTGTATGATGTCTGTGCGCCTCCTGTAAATAATTAGCTGTGAAATCCGCACTCATATCGCGCATATATATACCTCATGCGGAAGGGGAAAGAGAGAGAGTCCGATTATCCTGACGCGCTCGCTCGCGCGCCTGCGTGCAACATGGCGTCAGGCCTAGACGTGCAATTGGATTTGCCGGGTTGGCGCCCGAGAGCGCATATACCACGGCTTATGGTAAGTACGCAACCCCCTATGCACACTTTTGCACGTCATTTCTCTCTGCATGTAGAGGCTGTTTGATTGCTCGATTTTTCCTCTTGCCTTTTCACCTTTTGCGGTTCTGCATGCTCGAGTTGTGGAGGATATATGGATAGAAATGTATACGTCGGCAGTGAGCTTATTTATTGTTCGGTAGCGATGAGGTTTACCTTTTTTGTTTTCATTCACTTCGGTTCGTAATAGTGAAGGGTGTATATGGAATTAATTTAACACTTAACGTTGGTACGAGTAAATGATTGATGTGGTCGATGGTAGCATTAAAGTAGAACTCTTATTTTAATGGTTAATGATAAGGATTGAAATATCAATCATATCATATCACACCATGCGCCTATGGGCGCAAATAACCTGTAATATTGCAAACATACTGTATAATATTCAATAATTTCAGTACTTGTGATATTTTGATGGTCTGATATAATATTCATTAAACGAAATGTTCTAAAATTTACTTTATATTCATACTGATGGATATAGAAAATTACATGAATAGTTAACGTCTTACTAATGCTGTTTTGGTATTGAGCAATTCAAATAAATTGTTTTATCCATAAACTATACAAGTGAATTAAGTATCAAAACAAAAAACTTAAATTGAGATTCTATCTTTTTCTCAACTGTTTTGAAGTAAACAATCAATTAACAAAACATTAACAAAAATTTTCGTTTATAGCGTTGACCCGAAATTAATTTAATTTATCTAGCAGTTAAGATTTGTATGGAAAGTACCTTCTATGTGGAAAGTTTGTCACTGTGTCGTAAAATACTAAAGCTTGAATTACATTTGAGCATTTAGTGTGCATGCGTGTAAGAATTATCATAATAGCATCTTGAAGAGCTGTTACAGAACCACTTATCTTGGTTCGCTTAGCTCGCGGAATACCGAGAAACGATTTGAAACTTTGTCTAATTAAAGAAAGTTATAATTCACTACTTGTGTCAACAGTATACCTTGACTTAGATATACCATTCGCACAAAGTTTCTATTTTTTGTTAGTTTTTTTTTATCAGAAAACATTTTGAGAAAATTGTGTTTAATAAATGTTCATTTTACTTATTATACAAATATATATACTCATTGCGTGCCAAAGTATAATCCACCTAGCATTACGGTATAACTTTTAACTGTCGGCTTTTATTCATAATACTAATAACTCAAGTAGAAATATACGCCTTGCCGTGAAATTACCAAAGACCAAGCGTAATGAGATATATTATAAAAAATTAAATGGGTTCAGTATTTATATATATAAGTCGACTCAATATCGTCAACAGTATATTACCTTCTTCTTCAAACCCATTTTCCAATTGATTTTTGTTGTTTTATTTGCTGAATATACGCACACTGGGCGACATTCGCGCATCGACTCTGTTTCTCTTTATTTGACACGCGCAACTGAAGTATCACTTTTGAAAACGAAATTGCATCGGTACTATTTTGAGAAGAGTCGATCCTTTGTTTTGAAAATTGAAATGTAACCAAACACCAGACACCAATCATTCAAGTCGAGTTAAACCATAACAGCTAAAACTAAAGCGTGAAATTCGTTTACTTTTTTTATCACACGAGATCGAATCAATGATCAATTTGACCTACGATTACTTTCGTCGCGAGTTTCGCAACAGAGGCGATTGTTGGTGTTCTCACACCGACGCAATTCTGCTGATATTAAAATTGCAGAGTTCAATTTTGTGCGTGCTCGTAAGAGCGGGCGCAGTGATGCTTTAAAAAAAATAACAAACGAGGTCACACCTTAGAATGTATGCGTGCAATCGCATAAAGATGGAAAAACTGGTAGAATAGAATTGCATGGCTACAGTCTGGTTAACTGCCCTGGAGAATTTCTTTCACAGCTTTGGTAATTCTAAAAAGTTTAATTGCCTAGGTCCATGAGTACTTTTATACCGTGATTCATTGTTTATGTAATTTTTGCGAAGTTTCGTAGTGTTAATGCAAGTTAAATAATATATATTTAATATAGAAAATACTTTCAACTAATTATAAAACGGATGATTCATCTTATAATGAAATTACTAAAAATCAATGTAATAAATATTAATATCATAAATTCCAAAATGTACGATACATTCATTTGTAATCCGATAACCATTATTGAATATTTCAATATTCTAACAATAATCATTTCTCCATAGAATAATTAGTTGAACTTTACATTTTACTACACATTTGATTTTGCATTGAACTTTTGAAATAGTTTGAAATGCTATGAACGAGATAAAGCTTTTAAGCGCCTGAATGATCTTGTATTTATTCTGAATATATTTAAGTGTGCAATTTGGGTCATTGAATTAATTCTCCCAGAGTCCTGACTATAAAATGATTTTATAGCCTTAGAAATTCAATCAGGGTTTCGAGTACATAGTTGTTATTGATATTCCGCATGAATTCCAAAACCAACTACTATTCATTGGTACTTGGCGAAGTAAAACATCATCAGTTAATTAATTACAGCAGTGAATAACCGAAATAGAAACAGATTTCTATATCTTGATACTTAGTTTCCTCACAGATAATTACGTTTTCTGTTGTATCCAATTCACTCAATCGAAATTAATTGAATACGTATTATTTTACTAAATTTCAAACTCTATTCTATTATTGAAGATTTGAAACAGTAATCAAAAGACCAAGTCAATTTGTCAAAAACTCGAAGAGAAATTTAACAAACATGAAGCATCTTCACATTTATTTAAATGTAAAAATGTTTCAGTAGAAAACTTAGTAAAGACAAAATTTCTATCATAAAACCTTCTACACAGTACAGTACTTTTGGTTAATATTCAATAGAACTTTTATTAAAATTCAACAAAGACTTTCTTCTTAAAATAGTAATAATTTTTTATGACATTCGCACAGTTTCTATAAAAAGACTTATTTGTCTGGTTTATTGATTTAATCGAGAAACAGATTGAAACCATTGAAATAATTTTCCGAATTTATCAAAAGGTAATCAAAGTACAGATGCCACTGACCTGTGGCACAGACCTTTTGGTATCTTTTTTTAGGTTATTATCTAAACAAGATAAATGTTTAATCATCACCATGTGCAAATTAATCTCGTTCAGCCTCTGTCCTGATTAAGGTACATAGTTATTACTATATGTATACAACTGTGTCAGAAGCTGATTGATTCAGATCAATCTTGTTCGTGCTGCTATCCCATTCAAGATATCTGTGTAATATTGCGTAAGCTACGAGTCAATCAAACCCTACTGAGAACTCGATTGCAGTAGTGCACAACAAGACATCGACCTTGAGCATTGCACATCACGCAACAGATATCATCTAAACATAATGAGTAAGAGGTGATATTTTTCTTTTTAAATTATCTAATTATAAATCGAAGTTAATTTAGACCACACATTAGTACTGCAATTTTTTCACCATCAGGTTCACGCTCATGCTATTGATTTTCAAAAGTAGTTAAATTTTGAAGAACACAGTAAAACTAGTCAACCAGAATACCAATGAGCACTTGTAGCCCTCGTATTCCTTTAACCAACAAAGAAAAAAAGATCATAAAGCACATAAATACATATGCATAGAGTAAATCAGTCTTGCGGTAGGTACGAAAAAGCCATCGTAGAAAACCAACAAGCAAACGAGGTGTCTTCAGTAGGCGTACAACACACAGCACCTGTGCAGCAACTAGCGGGAACAAGAAAAATCGTTTGAAACTCCAGTACCACAATTCGCAAGGTGCAAGCACACTACGCGCACATATAAGAGCGGAAGCCCCGTGTGCTTGCCTCGCGTGCAATTTGCATTCCCCTGGTGCTGCATGCGAGTATATATCCACACAGCAACGGAGCTAGCGGACGAGTTCGCGCCAGCGCCCCTTTCCGTATTAAAGGTGCAAACTGTGTCGCGCGCGATTACACCGAGCTTGCGCGCGTGCGCGTGTGATTCTTCCCGTCATGGTGTGGTTGTTAAGGGGAGGAGAAGGTGGAGGAGGAGGATAAGGGAGAGAGATAACTGCGGCGTCAGCCGTGAAAAGGCGTGACTCGCACGTATACGAGTCGAGGAAAACACTGAGACGTGTGTGTATATATACACACGCGGATGGCGGGATACTCGTTTCAATTATCTTTTGTTACTAAGCGTGGCCAAAAATAAAGAAGAAAGGGATCCTTTCTTTATTATTTTCGGAGATTGTTTGAGCATTGGCTTAGCTGCAAATCGATCGTGAGGGAGAGAAAATAATTGTATAGTGTCAGCGAAAGATTGGATATTAGTAGTCTGTCGCATGGATGTGGCAATTTCAATTCCGAACATTATCTATAGTATTTCATCTGAATACCTTTTCGAAATATTCATTCTCGTATCGGAGAATTACCTCAACAGACTCGAGCTAAAACGAATTCTATTCATCCCGTATTTTTAATTATTCATGTACTATATTTAACTATATCATGACTTATTCGTAATAACATTGAGCTTTGTAAAAACGTGAACTATTAATGAACTACCAAGAATCGAGTCATATAAATATTTTGATATTTCATATACTTGGAATTAAAAAAAGTATTCATATCTGTATTAGGAGATTTCATAGAAATTTGAATAGAAAAATTTACATTTTTCAACTAATATAGAATTTTACTTAGAAGCTTATGCGTTGGAAAATATCCCTCAAATCAGTTCGTTTTCCTTTGAACGTATGTGAAGCTTCACAGGGTGGTTCGCGAAAACTCGGTAATATTCGAATATCAAAGCTTCAAAGGAGTATGCCCTCGAGACGTAATGTTTTCATCCCTTATGAGAAACCTATACCATTAGAACATAAAAAGCATGAATGCGCGGAAAACGAAAAAAGTAAAGAATAAATTTATCTTTGAGGTAGATTTAGAAAAAATGTGGTAAACGTACTGGTTACAAAAGTAAAAAGTAATTTTATGAGAAAAAGTAGATACGCAGAATCTTAATAAATAGTTCATTTACTTCCTTCCATCTTTTACAAAAACTCGTTTTCCAGACAACTCGTCGCGAGTTACACTTTTTCTCACACTGTTTCCATGCACATCCAACCCTTCTTCTTCTTCTTCTTCTCAAATGCATATATAGTCGTCGCGCAAGAGTTAATTTACACCAGTCTGAGAAAGAGAATACTTCTGGATTAGATTTCGCGCGCTAGCTGAGAGATACAAATTTCTCGTTCACGCAAACATACACGCGCATATACATTTATACATAAGTGTGAGTGCACGAATATTAGGAAGAGTTGGACGACGCGCAAGAGAAAGAGAAAGAGAGGAAGAGGAAAAGAGAGAAAGAAAGTGAGAGAGAGAGAGAGTAAGAGAGAGACGGCGTTTGGGATCCAGTGCCAGTTGACCTAAAATCTGGCGAGCTTAAGTAAACGCTGCACTGTACGTTCGCGCTATACATATATATGTAGTACGACTTTACCTTCCGTGCGACGTCGACCCTCCATCGTAGTATACAGCGAAAGTAGTAGTAGTGGTAGTAGTGCATGATAGTGACGGTACTTGCTATACCGTGTCGGAAGGTTTCAACAGTGGATGGGATAGTTAAATATTTGGAGATTGTTTGTAATTGCTGCCAAATAGTTATGCTTCTTTGAACGATTACCGCTGTAATTAGATTAGGGACTTAATTCGCTCTTTATCTTATTTTTAAAATAGTGCTTGCTTGTTGAATATACGTACTCATTAAGAACGAAGAAGAAATTTACAAATAATCACCACAAAATAATATTAAACTGATTGTTCCCCAAATTTTTTGTTATTACCGAGTTTTACGCTGTACAAAATACTCTCGGCATGTCCGAGTTGCGAGTTGTATGAGCAGTGAGATGAAAAAAAAGTTGAGTGGATTGTTCAAAATTACAAAAAGTACTGTGTCCACTCGAAAGGACACTGGAATAATTAAAAGAACCTGGAGCTTTTTCTTGAGAGGGAAAAGGAACGTATGATGTACACGCTTAATTTTTTTGTTAACTCTATTTTTCCACCACATTTTCTTTTATACTCATGTAATATAATTAAAAGTTCTGCTCGTCGTATATGCCGATGCATTAAATATACAGGTGGAATTTTTACGTAAATTAAAAGAGAGTTGTAACTTTGATGAACTGTAACTTACATTCAATTTTCCATAATACTTTACCTACAAAAAGAAGTTACAAGTTTCTTAAACTTTTTTTTCAAACAACTGTTTAAACAAACTTTATATGTTTATTTCGACATTATCTTATTCAATTTTCTTTGCAAATTAGCAGTACATGTTATTCTTAACTAGATAAATAATCATACCGACGCTGAGCATATAGCTCTGAAAGGGTTGGTCAGAGACTAGACAACAGTAGTCGTCTGTACACAGTCGAATCTCTGCCTTCAAAACCGCGTCATGCTGCTATTCGAATTCATGGCTGTCTCTGCGAAGCGACCTATCGATGATTGGAAGGCGCCAATAACGGTGGAATGGCTCGTGGTCACGATTCAGTTGTTATAAATTGAGAATTAGGTCACTGATTCACTGTTTCATCGTCAAAGACGAAATGGTTGAATTGAGGAGCAAAGGTTAAGTTGACATTTGGATGGATTAACTGCTATGATAAGGTTTAGGGTAAAAGGAATTAGGTTCTATGTCAGGGTTACGCTCAAAAGGTATTTCAACGATACGTTGGAAGACGTTCGTATGCAACGACGCGTTAAAGAAGATTCTGATTCATTCATGTGCCAATTAAGCTTCGACTTTAGGCATAATTTTTCTTTGCTTATCAAAATGGTGTTACTAATAGAAAGTTTATAACTTCTATACCACTCTTTATTACTATTCTAAGTTTAATCTTAAGTTTAATTAATCGATTTAACGTGTAATATCCAATGTAAAGATTCATGATCGTTACGATCAAATTCATTATTATCATAGCTTTAAGATTCTTCAATGTTTCTTAAACTACACACTTGGTCAGAATTTGCACCTTCATTTATTCTTTTATTCACTCTTGCGTAGTTTCCCTAAAAACTTTTTCTCTCGGACAATAAAATTTTGAACACTACAATTTTATGAAAAGCTGTCAAAGCAAACCGCTTATATTTGTATTGTTTACCGGAAATGATCGTTAGTGTTATATCTACTTTATCTGAAACTAAGAAGAATTTCATCAAGAAAATTTAATCATGTTTCGCGTTTTTTTGAACATAGAAGAGACCTGGGTAAATGAAATATTTATTTATTTTTTGTTTACCAGGTTAGTTAGAAGAGTTATTCATTCCACAGTGTAAAATCATTTGTAATTATGATAATGTCACGATCAAATTAGTTTTAAAACGATGCTTTATATTCTGCAGAACTTGACGTAATGTATTAATATAATAAAAACGTTAAAATACTATGTATTATTGTGCGATAATTGTAGCAATTAAATCAATTGATAATCTATTTATTATGCCCTCCGATTATTGAGACTCATATCGAAACAAAGAAATCGTTTTTATATTAAAAATAAAAGCTTAAGTCTTTTCAAATTTATTAAAAATTTTTTCCATATTTTATAAATATTTATAAACATTATCCTTAATATGTCCATTGTGCCGAGCTCAGTCGTGTATATCACATTTCGATTCTTTGCCAAACAAAAATACGCATACAACCTCGAGTTTGCACAAACGCGCACACATGCGCACGCACGCACACCTAATTAGTTGGATTTGCACGCAGACGTAAACTTACTCTCGAGTACGCGTAACACACAGAGGCTTTCACTCAACATATTTGCAAACGCGTACACACGTGCAGGCGCGCGCGCGCATGCACACCATCGGGTACACGGCGTGCGCGCAGAGGTGCGAGCGAGCGACGATGGTGGTGGTGGTGGTGGTGGCGGCGGCGACGCCGTCGGCAATCGAGTGTACACATAGTAGCGTAGCTGCGCAGCTACTTCCCGAATGGCCGGGAAGGGAACGGACCAAGCCGCAGAGCTCTCCGGTCAACAATTCCCCGTTCGCTCCTCTCTCTCTCTCTAGCACTAGGTCTCGCTAGGTAAAACTTAACGACCATCCAGATTCGCCATTTCGCGAGAGAGGAGCAAGCAAGTAAGAGAGAGAGAGAGAAAAGGCACGTGTGTGTTTATATATATGTGCATCGTGTTGCAACTATCCAGGAACTGCATCGCACCGACTATGTGTAACGACATAACGAGTCGTCTACATGGGGTTAATTCAAACTACTCTCGACGCTAGCGTATACAACCAAACGCGAGGTTTCCTCAGCGCGTCGGAGAATCGAGTTCGTGCTGTGGATATGAAATCAGCTCCGAAGAATCCAAACTCTCTCGTCTACATCTGTGTGTATATATATACATGTACGTTTGTACGTGAGCGCCTATACGCGTGTTGCAGGGCGATGATCGGACATTTCCCTTTGCTGGTTTCTCTCAACCCTCTGCTTTCCTCCCCTTATATACTTCAGCTTCGATTGTGGACCAACGTTATACCCATATGTCTATATATATACACATACATACGCGTGCATAGCCTCGGGCGGTCTCCTTTTAAACTTACCGTGCCACGCTCTAATTTATTTTCAAGCGGGAAATATGGCGAGTACGCTGAAGGAATCGACGCCTCGAGCGCCGAGAATATGTAGTCCGACTATGTGTGCACCCCGAAACCTGAATTCATGTACTGTCGCACCGACGATAGAGAGAGAGAGAGAGAGAGAGAGAGAACCGAAGGAGTACGATCGAAAAGCTATTTCGTGGGACCGGATTGTGTGTATGCGTTGCTTGATATTGCGAAAGTGGGGAGAGACAAAAATTGCATTAGTAGAAGAAGAACGATGATATGTTTGCGAGGGAAAAAAGAACAATTTAGGTTACAGTAAAATTATTTTGGGGACGTTTTATAATTTCGAATTGATTGACAATACAGATTTGTATATGTTAGATTTTTTCGTTACATCGGTGCGAAAGTTGTAATAATTTAACTGTTACAAAAATTCATAAAACGAGCGTAATAAGTTATAGTAATTTAATACTTAATTAGTTAATTATCGGTAAATCATAAAAAAATTAAACCATACGTTAATTAAAAACGTGTTTCCTATCGTAAGTATATAATCCATGAATATAAGTTAATTAAATTTAAAAAAAACTTAAATCACGCTAAGAGAAGCTATAGGCCTTGGTGTAGTAGGTAAGGATTAAAATCAGTGAAATAATTTTGATTTTGATTCACCTCGAGCTGTGTGAGTGTGAGTGTGTGTGTATACAAATATATATGCACATTTGTATATCCCTTACAATTGTAAAAGAAATTGAATAGAAGCCAAGCGCACGTAATGTCTGGGAGCGGCAGTTAGAAAAATGTCATTTCGAAAAGAACACATTCAAAGTTTCAATCTCGTATGCCGACAGAACGTCGCAGTTGTTCCGCCCAAACGACTGTAACTTCGTCAATTCGTCCGAATTTCGACATCTGGCGTGTGGTGTGGGATGTCCGCAATATTCCTTTAGAGTTAGAAACGTTAAAAAAAAAGGTCAATAAAGCCAATCGATTTTTGGGAAGCGTCACCTTTGTATAACTCCTTAAATTCAATTTCACTGATATACTCTTCCTTGACTGACTTCGAAATGAAAGTTCGTTGCGGTAGTTAGATAGTCAAAGTTATGAACTTTTTCTCATATTTCATTTTCTGGTTACACTTTAAATAATACGTTTTTCTTGATTAAATTGAATAAAAAAAATATTCAGTTCATATCAATATTAAACCATACCTTTTGATTTTTGACAAAGATAATTTTATATCGAAGACATATTTTTAACAAAACATACAAATTTTAAAATATTGTAAAATAAAAATATAAAACAGAAAATAAAAATAAAAAAGTAAAATGAGAAGAAGTCAATGTACAATCTTAAATAATAAGTAGAGAATATACGTGAATTTAGATAGATTCCGAGACTTCTTTAAAAAGTGTCATAATTAGTAAAGATTAAGTAAATATCAAAGTACCTTTGGCAATATTTTTAGTAGTAATTTGACGGGGGATTGTAAGCTTTAACAATATCTGTTTGCACTGTTTTGTCTGTCTTTCGCATGCGCACACGGCACCCTCAAGCACCGGTTTGTTGATATTTACTTACCGTCTCATTTTCTTAACATTGTTATTCTTTTTCCAAATAATTCACCCAATATCTCTCTTTACTAAACTTTAAGTAATCGTATTCTGTTGATTTTATTAATATTAAATTAGTTTTTAATAATTTTATGCACAATGTTCGATATTTAAAAACTGCGTTTTGATGAAAAATTTAATAAGGACGTGGTTCACATTTTATTGGATTTTTCTTCTATCAGAAAAAAATAACATTTATTAAAAGTAGTCCGGTAACTACGACTATTTATAATAAAAACTGTACAATAAAAGAAAGGGATACGCAATCTAAAAACTTTTTTCAGAAGTTTAATGGAAGGTAGCAAGTCTTCACTAATTAATGACATTTAGTAGTACGCAGAAAAAAGAAATTTCTAAAAATTCAATTTCTTTATTAAAGAGCTTAAAAGCTTTTTCTATCGCTTAACAGAACCTATTTTATGCAATGATTCAGTTTTTCCATACAGATAACCTACGTCAGTTACCATTGTCAACGACTATCATGCAAAACTGGAGAGCTGCGGGCGAGAGAAATTAATTTGACTAACTGCCTTCCATCGCTATTAAGGCACACACCTACCGCACCGTACGAGGAATCATTTGATTTTCAGATGTAGGCAGACAAAGAGGTCGGTGGTCGGCCGGCCGGTACGGCACCGCTCATTCGATCGGAACTTCAAACACAAGACTAAAGCAAATCCTCGCTCTCTCTCTCTCCTTCTCCCTCTCTCTATATATCTCTCTCCTATTCTATCTCCTTCTCTCTATACCCTTTCTCTTATTCTCGTCCTCTTGCTATCCTTCCCTCTCAGTCTATTCCTCTCTAACCAACTTCGTCATCCTCTCAACGTAAACTAAGTACTCGTACGGACTAGGCGCAAATCCGCTTATAAAGAAAGCATGTAACATACTCTATTCTCATGCAATTTTGTTGTACAGTAAGCGACTATCAGCTATTGCCAATATTTCGAATATTCAAACCAGTGTATCAGTGAAGTATAACTTAGAGGAACCTTGGAACTTATATAATTATTATTAACCCTTAGGCTGCCGGGATTTTTATATAAAAATAATTTTTTTTTCTCAAAACATTTTCACGTAACCATGTCTACTATTATGACATCAGTCGAGGGGCTTATGTAGAGCCACTAAAGTGGCTTTCCCGGCAGTCTAAAATTGAACGTGCAAATTATATTTCCGTTTTATTTTGTGCTATACCAAAACTGCTAGCTTATACCCGTAGCTATAACCGTATGAACGCTGAATTAATTTATCTAGAAATGTAAGTTTACTTTTCATTTCACTGAGCTCTTAACTTGACAAGGATACAATAGATTCGAAGATTGTACAGTATTACATTTGAATTTTCGTAATAAGATAATGCTTACTTAGCATTTTTTCATATTATTACTTAAACACTAAAATAACTTCTTTTCCTGTCCATTCCTCATTATAGGTGTATCTTTGCTCTACAGCGTGTTTTTGAAATAATCTCCTTTTAATAAATCGCCAATACAGATGAGGTCTAAAGAGCAAGCTTTACAGCAAGCTTTACTTTTTTTTACAGTTAAACCGAATTTAAATCTGTGCTAATCTAAATCAATAAAATTTTTCTAGCTTACTCGTTTGAAATCAATACTCTTAATAAACATTGTATCTACAAATTGCAAGTTTTTAGCACGCGAAGAGATTCGATACCTTGTTTTATCTAAATTTTAACAAAGCTAAAAGTGAAGTTTCTAAAAAACCCCAAAGTTTGGACTTTTGATGAAATCTTTTATTCATCAGCGATATGATAGAGCATACTTTAGTACGCGCGTTGCTATACTTTGTTCTATGGCTGTGGGAGAAAGGATAGATCTCAGGTGCACCCAGAGATGCGTTAAGAAGAACCGAGCTGAAATACGATACTCCGCACAAGGTGTTCGGAATTATCGACTTGGAAATTATGGCCTTCAAAAATACCATCATGTTTTACTTTTGATATCCAAACCCTTTCCCATCCAACAGCCTGTTAAAAAATATTCAAGTTTTAGAGATAGTTTATGTTATATTTATGCATATATGGCTTAACTATTTACGATTTTCATGATTTAAACTAATCAGTTTACATGTAACGATGAAACGTCCTACATGCGCACATAACGTACTTATTAAATATTTGTGTTGACAGGATGAGTGGGGAAGAGAGAGAAGTTATATATATTGTATATACTCTCTAAAGTTGAATTAGTAAAAAAAACACTACAGATTAGTTAAAATTACTCGACTGAAACATTAGTTATTATTCATTATTGTTTCAGTCAACTTTTGTATTTTTCTTTTTTACTAATTCATCTTTAAAGACTATATATATTTATATATGATACGCAAAATCGAGTTTTATATTAAATTGCATCGTTTTAAGTATTAACATTGAACGTCACACCTCGCATGTAACGCCATAAAAGTGTAAAAATTAAATTCGAATAATAAAAATGAAATGTTCCAAAAATTCTCCTCTAAAATAGTGGTGAAACTCTGGTTAAAAACAATACCAATAAAACAACTTAAAATTTCCTCTTTACTGGATATATTTTTTCTTACTTATCAATTTGTTAAAGCGATCCGACGACGCGTTAGTGCTTATATTATTAGCGTATATATTTATATTATGGCTTGAAGGCGGTTTTCTCGACGTTCTTGAATAAATCATTTAGTATATTTTTATATTCAGTGATATTTATTATTCAATATTGATGAAAACGAGTCAAGAATTAATGCCATATTTTTTTTTATTATTCCAAGAAAATGCCTGTAAAAATTATTTTTAGTTTTGTAGAATAGTAAAACAAGTTCATCCACAATAATTTGGTTTAAAGAAAATTTATTTTGAACTTTTTACATCCTCAATTATTTTAATAAGTGCTTATATCAGAAACTTTTAAATTAAAAATAACTTAATCGTGCTAGTAACCTCAAAAAAATAAATAAATAAATAAAATTATAAAAACCAATACATGCGATGCGTGTTGAATGTATGTTTGTGAAATGCCACTGAGGCCAAAATCACCTGAAAAAATAAAATACCATTTTTTTGGTTTTTTTTGTTGTTAATTTTGCTAATTTACATGGTTTTTTGCATAAAAAATACTTGATCAAAAAATTTAAAAAATCCAGAGCTCTGTGCCATAGCTGGGCCTATTACAAATAATTTGCACTTTACCTCATAATATTTTATTTTATTTTTTCAGGTGATTTTGGCCTCAGTGGCCTATAGGTGTAAGACCCCCTTAAAAATAACATTTTTGACAATCTTTATTGATGATTCTTTTTATTGAAAATCATCAAAAACGTTTTGCGTTACTAAATATTTCATCGCAGTTATTTAGTTTTCAATAGGTGAGTTATTGAAAATATTCAAGCTTTTCATTCGCAGATCAATGGGTTAATTTTTGTCAGTTTAATGTTTCCCTGAATTCGAGGAAATGTTACCGGTGAATGAGAGGCTTATATTTATAAAGCATTTCAAGCTAAAAAAAATATTTTGCTTTTCTGCTATTCAATATCAAATTCAATTCGTCAGATACATTTCAATAGATTGGTAATTAAATAAAACTTTATGTGTTGAATTCTTTTCAAGAACAAACACTAACATCTACGATTACTAGACCAGATTAGATTACAATTTTTTTTTTTCATATCTATTTTACGGACTACACCTAAATATCACAATTTATACATTCATACATTGAATTGCATTGTATGGCTCTCTATTGCCGATATTATAAACAAATTGCACCCATAGACGCGTTTTGACGGGCTTCAAACTGAGATTAATCGAGCAAACGATTCAACGACCGTAAGCGTAGCCCTTACAATCTTTTCATGTTTTATTTGTTAAGAGGGATAACATGAAAAAGAAATTTAATTTATTATTCAAAAATCGGAATCTTTCTATAAATCCATGGATTTCCAATTTGTTCTTCACTTCAATAGTATATCAGAGGTAAGTTGATAATTCTTTGGCTTACAGGCACAATCAGATAAAGTCCATTTTTCGAGTTTCCGAGAAATACAAAATTCGAGGTTATATCGATTTTGAAAAAGAGTCGACTCATCCGGTTATGCCTCTAAGCCACAGAATTAATTTGATATGTAAGATTTATTATTAATTGAGCATCCGACTTACGACAAGGTCTATCCTAGTTATTGATTGAACTACTTGTGTTGAATAATTAAGATATACTCAAGACATGGCGACAATGAACCATTATTATATTATTTATAGTATTCTATATTATATGCGTCATTAATTAAATTTTTGTCTGCTGTTTAGCTAAGATTATATAGATGTAAATCAATATACTTTATATTTTATTTATACTTTATCAAAATTTGCAACGTTTAGAGAGAAATATCAAGTGGTTTCCTATTTGACTCTCTTCCTTGTATTTTCTATTATATACGAGAAAAACTGATACTCCATAAACACTTCTCGAAAAATCTCAGTGCTTACTTCTTGACTCTCCACCCTATGATCTTGTGATATGCACATAGATAAAACCTCATATGATTCTCGGCTTGACTGCTTCCGGTGAACAAGCAGCTCCCACGCTGCACATCTATATAACCGACAAGAGGATTTCTCTCTTTATCTCTTTCTTACTCTTTCTCTCGGTCTGTCTTTCCCTGGCTATTTCTAAATAAGAAATATGCCATATATAATTAGAGGAAATAATTGTCGCGTACCGCCACGAAGCGTCTCTGGCATTTTGCGCGGCATTTTATCGGAAAAAGATAGGGTGCGTCGTTTCGCATAGTTGCCGAATAGTTCTCGTCGCCGCTCACACAGCAAGCTCACTAATACCTACTAAATTATTTCAGAATCTTCGAATTCAAGAGGGAGAGTGGGAGCGCGAGAAAGTGGGGGAAGAGAAGAGGGGAGCTTGTAAGGGAGGAAGGAAGGGAGGGATGGAAATGGGGACGGAGGGATTTAAAGAGAGGCAAAGAACCTGTGAATTGAAGTACGAGGTATGAATTATATGTGGTGGCGGAATAGTGACAGCAGGGAAGAAAATTCAGAATACTTTAGATATGTGATGTGCACACGGTGAGGCACAGAGTCGCATAATGTCAGCGTGTCAGCGATAATAGGAAAAAAGAACGAAATTTGGATTATGATTCATTGACCTCATTCCACAATTTTTATAGGGGGTTATATTTCAGAAATATTGAATATTGATTATCCATTACTTCAGTAACAGCTGATTTTGTTTTTTACCTAACAATATTTTTAGTAGATGCATCAAACTCACTAGAAAAGTGTACAACCTGCTACTCAGGGATTTTCCTTAAACTTTGAAATAGGTTTTTGAATGTAAAAACACGACGAAAGCTACAAAAGTTAAACTCTATTGTTTGAAAAAATAAAAGTTTTGACATTTTTAGCTTTATTTAAAAAAAAGTCTTTAAAAATCGTCCTCTTAAAACAGTAACCACTTCATTTTGCAAATTCTTAAATATTATTTAAACGTAGAAAATAAATATAAATAAAGTTAGCTTTTATTTGATTCGTCCAGAATTAAAAAATGATACTTCCTTCCAAAGTTATAAAAGTTTAAAATAAAACATCAAAAATGCACATAAAATGTCGTGGCAGTCAGTCAATTTTAGGCATTGATCAGTGCATTTTTATACTTTATTTAAAACTTTTATAACTTTGAAAGAAATCAGCATTTTTAATTCTGCATAAATCAAATAAAATTAAGCTAAAAATACCCAGCACAACAGTGTTTTTTTAGCGTTAATGTCTAAGTTTTCTTCATATCTCTACCACCAAAAACCTATCCGAAAGTTTAAACAAATTCCCTGATTCGCAAATATTACACTATATTAAAATGTTGAGTTCTGATTGTAAAAGAAAAATACTGATATTTTCATTCAACCTACGTATCGTTCATTTCACAGATGACGAATTAATTTCATTCCCGCTTTTTACGCAACTGACATTTGAGAGACGCGCATATAAAACCAACAATATATATATATATATAACATTCCTGCGCGCACTCTTTGCACGAGCGAATCGTTCCCGTAATGAAAGTTTTGTCGCATCAATGCGTCTGGGACGTATATATTCAGCCACTCCTACGAGCGAGCACGTCTTTATGAGTGCACGCTTCGTGGGTATAATTAAACCCCGCCGGCAGCTGATGACACGCGGCCAGCCACGTGCCTATATACATGTTTCGTATTTAATACATTTCGTCGCGTTATAAAAAGTCACGGAGCCATTGAAACGCGTACGGGTAAAAGTAGGGAGATACATATATATATATATATATATATAAGATAACGAGAGAAACATCGAAGGAGATATAGATTTTTGCGTGATGCCAGCGTCGTAAAAAGTAATGATTTACGTGCGCGTCTTACACTCTGTCTATTCAACGATTAATTAATGTGGCTTGCTTATTACATTCAGATATTCTAGTTCGATATTATTTCAGTTTCACCTACGTATTTTTGTTATTCGTACCTTTGATTTTACCGTTCAATTCGCCATTTCCACATATATACATCTATATGTATTGTTATACGCGAGAATTCGCGGGCATGTGATATTCGACAGGCGCGGCTTACATTTATGCATAGCTGGCATATTTTGGGATATGCAAAAGTAAATGCGGCAAACCTAAAGTGCACGAATGCGAAGCAGCTATTTCGCATCGTTAAAACACATGCCATTTCCGTTATGCGCGCGCGCGCGCACAGTCGGCAGCTAGCTACATGCCTTTGCTATATAGGCACAGTCGACGATGATCCAACGGATTACACGCGTGAGAAAGAGTTTCTCTTTGCCTAAACAACTAGACTCACTATATGCGTGTATTTGGGTTCGCGATAATAATGGTAAAAAGAGCGGATAGAGTAAGTATTTTGCTCGCAGAAAAAAATATAAACGACTTTCGTCATAGTATCGAGTTAATGACGAGTGTCTCTCTCTCTCTTTTTAGCGGGTAATTAAAATAAATTTTTATCTTTTAAAGTACATTAACCGAATTGAGAATTATGAGGTCTACGCGATATATGTATATAGCTGAAAAATGAGGTCGACACTTTTTGTTGTCGCGCTGCTGTAACGTACTTGCTAAATAAATTCAGGCGCGCACACGCGCAATTTATACAGAGAAACGCATGGCGCCTCCCTCTGCCTCGGAAAATTTACATACTAAATTAAGTTTAACGTCGATGTTTTTTAAAAGGTGGCTCGCAAATTTTTTACTATAGGGAAAATATTTCTGCGGCCTCGCGGATTCCCGAAGTTCTTTTAATTCAGTAAAAATAAGTGAAAACTGCATCAGCTGGATAAACCTAGTCAAAGAGGCAGAGAATTCTCTAGAGTTTCACAAATCCGCATTAAATTCATTTTATTCTTGCTTTCGGATGTCAACCAAACACATAGACTGTAGATCCGACATCTTATAAATATGGGAATATGCTAAAACTTGTATTTTTCCGGCATAAAAGGGTGAAAACTATTTCTCATTTTTAAAAAGAATATAAACTATCTTTTATATTATAATGATGAATATATTGCTTTGAAATTGATTAAAGACAAAGATAAAATACAGGGCTCAAGATAGTATACATATTTGGCGTTGTAAAGAACACCCGATTTTGCCATCGGCATGCATACAAACCTTTTTTCGAAAATCAAATTTTCTATGTATACATCCAAACTCTAGAAAATATCGAAAAATGTCGTTATCTGAGTTTTAAATCTTGTCATCCTTTGAAGCTTCGTTTCTGATAAAAAACACTGGTTCAG
This sequence comes from Torymus tubicola, assembly GCA_035583055.1. Taxonomy (NCBI): domain Eukaryota; kingdom Metazoa; phylum Arthropoda; class Insecta; order Hymenoptera; family Torymidae; genus Torymus; species Torymus tubicola. Next base: position 6,577,735 of record JAWWEQ010000055.1, on the reverse strand, counting down.
AATAAAAAAATAAAATCACTCTTTCGAACGTTTCAACGGCTAACGAGTCTCTACCTAGCGATATATACATATATATATAAATGTTGAAATCTCCTCTCAAAACTGACCCTCACTATTCACAATTGTCCAAACGAACTTGTCCGCCTCTACGTTGAACGGCAAAAAATCTGGACTTTTTAAAAATCTGCGTCTTTGCTCTGCGCACACACAGAGAAAATTGTCTTGGCGTTCACGTATATAACGTACAGCATATATATACGGGGAGAAAAGAAAAAGAGCGCGCGGGAGCACAGACAGAGAGTTCGTCCTCTCTGAGGTCACGAACCGCCTTCTTGCGCATATAACGTATTTACCGGAAATGAGAGCAGCGCGCCGTGACGGCCGCTCTCTTATACGCGCACACGCACGCACGATTGTACTTCTTTTCCCATGCCCCGCGCGAACGACGAACGCTCGTATACTTATGTATATATATATATATATATATGTATACGTTCTTCCGTCTCCATTCTATCCTTGCGGATCTTGCGCGCCTCTCCAATTATCGCTGCTCGTACGCGCCGAGGGAGAGGTATAAGGTAGGGAAAGAGAGAGGGAGATGAGGAGTCGGTAATCTAATTCACAGAGCATTAGAGAGGCGCTCGCTTGAGGCGCAGGTGGCGGCAGGTGCGTATATAGCTGGTGTGTGCCGGCTGTCGCGTGGCGGCGCGGCGCAGGTTGGCTGCGGACTTTTAAATGAATCGGGACGATGGCTTGAGACGCTACGGCAAGTGTTTCTTTCGTGAGAATGACGTGTAAGGACAACAGGATATTTTTTGTGGGGAGTTCACAAATGGTATTTACTTGCTTGGGCGTTATGAAAGATTACTTGCAATATACGTCATTGCGATATTATGTGAGCACATTTTTTTTTTCATTATCTGGAAGGTTTTTTTAAAGAGAATTTCATATTGTCGTTGTGAAAAATGTTTGGGTTCAATGCAGTGTACAAAGCCATAAAAAATAATTTAGTAAATATCTATTGCAAAAATGTTTTGACAGTAAAACAGAAGATTTAATTAAATTATGTCGGGCGGCTACAAAGTTTTTATTAAAAATTGGACAATAACATTAACTGTATATATATAGACTTGTGATGTGACGTATAGAAATAATAATAATAGATATTCCCAGAAGTTGTTACTAAAATGTTGATTTTTTCCATAAAAGCCTATTAAACAAATTTTTTGATAAAAGAAAACTCATACTTTTAGTGAATATTTTTCATTTTGGTCACTTAGCACATAAAATGACATTTCGTTATTGAATTTTGAACATGTAGTTCAAAATGATAACTAAGACAATCTTAATGGATATTGTAATACTCTTGTAAGCTAGAAAGCACGAATTATTAAGTTTGAGAAAGTTTTGATGTAGTTACTAGGGCAAAGCTGACAGATGAAAAGTAAGGTAATAATAAGACGAAGCCAACTTTATATTAAATTAGTAACTCTTTTTTTATATTTTTATATCTACAAACTGTTATACAACTTAAAATTGTAGTATATTAATTTTCAGAGTGCAGAGAATTATTCGGTTGTGTCTATCTTTTGAAATAGAAATAGAAGTTATGTAGAAACTTCGGTGAAGAATTTGTACGAGTAGTATACTGTTAAAATCTTTTAACGATCGGCAAATTTACTTTGTAGCGGAAAAATTTCATAATTATATTATGTTTAAACATCAAACAAACTTATATGTCGCTTATACTTTGATAACAGCTTTCTAATAAATCAATTGTTAACTTTTCGCAATATCAACAATGTTATTAGGTTACGTAAACTTTGTATTATACTGAGTAATAATAACAAAGTGTTAATTAACGTTATTTTAGCCATTAAAATATTGCACTTAGTCTTATAACGAAATTTAAAAATGTGGACAAATTTAGATGGCACTATCGTTTACGTGCCTTTGCACCGTCTGTGAAAAGGTTACGTCACAGTACAGTAGACTTAGCCTGCTTGTGTGTGACTCTAGTCAAGAAATGCCTGCCGGTGTATTTTAAGCTCAACCCTGCGTTCATGTAAATCTATACTTCCAATTACTCAGCAATGTGGCACTTAACTGCACTTTGCTGTCAATCAATATATTTCTGGTAATAATATCGTTTTCGATCGATATTCTTTGCTCACTTGTTATTGAACACCAATATTTACGGTATTGATTTTTTATTTCGTGTGTTCAAATTATTTTTAAATTACAAACAAAATCGCGGATGTAGTACGTGTATAACTGATTTATTATTCTAATGATATTTTTTTTCATCATATTGTATTTTCATTAAAGTACTTTCATTTTATTATAATGTATTTTACTCTAAAACAAAAATCATATGTCTCTCTTTCTCTTTCTCTTTGTCTTTTTTTTGGACCATCTCTCTCTCTCTCTTTAGACTGTGCATTCCGTGAAGCGAGCCTGAGAGGGAAAGCGAACGCCGAGCTATCATGCACGTTCAATTGGCGGACAAACATCCGCGTAAACGCGCGACCTTATCAAACGCTTCGTGAGCGATTTCACGCTTTTGCGCTCGTAAAAGTAAATGCAAGAGCGCAGGTCGACATAATGCGTGCAAGCTCGAGCGGTAAATTCTCCCTATCGCATGTTTTTCATTGGCTTTGCTCGTGCATTTGTTTACATGCATAACAATTCGACTAGTGTGCGATATGGGGTTGAATTTCCGTATGAATCGTATAGAGAAATTAACGAATCTTTTGTGGAATGATTGATGTGGTCAATCGAGAACTGTTAAATGAATATTATTGATTACGGCAGCTACAATGTGGGCGTTGTATAGAAGTTTTCATTTATTTTATCAGTCGGTTCTTCAAGTTTTTACATACGAATCATATATAGTATCTAACTTTATTACTTGTTTTTACATTAAGAAATGTTTCATTGTACAGATTATTTATCAGAATATAAACAACCTTTTAAAGGTAATAGCTTTGTTAGTAAGTCATTAACTTTATAATATCGAATTTATAAGCTATCCAGAATTTACTCTATCTATCATATAACAAACTTAAAAAGAGAATAAAATGATCTGTTTTATATATGGCAATAACAAGAATTCATATTCCATTTTTTGTAAAATTAGCCGCTGATAAATTTTGTGATTAAAAAAAATATTCCATAGTTTTTATTTCATGCATTTAATGCAATACTACTTTCCATTCCATAATGATTAAATCAACTGAAGTATGACACAGAACACTTGATACAAAATCATTTATATTACAAAAGTATATTTTATATTCAGTATTACATATAATTTAATACTTTCCATATCGATTATCAAACTGTTGTGTTGCATACGACATAAAAATAAATAATTTGTTGTTTTTAAAATTAGTAAAACATTATATTGTATTTCAATTAAATTGCATAATGATACATGAAGAGGCTTTCGTCACGGACAATAAAATTATTGTCGTTATGCTTGTGCATTTATAAAATATACGTAAACAAACATTTATTTTATTAGCCTTATTTAAAACAGACCGTACACGACTTATTTTGATTACTATAAGTAAAAAAAATTAATATATGTAGTAAAAATATATGACATGCAAATTTTTACATTCCATAATGTTACGTCAACGTTATCGACTGGCATGGACATAATTGTTCGTGATTCTTTATGGAAATAAAGTAATTAATTCTTTAACATTATTTCACGCGGAAAATAATTGTTGAACGTTTGACTCTCTCTCTCCCTTTATTACACTAAAAATATATTTTTAAACATAATGGATTTTACAATGAACTTTTTCTATATATTTCAATAATTAATAAAAAGAAAGACTTTAAAATCACGAAGAACTGCTGTTTTATAGATATCAAATGTAACTAAAAATTAAAAACAAAACGATCAAAATAACGAAAGAATTTCTGTGTTTTGCTTTTACAAAGGGATCTAGCAAATTTCCGCTTTTCAGCGCGCGCCGCACCCTTCTATATATACACTCTATATGTATATATACCTCAATGTGCAAGTTGGATGCAATGCTGGTGCGAAAAACTGCTTCAATTAATAACATAGTCACAGTAGTGCCGTGCGCGTTCACGCGTTCCAGCCCCCAATTGATAGATTTTGTTTGCTGGGCAATCGTAAAAGAGGAGGCACTTTAAGTCCAATAGAAGAGGTAGCGATGCACACGATCGCTCGTTATGAATGACGAATGGAGAGTTGTGAATGTGTATGCGTGAGTGAGAGGGCTAACAAGAGTAAATGTGTGTGTATTTTAGATGTGTAACACTTTGGTTAAAGTATACGCGGAATGTTTTCAAAGTGCGTGCAAAGGAGTAAGGAATGCAACGTGGTGTATATATATATATAGGTATTATCACCAGTGGAATCTTGGCTTTAGCGGTTTGATGAGTTATAGCCTCGCGCTCATTAGAAGGATTATTTATGTCACAGGTTTCGGCCACGTTTAGATTGGTTTAGCGAAATTCGTTTTCCCAACTACTTTATGTTTAATTAATGACCAAACAATACTTTATATTCGAATTCGTATATATAAGGGAAATTTGCATTGAATTTTCAGAGTCGTTTGTGCTTTGAAATTGCAAATGAGAAAAGCTACAAAGAGTCGTTCGTGTGCAGTATTCGTCTATAGTAAACGGTGCCAGTGCTATAGTAATTGGAGCGCTAGTTCAACGACAGCAGGTGCAAGGTCATAAAGCGATTATAGCAACATTTAATAATTTCACCTGATACCAGTATATATACTGTTCTTTGTTTTTGTATGAAAGAATAAGTTCAGCATTAGTTCAAGTTCACGAGCATAATACACAAATATGTAATTGTTTTTTTTAACCACCCCATATGTATGACATGTAAAGTTAATTCAACGATTTACTGGAAAAGAAAAAGTTGATTTCACTCCAAATATGAATGTTGTATCTCTTAGGATTGTTCCTCTTTAAGAGTCAACGTAAACGTCTATAAGAGTTTAAAAAGTTTAGAATGTTTAATGTGCACGCAGTTGCCGACGTCTTGCTAACAACGCTAGACCACTCCTGGCTCAAGTTTTAGACGCGCACGTGCAGCATTGTCTACTATATACTAAACTCGAGTTGAAATAAACTCAACAAATAATGTACCCTTGCACGCGAATGGCATACTTCTTACGCTTCTCTCATTTAAAAAAAGAAACAGAGAAAAAAAAGAGACATACAGGAGACTTGAACTTTCTCCGAGTTTCTGCTCGAAATTGAAACGTTACACTACGTCAGTATAAACATTCACTTTGAATAATTCACGCGATCCTGGAAACTTTAACGTGAACAATACTCCTCGACTATGTGATGCGTTCAGAGAGCGAAATATTCTCAAGTGTAAAGCATCAAAGAAGAAGAACACGCACTGATCTTTCTCCTATATCCCTCTTTTCGTTCCTCTCTTTCACCTCGTTTATTCTCTGCTTCGAGCAAACATCAATTATGCTCTTTTTCGCACGGAGCAAAAGACACTATATACTCGGATCACTCACCTTCGACACCGGGTGGTTGCAGAAATCCAAGGACGGAGACGATGACTAGGGCGAATCGAGCACAGCAGACAAACAACGGCGACGGTAGCTTCCTCTTCACCTCGCCCATTTTCACGTTCAGGTGACACGCTGGTAGGCCGGACTTTCGGTCTCAAGCACACGCGCAAGCTTTCACTCGCGGTTGTTGACGACACCGATCCCTTATATCTCTCTCTCTCTCTTTCTTTTTTTATCTCTATATACTTCGGTGCGTGTATCACGGACGGGGGTTGTATACACACAAACACATATACACACAGACACAAACGCGGGCACATACACTCCTTCGATCAACTATATATATATCTATCTATGTGCGTGTTATGGTTATTCCTTTAATTGCGAGGTCATTCTCGTTTTGACATTTCCACGTCGTCCCGTCGTCCCGTCGTCGAAATCAACGAGGCGGGTGCGAACGAACTCCACACTATTACTTCCACACCACTTCCTCACTTCGACGAATTGCTATAAACCGTGCGACAATTTCATGTCCGTGGAGGGGCGTTTCGCCGGGAAAGTTCACCACTCGCTCGCGCGCACGTGCGTGTGAGGATGCGAGGCACTCCCCCCACTATATAACCCGTTCGTTTCTATGTCCTCACGACGTGTATGTATATATATACATACGCGCGTGCGTGCGAAAAAGAGATAGATAGAGAGAGAGAGAGGGAGATAGGAAAAGAAGCAACCTATACAACACTGCTGCACGCACGCACACGACTGCACGCGCACACGTCGCGGATAGCACGAGGAGGCCCTCCGTGTGTGCAGCGCGCACCGCGGACTCGGCGATACTGAGGCGCCGCGCGCGCTATACTCGTGCGATGCATCTGGCCTCCTCCTCACTCTCTCTCTCTCTCTCTCTTTCACTCCCTCATTCGCGTATATACTGGTGCCGCGGTGAGAGAGGCGCGTGCGCGCGCAAACCCCCGGCGCCACTATACCACTGCTGCTGGTGCTGCTGCCGCCGCCGCCGCCGTCGGTATATAGACTCTACCGCCGTGCACCTGTCGCTCCCGAGAATTCGAAACGTTGCGCGCGCTCGCGATCGCGTCGCTCGATGTGTATATGTATATATATATATATATATATATATATATATAGAAGAGTGGGTGGAAGAGAGAGAGAGAGAGAAGAATAGCCTCCGCCAGTTTTCTGAATACCCCCGTACAGCCGGACACTTGCATTGGGGGACGGTGGGGGGATATATACCGAATTGAATTTTGCGTTTGAATTTCGGGAATTTATGAGCGCGGAAGGAGGCACGGGGCAACTTTTATTGTTTTCGGGAGGGTATAACTCGCTCTCTCTCTCACTCTCGTGCTATGCGCGAGACCTAGCGCCGGCCAGGGATATAGATTGTATTTATAGCTAACCGGGCTTTCGTTAGTTGAGCACAGAGCGGTTTGCAAAGAGGTCTCTCTCTCTCTATGTGCGTTGCTGCTACTGCTGTGCTGCACACGCGTGTGGATATTACCAGTAGCAAAGAGGGGGGGAGGGGGAGGAGAGGGAATATATCGACGTTGTGGCTTTGCAACACAATCGCGGCCGGCCGAACTTGTTTGCGGGGGAGGGAAGTGGAGAGGAGCAAGTTGGACCGCTGGATTTCGCAAGATGAGAAATGACCAATGCGTGTGGTATATATATATATATATATGAATTGGGCTCGAGTAATTTTTTCGACAATTTTTACAGAGACACTTGGATTAGATTTTTTCGTTTTTTTTTGGAAAACGAATGGGGTTTATGATGTAGAGAGGAATAATCAAATGATGTATGGGAATCGAAAACTGTATTTTCGAGTATTTTCAGAAAATTATATTTATATATAATATATCTATATATTATAATTCATATCATATTGCAATGAAAAAAATTTATTTGAAAAAGTGTTCTCCATCGTAATATTTGGAACTGCTGGTCATAAGTATGGATTATTTTTGTTATAATAAAAATGAATATTAATGTAGCATGCCATATACGTATAAATTATACAGTTTTATCGTATCATTTTTTTGACATTTACTTACAAAACCATCATAAGTAAAATCATCATTTAAACATATAAAATTTTTTTTTCAAATTCACTTATACATGTTATCGTTTTAAATAAACGCTACTTTGAAGCGCGACGTAGATTACCAAGAAATGTCAAGCTCACAAATAAGAAATTGTTCTATAACCCGCTTACGTGCTCTTAATTTCCACAAGAATCTTTTCGTCGAATTGCATCGACTTGATGTTATACACCTCATGCATCTCACGATATTTATATATAGCGTGTACTGTGCAACCGGGAGTAGCGCGTATTTTATTTAAAAAGACATGATTACACAGCCACACGAAAATAATCCGATATATTTCCCGAAATTTATACTACTTTTTTTCGAGGTCACTGTTGCCCAGTGAATTCGAATTAAAATTTCCTTCCTGAAAAATAATTTAAAATGTTCTAAAAGTAGAACCAGTGACCTATATATTTTATATGAAATTTTAACATAATCAGTTTACAAGACTTACGAACAAAATTACAAATTTTGGAATGTCACCAAGAGTAAAATGAAGAAAAAAATTCATTTATCGTCAATGGGTATGTAGACATCAATAAAGTGAAAATAAAAACGCTTGCATATAGCTATGTTGTTCTTAAAAAAATAACAGTTGTTCACGCGTGGTAGCGATGGTAATAGAAAGAAACAGAGAGTCTATTATACGTCCCATACAAACGTTGGTCGAATCGCCCAAGATAGTGCATAAGCTGTGGATATCTATATATGATACTACTTACCCTTCCTGCTTGTTCGTGTCTCGCACTATATATATACGCCTTGAGAGCGGGTTCATTATTGAAGGGGATTACAAGCACGATATCGATGACGTGGAGTCTATCCATACGGTGCCTGAAGTGCGTCTTTCTGACTTATGTAAGTATTCATATTCTTCATATCTGTCGATTTTTGTATAATATTAAGCGTTGGGTTGACGATTTGTTGATGGTTGGTTGGGTACGGGTGGATGTGAGTAAAGAGTCATATGCATTTTTAATAATAAATCTATTTACCAGTAAAAAAATTATTCGGTGCTCAATGTTTAAGAAAAGTCGTTCACACTGAATTTTTTTACATTAATATTCTCTCCTCTTATTAAATCGTTATTACTCCCTTAAATCTAAAAGCTGCTTTTGATTACGTCAACGCTAACATTCTTTTAGATGATCTTTTTGAACATGAACATTCTCTTTAACATTTGTATGTTCGATTACACAGGTCAATTTTTCATATAATTTGAAACATTACGAAGAGGAGATTCTCTGAAAATGAGAATCAATTTAATCTGAAAACGATGAAAAAAGTAAAGGAAAAAATTTCCCACCTCAATTACTTAGCAATACAATTCGAACTTCGAACTTAATAGTATTGTTTTGATGGCCTAAACTTCAGCAGCATCTGATCAAAGACATAGACGGTTTAAAAAGAAAAAAGCTATTAAAATTCAAAAAAGCGACAAAAAACAGCTGATATGGGGAATCCGGCTTCAAGCCTTTAAATTGCAGGCAATTTCTGACTACGTAATAATATGATTCGAATCATTTACATATGTTACATTACATTGATAATTACGCATAATTGATGTATTTGTACATATTAATTAATTTTATTCACATCATTCATATAACAATCCGTGAGCCTTTGTAGGATTCAGAATTACAGTTATATCTCCCTATATTATATAATAAAAAATCTGATCGATCGCCTCCCCTCGCCCACCTCTTCCCTCATCCCACGAGAAACATAATCATTATGGTATACTCTATAGATAAATGATCACAAATATTATTGAAGTTCTTTGAATACAATATTATTTCCTTCAATAACCAATCATTCAAAAAATGAAAAAGCAAATTAAATAAAAAAATTATATTCATCATATGTCCATTGAATCGAACATATTTCAAAATTCTCCTTGATATCATAGCATCTGCATTCATAAAATTGAATGTAACGAGTTCATTAACATCTGAGTAGTAGTACGCTAGTAAATAAATATCGATAGACCCTTCAAAGAAGTGTGCTATGAATATAACCATGCTGAACCTTCTCCACCTTATGAATTGAATTACCAAAACATTAAACTCTCCATCTCTCGCAAAACTTCATAATGTATGCGCTCAATTTGATTTTGAAGTCTTAACTCTTATGAGAAAGTCGCATAAACAAACAATGTTACTGTGACGGAGCTTGTTTTTCAGCGAGAAAAATCAGGTAAAGAGTGTTATTTTACCGGACGAGCTACTGAACTTTAATCATTTCGTTTGCTAAACAAATAATAACAGGAGGATGATCAGCAGAAGCGTTTTGCTTAATTAAACGAATGCAACTGTAATACAAGTATGCAGAGCCCGTTTTAAAATTAGTATAAAACTAACCATTTAATTTTATCTTTTGAATATAGTTCGCTACTTTTTTTAGAGAAAATAAGGGCATTAAAGTAAGAAAATTTATCTCTTTTATTTTTTATTACAGATTTAGTTTCGCTTTTACAAATTAATATATTATCTCTACTAATAAGTAATAATAGAAATTAATATTCAATTCCTAAAAACGCTCAATTAAAAAAAAAATATTTTACTTTGAATAATACTACTTACTTATTTAAATAAGAAGACTAAATAATTTCACTAAAATAATCGACACAAAGACTTAGGTGGGTCAGTATACCAATTAAGATATTTTAAAGAAAAATATTTAAAATTAAAACTTTGGAGCTGCAAAAGGCAATTCGTCCTAATTACACAGTGACTAATTCAACTCTTCAGCCGTATGAAAATACTTCTGCCGAGGAAGCTTCGCCGCACCCAGATTTCGACTGCTTCTCCGAACTTCTTTGCGCAACTTCGATAAACTTTAATTATTTTAATTTTGAAGGGGTTGCGGAGCCGGAAGACTAAAGAAGACCTCTCCCACAAATAAAAAAAAGAAGACGATGACTAAATCCCGTAAGGCTGAAAACTGAGTGTCAGAGGTAAGAGGAGGATGGGGAGAAGTGCACTTGCTTACTAGCTCTTTTGTACAAAGTAAGTAGTTCTCTCTTTCTCGCTCCCCTCTTTTTTTTTCCTACTCCCTTCTGGTCGAAATAACACGTATTCAGCCTTGACGATCAATGCTATACCATGTCGCTTCCTCACTAATTTCCGAATGACAATAACACGGAAATCGGTGGTCCTGATTGAAATGATCAGAAGTACAGGTCGCTCTAATTGCTGTTTCTTTATTACCTTTCTTTGAACTGAGTAATTATGCCCTGCGGTATTACGTTCGCGTATATTGCAAGTTTCACTGATTGGTTGCTCGAGCAATGAGTTGCTGGAAAGGCGGGAATCGTTTTCTGTGAGTGGCAAGTGGTAATCGAATCAATCGACCAGCGAACACTGTTTCCAGAAAAGGTAATGTATTATCAGATGATTAGCATGAACAAAAATACTAAAACTTTTCGAGTAAAAGTTTTCGTATAGGATCGTAAGTTTCGAATAAAAAGATAACTAATGTAAAATATAACCAATTAATTTAACTTTTAGCTTTTTGATGCCTGAAAGGATAACTTCTATCACAACTTTCCAGCCCAATTTGGAAAAAATCATCGTCGTCGTGCACTGTAATTAATTTGAGTTTTTTTTTTTAAAGTTAGTGACTTTTGGGTGGTTCTTTTGTTCCGAGATTCAAGCTATTCTTTGTAAAAATGAGATCTCCTACGTCAGTTATAGTCTTCTACATATTTCTTAATAGTTTATACAGAGGCAGAGAAAGATTTAGTTTGAAGTTTGTTGGGTTAAAAAATGTCTATTCATTCAACAGTTATGGACTACAAAAAATAGAATAAAAACTCTGGTAGAAAATAATTTAACAATAATGGTTTGTCTACAAACAGTTAGTTAATTTTTTCGATCAACAATCGATAATTATTAAATATTATGAAACAAAAACAGTAACTAATCAACTTAATAAAAAAATATGGTATAAAATAATAAAAATATTATGGTAGAGTTGAAAATAAAATTATTTTAAGGTTATTTTGAATAACACGCGAGTTATGCTCCGATTTGCTGCCAGTAGTAATAAGCACACATATAGGCATACGCTTGATTGCATAGATTCACACTATATATAGAATCGCGTGGCTTACTTCATTAAATTTACTTGGAACGTATAATTTTCAGTAACACTCAAATCGAAATAAATCAATAATATTTAATTGTGATTATTTGTGCAAGCAGTACGTTCACTGATGATATTCAAAGTGATTTATTCGTACAACTCATCAGCTCGTCGCAATCTACACTTAACAAGCTATAAGTTTCCTCAAGAAGGGGACTTTACTTCAAAATAAGTAATTTTTGTACAGTTTTTGCAGATGTATTATAGACGATTGTTGCTCACAGCATTACCCGAAAGATTTTCGAGCTGAAACCCTTTTGACTTTTGATAGCTATCAATATTATCAACAAAAGAATAACGGTAGATCAATTAGACGTGATAATCAAAATGTAGATCATCGAAATGTTATACCATATTATTCAGATTTATTAAGTATTTTGTATTGCTATATTAACATGGAAGCTGTTTTTGCATTAAGTCATAGAAATATTTATATAAATATGTTTATAAAGGTTAAAATGTTGAAAATGTAGTAATCGAAGAAACAACTGATGGAAGAGCAATAAAAATAGAATGAAATTCGTAACTAACATAGAAACTCGATAGTATATGTTAGTCCAATAGTGGCATGTTATCGTACTTTGAGTAAATCATTCCAGAATAAAAGTCATTCTATAATGCGATTATATGTTCATTTACCTAATCAATAATCAATTATATTGAACGATATTAATGATGACGTTTCTGTATCTGCTGCATTAAACCGATCACTAACTTTATTGGATTATTTTGATTTGAATCAACGCGATGATGCAGATCAAGAGTATTCATATACAGAAATTCCTAAATATTACATCAAATAAATCAACGAAAATGACAATTAAGACATATTGGTAGATTTCTCGAAAATCTCATTACAATTGTATTAGACGAATGTACTCAGTGAGTCCATCTCAAATAGAATTATTTTGTTTGAGACTTTACTTTAAAGGTTTGCGTAAAATTAAAAAAATTTTGCGTATTTAAAAATGGTGTGCTACATTTGAAATTTTCGAAAGCTTGCTTAGATTATATAGAAAATAATGAAGAATGAAATCATGCTATACGTAAGAAGCAGTGTCTTGGATGATGCCACGTAGTCTTCAGCACCGATTCAAAAATCTTTATCGATCTTTTCATAGCCTTATTCAAGCTCAAAATGTTGCCTACTATTATATTTGTGAAACCATTTAAAAGTAGACTTTAGTTTTCATATAAACTGGAAAAACTTTTGTTTATAAAACATTTTATTATTTATTTATACGCGTACAAAATAAGAATATTTGTTATATGGCTTTTACTGGAATCGCTGCGACTTTACTTTCTAAAGATATTCCTGTTATAAACTAATATAAGCACTCATAAAATAATATATTAAAATTATATTAAGATTTCTACATTTTATATTTTCTATGAACCTATTTAAGAATACTTACTGTGAGAAATAGGGCTCGTCATTTAATAATTGATACGGCAGTTGCTTTTTCCATATTTTATTAAATCGCACATTCTTATGTTACCTTCTCCACGCACCACTTTCGGATAATAATTTAAATATTTTATAAAGTTATAAGTGTGTATGTATTTGACGTTATTAGCTGTAGAAACGTGAAATAATGATAGCGACGGCACAAGGGAGTAGTAGAAAAAGCTTGTTGAAAGTTCTTTTGAAATTGTAAATCAGGAAATCCGAATAAAACGCTTAAAGCGCATACTCGGCCGTTTAATGAGACATACACGTAAAAAGCTGTTCCAGAATAAATTCACGTCGACGAATTCACGATTAACGCTGACGTTAAACATATCCTTGTGTGCGCGAGAGAGAAAGAGATAGAGAATGAAAGAGAGAGAGAGAGAAAGGGAAGGAGAGAGAGTGATATAGGCTGTGAATGAAGAAGAATCAAGAAATATCCAGAACTTTATTCATTTCTATCACAAAAAGCATTGCAAGCATAGAGGGATAAAAATGTTCAATAATAGTGTTGAACATTTTTAGGTAACCAAAGGTCATCAAACTTCATTTTTCAAAACCACATTTTGTTCATTTAGTATTTACTTGAACGAAGCAATAATATATCTCTTAATTACACCGGGAAAAACTCAATGAATAGCAGTTTGTTGGTCAATTTTTTTTGTATTCTCCTTCATCGCTGAATTTCACAGTGAAATCTTGTACCGAGCGACAATAGTAACTGCTGCCAACCCCTTCTCCTAGAGAAACTTTGAAGCCTACCTACTGAGTTACAAACACGCATTCTCAGTAGCATATATATGCATAACAGAATGGAGAACTGCTGATGGGAAGAGGAAGGAAGGGGAAAGGAATGTGCTCTTGGTTTCCGGAAGCTGTCGATGGTAAGTAGCGATGGTTTCGACCGGAGTAAACGGCCATAGTGGACTTTGCCATAGACAAAGCACGCTGCTCGTCGTTGTACGCTTGCACTGTCTACTTTATCTCGACCTCTTTTATGGTACATGTATACGTAGGTCTACAGAGAAAAAGGAGTGTACATCGGGTCATTGCAATAACGAAATGTATGGTTTCCTATATTATATATGAACTTCATCCTATCTACTCAACTTTATTCCAATTTTTATTGGATATACGTATAACTATTATCAATTTTTTTGAGTTTTTTTCCAGCATTGTCTATTTTATTCTTGTTTTAAAATTCAATCCCGACTTGGTTCGTTAATGCTTATATTTTTTATATCATTTCTATAATCAATAGACACATGAATGATTGTATCTTTAATGAAATCCGTATAAATATTGTTAACTAAATTAATTTGCCGTGTGGCGTAAAAAAAGACTAATTCCTTTATTAAATCCAAACCTCACTAATCTATTTCACTTATGCAAATTTTGCTGCTACTCTTAGCACATATCCTAATACACCTCTCTCGAGAAATAGATCGATTAAGATGCGAATAAGGACCTTTTAATTCAATCCAACTCACAGCGGGAACAATCTTGGAAAATTGCACTTCCCCTTGATTGTAATTTAGAAAAGGAACGTGATTCGCATCTTTCCCTCTCAATTTTTCCCTTGACTTTAAGGACATATATATAAGAGGTGCCAATAGAGATGAAGGAAATACCGACGGTTGGACAATGGATAGCAGCCTGTCTTAAGAACGTCGTCCGAGTTAACAAGAATCGTATGCTCGGTTACTCGCGTGCTTTGTCTACTGCACATAGAGAAGGAAATCGCTCCTTTCTCACGACGTACCTATCATCGCAGCCTCGGTCATTCGTCTCAACTTCTCATTGTAGATTGGAATCCTTATTTTAATTAAATGCTGAGGACTCGACTACGAGAGTACCTAAGCTGTCAAGAATCAGGCGATTGCCATAGAACTTTGAAGTGTTGATGATCAATAATTCTTTTTAATTGAATCTGTTAGGTCTGTTAAGTATTTAATGAAAACAACTTTTATAATAAAGAAATTTGTCATTTTATTTCTAATTGGAAGAAAATGTTAAAGCTGCGAAATTTAAAATTATCCATACTAAGATTATGTACTGTTTAACTGAAACTAATTTTATTAAAAAGCGTTCTAGTCAATAAATAATTAAAATAAATGATGAAATACAGATGAATGAACTTGGTGCCAAATCACTTGGTACTAAAAAACATATTATCTCCTAAATTTCAATTTGGAGCTCGATTGATTAAACAAAATAATTCGTTCACCCAAAAAAAGATAGATTATGTAAACACATCTAAAATCTGAAAACATGATTTGGGATTTAATACATAAGGATATTTATTGGCCGGATACGAGCCATGCATTTTCGGACCCGGGTATAGATATAGGTACATTTTATTCGCACTAAACACAGATGGCCCACAAGCTGTATGTACCGCTAGCCATTTCATAGCATTTTATCATACGCGTGCAAAGCTACAAAAATTTTATAGACAATGGTGCTCACACGTGCGTTCATGTATTTTGGTTATTAGAAAGCAAGCGCAATAATAAAATTCCACTGCATTCATATATTGGGAAAAACATTTTTTCCCTTTTACAGGCTGGCTCAAATTTTTATAAAAAAATGGCAGGAATTTGTTTAATAATGATTTGTTATTATTCTGAAAAGGTGACAGGTGACAAATTAGCGAAAAGGCATATGGGTGATTCTCCGCAAAAGTGCACCGATTCTGTCCTGTAATCCCCGTGGATATTTTATTAGATTTTATGGTGCATAATCTTCAATTTTTTTTTCAAAAATACATTTTTTACAAGAATGAAACTCAAGTAACTAAAATATGATATCATGAAATTAAAAATCACCAAATGTTCATTATCATTCAATGAAGAAGGGTTAGTATAGTTACCACGGAGATTGCATGTAAAACTGAGCACTTTTGCTGAGAATATAAGAAATAAATAAGTTATAAATACAAAGGAACTTTAATTTGCCAGTTACGGACCAGCAGGCGTGCGCGGCAGATTTCTCGTGTTTACACGCCCGCATACACACACAGGCGTTGGTCTTGACCAGTATTATGGGATATTGACACCGTACGCTCAGACGTTCCTATTCTAACATGACTAAATGAATAACGGCCCTCAGGGTATTGACCCTAGATCTGTCACCAAAGTTGGATGTACGTCTCAAAAAAGTTGGAGGACCATCCCCAAAGTCCAAAGTTAGATTTCTCGAGGACCCGATCTGTGAAAGACTCAAGCTATTTGCTTGTTATAATAATACAAACTACGCTCTATCAACATCGCGTGTAAAGAGAATCGTAAACATGTTAACAGTCTTCAACTCCTTTTTATATTCTCATGTAGTTTTTACGTTTTCTATATAATATCATTACTTTTAATAGTCACTGCTCATCTGAAATATAAGATCCTTTTATTTTTCTCCTGATAATCTATCCTAAATAGTTTAAAATATTCCGTCACAGACAGGGAACGAGGTCCAAAAATAATTTGGCACTTTGCATGTGTTTACCGACGCCTCTCGTTCTTTCTACTTCTCTTTTCCATTTTAAATGTATTCCTATTTATTTATTTTTCACGTCTCAACCGGCATTATGCATTATTCAGCATTACGCTTGCCTTAGTTCGCGTTTACTTGCGTTGCACACAATTTAAAATAATATCTCGATTCTCAAAAGTAAGTTACGAGTAGGAGAAAGTACGAGAGACAGAGAGAAAAAGAGAGAGAGAGAGAGAGACAGAGTCAAAGAGGGCAAGAGGAGAGGGGAGAGGGCAGAAAGCTCAAAATGTGCATTCCCTTATAAAGTTTCAAGTGGCTCACCACGGGTTTTGTATGTATGCCCCAGAAGGTCGGCATACCGTAAATGGGCGCGTCCTGGAGCACGCAGCTTATGCGAAAGAAAGGAGAGCAAGAGAAGGAAGAGGAAGTCTCGAAACCCTGGGCGCTCAGAGTTACCTCCTTTACTCTCTACTCTCAGTCTATACACTCTCTCTCTCTTGATATTTGCGACTTTAACTGATACTTTTGTTTTGAGCTAAAACTGTAGCAGTTAAGTTCCCGTGTTATTTTTTCTATTACGGAGATAATCAGTAATCGAGCATCAGTCATCCCCATTTTCTGTTTAATTCGTGGGTACGTATTTTTATTGCAGCGGTGTGACTTTTGGCTCTTTTATACAATAAATAGGAATGTTCTGAATCACAGTCTGTGAAAAGAGACACTTTATCCTTTTGTTACACAATTTCAATGCAATTTACTTTAAAGACTAGTTACGAGTTAGACCTCTTTAAACTTGCATAATTATAAATAGTCAACCACTTTTAAATTTTGAAAAATTCAATACGTTGTACAGAACCTAATACAAAGGTGTGAAAAATTTGAAATATTTAAAAAGATATGACTCGAAACGTCAAATATGTCTAAAAATATATCAACTGTGAAAAGTTATTAAAGTAAATAAAAATCGTCTTCAAACACATTAGTCTAAATTTCTGTTATTCTACGCTGTTGCATACGATTTTTTAGCTGCAGTCCACTAACAGAGCACCGTTCCGCAACCCTTACGTTTACCTCAGCGCGAAAAATATACTACACTTTATTTGCAGAAAGAATGAGAATAGTCGTCTCCAAGAGTATTTTGATTAATGAAAATTTTGATTAAGAAATGTGAAAGAAATACATCCTAGATATTTGTTGGGGGCTAGTTTACGAGCACTACAAACAAATTTAGCGGCCCGGAAATTTATATCCTTGCATACCGCTTCCACTTTGTAATAACGGAGGCATTCGGCGAGAGGAAAGGAGAAAGAAAGTGAGGTAAGAGAAAGAGAGAATGAGAGTTTTCCGTAAAAACACGACACACTGCAGCAGAGGGCTACTTATCTCGCGTTTCGCGCGTGGCTAGAAGTCGTATTTCGGGGATCCCGCGCGTGCGAGCGCTTTGTCTGTTTTCATGAGAGAAATGTATCCGGAAGTACACCACTCAGTGCAAATTTTCCGTAGAATGAACAAGGAAGTGAGCTCTTAAAAAAAAATTTCTAATGAAAAACCATTATTGAAAAAACAACAGCTACAAAGTGAATACGTGGTATTTCTCACGTTGTGTTATGAACATTTGGCTTAATAAGTATACATTTATTAAGGCAAAATTGTGGACTTCTTTTGCATATAGTTATAAGACCACCATACCTAATATATTAATATATTGTTTTCCTTTTGTATTTTCTTACTTTTTATTTTTTATTCCAATAGTTATTTGTATCACGCCAAATTTTGTATATTCACAATAAAACTGATAAATAGAATACATATGAAAATTTATATGACTGCCATATCGTTTGATGGCGATTTATTCTATAGACATATCAAAGTGAAGCGCTATATTCTAGCAGTAAAGCCGTTCTCATGAAATTACGATTTGCAATAAAAGATTCGAAAAATCTCTAAATTTCATGACTAATCATTTTTCCTGTAGAAATTAATTAAAAGATTCATCTCAAAGCATTTTGAGACATTCAAAATATATGATAAATGTTTGTAAAAGGCACAAAAAGGCTCCTGTAGTAGAAATTTATTTTTCTCGTGTAGTAGCAATATATTCCTCTTGCCATATTACCCGATGAGCAGACGTCTCTTGGCGGTTCCAGAGCATCACTGATGATTCCACACTGGTAACCTGACCAAAAAGCCTTTTTTCTATTTTGTAAGGGTATATACTTAATTCTCGAAAACTGAAAATGACAAAATGTTCTCAAAGTGAACTCTTTCATATGTCGATTTTTCTTTTTCTACCTTACTTGGCAGCTGCGCCATTCATCTATAAACCTTTATTAATATCTTTTTCTTCAGTGTTGCAAAAATGTTCGATCGAGTAGAAACTACCAGCAGCAATCTTTGAAGTAGAGAAGAATTTGATAAATGATCTTTTAGTGATATTTTTTTCAAAAAAAGAAAGAGGAAGGTATAATTAAAAAATATTTTTAAATTAATGTGTAAATAACTGTGAACACTTTTCATAATTTTATTTAAAAAAAGAAGTTCTTTCACTATTCAATTTATTAAAAAAAAATTGAAACACAGAACTCGTTCAATGTTATAAATAGAAATATAAATAGAAAGAATCACACGAGTTATATTTCAACCAACTTTTTAATTATGTTTTTAATTCTCATTTTATATATCTTTGTGTTAGTAAACTTATCATGTGAATAGATAGACATGATCTTTTAATTAAGATTTAAAATCAACTTCATGCTGCAAGAATGAGAAGTATCTTAGTATATTGTTTACGTTTTATTGTTTTCCATTGAAACTTTCGTTTTTGTGATAGATGCTCTTTTTCTGAGCTACTGATGCCTACAGGTGGCGTTACGTCGAAATCCCGTCCAATATCGTTCGGAACTTTTTATTGGTAGATGATGTAGGATGTAAGACAAATAATAATACTTCTTGCGTTGTACAATATGAAAGTGTTGTTTTATTAGTTTGAGGGAAAAGCCTTGCGGCATAAAAACCCTTCGAAATTTCTCGTTGTTGATGAATTAACCAGCCGGTCGTACAATACAAGGCACTCGTGGCCTTGAGATGCGGCGTAAAAACCGCTAGTGACACAAGAGTCACGTTCGCTCGATCCGGATATCTTATTCGTACAGTAATGCAACCCACTCGTCAACGAGTAGCCGATGGGTGAATATAGATCGCAATCCGCCAGCTTTGGGATGTCGAGAATTTGTCTGGTCAGTCGTTGTGTCAAAGCGCAGATTTTATTATAAGTTTTAGGGTTAACTCCGTGATCAATACGTGACGTGCATGAGAACAAGAGTGAGTGACAGCCCTACCCTCCCATCTGTTCTTTCGTTAACATCAAAATAAATGCGAGGATGACGCGCGCGAAGAAAAGAAGATCGCGAAGTCATGTCGTGTTTTCGACGCCGCTTTCGTTCTATTTCACCATAACAGGTGGCTTCCTTTCAGCCGTTCTTATGTAGTTGAATTTTGATGATTTAATTTCTAGTTGACGATTTCGCTTAGGATTTTTTTTTTATAATTCTAGGTAACTATTTATTGTAAAAAGTTTTTATAAATAAACACACATTATACAAAAAATCAGTTTTGCCGTATAAATTTTGTACTCGGTTAGAGTAAATCAAGAGAGAGAGAGAGAGAGAGAGCGATAGAGAGAGAGAAAGAGAGAGAGAGACAGAGAGGGCGCTAGCAGTTTAATTGAAAAAATAGGTAGAGAGACTAGACAGATGCCGATCATAGCAAACATCGGATGTGAGCGGAGCTTTTCATTTGAAAAAGAACGACATCAACCTTCTCCTTGAAGAATCGCTGGGAAGTAGTCAACCTCACGGTCAGCACTACAACTACTCTCCATCCGCATTGCACCCCAAGCAACAATGAAGAACGACAAATGCGTGAAGCGAGTAGTCGAAGCGCGAGTTCAATAATAATATACGGGACTAGAAGTGCTAGGCTTATAATAGTGAAGCATTCGTGTAGTTATTCTACAGTTGTATTAGTTGAGGCAAAAAATAAAAATTGTATATTAACTTAATAATAATAGTAGCACTAATATCTTAAAATTTTTTAAATGTGATAACGGATTTGTAAGATTGTCGTTTTCCAAGTGGCATGAGATGCAACTTATCAGGCACAACATCATACAGCCTTTGGCAATCGACAGTCAGTTATGAAATACCTCAAACGGGACACATATCATATACGGGCGAAAAAGCATCTAAGCGCTCGTTCCTTTACGGCTGTTTAGTAATATTCGCGTGCACGTGTTTCATTTGAGAGGAACTACTGCTTCTCTATCAGTCTTTCTCAGTCCCTTACTCTGGCTCTTTTGCTCTTCCCTTCACTCAGGTCTTGCTCTCTCGCAGTCAAGAGATATGCATAGTTTTGTTGTCTGTCACTGATATAACGTAACGATATAGCGAGAGAGTAGAGAGAAAGGTGGCAATGACATAACTTTGGCGTATTTGAATTTACAGAGCTCATTGCGCATCTTCTTTCGGGTCGTTGCTATGACCTTTACATTCGTTTGCTCACTCGACGTCACTTGGTTATGAATATTACTTCGCGGTTAGCTCTTCTAAAGGAATTTCCTGAACTGTTGGGAACAAGCGGATTCAAAGTTAATAGCTTATTTCAGATTGCATAACATTAATTGGGTTACAGTCGTAATTGAATAAAAAATTATCTTAATAATGGACTGAAGCATCTTTACCCAAAATTGCAAAAATTGCTTGTTAAGCTTTTATTAAAGATCACTTTCATAAGTGAAATGGAAAAAGGGGAGAAAAGAGTTTAAAAGACGTATTTTCTTTTGGAAAGTTATTAAAATATTATTAGAAAATTTGTGCAAAGATTTTTATTAGAGTACTAAAATATACCTTTTATTTATTACTTCTTTTAATATGGATTTTGTTTTGTGTTTGAAATTGTATACATTTCCAATTGATATTTGTCGAAACGTTCAATATGTAAAAAATAATAATATTGTATACTGTGTTTTGTATGGTTTCGAGAATACTTCGGTATATATGCTTTTTAATATTTGTAAAATACAATTTTGTATGATCTGCGTGGTGCATTTATAAAATTCAATAAAACTTTAATAACATTTCTATAGTTTTTACATAACAGTCATATCCATGCGTACTGCGCACGCTTCATTTTTTTCGTAGAAGCGAAATCAACAAATATTTTGAATTTCAATACTGTACTTTTTATTAATATACTTTTTCGGAAATCATAATAATACAACATTTTAATCAATTGAGATATTGAATTATTTAATGATTATGTTATTAATTCACTCAAATGCATAAATAATTTAATTAATTTCTGTATCAAAATATTCGTTTTATACCAGAGAACATTTCAAATTTTGACGCTATTTCAACTGGATATTGAACCATTAACCAAGCGCCTTGCTTCTTTAAAAGCTTCACAACACCCTGTCATCACTTTTTCAAAGAAGACATTTAAATTCACAATATGATGATATAGAATATTAGAATTTATATATTTTAGCACCGATTATAATTATTATTTTAAAAAGATTTGTATAATAAATCTATTTTACAACTTCTGACTTATTTTATCTATTTTTAAACTTTTGAATAAAATTTTCTCATAGTTTCTAGAATCGTTAATTATTCTTTAGTAAAATTTTAAACACTGAATGGTTAAAACAAAAAAAGAAAAAGTCTGTAACAAATGTAAAGGCTATGTGAAATAATTTGTCATATATTTAATTTCTATTTCATTTATTTAATTTCTTTATCATAAAAAATCGTTTAATATTATTAAATAATGAAACTGTTTAGAATAGAAGTGCTTTGATATATAACAAACATTATAATGTCAGCAATAACATAAATACACTTTAAACATTAACCAACGCGTTATGAAAAATTAACATAAAAATCTTCAAAAAAAAAATGAGTTTTAAAGGCCCCCTAAGAAACGCACCTGTAACAGCAGAAAAATTAAAAGGGAAAAATCAATACCGGACATTTTTTTTCATCGCAGCCAAGCGTCGTGTGCGCGAACGTAAAACGGGCCATCAATCAACAAGCGACACCTCGTAAACTTGTGCGCCACTGTACATGCAGGTCACTACTTACCTGTGCGCGCCACCTGAGTCGGTAAAACACCTCATCCATCTACACGATCCCTACGCTCACCTGCACACTACATTCACCTGCGCCGTAGATATATAGCACACTCCCGTACGATATATCGAGCTTAGCTCAGTCGGTACGCAGGTGTGCGTTTACTCGCAGGGATATACTCAAGTTCATACAGCTAGTTCTGCAGGCCGTCGTTCGAGGGCGTCCCTATCAACATCACCCTACACTCAAACTCTCCCTCCCTCTCTCTCTCTTTCTCACCCCTTACAAGCCGCTTGCTCTCTGTACCTCAACGCCTCCGTTTCAGTCTTGCCCGCACAGGAGAATTTCATTTCCTCGCGCGCGCGAGCTCGTGGCGCGCATTTTCGCACGGGGCTTCGTCATTGTTTGCGCGGCGACGCTTCGCTTCGCGGCAGGGAGAGAGAGAGAGAGAGAGGCGTAACCGAATAACCTGTCGGCAGCGAGCTCATGATTGGATTACCGCCGCTGGCCCGACGCGAATATTGTCGTTGTCGCCCACCCGCGCCCCTGCCGCGCTAGAGTTAGAATTACCGGGCTGCTGCGCGCAGAGGCTTAATTGATAACTCGATTATCTCGTTGTTTTGAACTTTGCGTGAGCGCGACCCCGTTTCCGGGATTGACTTTCGGGAGTAAGAGGAGGAGGAACCGAATCCTTTGGCGAGAGCCAGCCGACGTTTAAAGAAAATGAGAAGAGAGAAAACGGGGTGGGAGGAAAGGATGAATTTGGCTTGCAGAACACGCGACTTCGATGTATAGTTGTATTACCGGATGAGTTTGCTCGATTTGTTATTTGAATCTTAGAATTATGATAATGTAAGGGTTTTCACGAAATTCTATTTTTCGTAGTTTTAGCTTGGTGTATACAAAAGATAAACTACTAAATGAAATCATTTTTTGAATTTCTCTTCTGGGTACATTGCTTTCAATACCAATGGATTTTAATTGAGATAAGTTGAGTGACCTTTCGACATCGAAATGATTTATATTACTATATTGATAACAATAAGATGAATGTAAAGTATGCAGATGACCTTATGACATATATAAAATACCAATGGAAACTTAACGAGTTAACATATTCATGGCCTCAGAATAAGTACATTTAACATAATTAAAAACCAATGCAGTTATAATTAAATTTTTTTTTCTATAGATGTATTTTCTTTGTTAATTAATTTAATTATAAATTTTATCGAAGTAAAATTACAGCCTATCCACATCATTTACTCGAGATACTTGGTCATGTCATACCAAAAATCAACCGCATTTAATTATTCAATAAATTGAAATTGAAACATTTATTTGGAAAAAGATATCTGTCAGACGCTCTGTATATGTAAATACTATTCTTAGAAATTTTTTTTGAATGGTTTCTATTAGCATTTCCATAGGATATACTCATTCTAAAATTAGATAAAATCATAGAAATACAGATTCCTATTTACCGACATCGAAGTTTTTATTTAATTAAATAATTTTTAAGTATTTTTTTGGAAATACAAGACTGTCAGACGCTCCATATATGTTAATACTATATTTAAAAATTTTTTTCATGTAATTTCGTTAGCATTAGCAAAAGATACAGAAATTTTACGATTATATCGGTTCTTCACATCACTTTAAGGAAATAAAATCTATGTGTGTGTATGTGTGTATGTCTGTGTACTTGTTATAGGATATGTGGTCTCTGTATGGCTTAAAATAAGTTCACAAAAGTATGTTTAAGAATACACACACCACATATTGTACGTGTAAGATACGAAATAAAGTTGTTTTAACCAATTCGTTATTATGAACTTGTTGGGTGTACAAATGTGTAACCGTTCATCGTAGGCATAGAAGGAATACAGCATGTTTTTGTAGTTAACGATGATGGAACTATTATAAGAAAAATAACTTGTATATTGTTACGGTATTCTACTTATTTTTTAAAATATATATTTTTTTTAACGTCAAATATTCTACAATATTGAACTGCTTTATTGGATTTGTTAGAAACTATATTTATATAGTATCGATAATACATGGTCGTCCGACATAGACATGTATTTGAATATTAATCTATCAACCTCGAATTTCAATAAATCAATGAATAGTAGAACTAATAGATAATTTATAGAAATAAATATTTATTGAATTCAGATATCATACATATAATAATTTTCCTACATAATCATTTCTGAAAATTTCACAAAATAAACTTCGCTTGTGAAACAAGTGTATACTCACTTATTCGGAGTGGATGACATTTTTTCCAAGTAAGTAAATATTGATATACGATAAGTGAATTTTTACCTATTTTATTTGGAAAGTGAGTAAAAACAAGATATAGTTATTTTGTCTAGAATCGTAGGTTGAAAACTGCTTCAACGTGTTAGAAATTCACCAATTAATTTTCAATATTTCACTTTTTACGATTTTTGTTTACGTAATAAAAATGACTAGAAATTCTTTTTAGCTATTTCATTAGTATCTTCTATAAAATTATTATATTAAAAAATAACCATATTAAGCATCGAAAACATTTAATTAATTTATTTTCAATTTCTATACAAAAAACAGATCTTCGTTTTTCTTCAATAAGACTTTATATGTTGAAAAGTAATTATCAGTAAAATCCTTCTCTTCAATTTGAAACTCAATTGCAAATAGAGTTACATCTGTAATTTACATCTGATGGTCGGGCAGACCGCCGTTGATTTGTTAATCCTATCGACAGCAAGGAACGGCATCGTCAGCATACTGTAAACATGAGTGACGGTCTAAGTCACTGCTGCATCAGGCTAAGCACTTACACGTAAGATGCTGTTAGAAATTTGCAATTGTAACTGTCAGGATACGATAACGATGCTATTTTGTGTGACGATGAGTAACATATGTACGCGAGGGTTGAATATGCCATCTGATTTGAGGCAATGGTCAACGAGTATTCCTCTTTCTACAGTTGGAAAACTGTAGAATCGTAACAACATTAGTAAAGGTTATAACTTAAATAATAATTCTTATAAGCATTTATGCATATCTATATTCTCCAGCTACGAACTAAATAAGAAGAATGAGAATCTAATCGGATAAAAGATACGCTACCAGTACCCGTCACCTTAACTAAGTATTATACGTATATAATTATTTCTTTCTTCTTTCTGTCTCCTCTTTTTCTAATCATATTTAATTGAATAGCGGAAAAATATAATAAAATATAGTAGATAAAAGAAAAAGTCATGCTAGGAGAGCAATAAAAAAATAATAAAAAGACC
Organism: Torymus tubicola; assembly: GCA_035583055.1. Taxonomy (NCBI): domain Eukaryota; kingdom Metazoa; phylum Arthropoda; class Insecta; order Hymenoptera; family Torymidae; genus Torymus; species Torymus tubicola. The sequence continues at coordinate 6,551,581 of JAWWEQ010000055.1, read as the reverse complement.
AACGTGTAATAATTCAGAGTAAAAAAATCAAGAGTGCTTGCGCAAGGGAGCCAGGGAGAGAGAAAAAGAGAGAAACGCTGTTTCTCGCGGCTACTTTATTACTTAGCCTACCTGCGAGCCTCTGCTGGCAACCATTCTCCTTCGTGTAGGCAGATGTTCACGCGGAGCGAGCGCCGTTCCCCTTGGCTTACCATGCATGATTTTGCTAGCCATAAAGTACAATAGTAAACTTAGCTTGTGCTATGTAGAACACTATACTTTTGCACGGGCACTGATTCTCTCTCTCTCTCTCTCTCGGCCGCTTTTCTTTCTCCTCTCTCTCTCTCTTCACGTACTCGCGCAAGTAGCGCACGCGGAAATTTTATAGCAAGCGGGGAAGACGAGTAACTGGACGTCGAGGCCAGCCAATGCATTTCTAGATTGAAACGTACGCCCCTGTGGCTCTAGCGTACGCTTGGTGCCTGTGCGAAGTTGCTTTGTTGTTCCGACGTATAAGTACATTTTAAAGAGAAAAATTATAGACTATACGCTTTCTATTATCTTATAAACAAAAATGTAGTTGTTATACATTTGGAAAAATGATCCTCTTGCTTTAAGATGACGTTCCTACTGAAAATTCTCCAATCGTCAAAAAGAATTTCGGTTAGAGAAATGATCTGCTATAGGCAGAACTTTTCTTCTGTAGCTATAGAAGTAGAAATAGCTTTTATTTTGTAATTTTACAAAAATAAAATTAAGGTAACAAGGTAACGAAAGAGATAAATATGTCGAAGATAAAGCTCAATGATATAAAATAAAAAGATAATGGTTTTTAATTGGTTTTAGGTATTCAGACAAACAATAATGAAAGGACTATACCTTCGTGTATAGACTAATTGCTACAATAATGAAGGATTATTCGTAAATTTTATATAATTATTATTTTAATATTCGACGAATTTTACGTAAATCCCTTATTAAATATATTTATGGTATTATATAAAATAAAATCGCTGCCAATTCATTGGCGCTTAGTTTCCTCAAACTAATTTATCGATTACTTTTATTAAGTTTAAATTCAAAAAATAAATTTTTCCACAAAAAATTTGGAAATATTTTATGAAAAATATTAACTTGTAATTGTTTCATGGCTATTCATAGCTATTCCATTTGTAATTTATTATTTTGTGATTTTAATTCTTGTTTAAGGATGCACAAAGGAAACCAATCGCAAATACAAACTCTGATGTAGGACTATTTTTCATCAAACTTTTCCTCTTCAAGTCCACTGTCAGCGTTATCACGTCGTTCATTGAGTCGAAATAAAAAAGAAATCTAAAATTGCACTTTGATTGAGTTTACAAGGAAAATTATTGTAAGGGGGACACAATTATGGAACATTCATACGGACATTTTCTAAAAATAGTGTATTTCTATTCCAAATTTGCTAAATAACATTCCTAACACATTATCACAGAAACTTTTTTTTTTACTATCACAAAGCTTCCTCTAGGAGGAAGCAAAATGAAATTCTCGCACACCTATTTCAACGTACGAATAGCACAGTCGCGTCCCTCAGGCCTTTTTGACACATACTTGCCTTCGAAGCGCTCCCGCGCTCCTTGATTCAGAAGATCATGCGATAAAAACTGCCTGAAATGAAGGAAGGTAAGATCACTCATTGAATGAAATTTGGTTGGAAATAACATATTTTTTAAAACGATCATCGAATGGACGTTTCTCCTATACCTGTAATTGAATAGATACAATCACGTATTTCGAGCCTACCGTAAAAATATGAAACATAGTACTATTATTTTTCGCTAGAGCGAGATTAATATTATTGTATTGTGCAGCACTTAACATCCATGCTTTAAAGGAGTCTTATCATGCTTTTATTAAAAAAAATACGATGTGTAACGTAGGAAGAACAGCTATTTCAGACTCGAATAATGTCTCGGGTAGCTTTGGTGCACTTGACTTCAATCCATGCTGAAAACCTCACCCTTGCATGAAATATCTTATTTTATCCCCTTATAGCGCAATATACTATTTTGGTACGTTTAAATGGAGCCTCCATATCGTCTTCTATAAAGTCTTCTTTCATACACTCGTCGAAACAGTAACTTTACGTCTTCATAGCTTTACATACTATTATAAGTATAATTTCACGTGTACAGGCATCAAAGATTAAATGAAACGTATATATATATATACTTATACATTGTTGGCACTGCGCCTACTGCAGCCAAATACTTTTCGGAAAAATGGACCTTAAATCTCGTAGTAATCAATGCTAAATTAACAGCTTGAAATTATGAACCTCGCGTAAATTTTCCCGTATTTCACGCGGCAAACGTTGATTAATTAATAAAATCTACAAATCGCAGTTTATACATATTGTCATGAATTTGCTTTGAGTCGCGCGGTGTACGGAAGGCGGCGAGAGACTAGTTTATAAAGAAAACTACGAGCGAGTATACATACGCATACTCGAATGCGTTGGTGGCGTTGCGCAAAGGCCGCAATTTAAAACTATTCGCCTCGCCTGGCAAAAGATTGCCGTGCTGTGCCGCTCGCCTTTTCCTGTGTTTTCTCAGGCGCCCTTATTACCGGTGGTCCATTTGAAAAGAGACTGCGCGCTGCACTCCTGTACGCTTGCACGCGCGCGAGCGCAGCGTATATATGCACACGTGCGCTCGCGCGCGCGCGCGCCCTCGCAAAAGCAAACGTCAAAGCGAAGCCCGCAGGTGCGTTTTTCCTTAGTACTACATATGCACGCTTACCTTTAGGTGTATACGCGAGTGAGCGTGCGCGTGCTTTGCCTTGGCACGCCGTTAAAGGCCTGAAAATTTAACGTTGCTTCGCGCTCCGCGAAACAGAGTCGCAAGCGCGAACGCGAGCGCGGCCGCTAAATATTCGTCTGGCTCAAAAAGTGCACTTTTAATTGCGCGTCAAAGTCGGGAGAGCTTTTGAGTGTTCATGTCGATTCCCTTTTACATGGCATATATATTTTTTTAATTAAATGCAAGCCACGCATGGCTTAACGGTGGTGTCTGATGTTGGAAAAGAGAGGGAGAGAGAGAGGGAGAGGATATTAGAGAGAGTACACGAGAAAGAGAGAGAGAGCAATCGGAATAAGGGAGAGAAAGAGAGTGAGACAGAGAGTTAAAGAGATCGAAAATGTAAAAGAAATAGATACAATGTGGGAGCAAAAAAGAAATAAATTTTATAAAATTAATAACAGACAACGGCATTCTGACGCATGATAATAATGAATGCAAATGGTTAATGTTTTTATATTAATTAACGTCAGAATATTTTTATACTAATGATTATATATAAATAACATTGGTACCAACGCATTTTCTATGCGTATTAAACATTAAATTGGTGCTTTAAACTTGAGTTTATTCATAAAAGATGCAATGACTATAATTGTACTAAAACTAACTATAGATCCTTTCAGATCACAGCAACGAAAATGCATTGACAAATCACTAACATTTATAGGTCTGAATTTGTATGGTAAAATGTAATATTTTTTATTAAATAATTAATAATTTTGAAAATAACTCAAATTTTATATCAAAATAACAAATAAGATATTATCTTAGAATACAAATAGAAGCTTGTTTTCGTTCGTTTTTTCTTGCTTTAATCCATACTTACATTATTTGTAGATTTAATTATGTACTGATGTAGCTTACTGGCGCTAACTCGCTATATGCTACCTCGGGTTTATTATTCATTAGAATAGTGTATAAATTTCTTGTGATTCCAACGCGAATAATAAAGATTTTTAATTGCAGTATAATACACTTAGTTATAATATTACTTAAAATCATTTATTATAAATAGTTATATAAAAATAAGTTGGCTCAGAACGTTAGTATACATTATTATATTAACAATAATAAAATGTACAATATAACATTGTAGCTAATGCTATTTGTATAGCAGAAATATGGTACGTTAATTCAGAGTGTGAGCTCCGAAATATCTGCATGTGAATTTTGGTTTATTTTGTTATCTGTCTAAAGAAATTATGTTCCATATATATGTACTTTGTAACAATAAATTATACGTGAAAATGATAGAGTAATAATAAATAATGAAACTTATTATTGCGTCTGTTATTAACCAACTCACTCGTAAAATAATTATTGTACAAATAATTCCATAAAATCGACGAGTTCAGCATTATAAAGTTTAAACTGTACAATTTACCATCTCTACAGTTTGACCTCTCTGTGAACTTTCAAAAAGAGAAATCCTACATTCGCGAATTTAACATATAAGATTAATAAAAAGCTTAATGACTACCGGAACAACCGAAAAAAGAGCAACGAGCAGTGCTGTATGCCGATACAGCCGCGCAATCTCCTTTTCAAGAGCATAATGACTTCCGACTAAAACCAAGCGTAAGTAGAGAGCACGAATTGCGTACGATGATAAGAAGGTCGGAGTTGCGTGTTGTCTAAAGGAGCTTTTTGCTTAAACGATATTTTTGCACGTAGAGAGCTTGCAGATGATGACTTGAAAAGTATTTCATTTTATTCGTGCGTGTATCGCAACACGTAATTATAAAAGATAATATTTATCAAAACTTAAAATGATTTTGTTAATTATTTTATATTACACAGATTTGGTAATTCACTTAAGTTTGTAACTAATTTGTGTCTTGATTCAATGGTTAGTTAAAAGCACGTATAAGCGTCCAAATATCTTCACTTACACAATTGTACACAAACACCATCTCATTCCCACGCAAGCTCTACCCACAACAACGTGAAACCGTATACCTTTGCAATTTTTATGCCAACCGTACTATGTCATAATAAACGAGTTCGGTCGCCCAAGCTTTTGGCAGGTTCAATGCGCGACATGAGCACTGTATCGTGACACAGTTTTAGAAATAGCGCTTGCTTGTTCACTCGTGTGCAGGCGATCATCAACGATTTCGGTGCCGTAGGGGTGATGAAGTCATTTTGCTACTGTATAGCTGCATTCACTCATACACACACCCACGCACACACATACGCACACATACGGGTAAACAAACACGCTCGTATACTATGATATTTAGATCACTGGGTTATTGGTGAATTTTTTTTATTGCATAAACCTTGCTTTCCCGTGAGCACCAATGGAAACGAGCGGCTATTTACATAACGCAATTTCATGCGAAAGCGCCGAGTGCTCGCCAGGCTTTTAGAATGCCACACAGAACCGACTTTGTTTATTATACGTTTATTATACGTACACGCTGTAACGCTAGTTTTGCAAAAATTTGTAATTGGGAGCTTTCATAGAAGATGTGGAACAGAGAGAGAAAAGATTAATTTCTCATCATGAGCAATTATAGGGCTGTATAACTACTAAAATAAATGGTTATTTATAAGTGTTACTGCTACTATACTGCTACTATATTAGTTAGAAGTATCATAAACTTAATAAATAGTTTGGTCAAGGTATCATAAACGAATTTCAAAAAATACCATGGTGTGGAAATGAAATCTGTTCATATTAATTTTCATTACATTCTATGTCGCCAAATTGTCGAAATAAATTAGAAAAAGTATATTATTACGTCGTATACTTATTAACATTAGTCTAGGTCATGTAGGTAACATTTAATCACATCTACTTTTACGAATATTGGATTACTTTTAAACTTTTGCCCACCTAAATCTGTACTTCTAGACGATTTACAAAGAGTCATTATTAACTCATATTTTCACATTTCTATACTAACAAAGTCGACAGTAGTACTGGAACGTTGTCAGCCGATACCCATATTATCGAGCATTCCATGAAGAAACTTTCTTTTCATTTAGTTTACATAGCATTATAACCGATATCGATTAGAACAATAAAGACAGTTCTATCTCGCTCTTGTAAAAGATGGTTTTTATCTGTGGTAAAGTTATATATAATTCATGCTTCTTCTGCAATGTGCATAACAAATAAAGTTTTACGTCTTTTGTAAAATCAAATAAATAATAAGTGCAAATAAATTGTATTTTTATTTATGTCATTATTGATACGAGCACCTTTTGCTTTTGTGATTTTGATTATTTTTCATATTTTTCGTTTCTATAAGTGACTATATTCATGCACATTATAATATTTTAAATTGATTATTTTTGATAAAAAAAACTGAATAAATAATGGAAAAAAACCCTGAAAAGTAGATTTGGCATTGTCACTAAATTATACGTTTATTATGAAAGTTTTAAGCCACCTAAATTCATAGCCTACGAAGTACACAACATTGAACTACACAACTTGATAATGAAATTAAATTTCCCAACTTGGTAACTCATGGTTTGTATTACGTGAAATTTGACTGAAACTTTTACTCGCACTAAATAAGTGTAACTCATTTCTAAACTTTTGTTTAAGGTGCATGCCTGTAATTGAAGCTCGAATGAATATTTCTTTTCATTTAGTTTTATTAACTTTTTAATAACCGTTCATAACATATTATTGTTTGCGAATCATTATCCAGTTTATTTATCTGAAAATATTAGATCGCTAGAATTTTTCTGTTGTTTAATTTTAAATGTGTTTAATATGTAATTTTTCTTTTTCTCTCTCTTCTTTAAATCGTTTATGCTTAAAAACCATGCAGAACCGTCATCTTACAGAAATTTTAATAATTATTATTATTTACTTTTTCAAATATTTTCTAGCTATTGTAATAATAGGAGGTCTTCCAAAGATCCATTTTAACTAATAACATCAACACATAACTTCAAGACTAAGAAATACTTAGCGACAAGCTGACATGCTATGTACTGTACATCGACTACTTGCAGACTAACTTGTATATGAATAAAGTACGTATATTGTTAAGGGAACAATCAAATTTGGTGGTATAGCGAAAAAATATTAAACTGGGCCGAATGGGCTTTCCTTCTATTTAATGTTAAAAATACCAAAGCCATATTATTTTCGGTTTACCGCAATATTTTACATCTACGATGCACGTCTATGGAATTCGTATTCTGAATTAGAAATACAGCTCTATGTGTAAAATGTAGTGGACAAAAATTTTTATTTTATGTTAATTTAGATTTACTTTGAAAGCGTCCTCCTGACCTGTAATACTGTGATATTTAAATTTTAATTATAATTATTATTTTAATTTTGATGCTCTCAATAATATACATAATATGGTATGACTTTTTCTTGTGGTCATCTATATTTTTAATGTTGCAGATATGTGTCTGTATATGTATTTGCCTTTTGAATTTTGTAATAGAATTGCAAATAAACTGTATTACTATTTGTGTTCGTATATCTATATCATAAATAATAATGAATAAAGTTTAATTTCAAAAATGAACTTCGCATAGTCTTCACATTGCGGAATTTTCCAATAATATTTCGAAAATATTTGTAGTAACATTCTCTCTGCTATTTTTCCTTTAGAAAATATTTTACAACTGCCAATTCAAATGAAACTTCAAGAATAATGATATCTTTGACATATCTGAGTCAATCTTCCATATACAAAAATGTTGAGAAATGTTTGTAAAAATGTACGACTACATCAAAACAATATATTTTTTCGGTTTGATAGAATCAGACCAACGATACTTTGCAAAACTATACCTGAAAATATTTACGAAATAATATTTAAATTGTTTGTTTTTCAATCATAACTTCATTTTTACATACACAATTATATTGAATAATTTATTTTTAAAAAGTGTCTTGAAAACTCCTCTAAGAAAGATGTTGATTTCACGGTAAAAGATTGAAAATTATTCAAATATCAACGACAATTTGATTCAATCAACCATATTCTACCTTTTCACCTTATTTGAGACAAAAAAAAATATTCCCCGCATAATTATACTTTCTTTATCACAGAAACCGTTAAAAACCTTTTGTCCACGATCAGATAAGTACCCGAAAAACGCATTCCTCCACAAGCAACTCAACAGTTGCGCGCTACTAAAACATTAAAAAAAAATGACCTCCCCCCTACCGACATGACATCGCCCTCCTGCAACTCGCATAAATTTACATTCTAAAACACACATATACACACCAGGGTCCCTTCCTTTTTCCAAAAAAAAAACCCCACACACAAACACATACACTCGTTCTGCTTATACCCCCTCAGCAAATTTTACCCCACCACTTCTATATGGCACGCGTCACCTGTCGGCTCCGCGCCAGGTGATACCTGCGCGCGCGCGCGAGCGGGCACCGAAGTCGGCAACGAAGCGCTCTATATCCACACACACACATACATACACGCGCACCCTGTCGCGGGCGCCGCGCGGCGCGCCGCATTATGGGAGAGTACGAAGAGGAGGGGAGGAGAGGAGGGAAGAAGAAGAGGAGGAAGAGGAGGAGGAGGAGGTGGCAGCAGGCAGCCAGGGCGGCTAAAGCCAGCCGGCGCTTAGTTTGGCTCGGAGAGTTCCACAGCGCGCGCGCGTGGTGCTCCTCCAATACAACGACGACGACGACTACGACGGCTACGGCTATACGCGCTTCTTCTCTATATACTGCTATACGGCTGTTTTGTATACATTTGGACGACGCGCACATGTGCGAAGCGCACGCGCATCCGCGCCTCATCCGCGTGTGTGCAGTGGTTTAATACTAATATAGCTGTGAGCTTATAAGCTCATCATCATCGATGCTGTCAGATCAGCTGGACTCGTGATATCTGGATATAGATATATAGTGATAAAGGGATCGCGGGGTAGCGGAGTGTCGATATATTATAAAGCAACAGTGCGTGCGAGGGCACGCGCGCATTATCGTGGATTTTTAATATATATTTATTATATATATACATATGGATAGGAGTTGCGGTCACAAGGCAAGCATGGTGTATCCAAGCTGGCCATGTCTACTGGTATGCTGCCTTCTAGCCATCGGTCATTTTCAAGGTCAGTGTCTTTATATGTCTAGATATCTATTGTGCCTAGATCAGAGGTTATTTTTGGAGAACGCGGATGACGAGCGATACTATAATAATATGTGTTACGAGATTGTAAACAATTTCAAGGGAGGTAGGGGGGGGGGGGGATGTGAATGAACGTGCCAAGTTGGCACTTGTAGAATGTGGAGCGTTGACATTAAATTTCCATAATGATCGCGCGCGCGCCCGCGCACTGTCGCGTCAGGCTATTAAGCGCGGGACTCATTGTAAGGCATTTGATTTCGGTAACTGCGAGTAGAGGGTTTTAGGAGTTCCATACTGTATTAAGCGTCGTATTTATTTTTAGACGCGATGCAGTGCGGTTGCAGTAGTGTTCTGTTGTTCCAGGTGTCTCGAAAGTATTCAGCCTTGCACTCGGACGTTCTTTCGAGTCTTATATATATATATATGTATACACATACATACACGTGGCTACACGTGCGTAGTGTATATTTTCGTCATAAACTGGAAAACTTTTTTCCGAATAAAGAAGCGGATATATACGCGACATCCATTCAGCACGCGCGCAGTTATGTACTTGCTATTCAATTGTGCCGCGCATTCTAGTGGTTGAAAGTGTGAGAGAAAGAGAAAGAGAGGCCGCAAGCTTTTCTATAATTTCTTATGCTTATTGTGAAGAAAGGAAAAACTTGTTTTTAATCGCTTTATAAATGTAGACTCGTCGTTTATATCATCGTCGATTACACAAAAGCGGTGTTAATAAACGTGGACTGTCCGTTTTAAGGTAATAGAACGTATATAGTACCTATAACGGTGGATCGCGTGGCGCATGCAACTCGCCGGGGGCTGGCGAGGTGCTCTCGTTACTTTAAATTAGACGCTTTTTGTTTATTCGGGTTAGCTGCTTCCGTTATATCGCTCGAAAGTTTGAAATGGAGTTTGTAGTATGTGTATATATATATATATATATATATATATATATATTTATACCGATGTGAGCGTAACGTGAATAATCATTTGGAGAAGAAAAGTTTGCATTTTTTAAACGATGAAGAACAACAAATTTGCGTATTTTCTGTCTTTTAAAAAAGTAATTATAGGATATTGCGAAGCATTTAAAGAAGCCATGTGATTGGTTAATGGCTCGATCAAAATTCAAAATGTTCTCTGATATAAAATGAAAATCAATAAAATAACCATTAAGTTATTCAAAATCCCAATTGATTGAATTTTCGATCTAATTATAAAATAAATGCGGTTTCGATTTATTTCCTAACCTCAAAATTTAAAATTAAAATCTGTTATTTAGTATAAACAATATATTATGCTGTCTGAAAGATAATGTTAATTAAAAGTAGAGTAATGAAGTCTAAAATATTTGTGGATTTCATTTCTATGAAAAAAGTGAAGCGCGCGCTGGACGCATCATGGATATGACTAATATATATAATAAACAAGGAAATGAGATTGCATGCAACCTCATTATAATAGTAGTTCCGATAATTGGTAAAAGTTATTTCGACTGATTATTATTTTAATACTTTTACAGCCAGTAACTTAAAATGCATCTATTACGTCATATTTCTGTCTGTGACTGCGTACTTTATGAACTAATTGAAATTATGCCAAACCAAAATTTTGTTTTACATATTAACTCAGTAGCATAGAAGTAAGAGAGATAGAGAGAAAGAGAGAGAGAGAGCAAGAGTGGGAGAGGGAGGGGGGTGAGCACGTTTCTACATAGATCTTTGCACATGCGCGGCCGAACGTTTTCCTCATTAGAAGCTGTGCATGCGCGGCTGCGAAAAGGGGTTCGTCCCGCAGGCGTAATTACTTTATTTAAGAATAATAAAAAATCCACGGTGCATGAATAATCGCGTGACAACGACCCTGCTGAAGTAAAGTATAAGGGGAAAGAGCGAGAGAGAGAGAGAGGGAACGGAATAAAAACGTAAGAAATAGCACAGATGTCGGCAAAACTTATGCGTTGCACGTGTTCTCTACATTCACTTCTCTCTCTCTCTCTCTCTCTTTTTCTCTCACGCAAAAAAACCTCATACGCTACTGGATCGGATTCTCGCGGGTCGTGCGCCTATATGTATATACATATATATAAATATGAGTAGACGCATCGTTAATACTGCGTTAACGAGTTAAACGGCCGGTGCGCTCGGCTTATTTTTATCTTCGAGCGACGACGAGAGCAAAATGCCCTTGTTATCAAATTATCGTCATATGCCGCATCACCAGGAGTAGTAAATAGTGGCTCTTTAGAACGGGGATCGACTTAACCTGATTGTTATTTATGGGATTCGGAAATTTTTAGCTCTATTTAAATCTTACGCCGCTTAATTCAGGCGTGAATTATTATAAACAAAAAAAGACAACAGATTTTTAAGTTTGTGGTCATTTAGTTGTAGATTGAAAATTATTCTAAATTTTATGGTTTTATTATTATTTATGACAACTACGAGAAGTAATATAGCTATGTAAACTTAAATGCATAAACAGTGATTGTGCAATGTATCAACGTTTTTCGGCAGCTACAACTATCTGAAACATACAAGAGTGTATTCAGTCGAAAATTATGGATTTTATGTAATTTAACAAGTGATTATAATTGTGTATATACTTACACAAAGAAATGTGTTAATTCTCATTTTAACATAAAGCTTGTTTTTCTGGAAAGATATTTCTTTATTTAAAAAAATATCTTTAAACTAAGAAAATATTCAGGTCATCAATTCAGCATTGTTTTGTGGTGATAATAATTATTTAAAAGTTATTGATTTATCTGGAAATGGTTCTACCCCATGTACGTATTTAACAATAGGCACACCAAAAAACAAAAAGTTATCTGTTAGAAAAACGAAATCATTATATTCCAATGTATTTTAGTTATTAAAATCGTATAGCATTTTTATTTAATAATTCTGTCAGCAAATCCATTGTTAATCATCATTCTACTGACCTAATTTATCGGACAGATCACTTCTTTTGTTTGCCTGCGAATGATTTATGTATGCAATCAAATGCATTATATTAACATTTAATAACAATCATTATTCACTAATTGATTTATCGTACACATGAAATTTGAACCTAATTTCTTACTACATTCGATTAATAATAAATTAGACAATTATATTACACACATGAAGTTCATAATTAGACTAGAGTTTTAAAATGATACTGCATTAAATATTCAATAGTATAGGAATCAAGATTGCATTGGATATATTTCGCCTCGCCATTGCGGTAGCAGTTAAAATTTTCAGCGCTTGCATGTCAGCAAAATCCTATAATTATCGTCGACACATTGGCCACGACAGAGTAGCGGTGCTCATCAAGGGACCAAATCGAATAAATCTCATGAATAACAGAATCATGGGAGTCTGACCGCTCTTGTCTATTTTCGTTTTCTCTCTCTCTCTCTCTTTCTCTGTCCCTTCCGAGGCAACAAAAAAAAGCGAGGGAGTACAGCTTAATCCAATGCGCGGGAGCATGCGTGTACGTACAGACGCGAGAAAAAGAAAGCGGGACGCAAGGACGTAAAAAAGAAAAAAGCAAAGGTGCCGGGGGAAAAAGAAGATCCGTCGTATGTATGTGGGTATATGACCAGCCGTATTCACACATATATACACACACACAGAAACATTCGTATATGTGCACTCACGCATACACACGTACAGAAGGTAGGAGGCGTGACGCAAAGCCAAAGTAAAGCTCCGCATCGTCGAGGATTAAGAGGTCGGGGACTTTGGGAATAGCAGAAAGAGCGCGCGTGCGCGAGAGTGTATATAGACTTCTTCTCTCTTTTTTTCAAAATGCATCGCTACTACTGCGCCGCGAGCCGTGAATAAGCGCTAGCCGCGGCTTTGCCTATCCGACTATACACGCTCACTCCTTCTCTCTCTCTCCCTCTCTCTTTCGTTGAAGGATTAGGTCACTATTCGGACCCTCGTATATACGAAAATGTTACTGTGTGTTTGTACTTTCGCGTATGTGTGTGTGTGTGCGCGCGTATGTGTTGTATGCTACTATACTCTTCAGCGGCAGGCTGGAGAATCGCGCGCGTATATACGCTCACAAGTGAAATGGCACAAAGAGACAAGTAGTTAAATAGCGGCCGGAATTAGATAGATGCCGCGCGCGTGAATGTATACGAATGTCGCGCTATTGTGGCGCGTGAAGCTCCGTGACGCGAGAGAACGAGCAGCAGCAGCAGCAACAGCAGCAGTAGCAGTATATAGCAGCAGATGCCAAGGCGATGTTTGCGTGGTCGTACCGTAACTGCGTATGTCGGAAAATTCGAACTAATTATTTTGGAAATATTGCCTGATTCATTATCGCGTATGTATAATGTATTATTAGAAATTTTTCATAGGTTGTTAACGTCTTGCTTTTGTGAGAATTTTATCTACTAGTGTTTAAAAATAAATTATGTTTCCGGGAGTTTAATAATTCATTGATATTTTACTAGATATTTTGTCGAAAATGAATAAAATGTTCCAATACCTACGATATTTTTCAGAAATATGTAGTTTATATGACTCTATCGTTGTTCTTTTTATTATCAGCAAAAATGGCATATATGGAGCTTCATTTAATAATGAAACTTGAAAGATTCCGTTTTCTCGTTAACGATGAATTTGGTAACTGATTGCAATAGTCTGTGCTTTTAGTAAATAATTCTCTTTAATTAGACTTCGAAAGTTTACGAGAAAAAATTTATAAACCTTCGTAATTAAAAACTCTATAAAGTTGATCGAAAAATGTAAATGTATTTTATGTGAATTGTCCAATCTTTTATATTATCACCGTAATTACTTTATTCCGGCTGAAAATTTGGTTGTAATCGCTATGAAATGACTAGTAAATGTTGAAAAAAAAGGTTTTATAAATCAGAGAACAATCGGAGATTTTCAGCAGGAATATTGTGGAAAGCATTAGAACTCATTGAATTGTTATTTATATAACTCTAGATATTATAACTTTTTCTTCTATTTTCTTTACGGACTGACACTGTTTTATCGACTTAACATTTAAAAATAATTAATATAAGACAAGAATAGCACTCTACGTCTTGAACTAATTGAGTTTTCCATCGTGATCCAATAATATATCGTACTGAAAAGTTTCAACGGAAGTGAGCTTCAACATTTTCATTTATTTTCATCACGCAATTCCATTACTGTTTATCTTAAAAATAAACAAAGCTATCATATCTTTCTTGCCCTGAATTGTAGAACGATGTACTGTTGAATTACACAGGAAACTGAATTCATTTAAAACCTCTATGGATATTTTTTATATTAATACTTTTATATGTTCTATCGATAAAACAGGATTAGTGGTAAACTAGGACTATTATATCCTCTGATAGTTTTATTGATATAAACAATGTCTTCAGACCTATTATTACTTAACCAGCGAAGCTATTGATTACACAGGTACACAAAAAAATTTCTCAGGACGATTTTTATGTAATGTTACTTTATTATTAGATAATCTTGGGAAAGGGCATAAGACATTGAGATAATCTTATTAGAATAAGCATTTCCCTGGCTTCCAAAATATCCCGATACTGAAAAAGTATTTACAGAAAGAACCGCTCCTATATGAATCTTATTAGGATGAGCATTTTCTTATAGCTTCCAGAATTTTCCGATATTGAAACGGAATGTATTTATAGAAAACCGGACTTTGAACCACGTCTGTTCAAACATCAGATCTAAATTTAACGTCTATATATACCTAAGAAAACATATTTCTTATGTCGTGTTCAGAGATTATCTTTTTTGCTGGTCTATGTTGATTAACGATTTCAAATCAATCCATGAAGGCTCCCTTTTTGCGAATATGATCTCACGAAATTCCGGAGACACTCGAAATATAGCTCGATTCTCCGAACGCTCATAGTTGCGAAATTTCAATGGAAATAAGATAGAAAACGCGAACGACCGAGTTTTGCACTAGACGACGACGACGACGACGACGTCGCTCTATTATTAGCCTGGCCGTATATACGTCCGCGAACACGCAACGCTATCGAATAGGTGCAACGCCGCGTGAGCTTTGCGCGCGGATATAATTAAACTGCATTCCGCGACGCGAGTTTACTTTGCCTGCATTATGTACAGCTGGACTATAATCGTGATGTGCCTTAGTCATGACTCGAGCCTATCCTCGAGATAGCCAAAAGTTTGCGGACGCGCAAGGCTGACCCAAACTATAGATATATGGAGTATTTTAACAATAGTCTAACAGGTGGTAATTAGGTTTTGTTATATATATATAATAACAGGCATTAGGTTTTGTTATATGCCAACTTTTGATTATTCATTCTTGGATTATTTTCGACATAGACCGTGGGCTTTATTAAATTTATAAAAGGTATATCTTGAATTGATAATAAAACTTGAAATAGTAATGTTATTATCGCTAAAATTGGTGTGAGCAGTATTTGGACGATATATTATGAATTTGCAACAGTATAACATCGACTGCCTTGCGTTTTTTAGATATATTAGCAAATTGTAATCTAAATTTAGAGGTTTATTTTAAATTCTTTACCAGATGATTTAACTTTCAAAACTCAAAAGTAACCTTCTTGGATTGCAAAGGTAGATCTTCTCAAAAGGTACAAAAGTATTTAAGCCTTTGAACGTGCTACTTTCAAATTGAAATGCGTCGTTCGCATTAACTTGTAAAATATTCGTTGAATGGTTATTTAATCTTTCGCGTAATAAGTTAATGAAACTTTCATAAGCCTAATTACGAAAAGCTTTTATTATTATTAGTTTTAAGCTGACAAATTAGTTATACATTTTACATCGCTTTCACTTAATAAAATTGACAGACGCTTCTCCTCGTGACTTTTTAAAAAAGAGGAATAACTAATACAGAAAATTATCCCACGAACATAATTCACTTCTCGGTATCTTTGTATCAAAAGAATTATAATTATATGAAAAATGTGTTCATTTTATTCCACAGCATAATGCTCGTCTTATCAAATCTAATTAATTAAATTCAACCTTCATCAATAGTCCTTAAAAATATTACACTCTATGGTGAGTTACACTTCTTAGGTCGCTTTGCAACAATGAAATTTATTTCTCACCGAAAAATTAATTCATTAAGAAATAAATTACAGTTTATATTTAGAATATTAGTCTTAAATATTTTACTATTCTTGAAATCAAGATTATCCATAATGAAATGCTTTACAGACGAAATGATACAAATATCCATCACAAGCATTAACCAAGTTTGCATTAAGACACACGTATAAATGTTTGAATGTTCCGCTGCATGTGAACGAGCAAAACCACAGCACAGGGTGAGGCACTTTTTGGTGCAAGGCTGTTATTCACGATGGAGCTTAATAGCCCGGCCTTCCTAATTCAAGACGGTCATTTCGGAATAGCTCTTGCGATTTATATGGGTCTGGCGCCACTAAATTCGCTTTTTAAATTTTTAATGCGCCAGCGCGCGAGTCCTTAAACAAAGCTGTTGTCATGATAAACGGCAATGAACGAAGAACTCCAATTTTTAATGAACTCGCGCAGTACAATGGATTCTCAAGAAGACAGAGATGATGTGCCTATATATACCTTATATGCAAAAATAATCGTGAGATGTAACTAGGGGTGTTTTCGTTGTCATTTTTAACTATGAATAATTTGACAACGTTAGATGGGTAAGGGTATCAAATTAATGTACGACAGTCTGGGGGGTTTCATCAGAATAGCAGAAAAACTGATTGCAGCAAATTCAATTTATTATAAATATTAAATATCTGAGCGTACTACTATTCAAATGAATAGTTGTCTTCATAAAGATTTGTTTTACATACTTTATCAAGTATATACATTACACTCTGCTGTGAATATTGACGCTGATTTTTTGTAGGCTTTATTATAATGTTGATATTATTGCAGACATAGGCAAATCTATGCAAATAAAGGTGATTCTATTATTTTGTAAGACTTTTACCAGAACTTTGTTTAACGAATTTTTAACTTTTTGGCCTATTTTTGTGTTAGCTGGAATATTTTCTATTGTTATATTATAGTCATTCGCATAAATATTAAAATGAGCACTAGTCTGTAGTTCACTTTTGAATTTATTTACGATTTCCTTAAAAGATTGTTGTTGAAGACTTTTTCTTTTACATTACTTTTTTCAGTTTTGTTGAAAAATCGAAGGATATTTTCGTACGTTACAAGACTAAAGTTTGTGAGAACTTCCGTTATAAAACTCTGATATGAAAAGCCAGTGCGATCTTTTGTTGTTATTAATTTTGATTCTGCAAGTATGGCATTTGTTGGATTACTGTTTCGATAACCCAAGGCATTTTGTACAACTGTAAATTATTTCTTTTCAGTTTAAGGCAAGAAGTTTTTGTTTTTGAATAATAAACAAAGCAGTCGTATTTGATAAAAGATCGTATGCAGTTTTTATGTAGAGTGGTTAATTGTGATCAATCTTTTGTGTGTTGTATTACTTGTGGATTGATTATTGAGGCACTGTTATTAATTCTTCTAGATTGGATGAAGTGTTCCTAGAATAATCTTCGTTAGTATTTTCTATGTTTCGGATGATTTTTTTATACGACTTTGAACCATAATTTTTGGAATTTCACGTTTAACTTATATTTCAATATTTTTAACACTATTTCTCTATTTCATTAGCGAAGATGTTAAAGTGTATAATTTTGTCTTGTACAGACACATTGATTATTTCATAATATATTTAACCATAGCTATATGAAAATTAATTTTTTTTTTAAAAGCTCTGTATAATATAAACGATTTCAACGCAAGTTTGTGTCATTTCTATTTGGCATCAACTACCGCTGACGTCTCTCCTGGGGGGAGGACTAGAACGCCGTAGCTCAATATGAGTTCACAGAGTAGAGTAGAAAGAAAGCAACGCGGTTCAACGTGCATTACGAGATTCCCTGTGGATCACGCCGCATTTTTTATTATTCGAGGTATCAGTTTTTAAACATTATGACAATTATAAATTAATAAATTGGTTTTGATAGATACCATTAAATTCACTTTTATCACATTTTTGTGTCACTACACAAAAGACAGTGAACTATTATGGACTACCACGAAAGCTCGGGTAAGTTAAGTAAAAAAATCTCAAGTTTTCTTTGACCACAAATATAATGATGTTAAATTTGCAGAATAAAACCAAATTTCCAGTTTCCTTTTCATCATTTAAATATTTTAAAAAGTCGCATTCTTTACAATATTTTTTAGAAAACTATCAAATAACTAAGAAAGGTTGAGACCTTAAAACGTTCTCACAAAACACTAACTTGCACGCTCCTACCTCTTGCGTTGGCGTTTCTCAGTGCGTGTGTGCACACACCCACACATATGCACACTCACGCTGTACATACATACACCTTTGACGGCAAGAAATAGAGAGGGAGATAGAGAGACAGACAGAGAAGGGAGAAACTTTTCATCCGCGAGTTTCGTCGTTATGTCGAAGCCGCTGGGGACCGCCACGAATTCTTTTCTCGTGTTGTATTACGGTCAAAGAGCTCGAGTGAGAGAGATAAGGGGAGGGGGAAGCGGGAGAGAGTTTTGCGAGTGCGTGTGCCAGTTTATGTATGTAGGTACATATATGCTACCGTGCAAAGGAAGCTGGCTACGTGCGCGTGGGGGTGAAAGTGTCAGATGTGGAATGACCGAATACTGAAGTGGTAAGCTCGGAGGTTTTCGTCAATTCTACATTTTCCATGCAGCTGTCATTAAAGTTTTAGAGATTTTTCACTTCACTTTTTTTTATTATATTGAATTTTAAGTGAACACTTTATAAAGTTCTTTTTACTGTAAAAAAATGTATTAGCATTACTTATTTGAGAATTCAATAATAATACGTGAAAAATCATGCTGCGAGTCGAATTCAAACCTACGGAACCGCAACCCGTAGTTTACACTCTATTATTGTAATTAAAATATGTCTAAATCCTTAAGTGTTGGATGAATATTGACTTTAGATTATTATGATTACTATTATATTCAACAAAATATAATATTTCACATAGATTAAAGAATATTATAAATAACATGACAACATCAAGCTCTATTTAATCACGCATAGCGAAAAGTTGCAAAACACATTAAAAAATATTTCCAGGAACTGAATAATTCCAGATTATTTCTCTCATATTGTTGTTTTCAACGAAACGGGGTTTATAAACAATTTTGTTTTTACTTCTATAAAATTCTATTTCTATTTTGGTGGTATTTGTTCAGAAATATGTATTGTGGAGTTCTGAATCTTGAAATTACACTTCATAATTTATTCGATTTCTTACACAGTAATACAGCTACAAAATTTAATTTCCTTCATTCAATTTCTCAATAAGTAAAATATAAGCACCGTGTCTTATTCAACTATCAATCATTGAAAAGCTCGCCTTATGAATTTCTTTTCATATTTCTTGTTTCCTTTTTTTCCCTTTGATTTTTAGTATTACGGTATTTCACATGAATGATTGACACAAAATTTATAGTATACGTATATAAAATATAACGTCTTTTAGAGTGTTTCAAAGTTTGTTACCGGCGCCACAAATGTGCGATTTCTGTACTCAAAAGACTAATTTAATTATCGGAGCGAAATCACTTTTACACTACTGGAAAGGGATTTATATGGCACTGAAGCTGCGCGCGCGCGCGCGCGCTCGTCTTGGATAGGAGCCAGACTGGAAAACAATCTTTGTATTTGCGAAAATCCGTTCTCTCGAGCGCGTGCGCGTGTTTCCGATGAAACCATGAACCGTCTGGCGTGTTGTACCTGCTATTTGTCCACACGTATATATATATACGTATTGCTCTGGGAATATGTAAAGAGATCCCGATAAGCTTGGAGCGCGCACGAGCACGCGAGTCGCTTTATTAAAAAGCCAATTAAGCGGGTGAAGCGCGGTGCGATAGCCTCGTGTGCGCGGCTAGAATAAAATTACTTAGCGTTTAGATGAAGTAGTATTTTAAAAGAATGAAAGGATACATGTAGTATAATTAGTCGTGTATCAAAATGTTATTTATTAAAAAAATACTGTTTATTGCCTTATTCAGCATGTTTTTTCAAATAGAAGATGAATTCATTTTTCTACATATTTATGAACTTTTATGTTTGTTACATTATAAACTTTTTATGTTTGTTTTTTTATTCATAAGCTTTAAACCCAAATTGAAAAAATAATGATTTTTTGTTTGAGCTCTGTTAAAGTATAACCACTTACTTAAAATATTAAATCTCATTTTAGTATTCTTATACTCTTGCAATGTACGAGATTTTCCGTCAAAATCATTCTCAAAATTTAATAGTCACTTTGAGAAACTACGAAAGTTGGACGTTTACTAAAATAAAAACATATTCTGACTAAGTGATAAAAAAAAATATATCAAAATTCATTAAACTTCAACCAATCTCACCAAAACAAAGCTTTTTCTTTGAATAAAGAAAACTGTTTCACACAAAATAATTCATCATCCATGAAAGATTCTATTTTCGTATGAAATAAGAAATTATGTAGTCTCTTTTTAAGCTTCCCACTCATCGTTCAAAAGGCGAGACTTTCCGAGTCGAAATTATCCTCCCGAGACCTATAAAATCAACGTCGCACCACTGAGCTTGCGCGCAAAGACCTCAGTGACAAAACTCCACGTAATGAGCTCGTGACCCACTAAAAAATAGAAGGCATAATAATGCATAACCTAAAGTAGCGTAATTGACCCCCTTGAGTCTGACCTCCCTTCATACACACCTTTATATATATATGCATAAATTAAATACACTGCCTTCGAAGTGAAGTGGTAGGAAAGAACCGTGTGTGGATATACTTTAGAAGCTCAGTTAATAAATACTATATCGTGTCACCTATGAGTCTCTTCGTTGTTTCCACCCCTGATGAAAACCATTGCGGCGAATTTACACTCGCAACCGCTTTGTGCACGTAACATTTATTCAATCTTATAAAGCCGATCTTCATCGTAGGGTAGATAATAACGATCCGAACCTTTCGAGCTTTGATATTTATAGACATTTGGAAATAAAGATAGTAGTGTTCCTGTCAATTAGGCGTAGGAATCGAACCCGAGACCTTCCAGTAATACTCTACCACTGAGCCATTATTACTCTTCAAAGTTTTTCAATTATTTGTCATTTACTGTAACAATTTGTAAAATTTTGCTGTCAAAATTTTACTTTTTTCAACTTAATTGGCTAAATTCAACTTCTTATAATTGCTTTTGGGACGCAAATTGCCTGATCGCTCGTTAAAATCCACGAATCGGATATAACATTTTTGATCATGCATAACTCACGTACAAAATCTAATATTGAACTGCCAATTTTAGAATATACAGAACCTACTTTTAAACGCGGAAAATCGATTTTAGAACTGAACGAATAATATTGAGTAAAATTTTCTATGAAAAAGAATCGTAATTTTTTTAGTCGACGATATTAGTAATACAAAAAAGTTATTCTAGAACATAATAATAGGTGATTTTTCTTTAAACCAATATCCGCGTATAGACAAAATTTAACTGTAAAACATTCATGCACGTATTATAAAAATATAACAGTAATTTGTTTGTTTTGTTCTGCGTTATGTATTATATATAGAATAATCTATTTATTAGAAAGTGTATGTGTACATCAATGAAGACTTTATCTTTTAAATTTAGCTTTCATAATAAATCGGTTGTTTTATTAAAAGGAAGTAATTGAATTTGATTTGTACGAATACGTGAATACCGCGTACCATAAAATGTACTACATAAACTTATATATCCATTCCATCACGAAGGTTTTAATTTTTTAATACTTTTTCTTATATACTGCTAAGTTTCATAAGATTTGAATAGTGATTAAAGAGTTTATAAACGTAATGAACACAAATTTATCACAAAATTAAATTTTCAATCAAATTTTCGATCAATAACCTAAAAAATTCAATACAATATCTCTACTTCTCCCCCCTTCCCGGCAATGAATCCCGTACACACAATACTACCTTAAAAGAGTTTACTGCCAACCATCTGATCCTTAATTTAAAGTAAACGCCACGCGCAGTGTACACCGTAGCCGCAGGATAAGACGAAAAACGATGAAGAGAGAGAGAGAGAGAGAGAAGACCGCAAAGGTGGCGTGGCGAGGTATCTCTTACTTGAAAACCGAGAACTCAAACGTTCAAAAGAAAAGGAAGAGGAAGCAAACGAAGAAGAAGAAGAAGAAGCGGTTTTACCACCACCTCATAGTGACAAATTTTCGCGACAACTTCATCATTTCTCCCTCCTTCTTCGAGTGCACACATCGTCTCCTTGAGATTACTCGGTCTCCCCTTTCCGCTACGGCAGGACTTCTGGGCTTCTTATGTATCGCGCGCTCACGTGGATTAAGGCATAACTCAAGAAGCGCCACGCGTTGACCCGTGAATCCTCTTAGTTCCAGCTGAACGGTCTCTCTCTCTCTCTCACTCCGCTGCGATTGAATTGGCCAACCCCTTGCGCACATGCACGCGGTAACCGCATACGCCGCTCTTGGCCGTTTTAGGATTGCGAGGGCAGAGAGTTTAGGAAACGCGCGAAGCCAGGCAATCTGGCCGGTATACGAGGCGAGTGTTAACTTGAGGGCGCGTGCAAGTATGCTGGTAAGCAGAGCGAACCCATTAAACTGTAAGACGGCACTGTTGTCAACAGAGTATTATACGTGACTACGTGCCTTTTTTAAGTTTGGAAAGTTTAATTTGCAATCGTTAATTTATTTTTCCTGATAGTGAATACAAGTGTTAACTCTTTTTGTTCGATTATTATGATAATTTTACTTGAGTTCTGATTGAAAAGTTTTTTATAGAAATGTCAACGAGACGAATCACCCTCTTTTAATGTTATTGTATTTGCGAGGTTATTTTACCGGTGCACCAGAAACGAAAAGTCGTTTCAGTTAGTGTGCAATTAATGATGATTCGTTGTGCACTAATAAAGTCAATTATTACATGGATACAAATAGGTACAGTGGTCTCAAAAAACCTACAATTATAAATACTTTCGGATTCCCAGAACTTATTACTGATTCCACACGTACCCCAGTAGTCGACGGCTAAAAATATTGTTCTACAAACGAGGGTAACGTTAATGAAGTTTTTCAGGTGGTCGAGAAAATCAAAGGGTTCAAATGAAGCAAAGGGTACAAAAGTTTCAATTAATGACTCTACAATGCTTAAAATATATAATAGTATTACGTCAAAAATAACCAACGTTGTTTTCTATCTCTTTTATACTTATCTCAAGTAGATCCCTGATTACATTACTTTATTTCGCTTAAGATACCGGGGTAGATATTCTTGTGCTTGTATTTACTATATATATGGGCATATCTAGGATACTTTTCAAATCTACGTTAAATATTGTTTTAGGTTTTTTTCGTAACATTATATAACAGCTCTAGAGAAAAAAGTTAGAAAATGAAAAAATTTGGAAATTCCATATGGTGCATGCACACAAAGACGTGTAATATAGAATAACATTAAAAATCTGTAAAAGCTTCATTTCGAATAACACTGCTTGCAATCAATTCTTTTAATCAAGCGCATCTACTCTAATTACAAAGACATCGCTTACCCTCCTTTAAAATCCATCTAACAAAAATCCCGCGCGGAAACCATTTCAGCAGCACGCGCGCGGCATCATGCGTTCGACGGACATTTTCCCTCTAGCGAACTAACTATATGGGAGTGAGTGAGAAAGAGAAAGAGAAGAAGAGAGAGAGAGAGAGAGAACAGAGTGAAGAGGAGAGGAAGAATTTCGCGGGTTTCCGCTTCCGCTACTGCTGCTGCTTCCAGAGCCGACGACAGATTCCTCGCGCAGCGGTGAAGCCGCACGAAAGGCTGACGGGTTGGCTCTCCCTCCGACAGGCAGCTTTATCCGCTTTCCTACTTGATTTCAAACTCGAGGCTGCTACCGTGATAACTCAACACCCGCGCTTCTACACTCTTACGCTGGTGTGGTTGTGGGTGCGGAAGGGTAAAAGGAGAGCTTGGGGTGTATATATATATGCGCGAAAGATCCAAAAGGTGAGAGGAGGTATATATATATATGAGGTTTTTGCCGAGCGTTTTCTAATTAATGTTGTGGTAAGCGACGGTGGTTTTGGTCTTTGAGAAAAAAGGCAAAGGGTTACTCAGCTTTCTACTTGCAAGGGGAAGTGTTGCCCTCGAGTGGTTGGATATGTTTTAATTTATCAGCTTTGAAACAGTTAAACTAGGATTAAACTTTTTTAATCTAAGTGGCAAAATGTTACATTCATCGTCGTCAAATTTATAGACAAAATTATACTCGAAAATTCATTTAATTTAAAATTTTCAATTTGTTTAAAAATATGCACATTTTTTGTGGCTATTATTTTTACAAGCATGAAAAAAAAAATAATATTTTGGAGTACTTTGCATTTATATATTAGTCACCTAGGTTTTGCGATGACCTATCAAATATACATAGTATTATTACTAAAGCATTACACAGCATTTTCTATTAAAAAATAGATCATTTAAAAAAATCTCCCAAATTTCACAAAATTAATTTGCGGAGAACCATAATCATTTCTAGTTAGCAAAACCATTAATCATAATAAAAGCAGTAAACGAAACACGGATGTAATTTTTGCAGGTAGTAAAATACATTTTTTATTCTCTGAAAATCTACACACTTATTCATCCTTATTCCAGACCTTGGCGAATCTTATTTAACATTCCTGTAAAACTTAGTAAAAATCTGCATAAATAAAGCAATTCCGTCCGAGCAATATTTTCAAATCGCCCATAGAGCAAATACAGCAGTTTCCTCTTAATAATCGCAGTCGCGCTCATACCTTCATAACTCCGTGGCAATGATCTGGCAGGTGCATTTTTTTCGTCTCGTAAAGGACGAGCATAAAGCAAAAGCGTCGGCTCGTCGCTTCGTTTTCGCGCACGGCGATAATGGAGAGGATAGTCGGATATACCATACCCGCAACCCGTACGTATATATATATACATACCGTACGCTTGTACGCGGGATAACAACGCGTCATCCGGGCTGAAGACATAACTTTCTCGCCGCCATCTCCTTTTTATCGTCCGCGATGAAACCCATATTTCCACCCTTTACGCCCGTCCATATGCGCATTCAAAATTTATAATCATTGGCTCGCGAGGCCGCTGCACGCGCTCTCGTCGGCAAAATGCATATATATATATATATACCCTCTTGGACCGTAAACGCGCGGAGCGTCCGACAAGATTTTGTTTGGTCTCTTGCTGGATGGAGAATTCTAAGGATTATGGGAATTTTTAGCGTTGTCAGATGTTAAAATCAAGTGATTTTGCGTTGTGAAAAAAGAATCATTTTCAAATTTATTTTTAAGATCGACCTGCAATGAATATTCCTATCGATATTGTGTATGATTTTAATCATCGAAATTCCATAACGGACTAATGAATTTACATTGGTAATTAAATTTTTTCTTTA
Source organism: Torymus tubicola (assembly GCA_035583055.1). Taxonomy (NCBI): domain Eukaryota; kingdom Metazoa; phylum Arthropoda; class Insecta; order Hymenoptera; family Torymidae; genus Torymus; species Torymus tubicola. Next base: position 6,526,144 of record JAWWEQ010000055.1, on the reverse strand, counting down.
TTGAATTGAAAATTATAATGACGGAAATTAATGAAACACGCTAGTACTAATTACGTGATTGTTTGCGAATTTCAATATACATTTTATAATCGAAATGTCGACCATTGAGAGTGCTAAATACAAATAATTATCTGGAATCGAGTGAACAATTATGTATAATTAGTTTTCAAGAAATTCATGTTTATCAATAGTTAACTTTAATACCGATCCATTGCATAATGGAACAACTAAAATAGCTAGTCTATACCCTAACAAGTGACGTCACCCAAATAAAATCACTTTCATATATCATCCAAAAATTAATCATCCTTTCGATTTTACAATATTTCTCTACCTCCTACCACAGCATTAATTTCGAACCCGTTACAAGCGCACGAACGCAAAGAGACCGTGTAGGAATAACATTTTGATTTTAAAACTTTCATAAACACATCGCACAGCTGTGCATATATACTACAGGCGCGCACATTCATTCGCCACTTTTACACTTGTTGAGCACTTTGCAAACTCGTCGTAGAATATAGCAAGGGTACGCGAGTAAAAGATAGAGCGAGGTCGTCGATCTCGAAAGAGGAAATATGCCCGTTCGCCGTCTGGCTCGACTTGCACGTCAGATTCCAAGCGCATGGGCATGTATATACCTATAGATATATATACGCACTGTATAGCGAATGGAACTGTCTGCACCTATGTATACGCGCAGATACGTCGCGTGTTGTTGCGGATACATGTACCAGCCATGTGCTGGACACTTCAAACGTCGCGGGAGGCAAGTTAACGCGTGCCGTGTCCTATATATATATATATATGGCATATCTGTATGGGTGTCTATATGATGGGAGTGCATCTAGGGGAAACTGGAGTAAGACTTGATATATTTTTTTTTAATATTGTTTATTGTTATAAATAAATCAAAGAATAAGTACATTGTTTAATTTTGATATTAATTTTAATTTACATGGAACTAACTGAGAAACAAAATTACTCCTACCCTCTTGTAAACACATAAATATAATGCACTCAGTACTTGAGTTAATTTCTACCCTCTTTATATAGATGGCAAGGGTAGAAAACTATTTTGAAAGAGTGGACGTATAGCTACTGTAAATATGACTCTAGTAGTAACCAACAAAATTGTGAAATTCAGTTTCGCTTTAGTAGTTAATTATACTGCCCTAGTCTACGCGTATATCGGATTGTACATCGTATTTTTGGTCACCAGGATGAGAGCAATTTAACGATCTCTTATTAAGGAACACACGTACGTGAGTACTTTTACTAAACACGAGTGAGCGCGTAAACGTTGGCTTTTAGCTCGAGTGTATATAGATACACGAGGGTACATATAGCGTCGAAAAACATGCGTAGCATTAAGAGCTGCTTGTGCTATCGTGCGCAAGCGATCAATCTGTTGCTCTGCCGCGGCACGCACGCACTTGTATATATATTTCGATATTTACGCGGGTGCGACGAGAGTAAATCAATTTTTTTTTACTGGCACACTAGGTTAAAAGTACAAAATAACATTTACAAGAGTAAACGTTACATATTTTTCTTTATTTCTTTCGTACAATTTTCAATCGACCTGCAATGGCAACGATTTTTATTCATTTTTATATATTTATTTGTTTTCAATGAAAGAAACAGTATTTTTAATCTGATTGTCACGTGTAAAAAGAAAAAAAGAAATTATCTGGAATTGTGAACTGAAAACAAAGTATTTTCCAATCCAGTTCAATTTAAAACAATATTCAAAAGAACTTTCCCCGTATCCTTGCGGTAAACGTTCATCATCACGAGAGCGTGTAATAGAACTTTCTACGAAACGAGCAATCAACAATCCTATACACACATACACATACTCAAAAGATTCATCAATCATCACTATACCACCTGCCCCACTACGCCTCACAATCTTCGTTGCAGCAGAAACAAATGGCTCTGTGTATATATATACACACCAACGTTGTAAACCTTTTATTTCTATTACGTGCGCTCGCTTGCAATGAAAGAGACACACCCGTCGTATCGAAAGACACGCACGTATCGCACATGTGCGTATATATATATATATATATACACACGCCTGTGCGCACACGTACGGTACGCAGGAGGCCGAGAGAGAGAGAGAGAGAGAGAGAAGAAGAGTTCTCTATCCAGGTGGGTGAGCAGCCGAGTGCGCTTCCGCTTCCGGCCGAGATAATGGCTCGCGTCGCGCCATGCGCAGATATATACACACACAGAAAGGTTCGTGCGCGCTCTCTCTCTCTAGCTGCACATTCTTTTTCCACCGACGTCTGACCAGTAGATCGGCTCTTCTCTCCCCCTCGACTTTTCACTGTGCACTTCGACCACCAGCCGCTTACATCGGCTGGCCATAACCAGCCTGTAGAAAGAGAGTGAGTTTCCGTCTAGAGCTTCCGGAAATTGCTGCGGGTAATTCCTGAAGTAGAAAGGAATTTCGAGGGAATCGTACTCTCTTCCCCCCCCCCCGATTTTTGCATTCAACAAGGGGGGGCGTATATATATATCTATATACAGATGCAGTTGGTTCTCTCCAGTTTTTGTTTTCGGCTATTGTTTCGGAATGTACGAGCGAACGAGCCCTTTTCCAAACTCTCTCGCCTATATATGCGTGACGTGCGAGAGAGGAATTGTCTATATATATATATATATGTATATATATTTGAATGGTTTATTTCGCGTCATTGTTTGAGCAACGCTCTCTACGTGAATGCATGCGTACGAGGATGGATGTACGTGTGAAAACGCTGATAATGCGTTTTTCAACGTTCAGCGCGAGAGATAGAGGCGAATAATTGACGCTCGGATGGGTTTGAACGTGCTAACTTTGTTGATTAAAATGAGTTTCACGGTGTAATTTTATCAACTGTATATATTCGAATATTATTATGTATACGTATTAGTAATTTCAAATGACGGTTAACGAAGTGAATTATAATCAATTTTTGAGTAACTTGGGCTCTCACTCAAGCTTAATTGCATTTTGGTAAATATATATGTATATAGGATGCGCGCGCGTGCGCTGCGGAAACAGTAAACTTATTTTAGAACTGAAATTTCGAGTTTCCTAAGCATATTAACTGTCCTACTCATCTGTTTTTAGCAAACAAGTATTTTCAACAATCATAATAATATACCAGAAAATTATGAAGAAAGAAGGTAATAAGGGATTAATGCTGACGTTGCTGATATACTGATTCTAAAAATAACCGCATTCGTATACAGATCTTTATGAAATATAAATTAAGATAATGCTGTTTGGCTTTCCGGATGCTATTGTGAATGTTGGAGGTGTTTAATCAACTTCACTCCGCTTTAAATCGAGGAGATGGGTAAACTGGATCTCATACGTCATATATAATAATAAGATTCCATTATTGTTTCATTGCAATTGTCGACTTCCAGCTTTATTCGTAGGTAAAGTAATAACAACAACAAAAATCAGGAAACGAAAGTGTCCAGTTCGTAACCAACTATCCTTTTTCACTCACACGTAAATAACATCACGTTCTTTGGTAGTAAGGAAATAAACGAATCGCCACATGGCAACTGTGAGTCGAGATGCCCGTACTTATTTTGCCTTCTATATTTATTCCAATCTCAATGGATACAATTTTGACGTACTTATATCACGAAAGGTATATTTGAAAACGTAAGATCCTCGAAAAATAAGTTTCTCTTATTTCTGAAATTCAAAAACCTTGAACTATTTTTAAATATTCGCATGAATACATGTATAATTTGTATAATGAGGCGGTGCACAGCCAACTCGTATTGCCTTGCATGAGTTCCAAATCATGTTATTTCTACCTTTAACTTACAATATTAAAATGTAGCTTAAGAAATGTGCAATAAGCGTTTTCGATATATTTTTACTATACGTTTGTGATACTTGTTTCCATAATTTTTGCGTTTTAAATTTTTCTATAGTCAAAAGATTAACCAACGATGAGAACTTCCCTCATTACATGGTTACACGCTTCTATACTGCAGATTAAACATTTTTTTCTTACGCGCTGCTGCTCTGAAATACCTTTCCATGTTCGTTTTTTTTTTTAATTTTTTTAACCACATCGTAATTTTTCTTAGTGAGAAAATTTTTTCCCCGATATCGGAATTTCATAGATTCTCTTTTAGTTTCAGTTGTTGTAGGTGTCTTACTTTTTATTTTTGATTGTAATATTTTTCCCATTTTTCTTTACTTTTGAAAAACTGTTATACTCGTATACAAGTAAACCGTTTTTAGTTCCAGTAAACTCTTTGTTAGTATTTCTTGTATCTCTAGTATTACTATTTTACTGTCAGATTTGGCTTCAATTACAAAGAAATTTTTTCATATTCTGCCTTAGCATTGGAAAATATTCAGGTTTCCTTACAATCATCTATCGCTCAGTTATATGAATATTTACAATAATTAAAATTACTCCACAAGCATTGCGAACTAAAATTAACTTCTCATTTGAAATAACCTCAAATAATTTTACAAACAGCGATAGTATCATGGATAGTTTATACTTCTGCATTTTACTTCATTGTTTTTTTTTCAATAGATTATCACTGTGAATCTAGTTTTATGTTCATTCTTGTAGTGAAATGATTCAATGAAAAAGAAACCAAATGGAAATCTAGAAAATTCCGATATCGGAGAAAAAAGATGCTCCCATTAAGTAAATTGATGGTATGAATAAAAAATTCTAAGCATGTCTGATCTACAGTTCGCGTTCACGCACACTGGATTCAACGCTGCAGTATCATGTTGGCTATTTAATTCGTTAGCAATATTAAAAAAAGTCTCTTTTTGAAAATTACCATTCCGATATTAAACAATTGGATGTTTTGCTTTGGACTATTAAAAAAAATGGCCTTTTCGAGATAAAACATATTTCATGTTTTATTATGGCTGAACCCCAATAATTACGAAAAATAAGCATCAGCATAAAAAAAAGCTGAAATAACAACGAAAACGTTTATTATATATTCTAGTATCGTAAACATTATAAGTTATAAACAACATAATTTAACGCTTGCTTGCTGCAGCTGGAAAAGAGCAGGACACGGAAATCCTTGAACAAAACAAAATTTCGAAATAGCATTTACTGAAGTTTGAATTTAGCCGTTTTCAAAAATGCTTAACCATGTTAAACCAAAATAATGCAAAATCCCAATTTCCTTGACTACTCAAAGCGCACCTGAAAAGTAATCCTATAAACATTGCAACCAGTCTAAAAAAATTATTACGTCGTAGACCAGCAAGCACGCGCGCTCGATATAGTGTATATAGAAATCGCGTTTACGCTCATAAGTTTCCTGAAAAGAGAAATCCTCATACACACATACGTATATACTCTAAACGTGCAACAGCGGTGGAGAAATTCGGTGCCGGACGCGTTCGCCTCTTGCGTATATATATACACACTCGGCGCATAATATAACGCTCTCCTGGTGTCTTCGTCACGGTTGCCGGGCGAAGAAGCGCGCGCTACCCGCTATCGCAGCCATTATCGCGCGCAGCCGAGTGTGCAGAGAGCGAGCCTGCGCACGTGCGCACTAGATATATTTATATATATATACAGCAGAGAGTCTTGGCTAGTCTAAACGTCGCTTTAATTATATACACGCGCGTATACGCTCGGGATGTAGGAAAATTATGCAACTTTCTTCGTTTCTCACTCTTGCATTATGTATATCAAGGGGTTTGGGGGGGTACTATATGAAGCGATGTCGCCGAGAAGAATTCGACGATAATTCGAGGAGTGCAGAGAAATTCTGGAATAACGTGTAATTGGCGTGTGCTGTTAAATTAACGGTTGAGGTTGTCTCTAAGTTTCTGTTAGCGATGGATAAAAGTAGAGCCGTTCTTCGAAGGTGAATTGTAAGAGAGGTTTTCTCGTTCGGAGAATGAAAATTGTACTGAAACTGGGATGGATTGTGGAGGAATATATGGATTAAACAGTTTTTTCCATTGTAAAACGGCTGTGTCGTATAATTATAGCTCGCTTTTAATTGAACTTGTGTCTCAACTTATAGCATGTTATTAATCTCTCATTAAATTATTTTCCTTCTTTACACTCGTACATTAAAATATCAATAATTCAGAATTGTAAAGCTGCTACTCTGGGCATGTATATTAACGATAATTTTCTATAACTCTAAAATTCCGCATAACACAGTGCCATTACTTGAAACAATATATAAAACATTATAGTTATTTCATTTAGTAGCAATTCTCAACTGAGAATTCAAAAGTGAATTCTCAGGAGTATATCTGGTAAATAGAAAAATTCAGAAAAAACACATGCATTGTGTGGAGTTTGTCATAACACGAATTATTTTTAAAAAAATTTAATTCGAAGAAATGCAGGGGAAAGCAAAATAAAGGCAAAGTTTGTCAAAATAAGTAGAAAAAAACTATTTCATACAAAATTCCGAGAAAAAAAATGAAAAAAGAACTTTTATTATTTTCCCGCACTCTATATGCATGAGATAAATTTGTTTGCTGTTATGTAATTTTGTGCATTGGATTCTATACGCTATTATATTACTATTATACATGCTTTTCCTCTTTAATATTTCTATAAACTCCTGTATATCCCATTCCATAATCTGTAACCTCCTCCAACCCTCTATACACAAAGACGCCTTAAAAATTCAAAAGAATCCGAAAATTCATTACAATTCCGCAACTCTCTTTCTCCCCCTTCTATAAAGTAACACGCGACACACTCCTTACAGCTCGTCGAAAACGACGTCGGCCTCGTTCGATGCCCTCTCCCCCTCCTCCCTCCTCACTCTCTACCCTATCGGACGACTCCTTAAAGATGCGCGCGCGACATATGGGGCGTGCCAGCGAGGTGGAAAGGATATAGGCACGAGTCTTGCGCGTGGCCGCGCGCGAGCGCCTCAATTACCGCCGACGGCTTCCGGCCGAAAGCCCCGGCAGATTGCCAGCTGCCGTTGGCGTGGCGAGACGATGGACTCTCTCTCGGGGGGGGGGGGGGGGGGGTTATACCTTCTCTGTATATATGGATGTAGAAAGTACGATGACATGGCGTTATATAGCGACGGCGAGACGTCAGCGAAAAAGCTCACGGCGATTGATGGCCACCGATGGCCCATATCATCTGGCCGCGTCGTTGCCGACGATTGTCCTTTATCGATCGACGTCTCTCCCTCCTTCCCCCCTTTCCACTATATCGTCGCCGTCGGCTCACCATTTTTCGAGCCTCTGCTGCTGTAGTCTCTGAAAGAGAGACGATATGTAGGTTCTGTGCAAACTGAGGTGTAGACGGTGCTGACTTTTTGGAAGAAGGAAAGAGAGGGAGAGAGAGAGAAAGATGCGGAGATGATATCCGCAGGCGCTTCGCTCGCGGCTCTGGCCATGCTGAAGATACGATGAACGTGATTTTTCCGTACTGCGCGCCGCTGATTGTATGATAAGAAAACTGTGTGGTTTGGTTTAATGTATAAGGTCGATAAAAATATGGAGCAGAGGCTGGATGATAATATGATCGCAACGAATTATATTCGTGTAATTGATATTTTTCGACTACTGTAGTGTAAGTAATCGACTTATACGTGGCTGATAATTAAATACTAGTGATTAAGTATTTTATGTACCAGGCCAAAATCAAATAATGAAATTTGTTTAGCCTTAATTCAAGAAAAGTTGATCAATCCGACAAACATTCGGATTCGTTATGAAAGATTTTAAGAAAAACTGATAAACCCTTCGTAAAGTTTTCATGAGCTATAATTATTTAAACGATAAAGTTTAGGGAAGATGTGGCCCAGCTGTAGCCTGAAAATACTTCTCCGAAAAAAAGGTATTATATACGGGTTGTGATGAAAGTTACTTTAACCGTGTGAAATATAGTTAAAGTATTCACTGAAGCCTTGATAATGCTAACAAACAAAAATATGAACTCATAACTTTTAAATGAAAAACAAAAATGGTTATTTTTACTGGCAATGATAAGACCAGCAATATTAATAATAATAATAATATGTATACTCGAATAGTATATGAGCAGACGTCTATACATTTCATAGGCAAATAAGAATATCTGTTATTCATTCGAAAGTGCAGAGCATGAGCGTAGTTCAAGCGGCATGCATGGATCGCGTGGTGCTTTATACACTGTATATATATCGCATATATTGGAAACGTATACGCCAGCAATGAATAAGCAATTCTTATATTTCTCTCTTCGAAAAGACATATGCGTTTGTCATACGAGCTTCATATCATTCGAATGATTTATCCGCATATTTTTCTTCGATTTGCAAAACAGCAACGGTGGCAAATTTTTACAAAAAACCATTTCATTTTTATTTTTCTGTTTCAAGTATGCGAGCAAACACACACACACACACATAATTCTTCATCAATGTCCTCCCGTAAGTATAACTGCATGCAAACAACATTAACGCAATTGACACTCCCGTGCAAAAATTGAAATGGACCGCGCGCGCGCGCTTGCGCATTCTCTTCTGTTAATGAGTCGAGTACACGCGAGTTTATATATATATACAGGCCGAAAAATCAGTCGCACTCGTGTTGTTGTATTACCAAAAACACGATCGCACGCACTTCGGTGAATAAAATAAACAAGCCTCCGCGGAACGAGGTACCACAGAGCTCGCTTGTGCATTGCAGAAATGTCGAGCAACGGTTATACCGCGTTGCACGTTTGCCAGTTTGACTTCTTCGCATTGCTGCTGTGGGATTATATGCTGTATAACCTCATGCCTGCCCTCACATGCGTGACCGATTATGCGAGCAGCGTCCGCTCAAACGAGCAGTGGCTTTTAATTCTGGTAATTTACGTATTGGAAGGTGACCGAATTATAGTAATTTTTTTTTTTTGCTTTCACCGGTCGCAATGAATTCGTACAATAAACGTGATTAATCTATTCTCATTATAATTATTGAAATTATATCTTTGTGAATCTTGGATACATTTCTATTGGCTCTCATTTATTCAACGTGGGTTTATATTTCAATATGTGCTTGAGTTACAATTTGTTTATATCTTTTTAAAAGTAAACCGATAAATATATAAAATACCGGGAAGTAATGGTTTTTTGCACAGTAAAGCCAAATTTCACTTTTATCATGTAAAGTAGACAAATAGGGTGTAATTTATAAATTGCTAATATAAACTAGATTATAGTGAAATGTCTATTAAAATTTGGCATTGGACTCGATTTTCGTTTAATTTCGGTTGAATAGAATTTAATGAAAAAGCGTCAAAACCAATTATAGCTATTAAAGCTAAATACAAGAATAGTGATTTTAGAAATTTCAATGCTATTTAGAGCATTAATACAAAGGGCAGCGATGCAGAAAACCCACGGCTAATTTATTGACATTTAACTTCTCCAAACTCAAATTATTATTCCATTGAACCAATTATTTTAGCTGTAAAGTAAAAATTTGAATAAGGACAAACTGAACTTTTGACCTGAAACATTTACAAAGTGGTAGAATATTATAAAACGTAGATAAGTGTTCGCTCATTTTTCATAATTTGATATATAACCTTTGATAAAATATAATTTTCAGTAACGACATTCCATATTAATTTGGTCGATGAGACATTTCTGATGAAAATGCCTTTCAATTTCAAGTATCTATATAATGGCATTTTCGAAAAATTAGGTTAAGAAAAAATTAAAATCAAATTTAACATTAAATATCTGAAATGTATAATTAAATCTCAATGTCCACATCATCAATAAATTCTACAGTAAATAAAGATATTTGAAGTACAGCTGGTTACATCTCATATACTTTTGTACGACCCTTTTAGTTGCCACTCAAAAGCTTATATCATCCATAAGAAATGTAATAGAAAGCTGCTCAAGAGCCACTCTTTCTAGAAGATTTCATAGTTCAGGTAAAATATAAAGGTCATGTGTCCTTCGGACTATTCTTGTTTTAATACTTATCTAAAGTTTTACAGTAGTAAAAATTAAAAAAAAGACAGGATTGCCAATTAAATGATTTAAAAGCCTTTTTTATAACTGAGCAGAAGAAAGAGGGATGAAGATCGAATAACAGCAAGGACTTATCATCGATACGCATTGTTTTGACGGAACACGGTTAATTATAACGCATACATCATCCACTGGAATAGCTTTCAATTGAAATTCAAATGAAACAAAATCAATATAGATTATGTAATCAAGGTCACTAGCTCTTCAAAATTTTCTGCTATACCTATAAGTATATCGTAACGGCATCAAAATATGTATCGAAAAACTTGATGTATTTTTTTGTGAGCTTTCTCGTGATAACGTTTATTTTTCACGTTTTGACTTTAAAACCACATAAAAAGTGTTATATCTCAAAAACTACAGCTCAAATACTTTTCCAGATCGAAAGATCAGATCTTTTTACGTCGATATAGATATTTTCTAGGTAGAACTAGGTACATTACACATTCATTTACATTTTCTTTTTTAATTATCTTTATCAAATTTCAAGATTAATGTTTTTTTTCTCTGATATCAACAATTCTTTGTTTCTTTTTCTTTTCGTTCCCTTAGCAACATGTGTCTTTGTTTTCACTTTCATCACAGCATTTTATTTCTTTTTTATCTTTTTTTTTCTACTTTAAAACCTTTCTTAGTTTTAACGTGTTATCTAAAGAGGAAATGAAAGCGTCATAGTTTAACGTACCTGCTATCTTTAGAGTACTATCAAATCTTGACTTTAATTCTAATACATGTTTTCCATAATCTGCCTTTTCATTATAGAACTTACTTACTACATTATAGAACTATACTTTAATTTTTTTACAACAATTCTTCTGCGGTAAGAATGTGATTATTTGAAGATAGATTTTCATATAAAACAACAAAGCCGTAACATATAATCGAAAATCACTTTTCAATTTTTTTAGCTAATAACAAAACAATCCAAATTATCCCCTTTCCAAAACCAAAAATACAATGTACACATCCGGATGTGCGTTCCGGTTTCCCTTGTTCACGTGAGCGCACGTTAGCGGTCGGAACAAGTGTTGAGAGCCGTATATGCATGCGCGCATACTACGCATATGCACGAACGTGGCCCATGTGTTGTTAGCGCATTGATGTGTATATATAGTTGTATACGGCACCGAGATCGTTTCCTTCAAACCACGCATGAAAGGAAATTTCGTGTTGTAAACTTGAGGTAAACGACTCACATGCTCAGTTAGGTTTTTGGAGTGCAGCTCGACATTTGTGGTTAATTAGGAATTCAGTTAATTATTTTGTTCAAAATATAATATACTTAAATTATAAGTTGCCATCATCAAAAAATTTTATACAATGTGAATATTCAATTAACTCGTACAGTATAACTATAATCAAGTCACATTCATATGTTGAATTTCGATTAGTTTCTATATAAAAAAATACAGTTTTTGTTAAATATTTGCTACCCAGAGCAATAAAATGAAAGTTGCTGTCTCATCTTAACCAGAGCTTATGGGAATGAGCTGATCATTTGGTGTCAGAAAACACTTTCCAGAATTTTATTGGCATTCGTGACCGGGAAATCTAATATCCTGACTGACTTCTTCTTCGTAGAAAGACGTTCTATCATCGAACAATTTCACAAGGTTCATTCGAATCCACGTAGAATACAAAAAGCTATACAATTCGTATTATTATTCTCTATACTATTCTCACACACGTACGTATATAATATTTCGACGATTTCAAACTTTCATGGGACGCAAAAACGTTTTCGTCAGGGGGAGGGTAACAACTCTACCGTATCGCATTTCCCGTATATATAAACTCCATACATACATCTCTGAAAACGCAATCCCCGATCGCAGTGTAGCGCGCGATCTCCACAAATCCCGAAAATTAGCCACATAACGTGGGCGTCTCCCCCCCTCCTCCTATACCATACGGGAAAACTTCTTGCGCACGCTCATCACGTGCGTTATATACATCGCTAGCGAAAAAACGAACCAAACCCCGTACCGGATCGCAGTGGTTCCGTCTCTCTCTCTCTCTCTCTCTCTCTCTTGCTTCTACGCGTATACCAGCCAGCCTCTGAATTTACTACGGGCCGGCGGCTATATTGAAAGAGCCATATCTACTTGGAATCCTTCCACAATCTGAAAAGTTTTCCGGCGTTGGAGAAGCCGAGTTCGATTTCAGGGCATTTAGGAAACCGGCACAGCCTACATAAAACTCCGGAGCGATCATTTATTGAAAGCGGAAATGGACGCTTCAAGCGGGAGTGAGGAAGAGAGTAGGGGGGGAGAGAGGTAGTGATTTAGGAGTCCGCGGCGTTTGATGCATGAGAGGACCGTAAGGTGTATAACGACGCGCAGCGCGTATCAGTCGAACGGCTTTATCATCTTCTCGGAAGATGGAAACGATTTATGAAGAACACGTGATGCATCAAGAAAGAAGAGTGAGAGAGAGAGAGAGAGAGAAAGAGCGATAGCAAGGATAGAAGTCACGCGATTCCAGCCGCGTCATTCGTCACCATCAGAAGTCAAGCGTGCATGACGCGTGAAATAATTATGTATACGTTTGCGTACCACACGTGAGAGCTGAGTTCTTCCGGTCTAATGCGTCCAGTGGTTTGAACGGAAGGGACACCTTTTCGCTCTCATTGAAACGTTTATTAATGATTCGGAATGAAAGAATCGTAGATATGTAGTGACGAGATGACGATTATTTCCTTGTATTGTATGCCCTGATAGAAAATTCCCATATTTTATCGCTATCGTGTTAGCAAAAACATTGAATAAAAATAATATTATAAAGCTTTACTGTTATTAAACTACATAGCTATTTTATGAAGTGCAAATTCCAAAATTCATTTTTAATAGGTACATAGTTATGGAATACAAGCAATGTTTGTGTTTATAACCATGAAGTTATCTGAAAAATAACTAGTTTATCGTTAACATTTCTCGAAGGGATGCTAAAAGATTATATTGCAGAGATTAACTGCAGTTTTCTCGCAATTTGTGCGATGTACAAAATTAGCCATATTATCTCTACTTACTATTAAGACAGTTTATATTTACTATGCCTGGTGTTTACACAGAAATATTGCAAAAATAATTGTAAAATCTGTATTGTACACTTGAAAACACTAATTAATTCAATATCGAAATTCTAGTTGTAATAAATAAATTTATGGTGGTTAGAGTGAGCGCGCGATTAGTAAGCTTACCGCAGAAACTTTTTTTGTTAACCTTGCTGACTTGCACGCGGCGATGAAGTCGATTAGGAATGACGTCGCAGTCTCAGAAGCGCACCAACCCATGTCACCATTAGTAAACGTCGTCGAGCGGGAAGTCGTAGGAATCGTTAGGTCGTGGTCTGTTTTCGTAGCACTTACTATCAGTTTCGTATTCGTAGTAATGGTTATGTTATCCCGAATAACACGTTATAAGAATATAATATCAAGAATTAAACGTTCGAGTAAACTTACCTGTAAGTAAAACCTTCATCATAATTGTACGATCTGTGACACATAAATACACACACTCTAATGTGTATTGGCAAATATTTACAGTTAAATCTCCTATAATATGCATTTTTTCAATGAAAATATTTTACTATAGACGTAGCCAATCATATATCAAAAGCCGCTTATAGATAACGTCAAATCAAACTTTTAATTCAGTTTGTTCATTTTGTCGTGGATGTATAATGCACATGCGTTTAGCCGCTGTCATATAAAATTTATCAAAAACCATAGGTAAAATATTCATCAGATTTGGATTGCTTGTGCACGAGAGGACGAGAGAAGGAGAGCGAAAGAGTGAGCGAAATAGACAGAGAGAAAAAATTGCTGCAATTATTGGTAAATAGCACTTTTATCCGTTTGCTGTTGCTCTTTTTGACTTGACGTCTGATAAGTTAGCTGGCCCATTTCGATAAATAGAAGATTTTAATATTGCATTAATTGTCATAAATTAGCCGTAAATAAAACGTAAAATTAAAAAATTTGCGTTCGCATTTTTATAAAAAAAAATGGAGGACCTCTAACTTAAAATGCAAGTTAGCAGGCCACCTTCGCAAAACTCGTTAGAAATAAGTACAGTGGCAAAACTAAACTAACCAATAAGCTCTAATAGTGCGGTTAGCGGCTACTAGCAGAGCTTTTGCTCCAACCTTCAGGTATTCGCGTGGGAATAATCTTTATCGGGTCTTTGATTAATCTCGTTATTTATGCAGCGAGAAGTTGGCGATTGGCTAATCAATCTACGTGTACTTGGCACTCGTTTTTCTCGCTCCTGGTTGTGTTTCTCTTTTTTATAATATCGACCGGCGTAATACAAAAACAATGGCTCTGGCAAAGTTAAATAGAATTAGAAGTTTTTGAAAAACACTTTAACCATTTATATAAATTTATAGTATTTTTAAAGAACACGAATAACATTACCCATTTAAAATTTTAAAATAATTTAGTCAATAATTATATAAGTCAATTTGACATTTATTTTTATACAAACTTTTATGTACATTACGAGGAATAATATTGCAAATAATACTCGAGGTCCTGGAAAGCATGCATTAAATACATGCCTAAGCGAAAGACCCTTCTCATGCAATAGTTCCTCCATGGATGCGTTTAGTTCAACCGACACTGCTCGCGTGTAGTTGCCTTTATTCAGTCGAATGCGCACACAGCGATTCCCATAGCTTCTGAAGATAATTTCGGCGCTAACTCGGTGGCAATTGACTTCAGTCAATTGGTTCGTTGGTTATTAATAATTCCGTCATCGACAAGTAAAACACATTAATTTGACGTAAATAAAAATTCACTTTACGTTAAATTAAATTAAATTGTAATTTAATAAATAGCATTCTAACGGAGTGTCGGTAACTTTGACAATTCCAACGCATTGCTCGGACGAACGGGAATATATGAATCGTCAACAGCGATACATAGAGCGTATAGCCAGTCCGAGTGTAAGCGAACAGTTTGATTCCGTTTCAGAACCATAACCGACTAAAGCTTGATTCAATCCGTTCGTCGCACCTCACTGACCGAATCTCGTTTTCGTGCAATCATATGCAAGAGCGAGAGAGAGAGAGGCGCTAACAAACTCATATATACATGCATGCCTACGATTATAGTACACTTGCGTTATTCACTGCACATATTGACATAGATTTCTGGACATAATAGTTTGAAAAAATGTTGTTAATTCAAGGAGAAAATACTTTACGTAATATAAGGGTAAATCTAACTTGTATAACATGTTTTTTTCTGTTATAAAGACTATTGAACAAATATGTGTTCATGATATGAATTACAAATAATTTATTTAGATATAATGGGAAATGACCTCTTAGATGAATAATACAAAAATAAAATGACCATACAACATTGATAAAATATAAAGTTATTGATAGCTGATAACGATAAAAGAAATGAGAGTTCTTAAAAATTACCGATATCCTGTGTTGAAGTAAATTGAAAGTAACTTAATCATAATTCCATTCATATTAAAATTGCATAGTAAAGACGATCAATATCTATAAACGGTTACAATATTGAAGTTTTACGTTATGTAGATCGTATACCTTTGGATTTTTATATCTAATTCATTCAACACAAAAAGATATTTAATTACCAAAACATTAGATTCGCACATGTTTACAGTATTTAGTAAAATGTAATCTCTACTTCGAACTTTTGAAAGCATAATCATTTTCTAATTCTGAAAAAAGCTCTGAAAAGCGCTCGAGCTCAAGATATCGAGTTGTTTTACGTGAAATGATTTCAGACCAATCTAAAAAAACAGGAAAATAATTTTGGGAATACCTCATATAAATATACTGCGCGAAGCTGTGATACGCGCATTAATCGCGATAAATTCTTAAACGACACGATTGCTTTTCTTTACCCTCCGCTCTCTTTTCTCTCTCTCTCTCTCTCGCGCTCTCTGTCTGCGTTCTTCTCAAATATATTAGTAGTGCACCAAACCTCGGTACAATTGTCCCGTCTAATTACAGTAGCGGCAATTTTGGCCCCCCGTACTTCCTCTGAATGTGCTCCATTGTCACTCCTTCGGGCGACCCGTTTATCGGGTATATCCTTGGCGATTGTTCCCCTTTGGTTATCTGAGCCCGGCAAAGTTCGGTTCGCATGTCCACTGAGCGTAATTGTGCAGATAGGATCGATGATCAAATCTGATCCAAATGAGATCTTACCGCGAGATCGCGCTAGTCTACGCTGTAATATCGTGGTCTTTGTTGCCCCGTTGCTTACTGAATCTCGATTACTTCGACGTCTATACAGTCAAAATAGCACAGTGCCACCACGGGTAAAGCATGACTGCAGTCGCGCTGGATTGTAATATATTCGCTGTGTCTTGTAAAGGTATACACGGTGTTGTATATGTATAATAAATTACAATGATTTCTTTCCACCCTCAAGACAGGATGATATAACTGAATGTACATATCTAATATATCAGCAAACATTAAGAATATCAAGGGTATTTTTTATTATTTAGTACTATGAAACGGATTAAACTATACTCTATTGTTTATTCCGTGCCTAAAAAAAAAGTTAAGTGATGCTGTTTCTCAAATTTTCCACTTTTAGTCCCTTACTTAATTCAATTATGACACTGCAATAACATTTTATGAATAAAAATTCTATCACTAAAGCATGTTATATGTTAGTAAATATTACCTTAGCATTTGTGTCTAACAATTGTAAATGGGACAATTGTCATGGATTGTTGGTTTGTCTCTCATTTGCATGCATTGTTTATCATGTATACTTTTCTACAGTTTGTAAAATATAACGTAGAATTCTAGTTCGATATTTGTCGACGAATATACCTAACTCCGAGATAACTTAATTTTCTTGCAAAAATATTATTCTGCAAGAAATATCGTTTCCCTCGTGTACGTCACTACCTCGTTGTCCTTCTCACAGTGTAAAATCGATTCATACGAGCTGACATACGCACGCGCACGCACACCCACACATTATATAAGCATATACATATATATCTGGTAACCGTCACATGCGTATACACCTATAGTGAGCGATATAACTATCCTGAAATTAATCGGCATATTATTCACGATTGGCGAAGCGCGTTAAAGGATCCAATAATTGACGGGCGTTCAAATCCTATCTCTACCTTCGTTCCTCTCACCCATTCTTAATCGCAGACCTTAAAAGTCGAGAATTCTCGTGTAAGAAAACCGAAAAAAAAATGTGAAAACGAGGGGAAGCTCTCGTTTATAACGAATCGATTTCTGGAAAATGCAATTGCGGCTGAACAACTCGAGTGAATCCGGAAACGTTTCTTCAGGAGCAATAATCAAGTTTTAATTGGTTCGTGCATGACCTCCATCCCCATGCATCACACAGACGCACACATTTATACACGTACCTACATACACGCGCATATATCCCACGCAAGGACAGGTCTGCGCACGCTCATCTGCCAATAAATACGTTTGAATTGAGTTTCATTGGCATACGCAAACGTATTATCAGCGAGTCTGAGAACGAAAAGGTTTTATGACATGGTTTTCGTAGTTGAAGTAGCGTTCTTCAATTGCAACTGATTATGTACTACGTCGCGCTATTTTCTCGTTATTTGTATTTCTGCATATATTGGTGAGGTGAAACAGATTCGTAAACATTTTCAGTGGGATGTACGCATGGATTCTTTCGTACAAAATTGTTTATCTTAAAAAGTGATAATAATTATCGTTTTCTTATATATCCAAATATTATAATAAACTGAATATTTAAAGAAATTTGTATAGAATTAATAATTAAAACTCATAAAACACTAGAAACAAAAGGAATAATGTAATATACAATGGTAAATAGGTTCATGAATGCAATTATGAAAGGATAATATTTTCTTGAGAAAACAAAACAAAAAAAAAAGAAAAAAAGAAAAACATTTTTATAAAGATGAAAAAACTGTGTAGACATAATTGCTTCTCTGTTCTCTTGTCAACAGAATTTTCATTTAACATAAATCTTCAATCATCAAGTTATCAAGAGAATATTCTTTTTCAATTTAACATTAGAAAGAGGTACTTCTGTAGAAAATATTTCTTCTCATAAATCATATTTAAAATTCGTTTTACTTAGATCTTTTGGTTTTGCGAAAACTCCAATTTTAGAAGGTAAATCTATCAGATGGAAATATACATATTTTATTCTCTAGGAATTATCTTCTATTAAAAAGAAAATTATTCTTGACTATATATAAGATTCATATCTAATGAATCAATTAAAGATAAAAAGAAAACAATTTTGAACCAATTAGATTTTTACACCGAGAATCTTCTTTTAACTTGACAGATCAATTCTTACGATCGTAGAATAATCTAAGATTAATAACTTCGTAATCAGTCCATTCATCTATACGGTATTTTTATCAAAGCTAACGTTACCATTGGCTTCAAAAAGTAGTCGTATAATAAGAGCTATCCATTATTTATACTCCCAAAATCAAAGCAATACTCGCCACGAAACTTCCTACGTAGTTTCTCCCCTCCCTTTCTCCAAACCACATTTCACACACCTCCAACTCCACATACAATCCACCCGTACGTTTGCAAGCACATTAACCCTCTGTGGGCGCTTGCGTATAGCTTTTTCTGCTCTCTCTCTCTCTCTCTCTCTCTCTCTCTGGTTAGCACAGATAAAGCTTTGCAGAAACTAGTACTGGGAGGGGGGGAAGCTCTTTCTCAAAGCTTTTGTGAAATATAGCAGCATTGCGGCGGGGGGTGGGCGTAAACGCTTTATATGGGTTTTTGAGAAGGGAGTGGGAGAGTTTGCGATCGAAAAGAAAAAGCTGGAGGGGTAGAAAAAGCACACAGAGAGCGAAATTAATGACCGTGGAGCTGGGGAACGTCGAGCTCTCTCTCTCGTCGTTAATTGATTGGGCTGCGCGCACGCTCTCGGTATATGAACCCGGGTGTTCGCGGAAACAGTTGGTGAGCGCGTGGCGATATGGATGCTATGTCATGTGTGTATGTGGGTATTGGTAACTGATCGTGCGATAAAAAATTGATTTGTGCATAGTATTTAAGAGTCTCATTAAAATTATTATCAGACCGAGATTTCTCGTGCATTCAAGAGCGATGCATAATAAAAACTGCATAGTACTGAAATAATAAGATTTAATTGATTGTGAATAATAAATTTTAAATAAAATAAAAAATTAAGATTACATTATTATTAAGGCTTGGAATAAATTGCGAGTAAAATTATGAGACGTCTGAGAGTAACGAATATCTGTCAGTAGGTAGAATTTTGATCGGTTATTCATGATATACATATAGACAGAAAATTATGATTCGATAATAGAGTGATATTTATTAATTTCATTGCTCATAAAAAATTTATAATTTCTTGTACATGATAGCGGAATTTTACTTGAAACATAAATTAATTATAACTTCAGAAGTAATTTATGGCAATACAGAAGTTAATATTTTTTTTTAACAAGCAAAGCGTCACAAGCACGAGAATTCGTTTCAACTGAACGCATAAAGATCGTTTGGAGTGTGGCACTTCTCTCAGTGCTGCGTGAAACCTTGCACCTTTCATCTTGGAATTCTGAATATAAACATAGCCAAACGAAAAAAGGAAGGGTGAAACGTCACGTGTAGACTCGCGAGACTGCCTTTCAGTTTGTCAACTCGTAGGTTCATATTCAAAGTACATGCCGCAGCACTGACAGATCTTCCCGGCATTAGTTTCAATTAACGCGAGGAAAATAAACGCGCAAAGAAGATCATCCAATAAAGCAGTCTCGGAGTGCCGGCACGCGCCAGCTCAGATAGTCGGTAAAAGCCAGTCGGCAAGTGAGAGAGAGAGAGAGGAGGAAGGTAAAAAGACACTCGACGGCGGCGTCGGCTCACGTTTTTTTTTTTAAAAACGATTCGCTTCAGATAGGGGCGAAAACTCGAGCGGCTAAGAGCTTAGTAATCGTATTTTTCTCTCGTTATCAAGATTTCCGTGCGTCCTGTGTGAAGTGAATTTACTTTCTTCATTATGAAAGCTCGCTTCGTGCAGAAAGAGGAGTGAGGAGGGAGAGGGGCAAGAGCTTGCGCAAGCTCGCCCTCGACTCTACGTTTGTAGGAAAGAGAGAGAGAGAGAGAGAGAGAGAGAGAGCGAGTGTGCGATCTACTTTACGGCTCATACGTGACTGCGAGCTTGCGCGCATTTTCTCTCGTTCTTTCTCTGAGCGAGAGAGAGAGAGAAGTAGCAACGCAAGTATAGAGAGAGAAAGAGAGACGCGAAAGCGCAAACGAAAGCGGTAAACGAGAGAGTGAGAGAGAGAGAGCTGCCGCCGCGGAAAGAAAGGAGGCCGTGATAGCTAAAAAGCTTAAAAAGCTTTCGATTCATCAATAATCGAACGTTAAATATAATAGCGTAAAGGGGAAAACTTAACTGGATCTCTTGATTAATTTTTTGCTTGCAAAGAGAAAGGATAAAGAGAAGGGAGGTTGAGAGGAGGAAAAAGAGAGAGTGACCATGAATTGAGCGTACGTATGTGAGGTTCACTTATGTAAAGAAATAAAAGCTTCTGAAAGTCCTGCGAAATTATTCTTTTAATCTTATTGCGTTTGTGTTGTACGTGCACGTTCCCTGCGTCTCGCCTTTCGGCAAAGTAAGTCAACAGTTAATATCGAAATATAAATTTCTTTCGAAATAAAACGTCGACCCGTGTTTTCAAATTATTTCTATACAGAGAGAGTATGGGAGGGAGCAAAACAAGTGTAATAATTGATAATACGATACGAAATATTTTGTGACGAATCACGTTTCGGTTTATTGTTAAATTATTTACTAAAACAGAAAAAAATCTGTGTACAATATGAAAAATAATTTGATATTTCGCCATCATTTGATTTCCACTTATTTTCAATCTACAATTATAACTTTTAAATAGCATTATAGTTAAACAAATTGGAACGACCAAATTGTCCTCAATTTTCCGAGATCGATGCAAAACTTGTCCTCAATCATACTTTAATCTCGGCATTTCTCAGCGAAAGTCGTCGGGAAACAAAAAAAAAAGAAAGAAAAGCCTAACCCCTGGATGATCAACTTTTCTCACCGCTAAAACTGAACTAAGCAGGTTCGAGCTATCTACTACGGACGTCCGCGCTACAGCTAATCAGCTTACCGACGGCACTCGATGCAGTCAATCACGTGCCGTCTTTCAATTGACTTCTCGGAGGCGCGCCAACTTCGATAACGCAATCTCTGCCGCGATAATATTCAATTAACCCCCAAGGCGGCTGCGCCGACGGAAACATAGCGCCTAGGCGCGTTGACGATGTCAACTCTATGACGTCGATGATGAAATGCTGATGGGCAAGAGGCGAAAGAAAGGGGCCGAAGGAGAAGCGAGGAAAGCGTGAAAGGATCGAAGTCTATTTTAGCAAGTAGATCGCGTATGCGCGACGCGTAAAAGTTTTAGCATAGACTCCAAAGGTTATACCGTATAATGACGCTTTCGTTAAACACTGTTTTTAATTGGATTTTCAATTTGAAGGATTCGTCAACCCTGCTGTGAATAACGAATGTATACGAATTTATTCAATGAATTTGAATTTGTATGCATGCTTTGGATGAATTCTTTATCGAATACAATTGGTACTATAAAAATGATTTCAATTCGTATTGAAATTTGATCATATATTTTTTTTTCTCTAACTAAACCTTTGTGTATTAAACGAAGAAATCTATTATATTTGCATATAAATTAAAACTTTTTAATCTGTTGTAAAAAGTACAACTGTTAAACTTTTGAACTTTCATTCTACTAAAACAGCGAGGGTTTAGAAATGGTACAAGAAACAGAGAAGTTAACCGCAGTCCAGTAGTTAAGCCATTGTTATGTCAGCCTTTTGGACTTTTCGAGATTTCCACCGTCTGTACACCAATCGACCGCTGAACCCTCATGCCATACCCTTCAAAAAAGTCGTCCTCTTGCGACTTTTTATGAATTATTACCTACCGCTATTCTGGTAGACGCTTTACGACACTGCGGCACCGTAAACACGCAAATGTTTGCTTTCTCTCTCTCTCTTTCCGTCTCTCCCTCATCCTCCTTCTCTGAGCCCATTCGCCATACTCTCACTTCACCGACTTTCTAATTATCCAGCGAGCTATGCTTTTTTTAAGGTTTATTTTCCCTTCTGACGTTTTTCTCTCTAGCTGCGAGCACGAAAAGAAAACGTGAAAAAGAGCGACTCGATAAAACTATAGTGCTTTGCACCTTGCGAAATCAAAGTGGTATAAGATAGGGATTGAAGAGGTTACCAAATAGATTGAATTGTGTGCTATACGGTTCAATTACTCGATTTAAGTTTATCTGTAGCTAACGGTTTTCACTATTTTCAACTAACGTTAGCGAGTATGTTGAGCTTATCACACGATAACATCACGCGTCACTTTACCAGAAAACGTTTTTAAACCTTATACTTTTCAGTTTCAAGCTTAGCGATCCAATAATAATGAAATAAATGAAATTTTCGGCTAAGCCGTTTTATGTGGGTTAAATTTTACAAAGCATACAGTGACCTAGTTGGACCAAACGGACGGATTTATTTTAGTTTGAGTGATTGATGTTACAATTTCGTACTTTTGACACGGATTAAAATGATTAATTTTTTATAGTTCGCTCTTTTTAGTCCAAATTATAATACTTCCACAAAACTCGAAAAAAGAAAAGTGTATACGTGCTTTTTAATCTATTAATTAAAGGCACGAATTCATTACGAAGAATAAATGTAGCTTTTTGACATATTTCATTTATGACACTCCATGATCTTTATATTGTTATTTTAATTTAAAGTTTCACTTCGTTTATTTCACTTGATAATAACTTCCTTGAAACCCCGTCATTTTCCTTTTTAATTCCTGATTCTTTTAATCATCCAATAAAGCGCAGCGAATAAAAAAAACGCGCAAAACTTCTTCCCCTTTCGTAGCAGTATTATTCTCTGTTGCCTCCTTCCACTCTTCTCGCAGAAATAAACCGTCGTCGTAAATCCGCAGCGAACACTTGGGCAAAAACGGATTTGTAGCAGGGCGTTAAACAGCTACACGCGGCCGCGCAAGTAAATAAAAGAACCGAGGTGTGTGCATGCGCGCGCGCGCGCGCTAAGGGAAAACTGGCGATTTCCAGATGGCAATTATAGCAAAGCCCAGTCTAGTGTTTTACTACGTGCACACAATAAAGGGGGAAAAAAAATTCTCTTCTTCTCGCGTGCGCGTCTTTGTATATGTCTATATGTGTGTAGAACTCAAATCGTTATGGAGCTATGGAAATTGTAGACGTCCACGATCTTCGTCTTACCCTACTACTACTTTTTTTCGAGGTTTGCCCTCGCGCAAAAGTGAGAAGAAGTTTCGTTGGTAACTCTTGCTAACAAGGGGCAATTTTTCCCCGTCTTTTTTTTTACCTCCCCACGCGCGGTGTAATGGTCCTGTTTCAGAAGCTCTATTTTAACGTTGCGATTGTTGTTACGATGTTTGAGTAGCGCATGTACTGAACTTCCGCTTTCAATTAGACCCATTTCAATAATGATTTTTTGTTAAAGAGGCCGGAAATAAAGTCTACAAGAAAAAAAAAAAATTATCTTTCTGCTTCCAATATATTTAAATGAATGATTTCACGAAGAAATTAACTTATCTACCGATAAAATATGATCACTTAGAATAATTTTCATGCTCTGAATATCTAAATAAATGATTTGATAAACAAATGAACATATCTACTGATAAAATACGATCAAAATTCTACTGCTTTATTTCTAGCAATTAAGCTTTAAAATAAATGATTCAGAATTCAATTATTGTGTTTACTTATATCCTATTTTAAAATGATATTTAGTGTCTTGAAAAGTGTTAAAAAAATAATGGTGAGAGAAGCAAGTACATTTTGTTGAGGCTCTATAAATAAGAGGACAAAAAGTTTTGCATTTAAATCTCTTAATTTATGACTTTTATATTAATAATCTGAAATACCTAACTTTATGCCAATTATTGATTATCAAATATCATATTAAAATATCAGTAGAAAATGTGATCTGATTTCAAAAAGTGTAAATTAAGTATATACGTATTTTAAACTCGTAAGGCTTAAAGTGATAAAGAAAATAATCCTGCATGCAAGGACGATAATTAATAATGCAAGCAGTAAAAAACAAATAAAAGGCGTACATGTGTGGTACATATGCTGTTTAAGGAAATAAAGTTTTATTCTCCCTGCGCGGGCAGATAAAGAGAGCTATAACTGTTACAATCCTTTGATGTTTATAGTGAAATAAAAGTTTTGTTTTATACCACCCGACGTATGCATCGTATCCTTCACATCGCTAAAATATTCGCATAAAATTTAATGTGTTACATAATTCAAAATGAACATCTTCAAACATAATGCATACATTCGATCTTACATTTAAAATTTGCTAGTTTTTTTTCCACTTTTTCATGCACATTTTGATTTACGGTGGAAAATTTTCGTTACAAAAGTAATTTTAATGAGTCTATAAAATTTAAATTACTAATACTTTGTTACAGTTTTACACACGAGAAGTCGACGCTAAAAGCTTCGTTAAAATTCATTTCTAGAAATCTGTGTCATCTATTGATGAACCCATTTTAAAAATTGTGTATCTTTCTACATGCAAAATAAATGCATTAATCAATTTTAAATATTTAAACATTATTCAAGGTGAAAAACAATAAATAAAGTACCTTAAGATTTATTAGACTGGTTACTAAGACCCTTTAATTTACACAAGACAAGCCATACTTGTTTGTTTGAGGTAAGATAGCATTTAATTGCAAATGCAGCTAGTGAATGGTTCCTTACTCTAAACTTTCGCTAAAATATATATTTCGTTTCTTATAATTGATTGTTTAAATTGGACGATTAACAAAATCAAGCAACCCAGCCCAATACCAACATAATTATGCACGTCCTTCGCATTCGTATTTACTTTGGTCGTTTACAACGGCCATGGACTCTAGTATACACCGAGAAACGGAAAAACATAAGAAAAAGTAGAATGACGTTTACGAGAATTTCCGTAGACCTTAGCATCCTCACGTGTTCTCTGCATACACGGAAACCGAGGAAGACGAGAGAGAGTAAATGCAAGCGCGTGCCAGGGCCTGTCGGCATTAATATAAATTAAGGGGTGAGTTTGGGGTGACGAGCGACTCCGTACACACGTACGCCGCAAGGGAGTGGGAGAAGCAGTCGCCTAAATACACGTTATACATTTGCAGGAAGGATCGTATATGTATATGTCTGTGTATACATACACACCCCACATACACAGAGAGAATTCGCAAAGCAGAGAGAGAGAGAGAGAGAGAGGAGCCCCGGAACGGCCCGGGCCATTTAACGCTCTCGCGCGTGTTCCTGCATTGTGTTAAAGAGGAACCTCGATCTCTTCTGTCTCTCTTCCTCTACCTCTACTTCTGGTAATAGAACGTAGGTGGGAGGCGGCTGGGTGAGTGTAATTTAGGTGCGAGCGGGCGCCGTGCGCATGATTAATGTGAACCACCGAGTGCGTGCCGCGCCGGGAACCGATGGCTCTTCGGTATAGGTGTGAGGAGGCGCTCGAAATGCGCCTTGGAATATAATAATAAATAGGTGAGCTAATCCGGCTGCGTACGTGGATGTATGCTAGATTATAAGAGTATATCGTCGTTCACTACGAAGAATAACACATTTGATTTCTCGCAGCGTAGCGCACATATCGCGCTACTAATTTTATAAAATTTAAGAAGCGAAATTAAACACGTGCATATAACTCGTGGTCCATGTTGCAGTATGGATATCGGTTATAAAAATAATGTACATCTTCAAATTTCGTTACAGTTTTTCTTTGTTGAGAAAAGCAGTTGGCGAGGTAGAGATATCAGCTTTGTAATGTTCTCGTCAGTTTAGGATTTTCGGATTTAACCTACCTTTAAGCAACAAATTAGCAACAAAATAATCCGTTGGAATTATGTGGAAAAGTTGTTTGGGTCCGAATTACAGGTGTGTCAGTGCTAGCTTAATATAGACATCATGCAAATCGAGATGAGCAATTATTGCATCGTTGGAACGTCGTGCGTTCAGTCGATCTTCATCAGAGCACAGGACCATATAAACGATGAATCGATACCTGATGCAGATCGAGATGTTGGCTTTTCTAGAACGGCGTATGTTGGATTCAACCCTGGAGTCTATAAGGCCAAGCAGATACCGTGTTCCGGCCAAGCGCCGTACACTCACTTGAGCGTGCAGGATCGTGTGAGATTCACTTATCTTACTTTACCTCGTAACAGTGCGTAAGAGAGAGCTTCGAAGTATGTGAGTATGTTTTTACTCGCTTCAACGCGAGGGTCCTCGGAACAAAAGTGGTCGGGGACTAGAGTCTCTCGACATGTTGCTATGTAGAGTAGTAACAACTAATTCTTTACAAGGTATAATATACGCTTGGTTGTATGCACATAAACAGATTTATGGACACACGTGTCGATCGATAACCATTAATTGTATTAGAGCTTTTCTTATAACAATTTCGACATCATTCGAGCAAATGGTGATATGAAAACAAGCGCTACTTTCCGAGGCGACAGAGAGAACGCAGATTCATTAACGATTTCAAATGAAAGCTCAAGCCGTATCATCAACAGTGTCTAATTGGTTGAACGATATAGATAGTAGCGAGAGAAGTATGGTCTCTTGTTACTTTTAATTAAACGAAATGTGTTTAAATCGAGTTATTGATACGCCGTTATTTTACTCTTTTGAGATATTTGATGAAAAATTTACTGAATTCAAGACTGTGTAAAATTAATTTATAAAGTTGTAACCAACGTCAGCCAAAATGGAGTTTTTATAAACAGTTAAATATTATTGAATCTTAATCTGGTTATTTATATTTCCTACCAAATGGATCTCTTATATACAGAAAAATGAAATACTCATCGACATATGTCATACAAAAAAATGAAAGAACTTATAGAGATAATGATTTATACTAGTTTATTAGAAGTAGAAGGTGACAATGTTATATTACAACGGTCCTACATTCAGCAAGTTTGAACAAAGCTGAATTAATTAGCACAAGTTCATGGCGCACGCACTTTCGCGGTAATGGTGGTTTCGAGCAATATAGAAATACCCTAATAGAGAGTCCATTGGGAGGTGCTACCATTACGAAGCGACGCGTTCCGAAATTATGTCGTGCACAAGAAAATTACGTTCTGCTCAGCGCTGGGATGTGAATAGTGAAGTAACTCGGAGGAAGCAGCTATATAAACGTTACCGATGAGATAGAATCTCTCCAGATGAAATTTGCATATAAGGTGGACGCAAGATGGAAACCACAAAAAGGTTACCTTAGATAAAAATATCTCCGTAACGAGAAAAAGTGACCATGCACTAGCAAACTATAGGGTGTTGCTTGGATACTGTGCAGTTATAAATGTTTTATTTTGTAAGCATTACGTTTCATTCTTCGTTTAACAATATGTAGAAATACTTCTATTTATCCTCCTTTATATATGTGCAAATCTCACAAAAGCTGCGAAAAACTTCGAAAAATGGACCCAAAACTTTTTTTTCGACGACATCTTCCAAATTAGGTTTTTCTTGTTGATTGGTCCAAAATGTATATTCAACTATAATAAATCTTATGGATTTCTTACACCCCCAACTGCAATTGAACTCTCTCACCCACACTTACTCAGTCTGGGGCTAGTTATAGCAAGAATTCATACAAGTCACGTGACTAAACGACAGTATATTTATAATAATTTTATTTATTAAAAGAGCTCGAGCTACAGCTTTGACACGCGTCAGTAGTATAATATATTAGCAAATTTTTGATTTAATTAAAGAGTTTTTCACTTTTGATTAATTTTGCAATGAGATTCGTATTTTTTTCTTTTAAAGAACAAGAAGCAATATACGAAAACAGAAGAAAAATGTTAAATGCCGTCATTTTCATCTTTAAATTATTATTCCCTTAGTTATTAAAGCGTTTACTTATGCTCAGTAAGGTAATGCGACTAAAAAAAAGCAAGAAAATATGAATGGAAGACAGAAATGTAAAAAGTCGGAATGAGCGGAGGGTAGGAGAGAGAGAGAGAGAGAGAGTGAAAGAAGGGAAGAGAGTAAAAAGACACCAGGCATCTTATTAAATTTTTCTTTCCGTGGAATCTTACTAAAAGTCGAGATCAAAATGTGGCTTGCTTTAGTTCGTGCAAAAGTCGAGAGCATCTCCTACAAGAATGAATGGACCAAAGGGAGAGAACGTTCGAGCAACAAGATAATAGGAGGGACTGAGGAAAAGACTTTTCAAATTAGAAAGTTGTGATGGACTTTATCAAATAAGTGGAATGAAATTCTTTTTATACAATGCTAAGCAAATAAATGTATAAGAAAAAGTGAGACGAGAGGCGTCGACATTCGGTTTCCCAATGCGCTCACGCGCCCATCTTGTTAATTGAATGCCAAGCAATATATATACGATCTGAAAAGTCTCCGAGACAGCAGTAGACTCTGATTTCCGCCATTCTGGCTACTCTTATTTTTGCGTATTTAGCATTTTTGTAAGAGTCACACGAAACAGAGTCTTGTAGAAAGAAGCTGGTAAAATGATTTATTTAAATTGTAAATAATGTATAAAATAATGCATAATATGCGACAAATAATTGTATACATAAAAATAATATTAATAATAAAATTGTACTGAAAAAATCAAATCAATTTATTATCAGAATTAATTTTCTAATCACATTTCAATACTAAATCTTACAATAAAATGGTTATAGGTATATACTAAAACCATATATATATATATACTATTCACACAACTCAGCTTGTGGATCTTCGAAGCTACAGGTATAGAATCGCAGGAGCATTGTTCTGAATTGTTTCACGATTCGAAAGAGACAGAGTGAGCAACGCCTGGGCTGACTGATTTCATATTGTTGACAGGACCGAAACCGTGAAGCCGCAATGCGCTCTAATGCCTTTCAAATGTCTACAGTCATAAACACTCGCACGTGATACAAACATTACCTTGTTATAAATGTCAGTATTAATTTTAATCAAATGCCTTTTAATATTTTCAGATAACGAGTAATAAGAAAATCGTTCAACGAAAACTGAATAATTTATCGCAGAAAACTTCGTAAAGCATTTAAGCGGGCGTTTTATCAAAATTCTTGATAAAATCAAAAAAGAAAAGAAAAGATTTTGCATAAATAAATTTTCTCAGTAACACGTCGATCGTTTGATGGTTATACGCCATCTTTTCCAAGCGGAACCCTCGCGGAACGAATAAAACTTTTATCGCGGCAGGCAAATAAAAAAAGCGCACAGTTAGCTCTATCCTGCTACGGTATATACGGTAGGTTGTCAGAGAGAGAGAGAGAGAGAGAGAGAGAGACGAGTTCTAAGCTGCTTAGTAAATTGGAAGCGATGAGAACCGTAGTAATCATCATCATCGCGCCCTACGGGCACAGTTAAGGACAGGCGCCTGTAAACTTTCGCTTGGGCAATGAAACCGGTACTTCGGAAGTTAATGCTCGAGGCAAGAGCCCTCTCTCTCTCTCCCTCTCTCTCTCTTTCCGGATAACTATCTCGAAATCAAGACAACATTGTAGCGCGTGCTCCGGCTCTCTACATAAACATGACGATTTCATTTATACTACCACCGTACGATCGGGGGCCCTTCCGAGTCATTAAACATTTATAACGGGCACGCGGAATATTTGGCAGGATATTTCCGGTACTGTGGGTACACAAGTTTTGTATGTCTGTGTGCTAGTACGTGTATCTACGAATATATGTATGTGTTTGGTGTAGTAGTTAAAGCAGTAGAGAAGAGAGGGATCGAGACAGTGATTGTTGAAAAGTTCGCTAGTGAATTGCAAACTCGTGCGCGTGGGCTGCAACTGTTTCGAAACGTCGAGGCTGTGCGATGCCGCCAAATGCCGATGAATGCTTATTAGGTTAGCGGGATGACAAGTGCGAACAGTGAGACGATGCCAAGTATCGGAGTCATGTGTCTGGATGTTTGGAAAAAGTTTTTTGAGGGTTTCGCGTGACTTTGTTTGCTAAATTATGGCTTTTGTAGTAGAAAGTGTCTGTTGGTATAATAACTATGTTTAACTGCCACGCAAACATTTTCACGTGAGCATTGTTTTAAGATGTATTACTATTTTTTGCCTTGTTGTCTAATATACTCGTTCAAATTTATCTACATATAGCCGATATTTTGAGTAAAAAATGAAGCTTTTACAAGAAAATTATTCGAAATTTCCGAATATCACCGAACGAATTTTATGTGCGATAAAATACACGTATACACAGGAAAATTATATAACTATCACGTTACGCCTTCTACCTCAAAATACCGTTATCCGTTTTCGCATAGCCACAAAACCAAAAGGTAATAAAAGTCAGTAGCATTAACCCGTACACGGTCGGTAAAGCAGATCGACTAGCCATTCATCCTAAATCGTTATCGTCGCTGAAGCTATTTCCATGCAGGTTCTCATCCATATAAACCATATACAAAATTCTCTCTCTCTCCTCTCATTCTCCCGTTCTGTCGCCTCCGATCCTACCAAAAGGCGCAAAGATTTCGAGGCGGTAATACCACAGCCGCACCGTTATCGCACTTATCGTGAATTTTCATGAATGTTCGAGAGCAAAGAGCGGGATATCGATAAAGCGCGAGGCCAGCAGCCCAGCAGGCAATAGCTGGTATATACATATATATACGCGTCCGTTGTACTTAACGGTCCTTAAAGTCGATGGTAGAAGAGGCGGAGTGAAGAGAAGGGAAAGGCAAAATTCTCCGCAACGAGCTGCTGGCCGATAAGGCACACACATTTCCGGGCGCAGGAAGTAGTGCAACTCAATTACCGCCGCGGCGGCGGTAGCGGCAACGTTAGAGGATGCCTTATGAAACGGGTAAGGCGGGGCTGCTCGGCTGTTCATAGGTGGCCAGATGAAGACGTAGGGCTTGGCAAGCGTATAATCATGGCTGGGTGGTAGGTTTGCGAGAAGGGCTGTGTGCATGTGTATAGCAGGAAGAGAAGAGAGTCACAGTGTCGCCGAGCGCAAGGGTCAGACGGTTAGTGCCGAGTAAAAAAGAAAGAATCGTGAGGGCTTAATACGTGCTTGGCCAAACGGCCGTTTGCTCTGGTTTAGAAATTATTGATGATAGGCGGTGAAGAAATAATGAAAGGAGGAACAACATCTAATCTACTAAATTGTTTTTCGTTTAACTATGTATAGGAATTTGAACGCATTTGAATTTATAAAAAGAATGAGTATTGAACCTCTGATTTGTTTTATATCTGAAAAATTTTGAAAACCAAATTTATCCAGCATAATAAATACTATCAATAAATTTCAGCTTTGTAAACATTATCAACAACGTTGTATGACATATAAAAGGAGGGAAAAGTACATAGTTTTATCAAAGTTTATAGCGTCTCTTAGCCAATATCTCTCAAACAAAAATCCTGAAGAGCAGGAGCAGCACCAACAGTATTTTCTTTCAAAATCTCCTCGAAGCAAAATTATCGGGCACCACGTTAACAAGAAAATCGCAGTCTTTGGGGGGCATTAGATTGTACTCAACGGCGACCACGCATCTTTGACTACACATATACAAGCCACTCGTGCCCGCACACGTGGACTCGACGACGTCGCCACCACCACCACCACCACCGCTACCACCATCGTCGTCGTCGGGCGACGCAAAGCAAAGCGAGTGGGGCGCTTGCTCACGCGCGCTCGCCCTGGCGCTGATTCTCGGGTGTGTTTAATTAACGTGCACTTTGCCCTCCTCCTCCTCCTCCTCCTCCTCTCACGCTGGGTTGACACTTAGCGGCGAAAGCAAATTCCCTTTTATGAAGCAACTACCGCCGCCGTTACCAACGGCACCGCGGCAAAGCAAGTAGGGGGCAACAAAACGCTCGAGAAGGAAGGAGAGAGAATTTATAATGTCTGCTAGGAAATACCCCCCTTCTCTTTCTCTCTCTCTCTCTCTCTCTCCTCTCGTGTTTACTGGGCGCTTCCACGACCTTGCGCGTATAGCTGGCGCGCAGCTGTACTTCTAGTATATAGAAAGACCGAGCACTAGACCAATAAAAGCAGAGAGGACGAGAGAGAGAGAGAGTTTACGCGAGAGCTTGTGGGCGCGCGCTCGACGAGAAAGGACGTCGACGCGTGTTCTGTCTATAGTAAAGAGGATGGCAGGTCGCGGACGTGAGAATATAGGCAGGAGAGATCGTTGAACGAGAGGGAATGCAATAAATTTCTCTCGTTATTAACCCTGCTAGCTATATACGCGTTGTGTTTTTATCACAGCGATTACACTCTTGGTTTTCTGTCTGTCTGAATCGGTGATGAAAGAGACTGTGGTTGTCGTTGAAAGTGCTAAACCTGCCTCTCACTAGTGCGTAGGTACGGACACAGAACTCGTGCGCTTCTGAATTGGAGTCGCAATGTAAAATGATCCTGGATGATCGGGTTTCAAACTTTGCGAGGTACGGTTGCAAACGGCCTCGACAAGGCATGGAGTTTCGATATTTTTTAAAATGGAAAGGAATACAACTGCATCGCTTTTTCTTATTCGGAGAAAAAGTTTGAAAAGGGAAAATAAACGTATGTGAAAAAACGTCGTTCGTATACCACTAATAGCTCACCGACGTCGTAAATATTTTTAAAAAGACATACCTTATTTGGTTTTCAATAGGGGACTTCAAACATTCGCAGTTCATGAGTGATGGTTTATGGAATTTAAATATATTTTTTATTTACAAAACCAATATTAAGTTATTAAAAAATATATTAAATTTGAAAATGCTACATAAAAGGGAAATGCGAAATAACGTAGATATGAATTCTAAAAAATATATTCCACTTTATTGTCATAATTGACTCAATTCCCAAATTGCTTACGTTCACAATGCCTCTTACTAGAAAACCTGGCTAGTAAATTTTGGGAAAGTTTTATACTCTCGGTTTATACTATCTCTTCACCAGTAAGTTTACGTAAAAAACAGTAAAGTACAAAATACTGCTGGTGGCTAATAAATTTTCAGATGATGGCTTCCACACGATACACATTATTAAACCATAAACCTTGAAAGTGGCGCCGACGTAAGCTAGCACTAGGTAATAAGGCACGAATAAACAAAGCTCCCCAGCCAGTAAAAACATTTTTATCGAGATCGAAATCGTTTTATACTTTTTTTAAGCATCCCCCTTCTTTGTCGAAGCATATAAACTGTCAATAAAAAAACAAGAAAGTGAAGATAAAAAACGTTTTAACGGTCGTATACCTCAGCTTTAATTTTGTGAATGCTATTTAAATTATAGAACTGTGTTCGTGTCGACAATATCGTCCCGCATTCGTGTACGATGAAAGTATATATATATATGTGTGTACCTATGTGCATGTGGAGAAGTGCGCAGCAGCAGCAGCAGCAGTAGCAGCAACGATGGCTTTGTGTATCCAAGCGTAGTGGCCTTTAAGTCAGAGCTGCAGTAATCATGGCAGATGTACAACTGGAAAAGCGCGCGCTCACGTCTCTACGCTGGTATTTATTGAACTAATGCTAAGAGTTTGAGTACGTCTGTAAGAGACCTTGCTTACAAACTATGTGGAAAAGCATTAGGGTGGATGCGCCGATTGTGGCTATATTAAGTATTTTTCCCATTTCAAACTATAATTTCTATAGCTAAATGTTATATAGCAATATTAAAAAAAAAATATACTTTAGAAGTGTCTGTATTTAACAAATGCTTAATGACTTTTTACTTAGAAGCTTTAAAACTTCTTCACAGAATTGAATAATTAATGAGAATTCACTTTTCACAATTTTTAGCCGCTTAACGAGCAATTATCGATAAAAAAAAATGCTCCGGTTTAAGTCACCACTATAATAAATTTTTGTTGAATTTCTTTTTTTTAAAATACATTAAATGTAGCTAATATAATTTCAATATTTTAATCGAAAATTTTCAAAAAAAAGTTTATTAAATATTAAACTCATTCTTCTCATCCAAGAATTTTTCCGATAAATTTCCAACTGAGAAATGTGATTTCTTCCTATTAATGGAATCCTTTTTCTCTATGCAAAGCGTAGAGCATAAAACAAGTTCGATCGAATAGAACATCATATACGCTCATTGATCGACCTCACTTGAAAATCGCTTCCAATAACTCGATAGTCTCCTCCTTCTCCTCTATACCTCTATCGAAACCAGCGCGAATATCCATCAATTACTCAAAAACTGCAAATTTAACTCACTTATCTCGAATCCCAGCACTGCCAACTGCGATTTCTCAGGTACAAAATACTCATCGTACGAAAGCTCCATTACTTATCCATCTCCTACCTTCCATGCATATAATTCCCGATGAGTTCGCACGCTGCATACGAGATATGCGTAAATACTGTATAACTCGTCGAGCGGGGGCTGCGCGCGATTATGGTGCTTTTCATTTACGAGGCGTGAGGAAGGACGAGAATATCGATGCGAAACGCGCCTGCACTGAACTCGGGGTGTACAAACTTAGGGCAGGCAGTGGGTTGTGGTGAGATCAATAGGAGGGAGAGAGAAAGAGAGACAGAGAAGAGGAGGGGGGAAATTGAGAGGGAGTCCGAGAGAGGGAAGTTAATTGTATAGTTGCAAAGCGGAGAGAGGTGTGAAGGGAAATTTGATGTGCAACGCGCTGCATTAAATTTGAGATTCTGCGTGCTCGATAACGGTTAAGTTATTTTTGGTTGGATATAAAGCTCATGCAAGAATAAATTGATTAAATTAGGTCAATAGAAAGATCTTGTACTGAAGGATCAACATCTCCAGTATAATATGATGAGCCATTTGTGGCATGCAAATCTGTATTTTGCTATAAGACGAAAGTGCAACTCGTGCTATACAATGTTATTGAATAATCAACCAAAATCTTTTGAACTCTAAACAAGTACATTCCGAATTTTACAAATTAGCTAATATTATGATACCGATGACGCTAATTGTACTAGGAAACGTACAAATGAAATGATAAACAAATATTTGTTTTTCCTCTTCCTTATTTACTTGAAGACATTCTGATTTTAACACACTATTTTAGTTATCACCCCAGTGTATAGAGTTCACTTTGACATTATAATGCTGCGTATTGATCCATGAAGATAAAAAATTTACGTTTTTTTTAATCTTTTCTAGCAATATATTTACCATTTTTAGTGATTCTTTAGCTTGCTAAATTCTTTAGCATTAATTGTAAGAAAATTGTAATTTTAGATTCTTTATTAATTTCACAATACCAATCAACGTCTTATTACTCGCCAAAAAATACCCAATTCATCATTCACATTTCTACCAGCAGTAAGTTTATTTTGTCTGGCTAAAGCCACATTGTAAAAGATTTGGCTATTAAAGGATTAGCATCAATCAAAAGTTCTTTCGAAGAATAAAATTATCTTATGAAAACTATTAATATCCTTCTATAATAGCTCTGACGTTTTCTTATATAGACTAATCGAACAGTGCACTGCCCTGGTCACTGAATTACAGGCTACGCGGCGCTTTGATCAGCTCATTAATGAAGGTCGCGCCGAGGTAGCAGAATCGGTAATTACGCAGCCGGAAGGGGTAATTGTTATAATAGTTCAGCCGCGATGGATAACTCAATTTATATGACAAGCCGCGAGTCAGCGCGTGCATGAATTAACCATAATACTTCGTTATCGTTGTTCTTTATTTATTGATGCGAATCCCCATTGTACATAAAATATTACTTATTTTTAGGATTTTTCCGCTGTTGTAAAATGCTGTTACGCTGTTATTTATTCGCATTAAATTCTTTCGACGTTACACTGTACAGATAGCGTATTCATAAATGAAGATGAACTTTTAAATTACATAATTTGTGAGAGATCTACTTTTTATTTTGAGAATAATTATGATGTGGATATAAAAAATTTTTCATTAAAATATAAATTAACCCTTTGAATAAAAATTTTATTCGAAGACATTAAATATAATTAATGTTTCTTTCTAAAAAAAAATGATATTCCGTTATATTTATATTCAAAAAATTAAAAGATTATTTTTTACTGCTTATATACAATTATAGAAAGAACCCTTTGATGGAAATGCGTGGTTCATTCAATTTTTCATGACATTCGAATCAAATAATTACCTTTTATTACTAATATAAGAAGGCTATTTAGATTACGCTAGGTTATCCGCTTAATCAAGTGCAGTGGACCTATTAGCCATTTGATATAGTTCAGAAATTTCTACACCATACTTTGTTTGTTCGCTAGCGGAAGAATTGGCGAATAAGGGAAGAGCGCTTCTGATCGATAGTCGTGGCGCGATGGTTCATGAATGGCTCAGCCGTAAATGGGAAAAACCTGAATTGCCGCGTGACTGGTGGTCAAAGTCTGGTTGACATGGTGTTTGGTCGGCTCGGCTAGAGGTTTCGTTTTGGCGTTTCTCGTTTATATTGCTCACATCGCAACCTAGATCTATTTCTGTATACAGCTACTGCACCACCGATATACGCCCGCTTCTATATAGCCTTGATTGATATTTTCCTGCTCCTTCTAATGGAGGAGTGGGAATCGGTCATCGCACCGTGGTTTCAACGATTCTGTTCCAACGATCCGATCCTTTTACCATCATTTTTACGTTCGAACAAATTGCTGTGGTATCGTCAGGGTTTCAGATATTGCTGCGTCCTCTGGGTTATATGTCATAATGTGTTGTCTCTCTTTTTTTTTAATTTTTAATTTAACGTTGACTCATTTAATAATAGTATAGATTAAGAATTTGAAATTTTAATCCTATTTTTTATCGAATTTTAAAAGGTAAGGAGTTATTGTAAATGCAAACGAATTAATCTTTACATTATACTATCTGAATTTTAAAATCATTTTAATTTATTGGTAAATCAATTTATCCATCGTCTTAAGACGAACTAATTAGTTCTCTCAGTAAAGACTCCAGTTCACAAATTATTTACATAAAGTTAACGTTTTTAACTAAACGTAGCTATTAATGAACTATCATTTTAAATAACAATCTTCATTCCACTACCAGCAACAAACCCCAACGAACACCTTGAAAAAGTGCGAACGCTAATCCACTTTAAAAAGGGCCACAAATTCATTCCCTCAAGGCCAACTTGCGAACCGCCGCAGAAAGTGAGAAAGACGAGGGGAGAGAAGAGGGGGCAAAAGAACAGGTACAACAAAAAAGAAAGCTTCTCTGCACGCACGAAGCGTCGACTTAATCAGCTCTCTAAACGCGAGCGGCGCGCGCGGCAGTGCGTTGAAAAAGGATTAGCGCGCCTCGCGGCGTGCGAGTCTCGAGTTACAAATCCGCTTGGCTACGTCGTCGCCACCTTCGGTCTCGCGCCACTGGGAATGGTAATAGCCGTGAGGGTGTATGTGTGTGTATGTGTGGGGGGGTTAAACAACGCGAAGAAAGCTAATCGAGAAGTAGCATATAGGCGAGTGAGCTGCGCGCGAGAGCAAGAACTCCACCGGGGAAACTTTGATTTCTAGTTCGTGTAAACGGACAAACGAGAGGGCAACAAGGTCGGATGGCGGAGGATCAGAGAGAGAGAGGGAGAGAGAGAGAGAGATGCGACGTTCGCGCGGCCCGCGAACTTTGTTAGAAATTAGTTTGAGATGGGGCTAAGATATCGTATAGCTGAAACTCATTACCTCCCCTCTTCTGCGCAGGCCAAGCGTCTGGCTTAGTCTTGAGAAATAGAACTGCCACCGGATGCTGCCTCTCTGCCGCTCTGCGCTGTCTGGACGATAGCATCGCACGCGCAAAATGGGATGAAGGTGAGCGGCGTACTGGCGTTTTTTTATTTCTTTTTTAGACGGAGAAGACTGAAAGGATGAAGCCTTTGTTTATACTTTATCAGGTAATTGGAGATTCTCTAGAAGTAGAAGAAGGGGCCAAAAGTGTCAGTATACTTCAGGCAAGAGCTTTTGTCTACTAGTTCACAAGCCGGAAGCGTTTTTTTAATATTTTAGTAAAGAATTATCTCTCTACGGTTTTGTTTTTTTTCAGTTTAACGGATATTTTTATAATTTTCGTACGAACTTTTAGAAAAATTCATTTATACAACTTCAAGTATGCAGAAAACAATAATCATAATCTTTTATAGTTTAATTATACTTCAACAAGTTTATATGCTTCTTCTTCAGTATAGGTCCAAATACTTTTTTCGAAGCCTCCAATACCACCGTAACCACAGACACGCAACCACGTAACCAGAAAACCACAGGAACTTCTGTATACTCGTAAAAAAAGGCTTCGATTCACGCATCCACTTAAAAACGTCTTTTAACCAAGAAACCCTCAGAATCTCAACCGACCAGAGACCCTCACTTATTCACGCATTGAAATTCGTACGTGTGGCAAGCGACGTTCGTATTTTCTTTTTTTTTTATGTTCACCCACGCGCGTACATAGCCAGGACCGCAGCAGCAATATAACATCCTCGGAAAGCGCTTAGCCCGTAGGGGGTATTAAAGAATATCCCCTAGTTAATATTCCACGTAGCGGTGCGCCGCCTAATGGTATCAGGATTTTTTTGCTCTCTTCCAATGGCGACCCCCCCTCGCACATTCGAGAATAAAAGAAGAAGCCAAAAATGGATTTCCCACCGCGGAGTCATTACCATGCGGACGCGCGCGTGTATACATATACCCTGTACACTCGATATTCCGGCGACGCGGCGCGAAAAGTCGCTGCAATTTTCCGCAACATCGAAGACCAGCCCTGGCAGTTTGCTGTCCTTCCATTCTTTTTTTCTCTAGCTTTCTCATCCTCCTCTTCTCTCTCCCTCTCTTGTTCATTCGCTTGGCTCTCTCTCTTTTTCTCGGCACATCGGCCAATTTTCTCCACCCCCCCGCTATCTCATTTGCCGCACGCGCGGCCGTCGCGGTCCATTTGTATCCTCGAGCCCTCGCTCTCTCTCCCTCTCTCTCTATCCTGTTGTTTTTTTTTGGTTTTCGTTCGTTCGTGGGCTGGTCTATCAGTTTCGCCAAATTGTGTGTTGCCGCAAGGAGGAATTTGCAGTGGCGACGTGTATTTGCATACGCAATTTTCGCGCTTAACCTCCTGAAAAGAGGATTGAATTCGCTCCCGCGGTCGCGCACATAATGTGTCTCCCGAATATGCATGACTTTTTTAAGCGCCGCTGGAGTTAGCTTGCTCTCTCTCTCCTCTATCTCTCTCTCCCTCTCTTTTTATTTTTTGTCATCGCTCTCTATTGTGTATACGTACGTGCACGTTATTTCGTGGCTCGAAATAATAAATCGATGGCTATGCGAGGTATGCGCCGCGCGTCGCCTGATTTATTCCGGCGATCGGCGTTTGCGCACGGGTTTGTGTACACGTGTGTGTGTATATGTATGTGTGTGCATCTGAGTCTGTGTATGTGTCTGTATTTAACCCTCCCTTCCGCCTGCACCTAGCTTTTTTCGCTTCGTCGTTGCAGCAGCGGCGTAATCGTTTTTCGATAATAAATTGGAGCTCCCGTAAATTTATGGATATTACCACAATGAAGTTGCTTCAATGTTCTCTCTCTCTCTCTCTCTCTCTTACTCTGTCTTTTTCTTCCTCAATTCTTTGTTTCTTTTGGTATGAGTTTTTGCACTTATAGTCTGACGAACGCTCGTTCTCCGGGTCAATTAGGAAAAAATTAGGTTGCCGCTCTCTTAAGTTGTGAAGCAGTTTTAACTTTAAATGAAAAAGAGAAAAATCAATACAGCGCCTGTTGTTGTATAACTTGGAAAATTATTTGTAAAAACTTAATTGTTTCTCCGGTTACCGCGAAATCATGTATTTTTCGGCGGTAAATCCATTTATCAGTTGAAACTGAAAGGCAATTAATTGTCTGCAAAATTACTTAATTTGAAATGATTAATGAAAAAGTATACTAAAATTGATTTTAGGAGACAACTTATATTTTTGTCTTTTCATTATTGGCACAGTACATTATTTTATTCTATTTGTCGTGATAGTTTTACATTTGTTGATGCAATAATTTATTGTGTCTAGTCATGTGAATTTGATTTTACTATCAAATTTTTATACAATATATTAGCGAATTGATTTATATTAATAGGTTCACTGCGGCTGACGTATAAGAAGATTAATACGTATTTTGAAACGTCAAAGTTAGCAGTTAGAAAGTATACCAAACTATGAGATTACTTCATTTTTATAAGACACTATAAAAATAAGAAAAGCTTTTTAAGGGGATGCCATACTCCGCAGTTATCGACTGAGTCGATACGATTGGTTTTTACTTTATAGCAATAAAAATAAAC
>JAWWEQ010000055.1:6405605-6485615 GCA_035583055.1 Torymus tubicola | reverse complement strand
GGGACTAAAAAAGAAATCCCATCGTAGTATCGTACGTATTGTTACGCCATCTATTAGCGAATTTGGTGTTACTGCATGTTGTGGTTTGTGACGGAAGAGGCGCTGTAGGGTCATTTTTTTTATTATAAATTATACATCAGTCGGTAAAACAGATATAACCTAACCTCAACTTATCATTTTTTTTTCATTAAGGCATCCCCTTAAGAGCTAAATAAAAAAACATAGTATTTTTAAACGTAATATGTGTACCTTATATTATGGTCACTTTCCAAAGTAATACTCTTGTAAACAAGCGAAAAAGAATCGGGAAATTTAAAAATGATTTATGAGTCATATTATCCACATTTTTTAGCTTCTTATATATCCAATTAAGTTTTCTGATAAAAGGGAACCGAGAAAATGTATATATGGCAAAAGTAGGTGTAGTGTCGAATCAATCAAAGTTACCTTATATAATTTTTCAGATTTTACTAAAAAGAAAATGCTTTTAATTACGTTTATCAAATTATCATTTTTAAAAACTACGAACATTAAACATTCAGTATTGAAAACTAATTAAACGATATAAATAAATCTTTTGATAAATTCTATCCCATATTTAGAATTAATATAGTTGGAATCAAATCTATTGATTATTCGTTCCGAACAGAGTGAAACAAATCATTAAGTTTGAGGAAGATAATGAATAAGTAGAATCAAATTAAAAATCCAATTTATTTGAAGAATGTGTTTGAATAAATTATTATTAAATTATAAGTTTTCAATGAAAAGTTTTAAAATAGTCGTGATTAATTATTAACAATTTCATTTAAAAATCTAAATTTGCTATCTTTGTCAAACTCCGAGATGTCGTCTTAATCTCTGTACTAATTAACCTAATTAACTGTTATATCGTCGCGCTTATTAACACTTACTTATCAGTTTTATATTAATCAACCAGCCTCATTCACTCTTGCGCGACAAGTCTCACTCATGAATTAAAACTCAATTAATAATGGGGCGAGAATCCGCACAGATCTCCCCCCTCACGCCTCGGGCTCCACTCTTCTCTCTCTCTCTCTCTTTTTCTCTCTCGAGCCTCGCTGAACAATATTTTCCAGGCGCGCGCTCGTAGCCGTAATGCGATTTGCCACGCGCGATATAAGCTCAGAGAGTGTGCGCGCGCGCGTCCTCGCGCATGCGTACGTGACGAACGAGCATGAGATTGGCACAGGTAGCGCGTCAAAGTCGTCTCGCGTCATCGATTCACATTCGCTCACTCATTCGCGCATCCGTACATTTGCAGTGGATCATTTTTCTCTTTCGTTTCTTTGAAGGGGGAGAGAGGCGAAACGCGGTGGTCTGATTTATCGCCCATACACATGCTGACTGCTTCTGCGCTGGCTTCTATGTACTGCTATTGCTGACTGGTGTGAAACGCGATCGCTTCATTAACACTTTTAAATGGGTGCCATCGGGTGAGTGTCTTTTTGATCTGCTTCGCGTTGCGCGAGGAGGGGAAAATAAGGGTCTGATGCAAGTTGTTTGCCCCTTTTTTTCGAAAGATATCACGCACTCTTTTCGCTTGAGTGGATTTGACTTCATAATCAAGGTAAAAAGCGCTGAGTCTTTGGTATAATTTGTCGTTTCTGATGTCTAAAGAGACATTTTGTAGAAATAAGTAGGAACGAGAAAACGAAAACGTGAGAAAAATTTAGCAGGAAAATCACCGAGGTAAAAAGTTTCTTTTTACTTTTAGATATTCAAAGTTCTACTTGAAAATTCAATAATATCCGAGATGGTTAATTCAGTTGACACATTGCATATTTTCAGATTTCAGTGAAACTATGCATAATCTAGATAAATTATACAGTTATACTTTTTTTGTTAAAAATAAGTACTTATTTATTGTTAGTTGTTACAACAAATGCAATAAAGAGGATTAAAATTATGTGTAAGAGGAAGCAAACAGATAACAAATTTTATTAAAATAAAGTTATTGTTATGCAATTCGGTCAAATGCATCCATCCTATCTTCAAGTTCATCAAATTCGTTTGGCTATTACAATCATGAAAATCGAAATGAAATGTTTCAACTTATTAATTGCATAATTTTCAAAAATAATCAGTACTCTTTATGAAACTAACAATTTATATCTCGCTCGAAATATAGTTATTTCACGTCAACAGTATGTAATACTTTACACACTGCTGCTCGTCGTGCGTCCGACAGACATAATTTCGAATTATGTGACTGCTTATCGAATTCAAGAGACACAAGCGCACGACTTACAGGCACGCCCACGTCTACGCGTACATGATTTATTTGTACCTTTTTTCGCGGTAATATGCGGACGCACATCCGCCTTTTATGAAATTCTGTGACTCAATTGCTGATTCGAAAAATTGTTCTGCTAACCAAAGCGCAACGAGCGGAAGGAAATCGCATGTAGCGGAAGTTGCTACTTTTCGACTGGTTAGACTGGATTTTTCTTTTAAAGCGCAATAGGATTTCATTTTCGATATAAATTTCGATCTTGTCGGGTTAACGATAATGAACGTGCATAAGAGAGGGAGAGAGAGAGAGAGAGAGTAGGTTGGTGGCTGTTTTACACCCGTCTATGAATAATAAGTAGGCTGGTAGACTGCGTGCTACGAGGAATAGATGTGTTGTCATTGCGAATGCAGTTGAATATTAACTGTATTCCGTTAATAAATCAGCTTGCATTTATAAATTTCTATCGTGAGAAATAGTATATAATGCAAAATCGGTATAATCGTAAAATATTTAAGAATATAGTATATTTTTGTCGTTCATCATTGTAGCCAATGTGTTAGAAGTTTAAGAAAAGTACAACTTTTAATTTATTTTATCACGTACAGCACATGAAATGCTGAGACCCTTAATTATAACTTTCGTGTGTGTAAAGTTAAGATAAAGTAAATTATACACACTTTAAAAGTAAAGGCTTAACT
The DNA here is from genome assembly GCA_035583055.1 of Torymus tubicola. Classification (NCBI taxonomy): domain Eukaryota; kingdom Metazoa; phylum Arthropoda; class Insecta; order Hymenoptera; family Torymidae; genus Torymus; species Torymus tubicola. The sequence continues at coordinate 6,482,660 of JAWWEQ010000055.1, read as the reverse complement.
AGGAAAAGAACCTTATATATGCTTCAAAAATAAAAACTTTCCCTCCAATTTACATTCGAAAACGTTGCGATATTATGCAAACATCAAATACTTCTATCAATCATCGTCGTATCAATTATCTATATTCTATATCAATTCAATGTATAAGCATGGTATAACAACACCCCTGCACATTTGACGTTTATATTCAAAACATAAGCCATCTCACTCTCCCCCCTTCTATAAGAATAAATCGTCCCCTTTCAAGTCTTCAAGGTGTAAGCCTCCTCCCCTCTCTCCTTCTCCCTTCTCTTACAGGCAGTGGCAATTGTGTGCAGCCCCCCCCCCCCCCTCCCCTTACACCACTCTACATCGCTATACCATTCGCTCAATTATGATAAATCGCGTCTAATTAAACGCGAGCGGCAGGCGGGCAAGGCAGCACCGAGACAGCGAGATGAACGTGGTCCGAGCACGGTAGTTCGCCATCGTTCAGGGGAGCCACGGCAAGGGGCTTTATCTGCTCTCACTCCACCGCTCTCCTTCTCCCTCCTCTCTCTCTCTCTCTCCTTTCCATCCCTTAACGGCTTGAAATATATACACAGCACGCAGGCGCGATTTGCATGTGGCCAACTTAATCAGCGCCGACACCTCGCTAATCGTGCCCAGAACGTGTATGTGTGTGTGTGTGGGTTGGGAGAGCCGAGACTTAAGGGCGAGAGCAACGAAGGACTATATATTTTCCTAGTCGCGGTATTTTAGAGCAGAGGGTTGGAAGGGCAAAGAGAGAGAGAGAGACAAGGCAGATTGCAGTGGGTGAAAAAAAAATTTGTTAATTGGAGGGGTGGGTGAAGGTTGGGAGATAGGAGAGTGAGTTGTGGATGGCGATGGGTGGGTGTCGTGCTGCTTGATCGATTGCAAATTGAGCTGTAACGATTTTGTTTATGATGATTCGTGCTCTAGCTTATAGAACTTAAATGTAAAAATGCTTTAATAAAAGGGATGTTACATCTTTTATTGGTGCTTTTTGAAATGGATAGTTTTAATCAATTTAAATTGTATTATTAATTTCGGTTTTAAACCGAAGACTATTAATTTTCGATTGTCTGTAGATTTATAATTATAGGAATGGAACCCAGATCGTGGCAGAAAATAGCGTTATACAATATTTTCCAAGTTCGGAAATTTTGAAAATTACTTCTGAAGACCAGGTTCTTCTAGATGCTACATAATGTTTTAATACTTTCTATAGCCAAATATAAGATGGAAAATTTTAATGTTTAAAAGTCGATTGCTGAAACAAATCACTTTAACTTTCTAGTTGAGAACCACTTTTAGTATCTAAAAAATTTGTATGTAGTATATCATTGAAATGTGAAATAAAATTCATATTCAAAAATGCGATGAACAAAATAAAAGATTTATTTTTCAAGTATTTTACAATTCATATGACATATTTCAATTACGTTCAATAAAATAAAATAAAGGTAAAATAAATCGTTCATCCAAAAAATATGAAATATTTTACACTGTGTACTATGTTCCCTTGTAAAAATCGTAAAAAAAATCAAAAGTTTGTCAACGGAAGGATGAACACAATTTGGTAGTCAATAATTAGCATAAACTATGCTGACGTAATACCAACGTAACGCTCGTAATATTAATACTCTCGCAACATGATAGCTCACAGTTAGTGCACAGGACTTTAGGAAACTCTCATTTCGTAACTTCTATTTATAATTTGTAAAAAAAAAATAATAAATTTATTTTATTTGATGCAAAGTATGATAAAAATATTATAGATTTGATTGAAGATTAAAAATCTATTATTACCAATGCGTTTTAACTCATAAATCTTTAAAATACTTCAGTTTTGAGTTCAATTCTAACAAAAATGTTCTAGCGTTTGCTTTTGCTAAATAGAGAATCCAAACAAACAGTTTGAAACGATCCGTGGAAAAGCTCAGATCTCTGGATGCATACCCTATGCACTGATTAGGTTAACGGTGCCATAACTTCATCTAATGTTTGCTTTACACAAATATTGTTAATAAATTTAAAACCACACTTGCGACCTGAATTAAATTCTGATATATATTAACCGTACGTCGTATGTCAGTATAATCCAAATTTAATCTTTTAGCCAAGTAATTGGATTTTATAGGTTGATTCATAACATGTATTCTTTTTATCTTTATCGCCTAGACTACTATTATTTGAACTAATAAAAAAGTAGAAAAAGCCAAAATTTAGTGGTATAAAACTTGAATCCATTTTATTATACCTATATATTATTATACATATTAATCAATTGCATTAAATCCATGTCAACATTTCTTCTAAACTTCTACCGTTTCTATGCGCATAATGACAGCAGCCTATACGCAAATCATCGACCCATGAACGCTAGAATAAGAAATCCATCGAACAATTCGTAACCGCAGCCACTGTCGAAAAGTATTTAATAGAACGAACAACCTCACACTCTAAACTTTTATTGAATTTTCCGGGTTCGCGCAAGCGCCAAGAGTTTGCCATACTGGTGCGGGTGGCGGTATAGCTGGTAGTAATTTATTCGTGTATGGCCGCGCGTCCCCAGTGCGCTCGGGCGCGCGCGCGTGCGCTTATTACAGCCACGATAAATTCTGGCCACGATTAAGACACCGGCCGGAACGAGCTTTTCGAGCAGCGGCATATATAGTTCTTGAATTATTCTTTGCGTGGTGCAAATAAGTTTGCCGTGTGTGCGTGCGAGCGTTAATCTTAATGAGCCGAGGGGTAGTGCGCACGACTCTCTCTCTCTCTTGCTATGTCCTGTCGTTAGTTAGATCGTGTTTTAAAATGTATGGAATTCATTAAAGGGTGGATGAAGCATCTCGAAAGGATCGCTGTACACCTGTTTTGTATTAACGTCTCATCGTAGTTGCTTGCCTGTTTTTAGCGTGATTAAGCTGTAAACGTGTTTGGCGAGTTGATTAGTTAGTACAGTTGAATGGGTAGATTAGAAAAGTTTTCAATTGAATTATAATAATAAAGGTGCTATCTATACGAAACAACAATACATTATTGAATGCATGGCTGCAAATAAAAGCTTGTGATTAATATAGTTCATGGATTATCTCTATGATTTACCGATGAGAAATTTCGATAATTAGTTTGTAATCGAAATTCAACCTACACCTATAGGTAGGATTACAAATTAATTTAGTAACAGTTTTCAATAAGTGTCAAAAGAAGAAATACCTCTTAAACCATTTAATTATTTACTATATATAACTTTTAATCAGATTGAAACATCGAGTCGATTACTCGTCGACTGTTCCAATCATAAAATATTGCGCAAACCACACAACCGCAAGCAGATCCGCGTAGCAACGTTAACCGCGCACTAAACTAACGAAAACACATGTCTGTCTTGTTTTCAGGCACGCTGCAGCTGGTGATCAAGCAGGTGGACATACCGCAGTCTGTGCGGGTGGGCGAGGACTCGGTGATTCTCGACTGCGACTACGATCTGGAGAACACGTCGACGAAGGGCCTGGTGGTCAAGTGGTACCTAAACGACTACGATCTCGTGTACCAGTGGATTTACGACACGCCGCCCCAAGCTATAGATCCCGTCCTCAAGTACATCGACCATTTCAAGGCGAGCGACGATCCTAACACGATGTATCGGGCCATGAGGCTGACGCGGCCCGACATCGACCTAACCGGCAACTACACCTGTCTCATATCTACTTTCGAGGACGAGGTCTCGGCCAAACGCCCCATGACCGTCTACTGTGAGTTTCTCTCAATCTCTCTTCTTCTTCTTCTTCTTCTTCTACCACGCGTACAGTCCGACCGAAATTGCTCTCTACACGGGCTTGCCAACCCCTCGTATGCCGTTTCGCCTAATTGAGTCTTTGTTCGTGTAATGAAACCAGAGCCGCGTCGGCGGGGTTTAGTGAATTTAGGAAAACTATTGCTTTTCTGCAACCTGGGGCAGAGAAAGTGAACGGGTAAATCTAAGGTGGTTGCAAAAATCAACGTGATTTCGGGTCAAGGATAAACAAAGGACTTTCGCTTACAATGGTTAAATAGAATTATGTAATAGTAGGTTATGTAGGGAATAATTGAATTTGTTGATGAAAACGACCCCGTGATTGAAAATTTACATAATAACTATAATAGTTTAAATGAATAATATATTACTTTTATATAAAACTAAGCTATTTGATATAATAGTAAAAAAGGGTTTGAACCCAAAATTTTTAATGTTTCAAGCTTAAATAATTTTCAATAAGGGAAAGTCAATTCCACTTTGTAAGGAAACTTTTACTTTTGATTTCACGTCATAATTCCAGGTAGGAGATATAGTAAAATCATTCAGAAATTATTAAAGGATAAGCCGTGACATGTTATTGTTTACAAAATTACGTACTTCGCATTATGTCACATTTACCAGAACAATTACAGTTATTATATTCAGTCAAAAGATCGTTTTCAGCCGGTGAACGAAGAGTAGAAGGACCTCCTCTTAATATATCGTTCAACATCGAGCAAATGACTATTAGCAATACACACAATTTCATATCCTACAATACAGCAAGATATCAAAACTCCACTGACTTTTCGACAACCTCATATACTGCTAAACTGAAAATCAATAACTTTATTTACTTATATGTAGAACTTGTGTAAAACACGGTCATGTTGAATTCTCCATGTTCGCTCATAGTGAAATAATTGCGCGTACCGATGGGCCCCAATGACATCCTGCGACTATTTTGTGACACGAATGTACTTCGATTGCTAATGAAGCTGTGAAACAAGGTGAGCGAAAACATGCTCATGTTCGGAATACGTGAAATTACCGGCCGTGGTTGTGTCAAGCCACGAACGGTGGTGGGCTGTTTGATTTTTCGTTGTCACGGTGGTCGTATTGGTCGAGAGCGAAATTTTGAGAATAATATGTACGCAGAACGTTTCTGATACCACATCACCGTCGTTGTACGAGGAAGTCCGATCCGTCGGGTATCATTCTAGTTTAGTACGTGTGTTATTATTGTTTCTATGTTTGGTTTTCAACGAAGTGAGTGATATCTGTAATCGATGCGACTCGGAAATGTACAAAGTTTTGAAATTCACTAAATTTACAATATCTGTATTGAATTGATCGTTAAAACAATAAAATTTAACTAAAATAAGAAGATAAATAAAATTACATATTGTTAACAGATCATCAGAATACTCAATTAGATAAAATGCTAAAACAAAAACTTACATTCTTATATTATTTGATAAAATATAAAAATAGTATTGTAATCTTCTTGAATTTGTATAACGAGTTCATGAATTATTATACACTAGAAGCAAATTGATTGATTTTCTTCAAGTTCTTCGAAGGGTCTACGAAATATAATGACGGTTCCACACGCAATCTCGTACACGCAAGTGGCTATACATACGTATAATCCAGAAAGTTCATACATAGAAAAGCATACATTGTATAATGCAAAGAAACGGCAACAAACGCTTACAACATGAATCACACTATCCCCTTCAAAGTTCTTTATTAAATCAGCTTGTCGTACAATCACCCAAATATACGTGCTTCCACTTCGACAAGCGTCCCTTACAAACCGACCGGCTATGTTCGCTTTCACGCGTGCTCGAGATATCCTTAAAAATATTCCACCGAAAGAATGGTACTTTTCCTCTCGTTCTTTCTCTCTCTTTCTACCGTTTCCTCTCCCTCTTTGAACGGATAAGCCCCCCTAGCAGAGACAAAAGCCGAGCGAAAGATTAATTAGTCTGCAAGAGCGGTAACGCGCGCTAGTCCGGAAAAATGCTCAGTGAGGTTTTGTCTTTCGATTCCGACACGCGCGACAAGCTGGAAATTGGCGATAAGGGGTCCTGCTCACTTTCTCTCTCTCTCTCTCTCTCTCTCTCTGTCTCTCTCTCTTTCTTTTTCTTTTGACTTATTATTTCGAAATTGGGTAGACCCGATGTTTAGCTTAGCATCGTTATGCGTATTTTATAATATCGTAAGCTGTTCGTAAATAACATGGTAGTATAGTCGTTAAGTGAAAGAGAGTAAGGGTTTGTATATTGTGCGTGATAAATAAATTACGTGATTGGAGTGATCGAGTCTTTGATTCCTCAATCGGGTTTTACAAACGTGCCATGATTTTTTAACTACTGTATTAGAATGCCAACGAGGACTGGCTGTGTGTGCGATGCTCATCAAGCCATTTCCAATTCCTTTTGTGGATGTACAATGCCGTGATGCGAAAAAATCGGATTGTTTGCGGGATTAGAAATTTCGCATAGTTTTGGTTGAGTTTCCGAATCATACTACAGACAGATAAATGTGCTAGTCTATATATCTGTAGTAAAAACGGCAAAAAAAAGCTTTTGAGATACACCTCTGCAATAAATTAGTTGAAAACATTTTTTTAGCCTTAAATAAAAGCTCTTTGTTCTTTAAATTTTTTATATTATTTGAAGAATCTAGTATACTATTTGGGACTTTAATACTGGTCAATCATCGATAACAAAAGACCATTTTTTTCTGTTCTGAATTTTTTGTCTGTTAGGTGACCTATAAAACCAGGAAAAAATCATCGCAGAGGTGTGCGTTGAAAATCTTTTTTCTTCTTTTTAACGACCTAGATAGAAAAATTTTTTGAAGAATTGCACGTATGTATATTGTCTCGGAGATGTTCGCAGACGTTTAGACAATGCAGAAGACGAGAGACTGCCGAGTTAGCAAAAAAAAAAAAACAGTCGACTTGAATAGCGCTCATAGCATCGCGACGTGTGTGTATGTGTGTATGTGTAAAAGATTTTTGTCAATAATTCAATCATTTATTTTCAATAGAAATTTAATGCATATTACAATATTAGGAAAGACTTAGACTAATGAGTGACATATAGTTCAAAGTTAATGTAACATTTTCAAAATTATTTTTCGATATACTTCATCACAGAATTTACCCTTCAATAGTAGTCAAAGTTTATTCAAGATGTTTTTTGAAATATATATACTATTCATTCACATCCTCCGGCCCTTTATTCAGTATTCCCTTTGTAAACTTGTCGCGTCCATGCCACGTTGACCTTTTTCACACCTTCACACTTCTCCAAAATAAAACTTGGTAGTACGAATACAATAGAATGGTATGAAAAAAGCTGAAGGAAGGAGCGCTTACAACTCAGTGAGTGAACGAAACGTTACGTCTCTTGCTGCACGATCTATTGCTGGTACTGTTTCGCTCGCTTTTTTCCCTACCACTACGGTATGTTACTCTTTTGTAGGAAGGAAAGTTTGATATTAGGTAAGAGAGAGTAGAGGTTTTTTCGGTAGCGAGCGTCATGCGTTAGCACAATCTAATTAGGAAGGAAAAAGTAAACGTGACAGTGTGTATGTGTGAGGTAGGAAAGGGGGAGTGAGTTGGGTGGATAATTGAAATTTTTTTGGAAGACCCTACGTGCGCTTCGTTGAAACAAATTGTCATGTATTGAGTTTCGTTGTGCTGCTGCTGCTGCAGCTAATTGGAACAGCAAGCTCTTTGTGCAGTTAATATCAAGGTTAACGAAGCATAGAACTTGGAGATACGAAGTATTTGTAAATAAAGCAGCGCAAATATCAACGAGGTGTTTATTTTTACTTTACCCAAGAATCTAATGAAACTGTTATTGACACGTTGAATTTAAAAACATTTTACAGAAGAAAATTGGATTATATTTATAAAGCTCGCTCCTACCTTTTAATGCTATATAATGCTGCATCACTCATATTTTCAGATTTACTAGTTTTTAATATGCTTATGACACTTTATAATTAGAAAAAGAGTTAACCGAATAAAATACTGATATAATTCATAGATTAAATAATTTTTTTTTAAGGTTATTTTCACTTTTACATTATGTGGTTGTGCAACTGTTATTAGATTATATACAAAAATGTTATTCTGTCAAGCTACATAAGAGCTGTTAGATAACTCTATAATTGATTTTAACAATGCTTAATTTACTGCAAAAATGATCTTGCATGAGTTACTTCTTCTCAACGCCTTAACCAAAAACTCATCCAACTGCGGCGAACAAGAAACACAAATTTACTTACTTGCATTTTTGTCACTTCCATTTCAACATCTCTTTCAATCCTGAAAAACACATGTAATCTCTGCGAAAGTGCACAACAAGTATATTTTCGCTTGCACGTACGCGTGCACATCAGGTAACCCAAGCTTACGATAGAAGCGTCGGTGCAAATCGTCCGGGCGCGCAGGTATGCGTGTGCACATCCGTAGTTGTGTGCGTAGGCGAACCGCACATGCCCAAACCATGCGGAACTTGTATGTTTCTGGTTAAAGTTAACGCACTGCTGCACCGACAGTGGTGAGACAATCCAAAAGACATTTTCAATTGATTCATTTATCGCGGTGCGTGGACGCGACCTACTAACTGTAATTGATCGTGGTTCTTGGTTGCTGTAGCGAACTCGCTTACGTATTTATACCTTTACCGTTGGCAGTGTCTGGTGATTTAATTATTAATAAGAATTCATGCAATCGCTATGTTGTAAAGTTTGTGTAAATATATATGTGTATTGATGGATTTGAGACTCCATGTAGGATAAAAATTTAATTATTTATTATTGAGAAAAATTGAGCTTGATCAAGAAAAGGAACATAACTTCTGTACAGTTGAAATAAGTTATGAGGCTTTTTTTCGATCGCGCCCTTAACTATTTAAAAGTATCTTCGTTGAGTCTACGTGGCTGTTATAATTTCAGAAGAATTAAATTATGTTTTTTTGTAAACTGAAACAAATACTGCAAGATGGAAGAGTGGATTATTACGACTAGCAATGATATATCTTTAAGTTACATTATAACATATATTTTGATATCTCTGTTTCTTTTTGATACATTTTATCTTAGTCATCATTATTAATGTTTCTTCATTGATTGTAGTTATTCATTTACGGAATCACTAACTGTTTTGGTCTTTTCGAATGCTTTAAAATAGTATTAAAATAGACATTGTAAAATAACAAAAAATTTGTTTTACATGTAGAAATATAGATATAGTTAATAATGCACAAACTGTCATTTAGTTATCTATACATGCACACACTGTACTAAGCCTAAACCACAGCGCACAAGATAGCAAACATACTGTGCTGATGGTATAGGCATAGTCACGTGACCGTAATCACATGTGCAATTGCTTAGTAGTCGCAATTAAATCAATACAGACTAAAGACAAAAGTTCATCAACTCTGTATAAAGATTTTTCTTTCTCTCTAGTTCTATTTCTTTTTTTACTTGGTGCAAGTTGCAGATGTATTGCTTTCGAAATAATCAAGCTACTGTTTTTTTTTATTTGAAGGCAAATTGAAGAATAAAGTAGAGGTTTTGAATAGAAATGTATGTTAAGCAGCAGTAGCCACTTCATAAGCCCGCATTGAATTCCTTATTTTGTCGCTAATTTCTTACGCAAATCCCGATTTTGTCGCTCAAGCCGTTTCCAAGAAACAATGGATTTTCCAATTTAAGTATTAAGCTATAAAAGCCACTATTGTATCTCTTCAGGATTTGATAATAGCGACTCCGGGTTTGGCCGAGATTTTGTCGCTAATTCTTCGCTCAAAGATACCGCGGAGATCGTGTCCCGAACATTGACCGCTGACCTAAAAAGCGACATAAGGTAACATATGTAAAAGCCAACAATCGTACGGTTAATGGTAATCAATAAACCAATAAATGCAGATTTTGTCGCTAATTTGTCGCTGACTTTCCCGGCAAATTCCGTTTTTGTTGCTAAAGCCGTTTCGTAGAAACAATGGCTTTTTCTAGCTTCTCTACTATAATACTAAAGTTTGAGTACCCATTGTTACTTGAAAACGGTTTGAGCGACAAAATCGGAATTCGTGTAACAAACTAGCGAAAAATTAGCGACAAAATCCCATCATACCCGAAGTCGTTATCATCAATTTCTGAAAAGATACAATAGTGGCGTTTCTAGTTTAATACTTGCAGTTGCAGAAGCCATTGTTTCTGGGAAACGGTTTCAGCAACAAAATCGGAATTCGCGGCAAAAGTCAGCGACAAATTAGCGGCAAAATCTGCATTAACTGGTTTATTGGTTTTCATTCATGTAAGTAGGAAAATTGTAGTTCAAAAGAAATAAATTTTATGATTGAATGTCCACGCACCTACGCTTGTTTTTCTCTTACACTTAATTTTCCTCATCTACGAGTAATCTCTTGATTTCTTTGCCTCCCTCTCTTATTTTTGCTTTTTTCGTTAATCAGAATTCCGCAGTCAAAAAAGTAACCACAGCCAAATCGGAAATAAAGTGCTGTATGCAAAACGGAAAATAAGTCGATTATTCGTGTGAGTGGGCTTACTGTCCTCGCTTCGCTTATAGAAATGATCTATGACTTTGTTCCCTTGTTGTATAATACACTATGCTTTTGCATCAAATAATACTCTTAGGCCAGAAAAATTTTATTTATATATGTGAAATATAGCAACAAATTTTGCGAAAAACGTACTTAAAACTTGTTTTATAAATGGTATTTTTACCTTAACGTTCGAGTTCAAAATATGTTTCTTTTCCAACTACGCCTAAGAATGCGTCTGCTAATTATCAAAATCGCGGTTCCTTTTTTACGAAAAAAGAAAGAGTGAAGTTGGCAGCCAGCGAATTAAACGCAATTACGCAAATTGAAAAAAGTGTACCTATTCCAGTAGCAGTGGGCCAGCTGCATTTTCTTAATGTAACGCGTTCCTTCCTGCGTCTTACTTCGCTGACGAGACTTCCCGGTAAAAGGAGAGTAGAAAGGAAACGACTAGACTGATTCTCATCACCTAATGCTTCTTCACTGGAGAGCGTGACAAAAAATATATCTCTTAAAGTGCGAATCTTTAGTATATTCTCCGTGTCTTGCAGAAAAAAAATCTAAGCACAAATGGAAAAAGGAACAGGGCGTATTAAATAATACTGTCTGTTGATCACGGCTATGGAAGAATAAAAAATACCAGTAAAAGAGGTAAATGAATACTCGCGGGAAAGAGAAAACATCGCACAGAAAACTACGTAATATCCGCAAAAATGTTCGGCTCGTCGCTCTCAAACTGCATGCCTCTCTCTCTCTCTCTCTTCTCTCTCTCTCTCTCTCTTCTGTTCGACGTGTAAGGAAAGTAGATGAGAGACGGAGACGAAAGACGACATTTTTCGCGGTAAATAAATTCGCCGCGTTCGGGAAGGAGAAAGAGAGCGAAAGAATCTGAGCGAAAGAAAGATAGAGAGAGAGTCGATGATGGCGGTGGCGACGACGACAACAACGAAGGCGTTGAATAGTTTCGAAGCTTCTTTCCCTACAAGAAAAAGGCAAAAAATGCGGCCTGTGCGAGCGCTGACTTTAAATTGTTCAATTTCGAGGCGGGCGAATCGAGTTTTGCAGATTGACAAAAAATCACTTACCTCCCCTGGTATTTTAGATAAAAGTTCGCACACTGAGCGAAAGTTTTTCTCTCTCTCTCGCCTCTGCTTCTTTGCCTCGTACACACGCGTTTGAATTTGCGTGAGCGTAGACTTTGGATCGAATCCCGGATCGCCCTTGTGGCTGTGAGAATTTGCCAACGTTTGGATCGCCGAAGCTCGTGCAAGTTGAACTACGCTAGATACGAAGCTAGTCCGGAGGATATGCATAAGCGCGTGTTTATGTATTCGACAGCCGCAGAAATATAAGTTTAAATGAAAACTCTGGTGTCTGGTCTAAAAAGACTTTGATTCGTTGGAGAAGATGTCGATTAGCTTCGAGACGATCAATGATTTATAATAAAATGTTTCTGAATTATTAACTATTCAAAAAACAACTTTAATCCTCTCTACGAATTCTAAAAATTATTTCAATTTATATTTTCTTCTTGTTACGTGTCAGTCTTACTTTTACGTCTGACTATATTTTGATATTTCTACTGAGTTTTATAATAGATTTCATAATTTTATCATTTACATATTTTTTTCAACGTATCAAAAAAGTCTCAGGGCATGTATATAAATTTAAAGTACAATTATTAGAGGAAATAAATGCAATTAATTATTTTTAATTTTAACAAAAAATAGGTATCTTTCTATTGCTCTGCATAATTCATTACACTTTATTATCTACTCAAATCTCTAAATACGTTAAAATAAAATAAGACCTCAACATTTTAAAATCATTAAAATTTCAAATAGATTAAAAAAGTAATTATACTTTATACTTATTCACCAAAATAATAATTCTTTTTTTTTCATTACAGCAACGGGGCGAGAGGACGAATTCAAATTATGGCATACGAAGGCAAACTTCGATGGCGATGACGGCGTAGAAGTGCAGTGTTCAGCCCAGGGACTTTACCCGAAGCCCACTCTTGATATCACTGTCGAGTAAGTAAGGGGAACGAGTTCACGCGACAGAAGAAATGGGAGAGTGGGGAAGGCTTGGTTATTTGCGTCATTTGCATGAACGCGCAGATATGGGGACACCTGTTTGTGATAAAATTGACGTCTAGATTGCATTTGAATCTTCGCGTGTACTCACCTCTATTGTTAGTTATTTTTTCTCGTTTATTGAGATATTTTCTTGATAATTGGCGTTACGAGTACAGACTGCTAGAGACTTTCTGCTTTAAAATGTTTATATGAGATTTTCATATTATAAAGAAGAAAAAGTTTTTCATTCTGTATTTTGGAATATTTTGTCTACAAAAATCGTATAGTTAAAAAAGCTTCTTTATTTGTGTACTATAAAACTTATTTTATCGTTGAAATATAATTATTTATTAAAAACAAAAGTAAATGAAAAATTTCCAAGAATCTTTTTAAAATATTTTTTTCTTTTTACGTTAGAAAAGTTTTCTCAATTTACATAGCAGAACTTTTGTATCCATGACCACTGCTATGAACTGAAACGTACACTGTGCCTTTGAGAAGCCCGAAATTCGTTGGGTATACGTATCAAGTTTTTCGAAAACTCCTATTTGAATAGCCGTTACAAGGAGCCCTTGCTAGAACGGGGCGAACTAAAGCTTGTGTTGGATTTCCAATGTGTAAAAGCGTTTTCGAACTTGTAAATCCAATATTCCTAGAATAAAAGCTCGAATTTTTTTGTGGTTACATGGTTTCTTTATTATTGTAGAAAAAGATTAGAAAAAGTAAAGTAAATAATATTTGCTTGAAATGTTTAACTACAAAAAAAAATTTTTTATTCTGCTATAGTGTATTTTTCATTACATTTTCAATTAATTTTTAGAGTTAAATTTATTAAATTTTCGTCGGTTTATAATTTTCTTTTATATGTGAAAAGTATTTTGTGTGTCAAGAGATCTACAAAGAGATCGTGATAAGGGTCGGTATTAAAGAATAGCGTTATCGCGATCTCCCCTTCACTATTCTCATACAAAATACCCTATTTCGAGATTAAATTTAGGGCATATAATTTTCAACAGACTTAAGTTTTGTCTATGAAGATATAATATTAATTTTATTTTTTTTTTACAGAGGATATCCCCATATACAAGCGACAAGGCCTATTATTACAGAAACAAACGATCATCATTACTCCATAGTTTCGTATCTATCACTCGAAAACAACGAGCTTCCCGACTCCGTGATAATCAATTGCATACTTGGAATACCAAGTGTAAATTATAACGCAACGAAAAAAATCGTTCATTACGTACCAGGTGAGTAAAATCTATTTATATAAACAATCACATATTCCTTCATACACGCAAAAGCACGTAAGAGAAAAACTATATAAACAAAAATTAGATGGCATTTTATAACTTTCATCATCCTTTTTAGCTCACTTTTGAATGTTAAAGTAGGATATGTGTGATCGTTAAATATGAAAAATCAATTATATTTAAAAATGATCTTTTTTTATAAATGAACAACAGTTTGATCTACAAGAATTGTGCCATTGAAAAAACAAAATCAATTATTTTCATGTACTTTACATAAGACATCGCACATTTCATTCATTATTCGTCACACAAGTTCCGCATGCATGGATTTTTCACTTGTGATCTTATAGTTTTTATTCGTTTTAGGTGTTCGCTTGCTAATTCAGAACTTGACCGACCGTTTTAGTTCCAAGCGTTAAATAATATAACTAATTTAGTCATCCTTATAAATAAGCTTACACTATAAGCAGCTATCACTAATTTAAACTGTTTATATAACTCTGTGCAAAAATTAATGTAATGAATAGAATAAATCTGTCTAATATCTTTTTGTGATGTTTATTAAGTTACTAAGTATTTATTTAATCTATTAATAATATTAAGACAGCCTTGTAAATGCTTCAATTACAAAAAATTAGTCAGAGTCTTGTAAAAGTATAGTCAGACTAGAAATAAAAAAAAACATAATTAGCAGAATTCAATAAATAACCGGTCTACTGATTTTTAAAAACTGAGAAAATGTAGGTGAATAGAATTAGTAAAAAAACGCGTTAATTTTATTCCAGGTCTTCAAATATTCTTATAAAATATAGTAACGGTGATGGGAGTTAGAAAATTTAGCAAATGTCACTCTTTTTATATTTAGTCCATTTCAATAACAAATAATATTGCCAGGCTTCACTGTATTTTGGAATTCGATCACGCAATTAATTTAATTTTGTAGGATGAGAAAGTTTTTAGAAAAATTGTAAAGCGATATAGGTATTAAGGATTTTAGAAAATAATTGTCGATATTGAAGTTGATTACAGGGTATTACTTTTGTTCAAAAGTTTTTAGAATCGAAAATACGGTTGAATAAGATCAATTTAATAGGCTCACACAAAAAATTGTTGAAATAAATCATGCTATAACTTCTGAATTTTAATGTTCCAATGGCACATAATGAGAATACTGTAATGCTTTAATATTTGTTGGTATCATGAAAATTACCGTTTTATTTTAAAAAAAAAAAATACAATACGTTAGCCTTAGCACTATCGAAATATAACTACACTGTCTATATTTAAAAGGTAACATATTTCCATAATGAAATGAACATGAATTATTCTATGGAAAAATGTTACACATCGCACTTATAATATCGATTGTTCACGATATTTTCTTCCTTATATTACACGAACAATTATTGCTTACGGAGGGAGAGTGTCATTGCTTACCTGATGGTCGGGGTATATGGTGTTTGTTGTGCAGGAAGGCCTACTACTACCGCTATTGCAATTACTGCGGGCGGCACCACGAAGCTGCTGCGAAAAATGGAGATCCAGGCACTAGACAATTCACAAGCTGACGCTAGCAGTGGTGGTGGTAAGCTCATATTATCATGCATACCCTTCTTTTTTTACGTTTTTTTTTTCTTTACCCCTCTCACTCTCCATGCACTTCCATTGCATTGGATGAATCATCAACACACGTTGCACACTCTTTGCTTCTTTTTTCCACATTATTTTTCTTCTTGTTAATTTTATGTTTCTTGCCTAGTTTTAGATTCATGTTTTATTAAAGCATATTACTGTTTACGAGAAATTTTGTTTAAATTTTGATCTTTTGATGTTACGCCCTTTTACTACAGTTTCTCTTCAGATTGAAAAGAAACAAAACCTAACTATGGATTTTTTTATGGACCTACACAGAGAGCTCAATTTAGCTATGATGGTATGGAAGCTCGCGCTATAGAAGCATAAATTTTTGTTTTACTCAAGTAGCATAGAGTCCCCATGTAAGTGTAGCACAAATTCAGACTTTAAGGGTATAGTTAGTATTAGTACTACGGTGGCATAACATGCTACCGCACGATAATAGCAGAAGATACTTCCATGCGCCGAAAGCAGTGAGTCTATACCACGAGAGCATGGAATTCGTGCAACGCAACTCTTCGATTGCAAGAATCTCATGCCACCGTGGTATGATCAACTCTTGCTATTGACGCGTGACAGTTTCTAACCTACATTACGTACGCTGGAGCTACCCTTCGCGCATATATTGGTTACTCATGTAGCAGCGAGGAGTATCATGCTGCGCGTGCTAAAATTCATACGCTAATAGTAATAAACCGACAATGCTTTATTAGTACGTGCTACCGACGAGCAGTAACTTTATGCTGCTATAGTTTAAATGAGCGCTCCGTGTAGTCTTCCATCTAAGAGAATATGAAAAAATGGCTACTGTTGAGTAAGTTTTATACAAAACTCCCATGTGTTTTATACTTTATTATGACTGGATCAAACAGTGATAAATATTGGAAAAAGCTCTAAATCTCAAATAATTGCGAGTCACTTAAAATTTTTATGCTCTTGGAAGAAATTCCGTAATATTAACGGACATTTTGTGTACTGTTCAATCCATTATCGCTCTGGTTCTACTTTCCAAACTCTATCCCTCCCTTCCTCTTCGATAACTTCTTCGGCCCTCTTTCTCAGTTTCCCTATATACCGGTCACCGCAACCGCGTCCTTTCCTCGCACTTTCTCTTGACTCCTCTCTCTCTCTCTCTCTTTTTCTCTCTCTCTCTTTTCAATCTACCATCGTGTCTCCCTCTCTCTCTCTTTCTCTATCTCTCTCTCGCGTGAACCACACCAATCCCCATTATGGACCATCGTCGTTTCCCGACTCCGACTTTCTGAAACTCTGATTGAAAGATAGCGGCAGGGGCGGTCGACACAGCCGAAAGAATAAAAGGAAGAGAGAGTGCACACGCGCGAACACATAGTCGAAACTTCCGCGAGCACTATGCAAGGAATTTCAATTGTCGAAGTTGTTCTTTCACAAGCGAGAGTTGCTCTTTTCTCGGTGCTCGAACGGCCTTAAAATTCCGGTGTCTCGCAAATCAATGTGAGAGCTCAAGAATGCAGGGAAGAGAAATGGAGAGCAAAATACCGGATAAAAGAGAGAAAGAGAGGGAGAGGGAGGGAGAGAGGGAGGAAACGCACGCTGGACTTTGGCTTCGTACGCCTCATTATATTAGCCGTTAACTGTTCGTTAGAGAATCCCCCTGGGTTATAAGGAAAGTGTGCGTGGGTCTGTGAGAGAATGAACAGGCGATTGAATGAATGGGTTATCGGCTGAAGTTGCCATTCTGGAAGATGTACGCTGTCGTTGAGCGTGGGCAAACGTGATTTTTGAGAAAACTTTGACGCTTTGTCGCAGGCAGGAGAAATAGGAGTTGCGAAAATAAGTTGCAAAGTGCTGAGAGTGGCTGTATGTTAACCCCTTGAAGCTTTGGCAACTTTTGCTCGTGTGCCCAACGAATTGCCTCGTTTTTAGTTTCGTAAAAGTTGAATTTATAATTTGACTAGCCTGGAATTGAATTTTCGTTTTTATTTTAAATATGTGAATTTTTTATATTTTATATTTATTTTTATAGGCGCAATCCTAGTAAAACTTGTTTGTAAACAATTTTAAATACGCAGTATACTTTTAAAGTTGCTAAACAGCAAAGGGAAAAATTTATCGTTTAATTGGATACTATGCCACAAAGGATTTATAATTGCGGAATTGTTGATTTAGAAATTTGTAGAATCCATGTGTCTAGATAACAACCTATGCAATTCCGTATAAAGATTTTTTAACACTTTTTGCTTGCACGCTTAATTGTTTTCGCAGTAACTTTGGTTTTAATGATTAAAACATGATTTGAAATTTATTATTAATTTTATTGCATTGATTTGAAATTTTTTGCGGTTTTTATTAACACGCTTATTTGATTTCTATCTCTAGCAATCAACTCAAGCACGTTTACCATAAACTCAATTCTTCCAAACTTTATTTAAATTTTGCAGATACTTTTTTAGAGATTATGGGGTTTTATTAGACAATAATAATGAACTTTCCAAACGCTTAAAAATATTTGATAAAATAATGTATTTGTATGCATTAAAAACATTTTATGCAGCTGCATCCAAATAAAACTTATTAAATATTGTTACTATTTGAAACAAACATCAATATAACAATGTAGTTGCAATAAGTTCAAAAATGAAATAGAAAAAACCAGAACCAAAATCCAACGCTTTGTAATTTCATCCACCTTGTATGCAGTCTGTCATCAAAATACTCGACAAAACAAAGGCTGCAAACGCAAATTGAGATACCGTACAAACAGCACAGCATAACTTTTTTTTTTATCGAAAGATAAAAGACCCCCTTCTTTTTTGTAAAAAAATACTATAAAAAGTTATTCAAATTACCGTTCATTTTGAATGTTCCATTCTTCCCAATTACTATTAGTCTTTTAAAAGTTTTACGCTTACGTTATTTTATTATATTTTTAAATTCAATTCATTCATAAAACTAAAAACTTATTTTCATAAAATAATAACATGATATTAAGAAAAATAAAAGATTATTCCAAAAACTTAGTTATGTGATAGTTATATCTGCGAAAATTTCAAAATTCTTTTTAATTTTTCCATAGTTGTATTAGACATTTGAAAAAAAACCATAATATACTAATAAATGGAATCTATCGAATTATAGGCAAAGACTATTAATTAAAATTCTGTAGTGAATTACTTACTAAATATTTCAATTGATATTGGTAACAGCAAAAGCGCTTTGACTGAATTAATTTAATCCAGAGAATGAGAAACAGATACAAGGAATCACCGGGCGTAATAGCAAAATTCTACACTTCACATTGTTCCACGAATCGTTGTGCACTTTCGCTTTACCCTCCTTCTCACAACCCTAGGTTATCTTCATTCTAACGATTTTGATTCTTAAGTACACCACGCGGAAGCAAAAGAAAGGAAATAGTCAATGGCACAAGGGGAGAGTACAAAAGTCAAGTGAGAGAGCGAGAGAGTGGCAGGAGAAAGAGAAGGTATAAATTGTCAGCAAGCCTGGGGATGTAAGTTCAAAAGGACCGCAGTTGCACTGAAGGAAAATTGAGTTTTGGATAAGGGTATTCGTTTCTTATCTTAATTATAGATTGCGCGCGTTTTCTCGTGTCGCTGCTCGCTTGGCTAAGCGCAGGGTCGAGCCAATTAAGATAGGTATGCTAATTAAATCGAAGCGATGATCGTTAAAAACGACGCGGGGCAAAGTTGCGCATTCGGTAATGGTTCTTGAAGTTGAGTTGTCTGTCTCGCGCTCTTTTATCTATCCGCGACTGTGCGAAAGCTCTTACTTTAGTGATTGGGAGGCAAAAAAGAGAAATATATATATGTAAAGTTAACGATAAATTATGCACCTTTGATTTCGATTACATTAAATAAAATTGTGAGTAAATTCTTTCACAAAAAAGGCAATGGTATATTGTTACGTGAGCACACAATGCATAATGTGACGAGGCAGATCAAGTTTTATCTAGAAATAAGAGCTCATTTGAATAGATATCGATAGAACACTTTTTTTTGTTGATTTATTAATAAGTCAAGATCATGCTCTTTTTACACTATTTTTACTTAAGAAAACGATTCATGACTTACAAAAAACGAAAAAACATGCTACATGAAAATGCTTATTTTATGTGTATTTTAATTTACTAATTAATTATGAATTACACTTTCGTTACACAACATTTAATATCGGAAAATGTGAAAAGATTGTATGTAAATTGACGTACACCAAATTTCAATTAAAAGTTCAATTATTCACATTTACATTGAGTTTTAATGAATACGAGTTTACTTTTCATATTATTCGTTTCACGGATACTCGTTTCTTCATATAAATAACAAAACAATAATAACAATTAGGTAGATGTAATGATAACAGGATTGGATAGATATAAAAATAACAAAAATACGATATCAAATGTTTTCTCCCATGGGTTCTGATGAAAAAAAACTTCATAAATATTCAGAATTCGTTTATTAAATATTACATCACACAGCATTTTTCTCAGTATTTAAATAAAAACCATATATACACAAGTATGATTTTCATCGTCAACGAGAAAAGTATCAAAAAGCAAAAAATTATACGTCCCATTTATACGAAAAACCGAATCAGGAAACCATGTAGAAAAGTTGTGTGCAAGTAGACGAAAGGATTAAAAAAAAGGAGTGTTTATTGAATCATCACTCACTTTCCAGAGTAAGGGAAGAATCAAAATAAAAAAGAATACAGATAATAAATGAAATGTAACGGAAGTGACGACTCACGAGACAACTGCTAAGTAGATAAAAACATTTTAGCACAAAAAACATCGCTCAGTAACCTTTTCAACGTTTAATGAGACAATTTTTGCAAAGTAGTGAACATTCCATTAGTGATATATCTCATTTGTGTGAGAATAATAAAATAGTTCTCGCAAGAATAAAGTAGATTTCACGTTAGTAGTAGCGAAACTATATAAATTATTAATAAGTGTAAGTCAGGGAATGGAAGGGTTAAGAAATGTTGAGGTCGTATAAGTCCGCTACGAATCTACAGCGATTGATTGACAAAGATTAATGGTATTCCATTAGATGGGGTCTGTGAAGAGAGTCGAGCAACGAGCCATTGAAAATTTATATCTTGAGAAAAGCTTCTACGCACTTTAGTTGAACGATTTCTAGTAAAAAATTGAGCGATACAGGAAAAAAATGGGAAAATGAAAGAAATAGATGAAAACAAAAAGCACACAATGTAGAAACTTAACATGTATTAATATCTACGACAAGTATGACGATATTGCATTTTTATGGCAATATTAGTTTTCCAAAAAGTAACGTATAGTTTAATTAAAAGTAAAGTAGAATATTAAAAATGCGGAAAATCTTGTGTTACTATATTTTCGAAATTGAAAAGTTCATACAACGTCATATTTTTCTCACTTTTATTAGATTCTCTTATAAATTTTTACTCGTTTTATTAGAAGGTAGGATCTGATAAATAAATTACTAATTTTCAAATTGATAACAGCAAGATAATCCTTTACCATATATCCTTTGTGAGGATATACAATTCAATGCACTTTTATTATTAATTAGCCTTAACGAATTAACTTCAAAGATCCATTTACTGATTAAAAAATTCTTCACACTGTACACAATGTTATTTGATATTTTGAGAGATTTTCGAGCTAAACGGGTTTTAAAACAAAGTTCTTTACTTCATTGCGTGCTTGTGATACAATAGCTGTCTGAAAACGAAACACGCGAAAACATAATTAAGGTTTAAGAATGTCTACTAATAAATTCTATATGCCAAGAGCTTTAAAATTTTGCTAAAAATCGTACAGTTGCAATATAAATCATCTGAAGAGAAATTTAATATCTTGTCTATGACTTAAATGATATTACTTCAGAAACATTGAACATTTAGCAAGAATAGGTAACTTCGTGCGATCAATTTTTTATCTACCTGGAAGTTGATTAAATAGGAAAAAAATATAGAAATAGAATTCAGCAAAGTAAACATATAGTTTTTTTGTTTTTTTTTGTTCACTAAACTGCCACTGTCTCTGTCTCTCTCCCTCTTACTCTTTCTTTCAAAGTCTCTGAGAACTGATAACGAACCAATAAAATATCTTGGAAAACACCCCAACTGACGGCAAAGCAGAAAATTATGGGACGTAGACAACCGCAGTAGAGAAGGGGGATCGAGCTAAAGAGAGAGAGGGAGAGAGGTGTGTTCCGAAGGATTTGCGCTTTGATAGCTTATCATTTAAATCCGGACCGCTGCTATTGACGGGAAATCGATGCACAGCAGGGACAGCTTGCTTACGCACGAACTGGCGCTATCATCCTGCCGTCAGAAGTACAGTGGCGCCATTGAAAGGACGAGCAGACAGAGGCAGAGAGACAATTTCACGAATTTCCGTCTCTGTCGCGTTATTGCGATTGTGTATGTGCTAATCGAGAAAGCGACGGGAGAGAGAGAGAGAGAGACAGAGAAAGAGAGGGGAGGAAGTGTTAAGATCCTTTGTCACGAGCATTTGGCAGGATGAGCGAACACGCGACGTATTTGGCCATCGATATACGGGCGTGCGACAAGCGCCTGCTATATATGGTGAATTTCAGCAGAGTGTGCACCTATGGTTGTAGTGTATGTTGGGAAAAGGTACACTTGCTGCTGGTAGTAAAAGGAATACGCGGTGAATGTCAAAAATATTACTTTTTATGGTCGTAGACATCTGTGGATACATAAGTTGAATGACCTACATCGATGACAATTTAAAATTTGATAGTTATTTGAACATTCAAAAACTAAATTTAGAAAATGAGTGACTGTGAATTACGTACTATAATTTTATACTCCGGATGTCAATCTAGTTGAAAATTATTGGTGAGATCTTGTAACTTCAAGGAAAGTTTAAATCTATACAAATAATTATCTGAATCTAATGTTTTTCATTTAAATTCAAATTTACATCTTAGAGACTCTTTCAAAAAGAATATTGTCCGCGAGAATACGCAAAAAAGTAAAATGCTTCTGACAACCATAAAATATCATGCCACCAAAAATGTAAATCGAAAACCTTGAGAAAAAAGCTTACGCTATCCACCGAAATGTTTGCACACATGTGCGGTCAAGCGTAAATCTAATGTAAATTCCATCCAGCTCAACGAAAAATGTTGGTTATTAAATTCTTTTCTACCGAAAATTCTAGCTCAATTTAAATTTTCTTTTGCTAACATAGTTTTTCTTTTCCATTATCGTACCTTTCTCACGCATCGCTACTCTCGTACCTCGACATCGTGATACATTATTCTCACGGTATACCAAAGTTAAATGATAAAAATTGTGATCACTCTATTCCACTCATCGCAATAACGACAACTCCCCTGATACCCTCAATCGTGTTCCTGACGAACACACCAAATGACCCTACACATACAGCTACTCCCACACAACGACGCACATCAGCGACATCCGCACGTTTTGGCCCACCTGCGAACGCGTTTTGCAGTAACCCTAACTCATCGTTAGCAGTGGCACACCGTTCTAGTCGTCGTCGTCGTCGTCGTCGTCGTCGCTCGTGCCGTTAAATCCTCTCGCTACTGTGCGGCTTTCAGTGGGCCTGGGCCAGATTGTCCATAAAATAATTAAGAAAACGCCCGGGGGCCGAACGCCACGAATAAAGGCTCATTTAGTGAGTAATACGTGCGCGCACGCGGGCGCCCCTCTTTTTACCCCAACGCGCGAATCGTAACCACGCGGACAAAGAGAGAGCCCGAGGGAGGCTCGCTTAATGTCTTTTTACGATACGGCCACAAAGGCTGTACGCTCGGGTATGTGACCGCTGCTACCGCGAGCATACTGAAACTGTACCCTGGTTGTAGAAAGGCTCCCGGGGCAGACTGGGCTGGAAAACTCTGTTAGTTGCGTTATTTATGGGGGCTGTGCGATATAGGTGGGAAGGGGGGATAAAGCGACGGTGAGGAGAGAAAAGTGTAATAATCGTGTAATGTCATTAATAAACTCGTAGCTGGTTGAATGCGCGGGCTCTTGATGAACTGCATAGCGAGTTTTATAGTTTGCTTTGTTAATAAATAACTTTCTAAATTACTTTTCTATATACTTTATAAATAAAAGCCGATAGTTTTGTGATAGGTTATACATGTATTGGTCGCTTAATATTTCAGAGAATGCTGGCGTAGATGTTATTAATACGTAATAACCAAATTAATACGTAAGACCAATCGCATTAAAATTCAGTATTGCAGCAATTTTCTTTGCTTAAATTCGAGGCAATTGATTTATATTGAAACAAAGAAAATGTTATCAATGTTCTATCTTCATTAAGTATAATCTAACAGTATATTAATAATACTCAATTAAAAATCACTTTAACACAGCAATATTTAGCTCATATAAATGTTGAGAAAATATTTTTCAATTTAACCATCTTAATCATTAACACATATCTATTTAACATTACTACGTTTCATCAATTACGTATTCTCCCTTTTCGGATATCTGTCTCCTATCGATTATACCTACACATCTATATGTCGTACCGTTAGTTACAGCTTCAAATTAATATATTAATTATACAACTATTAAATACGATTTGCCAACATGTAATTCCTGTACTTCCTAAATAGAACCACTTAACCTAAATGCACTTATATAGAACGTTCTTAATACATATTTAATTTTAACAGTCATAGTAAAAAATAATAATATACAACTTCTTATCGATCTTACATATTAAATGGCCACTCAACTCTAAAAACGTAAGTCGCCCAATTTTGGACGCTTAGTATTATACGCCATTTGAGCATTACATTGCAATGTATATATATGTATACAGATAGCATTGTACCCTCGATAACTATAGCACAGCAACAAATTATCACACGTTGGTCGATGGGTGCTGAATAGCTGGTACACATAGCGACGAACATAAATGTTGAAGAAAAGAAAAAACGATAAAAAAAATCAAACACACACACACACATATATATATATAAAACGAGTATACAGGGCAGGAGACAGGAGGTCGGAAGGAATAAATTGACGCACACAGCTATACGCGTGGGCGACTTTTTACTGTCTGGTTGATCGTCGTCGGGTAACATTTTTACGAGCGACGCTGGGATATGGACACCTGGATTTCTATTTTGACAACGACAAGAGGAACGCCCGAGCGTTCCCAGGTGGCCCTTTTGTCGTCCATGACTTTACATGCACACTGACCCATTTCCCCTGGCGATTTTGTAGTTTGCCTCCCCGTATACCTCGATCTCTCGTCCGCTTTCCATGTTCGTTGTTGTTTTTTTTTTATATAGATAGGAGGTGAGATAGTTCGGTAGGACAATAGCGGTCAGGATTCAAGATCAAAGGATAAGTGTGTGTGTGTGTGTGTGTGTGTGTGTATATGTGTAGTCAGCCAAGGGGGTTCGACTGGTGGAATTATTCGACGTAGGGCGGAAGTATAGTGGCAGATTTTAATCTTGATCATTGCTTATTATATGCTTTTACTTTACTGTCGTGAATAATAGTTAATAAGGTTCAGCATTATTATTTGAGGTTATTTCCATCCAATTTAATTTTAATATGATATATAACTTCGAATATTGATAAAAAGTGGTTTAAGTCTATTTTCATAAATTTACTAAGTAAAGAGTGATAAATAAAGTTAGATTATAAATTATTGATGATCCCTAGTAATAAAGTCATAATATATAAATACATGATAAATAATATTAAAAAAATAAGTACCCAACTACTTGACACGTGTCATTCTCAATACAAAAAGCGACTATTGTTTTCACTCGAACTATATATATAATATATATGCATCCACTCTAGAAGCAATTTCACGAATAATGCAGTAAAACTCGCAGTGAAATTTTCCAGCAGCTGGAACGCCTAAGTTCGTTTATGGAATTCTGTCGCGCACCACTCGAGCCCAACTTCGAATATCCACTCACGTTAATTGTGCACACCGACGACGTACACATACACACACACGCAGCAGCAGCAGCAGCCAACAACTACGCGCGTTCGCACTCTGCTATACCAGAAAGGTAGTAGAAGAAACAATACGTCTGCTACAGGTCTCGCAACTTCTAGCGGATCGTGTAAGAGAGAGAGAGAGAGGGGGAGGGAAAGAGAGTAGAGGAGGAGAGGGGCGCATTATTAAGGTGCCCTGGCTAAACTTTGGCTATTTATTAGTCTAGCGCTCGAGCGCCCTTGCTAATGCCACGTCCAACGATACGGTCGTCGTCGTCGTCGTCGGGGTTCCGTCTTATAACCCCTTCTACCCGTTCGAGTGCTTCGCGCTTTATTAATTTCGTAAGATAGCTCGCCCGTCGTACGTACGTACCTACGTACGTGTGTATGTATAGGTGGCTATATGTATGTGTTATGGTATGTGTATATGCTTCATGGGTGTGAGTAAACGCCCGGCAATATTAGTAGAGGGAGTTTATTAGCTGGCGAGAGGGAGAAAGCGTAGAGTTGGGATCGGGGCTGTTTTTGGAGGAAATGAAATAAAATTATAGACATTTAGCGGGAATTATGGGGGAGAATTAGGAGCTGACTTATGAAATTTCCAAATGTCGCGCTCTACTTGATGGAGCGAGAAAGTATTTGGAGAACGGCGGGGTTTATACTGCGGATGAAGTATGAGGCGCTGATGAAGTTAGCGACAGATGTTTACGGGGTGAAAAGTTTTGGCTTGTTAATTTGTTTTCGACGGGGGCACGCTTTTTACGTCGATATTCATTAGGACGAAGATTGAATAAGTCAAGGACGAAAAATACCTTCTTGAAGTTCTTCTTTTTAAATCCTCTAATTCTTCCTACTTGTAACGTTAATTTGTTCTAATCATATTACGTTACATAAAGGAAATGCGCAAACAATTTACCCTTTGAGGATCCTAAAAAAAGTTTTCATTAGTTTCGAGGCTTTTTAGAGTTTACAAACATTTTGTAAATTTCTTATCTCTCTAAATATTTAAAATCGCATCAGAATTTATATAACTATATTAATATTCGAAAGCTCTATATATGGTAATACATTGAAACGTTTCATTTTTGCTAATATCCTTGCAGTTTGCTGCAGCAGTTCACTTACACCGTTTCTTGGCCGAAACTACAGCAAAGTAACAACTTATACACACCTCGTGAGCTTGCACCGCCCCAATATAAACTTTGCATATAACTCAATATAAATTGGAGGCGGAGGTAAGGCGCTGTCTAAGCGCAAGTGCTCTCGACGCAATGGCCAACGAGCGCTTAATGCGCGTAGCGTCTTTCTGGGTGGGATGGAGAAACTGTATATATATATATATTCATGTACGTATATGTATATTACAGACTACGACCTAATCTACCGAGGGATTGTTGCAGCATCGAGAGGGCGCTTGTTCGCGTACATGAATACTAATTATATATACATATCTTGGAAATTTTTAATGCAAAATTTCAGCATAATTGGATCGCTGTTATATATTTATATTTTTTTTATAGTAATAGTAAGTTGTAATAGGTATTAAGGGCAGACAAACAGAAAAACTGCATAATACATTTATTTTTCGGTTCCATCTTCTTAACTATAAAATCAGCTTTATTTGAATTATCCATTCCTACATTTACATATGACTGCAGTTACCATTAGCTCACTCGTCCCTTCTTTTCGTTCCTTCTAATTATTCATGAGCCTGCACTATTATCCACGACATTGTCCACAGTTTAATTTATCGCAACAATTCACGTTCGCAATTAAGAATCCAATATATTCACAAACCACACCCAATATCTTTCGGATGTGCTTCTTCCCCGTACAACAACCTTTTCTCTCTCTCTCTCTCTCTCTCTCTCTCTCTCTCTCTCTCTCTCGACGCCATTAATCACCGATTTTTTTCCTATCCAATCGTCACGCCCTTATTATCCGCATCGTTTTCCTTCCCTTTTCCGTCCTGACAAGACCATTTCATTTATTATATCTTCGCCCACTTTGTATTTTCATCCCCCTCGGTTCTTGCACCGCTTATTTCAATATAAATTATTCCGTTTTTCATGCTCGATTGCCGATGTCTCAGAACTTTAGCCTCCCCTTGGATTTCCTCAGCGATGGTAAGAGGGAGATCGTTTTTCTCTTTACACTCTATACCTTTTCATCTTACGTGCCGTACTGGGCCGTCCTCGAATCCGCCAGTAACCGCCTGATTTGTTAGGGGTAATACCGTATTATTGATAAAAAAAAAAGAAAAAGAAATACCTATTGAAAGCGTCCTTGGCTTCTCTTTCTCTCACTTTCGATCTCTCTCCATTTCGCTCGTGGTTTTTTCTCTCATAGCCTTTCTTCTGTTCGTTCTTCGTTTTTCATTTCTTTAATTGCTTGTTTAGTATATTTGCTCATGCCGCAAAGTAGAAAAAAAGCTGCAGAGAATGTTTCGTCGTTGAAAGAGTGCCTCGGTACTTGACGAGGTCCGTCGTAACCGAAGCGGTAATTCAATATACAGGAAGAAAGTTCATTCATTGAATTTCAAAGGAGTTGCTTATCAATTATGTTGGAGATGAGAAAACGTCTGGAGTTTCGGATTCTTTAAGAAATATGCCAGGAATTAAAAAGATTTCGATAGCAAAAAAAAGAGACGCGAGTAATGCGAATTCCGCAGTCGTATTATTGTGTTATTGGAGTAAAACTCATGCCGGATTAAATGTAAATTATATTGGTTGAAAAAAATTTGGATTTTACTTACAATTAGTGGAAAAATTGATAATTATCTTTTATAGTAATTTTTTTATCTTTAAAATACCAGCGTTTTTATCCAAAAAAATGAACATCTTGTTAAAAGTTGAACCAATTACATATTTATTAAATAAATATTAGTATTATTCATATTCCATCAATATTTTAAAACGAATTTAATACCTTGCATATATCAATTCCTTCCACTTGTCCTACATAATTATTTAGAACATTTGCTCTACATATTGGAGAAGAAGTATTCCCAGCGTCATTAACAAATAATAACCGAGAATAAAAAAACTACCTCGTCATGCGTTTAATATAGCACTGGGACATTAGTTTTCTGGTTTCGTATAAATTGTTATAGAAGAAAAACAAATGCTTCTAGTAATCGAGAAATAAATTTTCCAACACACATCGACATTTTTCCCCAAATACTTCAGATCGTCTCAAAAAGTTTTCTTCGATCATATGTTTAATTTATTTGCTTTTCGTAGTTCATCGATAATAGACAGCGACGAATACTGAGTGTACAAAGTCGATTTAATATATTTACCAATCCATCACCGGTCGGCGGCCCAGTCTACTTTGTAAACAGTGGAAGGTCCGGTACGCGTGTCAACATGTTTGCACTTGTTGTATGGAACTGTGGAGCTCACTCAGCTCAATTTACCAACTGGAAGGAACTTGAGTTTAAAACAGCTTGAATACGGTAATAAATTATCGATAAAAAATATGGGCATCGAACATCTAAAAGACTGCGTTCTGAAATAGATTTGGCTGAAGTGGAATTACTATAACCTATTTATAAATCGATCCTGTAGGAAAATTTTGAAGCAACTTGCCAGTTGTTTTTATGAAATAAATGCAGTTAGGGCAATCCGCTCGTATAGATGTACATGTATAACAATCATATTGACAAATAAACGCAAACCTATTCCGATAAATATATTGTTGCAAACAAATCTACACCAACATTTAATAATTTTATACATTTTCATCTTTCCTTTTCCATTAGCGCTTGCTCGTCTTCTTGTCTCGTCACAATGCAACGACTCATTTTCTCTCTCTCTCGTTCTCTCCCTCTCTCTCTTTCTCTCTCTTGCCAATATAAACGCGCTGGCGCGCAGATAAGAGCTTTGCATTGCAAATACAACACGTCCCTGTGCTTGTGACAATGCTTTCCAGATTTCAACGTAATTGAAAAAAGCGCAATTATCCACGATCGTGCAAAGTGCAATTGTATTTCGTTTATAATTAGACAATATAGTTTTTCTATAGCTTAAGGTGTTTAAGAAGAAATACATACATTTCATATTACATATATACCTAAAGAATTTAGATTAAACCTATTATACCGATCACGATAATATTATACAGGATATCCAAGAAGTTAAATTTTAACGAAATTAAAAAGATTGTTAACAATTTTCTAGTTACCTAATTTAAACTTAAAGCTGCATTTCATTAATTCTTGTATGCTATAGTTAGAAGTCTGATTGGTAATATCACAGGTCAATGTATCGTGAGCTTTTTAGGTGTCACGTTCCTTAATAAAGGACACACTTTTTATATATTTCGGTACTTGAAAAGGCTACAAATAAAGAGAAAGAGAGGATGGGCAAAAGAGCAACGGCATTGGTGTTATGAGCTGAAAATAGAATCTCTCTCTCTCTCTCTCTCTCTTTCTCTCTCTTTCTTTCTCTTTCTTTCTATTCTTCTCCCTGCGTAAGCTCAAAAAAGAGACCGAAGGAACAGCTAGTATATGTTGGAAAAAGTAGGAGTGAGAAAATATTTGATGCACGTCGTATGAAGCAGGGGATGGGAGTAAGAAAATAGAAAGAAAGAGAGAGAGAGAGAGAGAGAGAGAAAGTGCTAAGAAAAAAGATAAAATGAGACTGTAAGACGAAACGGCAGCTGACAACGCGGTGGTTCGCTTCATGCGCACGTAGCTAACGCTACCATCCACGTTTGAGCTTACAGTTACATCGATACTCGCGTTTCCGTTCGATGAGTCGCTGGGTCGCTTTTTCTCTCTGCATACTACGTATTGGTCGCGCTTGAATACGGGAAGAAAAAGGCGGGATAGTTTCAAAATGAAACGGAAAATGGATATAGGGAATATGAAATGAGAGAAAAGAAGAGAAGACAAAAAGGTCTGTGGCATCTGTGGATACTTTTCTTGTTCTCTTTGTTTTTCATTCCTCACGCGTTTGTATACATGGAAATATACATACATACAACATACACACATACATCTATCGTACCAGTTTAAATAGCGACGCCGGTTGGAATTTTTTTTTATCTTACCCTCGTGAATGTCGATTATACCTTTCCTGTAGTACAACCACGTAGATCAGTGAACGGAGGGAGATTTTCATGTAAAAATTACAATAATTGTTGTGAATGGGAGTGACAAACTTGATAAAAGATATAACCATTTTTGGTAGTCAGTATAGTAAAAATGACGCGATTATCGTTGACTGATCGAGATGTAGCATACGTAGATGAGGCGAAGTATTTTTTAACAAAACGCTTACGAACTTACGAGCCCGGATTCAATTTCTGATCTTTTATTGCTAATGTTAGTTTGCCAGTGGAAGTGACTAAGATAATAAAGTGAAGAATATAATATATGCAAATTTATATCTAAATTTCTCTTTATGTATTACTACTTATATGTTAGTAGATTGCTGACTTTTATACATATACAAAATTAACAAAAAAGATCGGAAAAAAGTATTAAGCAGAATTAAAAAGAAGGTACGCTAAGTATCAGGGAAAGAGAATTCAAAGCAGACGTCTGCTTGTTCGAGCGTGATGCCATTCTCACATGCAAACAACGCGATACAGATTCGCGTCTGAACTTTTTCAGCAAGTTTATAAAGAAAAGATAATTTTTTTTTATTCTTCATAAAATATTGAATTTAAACCATAAACTTTTTGTATATGTATCTGTACTATCCTATTATACAAGACATATAGGCATGAGTACTAAATTTATGGTTTCAGAACTTATTTTATAGCTTTATGAAATAATATTATAGGCTAGCGTCAGATACGTCAACTGCAGAGCAAAGCCATTCTTCATTTAGTGCATAGTCTAATGAAATGAAATAATTGTGTTTCATTAAACAAAGCAACTTCTTCTACAATAAGATGTTTTAATTAATCCCCACTGCAACTCTGTCTTTTCAAACATCATAATTATTCAAAAAGCCCAACAAAGCATAGTATTTGCCTGAAGAGCGTAGTAAACCCATGTCAACAAGTCTGCAAAGTAGATCCGAAAAGATTCGAATGTAACCTACCGAGCTGCATCTCGTGACTGATCTCAAACTCAGTCCACGAATCCAATAGACCTCCATCCTTCCTCGACCAAAATTCTGTCGCATCTCGCGTCCTAGTCGCATTCCACGACCACGTCGTAAATGTGCCTTTGCCGCGTTCCCAGACGAGCATCTATATTTCCTTGAGACGTTAGTCCCAAGAGCAACACGCTCAACTCCTTCAGGAAAAAGGCGTCGCCCGAAGTGGTCAATGATCGTTCGGTTACGTGACGTTCAAGCTCCCGCGGGGTTGCAGCAGTAGCAGCAGCAGCAGCAGCAGTAGTAGCAACACGACCCACTTGACGTAAACGCGCATCGGTTCCCGCGTCATGCGGCAATCCGCAGGTGCAACGTACCTCAATTGCCGCAGCGGCGATAAAATACACAGCCGCTTGCGCGTGGTTGCGCATTCGATTCGTATAAGCCAAAGAAGAGAAGCGAAAGAAAGAATAGGAAATTGCGGGGTGGGAACTGAAGATGTACGTGTATAGGGAGAAGAGGAGGAGGAGGCAAAACGGCAGCGGAAAAGTCGGCTGAGAGGAATGATGATTTCGGCTGTTTTGTTAACGTTTTCTTTTTACGCGTGCTTTTTGTATGTTGTTATAGTTGCAAAAGAATTGTAGTTTATAGAGGTAAATTTCAGCGTTAGAATAAAATCACAAAATATTAATTGTAAATATATTAATTTTGAATTAGAATTACGTAAATTTATACTTTTGCCACTACATCGTAAGTGTTCGTAAAAGAGTGACACATATTTGTTATTAATAAAAACTGGGTAAATGAACCTCGAAATCTTACCGTGTGCATTCATAGGCATGTGCGTGCGTAATACGCACATACACATACACACATCCATACAAGAATTTTCGAAAAAAAGTGTATTTCACTTTCAAATATATCGTATAAAATTCCAATCATGTTTCTTCGAAACGTTTATTTTTGTACACTATATTGGATGGAAAAATTGTTGAGCGCTATTTTATTGTACATGCATTCTATTGGAAACTGTACGTAAAATAAAGAACACTCAACGATTTGATGTATTTGCTATAATTATTATACTGTTACTAGAAGAAAATTCAAAATATAATGAATATATATACCATAACTAGATACTGGATACCTGAGATTAAACATCGGGCCTCCTGATCTCGTAAACTATCGATCTGTGATAAAAGTCACTTGTATAATTGACCTTGTGATCGAGATCAAGATCAAGTTAAAAAATCAAGTTTACAATCACACGCTCGAATTTCTACAATTATGTATAAATCATTTCACTCATCATCATGTATTTAAAATCAATAGTTTTTTTCAGATGAGGAAGTTTTTGGGGATTGATACTCATCAATTATTACATTTATGAAATATATATATTCATTATACTATTCGATTGAAAGAAAACCGGTAATTAGAAAATGATAATATTAAAAACTCCATAGACTGTCGTGTTGCAGTTACTGCCTGGGGAAAATTCAGTAGAACAAATCGAGTGTGACGAGCCAGTACTTACCTATACTACTTAATCATTTCCAAAACACGAGTTTCCTTTTTTAATATAACGACTTTAATAGCCTAACATTATCATTCACTGTATTAACAGAATCCATTGATACCTTCCCCGTTACAATCGCATCTAAACCACAGAAAAAGAAATAATTTCGAACTAATACCTAAGCACCATTGTTCCAGACTCAATCTTTTCGGCGTTTCAGCACTTATTGTCTATGTATTCGCAGTCAAGACATTTGATGATAACTTTCCTTGAGATTTCTCGCATTTCGCTGTTCCCGCGGGAACGCGTAATACAAAGCAAGCAAGGCAAAATACGTGCACGTGTATAAAGTCTAAGGGCGGTAGCAGAAGTTCTCGAGAAACGTCGCAGAGAGCACAGCCTATAAATCAGTCGCAATAAATAATAGTCCTACTCTTTCGGTTTCTCTCGCGTTGCCGCGCCTCTCGTCGCCCATCGTCTTTAACATTCCCCCTCGAGAGTCTATACACACTTATCCCTCCCCTCCCCCTCCCCACTAGCATTACGTTCTTTCTCACTCTCTTGCTTCCGCATCGAGAGAAAGGCGCCATCTTAGCTGCGGTGGAGGCAAATGTATGAAGCCGTGCGTAATGCGTTCGCAGCTGTTTCTTTTTCTCTACACTTCTACTGAAGAGCGGAGTAAAACGGAAGGAAGAGTTGTAGCGTGAACAAGCTATAAAAGTGGGCGCGCGCCCACACGGAGCCAAATATGCCAAGCGAATTTAAATGCACGCAGCTCGCGCTTCTCGTATGGGGGATTACATTTGTTAATAAAATGAGACCGGAATTTTTTGAGCTCGCTTATTATTATTTACTTCGTTTATAACGTGCTTCAGGTGTGAGCCAGCGAATACTGCAGTATTTTTTCGCGTTTTTTTTTTTTTTTGTTGAACAATGGTGCATCATACATGCGCAGTAAGCGCACACGTGTGCAAGTGCATAAGGTTCTCTGCAACAGCCGCTGCTGCTCTGTGTGAATTGTAAATGATTGCATACTTACCATGCGCGTGGTTTTTATATTCGTGAAAAAAAAAACACCGCGGACAAGTACCAATGATTTTTTTTCGCCCTCCTGGCATCGAATAACATTTTATTTAAATTCGTCTCTTATCATACATGCAAGGCGTTGAACCTTTTTTTCTTTTGTTGTCGGACGCTTTCTAGCTCAAAACGAACATATTTATTTATATAACTGACATCGGCATTGCTAAATCATTCAGGAATATATTTTTATATAAGTATAGCTATGGAGCTCCACAAACAAAATTAATTGAATACGAAAAGAGGAAAGAACTGTGTTATTAAAGAGCTTTAAATTTTGCAAATGTACAGTGTAAAATGTACTAGAATACATGTGATGGTTTACCTTTTTCTAAAACTGACTTATTCTTCTTTTCTCATTAATATCTTCATCTAGTCGACTTTCTTTTTACTTATCTGAATAATTTATTGATTTTTTTAAAGCATTTGCCTCAGCACAGTTAAGGCACTCGCTGATCATACAAGTTTTTGATAAATTCAATAATAATCGTGATAAACCTCAAATCTACGCTACATCTTATTGTCACCATTACCCATGAACACACCCTAACACTATCACACCTTTCCAACCCAAGTCCATACTTTCCACTCACGATATTTACCATATAGCTTGGTAGCAAACGGAAAGTGCAGGGCACGGCGACGCAGTGCACTCGCAAAAAAAACGAGGAAAACAAAGAAGGGCGCGGGAGCGCGCGCGCGACGTGTTGAATAACAAGCATCGAAGGGAAAGAGGAAAACTGTTTGCGGTGCGACGAGGTGGTGGGCGCGCAAGCGTGAAGAGTCACGTATGTATATATATACATATACATATATATACATATAGATATACATGTATATACGTGTAGTGCAATGCGCACAGGGGCGCTCGTTTCGCCAACGTTGCAATTCTTTTGTGCTACCCTTTGCACGTTGCTCTCTCTGCATTTTTTTCTGGGTCTTTCTCTACTTGTTGGTCTTTCAAGACGATGACGAAGCACGTGCGGCTCTACGCCAGGTCTTTCAACCCATGCTCCTGCTCTCTCTCTCTCTCTCTCGTGTGGTCATGTTGTATCTTTTTTTGTCCACTTGCTTGAGTCAGGAATTGCTCTTCTGAAAAATGTTTCCCTTTTTGTAGCGGCCAACCGAAGCGGGGCGAGAAATAGACGTTTGCACTGAGACTATAAGGTGGTCGGTGCGAGTGGGTACGAGGTCTTTGTTCGAAGCCGATTGTTTGAACGACTTTTAAGTTTCAATTGGTCTATGAACATGCGAAAAACTGCTTGTACTGTGAGAGTTTCGAATGTAATACACCGAAAAATTATCCAATGGGTTCTTTGCAAAAGTTTTATATTAATTTTTTCAATTCAATTTAATAATATGCATCATAATCTTACATTTAATCCTCAGTTTTATGCTTCCAACTTTTATATTTTAATAAATACGTAAGAATTGGATATAATGCCAAAACAACTCACATCACTGAGAAATATAGTAACAATTTTCCTAGCTTTTATGAGAAAATGAATTTCTTGTAACATTCGTGAACTTACGCTGGTTTTTTAATAAGTAAAGTAACCACTTCTAAAATCAGTGTAATTTCCACTAATTTAAATTTGGAGAGTAAAGTCCGGTCGGTTAAATATGAATCAGGGACTTTTTAAGAGTCACACCAATGATACGGGTATTCTCATTCTAGTTTTTCCTTCTTCTATTCCCTCTGGAGACCAAAGTCGTTTATCGGAGTCTCCTCTTTCTCTCCTTGTCTTCGCCAAAAGTTCACATGCGCGTGGGCTCATTTCGGGAAGCTCGTCACCTCTTCCGGCTGCAAATACGGAAGTAATTAAACGAATAATCTTCCCGCACGAATCGAGGTAAGCTCCTCGCAGTGCTAATGGAAATTCCTGGGGGCGACGGCTAAGCCAGAGCGTCGGAAAATGCGCCTTTCCCGCGTCGCCTAGTGAAAATATCGTCGCGCGCGCGAACGCAGAAGCGCGAGCGGTTTCTTGCTCAGACGATTAATCGCAAATGCCGGAAGGGCAATTTAATTTAACGCTTTCGTTGGCTATATACGTAGGCAGATGAGAAAGGACTGAGCTGAAAGGCGATAAAAAAGCGGGATGCAAATATTTGTAGCGCGCAAGAAGGTAGTCGTATTTTGATTAAAAGAAAATGATGCTGAGGTGCAAGACAAAAGCTGTAGTAGTGAGACAAAGAGAGAGAGAAAGAGAAAGAGAGAATGGGAAGAGAGAGTTTGTGAACTTGAGAATTGAGAATTTAGATATGGCTGCGGAAAATGAATTGTAGTTATACAATATGTAAATCGTGATATTGATACAACAGTAATCAGAGAAAACCAAAGTCTATAGATTGTTGAAACTTTAAACCTGTATTTTTTTTTAATTAGAACATTAACACTGCGAGCTTTAATATACCTTTATTTGCCAACTGAAACCCGCGCTCGTCTAATATTTGTTATAACCATATCACATCTATAAATTCTACTTTTTTACCTTGATTCTTTAGCCAGTATAACGTACTCTCGAGTGTCATAAAGCACGATGATTCATCGCGCTCTTTCGGGAAGTACGTCATTCCGCTCGCTAGTCATATTTTTTTTTCGCAAATTATACGTGTATATACGCTGCAGCAAAGAAAAATACACCAGTCAATAACCGCGCATGAACAATGAATCCTCCCACGTTTAAAAAAAAAAAAAAAAGTGGCGCGCAACATAATATGTCGCGTATAGTCATTCATTGGTGTACTCTCATACAACTCCGTTCCATTGACGCGATCGAGTCCATCCAGACGTAAATACAGTGCTTCATAACTTGATACGTGGTATGGGCACGTTAGCGTTAATGAAAGGAAAACTGTAACGTGGTGCAACGTCACTGTACCATAACTGCTCGGATACTAGCTGACGGACACGCGCGCTTATAGCTATTTTTACTTTCTGTACTGCTGTTCAATTTAATATCGACTACGATTTGCTATGTAAAATATACTTTCTCGTGTAATTTATAGAAAATAATAATTTAATTAATTTGTAGTAACCAAATTTTTGGTAATATTAAAGTAACATAAAAGAATTTAATAGATATTCAGAAATATTCATAATTTTATGGTACCTTTCTTTAATTATTATATGTGTTTGTGCAGTTAAAATTGAATTTCGCATGACTAATTAAATATTGATAAATTATGTCTAATATTTAGATGTTGTATATTATTTTATTGTTAAATACAGTGGAATGAAGTACAATGAAACACATACAGAGATATGTATTTCAATATTATAAATATATATGCATTTAGCATTTTCACTCGAATTTAACGCATCTCCTATGAATCCCACAAAATTTTTCATCCAATTCACAGAAAAAGTCATACAATGAATATTTGCATTATACAAGTAAAAGTTCTGAATAAAATGAAATTATAAAATTACAGCGCTTCAAAACAGAACGAGTAATCTACGAAACATTAAACATATAATAAACCATAAGAAAATCAGACTTCAACAAATCATTGAGTTTTAATTTTATAATGACTGCGTAATTTTAATGATGATTTTGAGAACACAACATATTTAATGAACATGATAAATAAAATTATCAAAAATTATGCATATTGTGCAGCTGCTCTCTTGGATCGCGACATTTGACTCTGCTGATTTAAATTTAACTTTTACATACATCAACGTGAGCGCTTATCCGATCCCTTCATTTATCTTTTTTCAAAAGTATAAGTATTTTCTCTCGTCCACTCAAATCTTTCGTGAAAAGTCCAAGCGCCTTGTGACCGGGGTTGTCTCTCTTTTGTGTTTTCCTCACCGCGTACATCAAGCATGCTGCATGACGACAATAGTAGCGCCTCATTCTATTGATAAAATCGACAATTTTTTCGAGTCAAAATGGAAAGCCAGCTTAATATTCCCTTTCCCACTTTCCTTTCCCTTTTCATCTCACCCTCATAGACACCCACGCGCATACATACTATCTTTTTCCGGGGTCAGCTTTACATATACATATATACATATATAAACGTAGATGCGTAAGAGGCACGGATGATGTATATACGTGATTTTCCGCTTAATACCTTGGTATCCTGAAAAATGACTGGCCACCGACATTATATGCAGCGAAAGATCGAGCGGCTTTTCGCGCCAAGAGCGAAATCAGCAAGGGAGGTAGAAAGAGATGCAGAGAGAGAGAGAGAGGGGGGGAGGCAGTCCATCCTGGGGGTTCGACCCATTGATAGCCGAGGTGGCGAGGGTGGCTGTGAAAAATGTAATCGCCGAGATACTTTTCGTTTTGCTTGGTCTGCCATCGTGAACGTTTTGTATTTACAGAGTGTAGAAAAGCTCATATATATAGGGAAAAGTCCGATTGCTATTGCATTTTTATAGAATGGAAGGGGAGTTTCGAGTGGAAAGAATATACTGGGGGACTGTATTATTCAACCAGGTCCTTTAAAGTTTCAAGTTATTTGGTTTCTCTATTTTTAGTTTAAATAACGGTGATACATGAAAAATATTAAAATGATACTTTATATTCATACTCCATGTAGTATATAAAAATTATAGCATGAAAGATAACGAAATGAAATAAGATTAAAATTAAATGTTGAAAGGTGAGAGTATGTAAAGATAAAATTTGTAACATATTATATTGCATGCACGTGTATTTAGATTTAATTCAAAAAGCCTTTATAACTCTTTGAACTGTGAACCAACCCAATTAATTAATAAATGATGACCAAAAAACGAAGCTTAATATTTGATGTAATCATATATAATTACAGTAAACGGATATAGCCAGAAATACGAATCACTGACGATGGAACGTAAAAATGTCTCTCACGAAACTTAGTAAAGTACATTGACGTGCAACCGTGGTAGTCGCTCAATGTTAAACTTTTTGACAATTTTTAATTCCCCACGCACAAAAGCGCATAGGTACTGTAAACTTTCTCATGTGTCGAACACTAATCTGCAGTGAACGCGCTTCACTCTTTCATATAGTCCTCTTTGCGTGTATCCTCCCTTTTTTCCCCTCTTTCTCTTTCTCTTTTTCGTCCTCGCTAGTTTGCAGCTCTCATATTAGCTTATAACATTTTTGAGTCAATCACGTCTGCATTTACGATGGGAAAATTCTATTCTAGCCTCGTGTTTTTCGTACGAGTAATACGCTTTTTGATCGTGTAAATCGGCAGTAACTTCATAGACAGCGTAGTGTGTACAATGAAAAGGTAGCGTAGCCATTATTCTATAGGTTAAGCAAGAAAACAATATATTGTTTATGGTACTGACAGGAATTAAGTTATTAAATTTAAGTCGATAAAGCGCGTGCTTGGATTATTTTGCTAATTAATACTGGGGATCCATTCTAGATGTGAGAAAAGTATTTACATTAACACCAAAGTATTAATAATATAATAAAAGATAGGAAAACATTAAGCCTTTTTTAAATAAAGCTACGAAATTGAAGACAACTACTGCTTTTCCAAATTTTCGTTAGTGCTTTAAATTGACTCCTTTTTCGAATAGAATGTTCCTCCGCTCAGCTGGCAGTGTTCCATGAGATAAACCAGCCCATTAACTATCAGTTGCAGCTGCACATAGTTTCTTAAACTTATGTAGTTTTTCACCTATCGAATTTTTAGTTATACATTAATAATGAATCTAAAACCATTTGCGAATTATCAGTTCGTGAGCAAAATTTTGGTTGAGCTATTCAAAATTTTCGTTAAATCTAATTTTATTTATTCGACTTTTCAATTCTTTATGTTATTCTTAATTTAAGGAATAATTTGATTCGTAATAATTTAAGTAATAAATAATATTATAATTTGCTAAATTTTATAATTTTTTAATAAAAAATGATTTTGTTTTGCGCGTCATAAATAAAATGAAGTGAGCTTAATCATTTTAAAATGTTGTAAAAAGATAAAATTTGGATATCTTGGACTTGTTTCATAAATTCCGACGATGTTTAAGGTAAAATTTTTCTAACCTTGAGAACGATGGAAATAAGCACGGGAGATAGAGAAAAATAGAAGGAAAGTGGAGTGTAGCTCACGAGTGATATACTATAATATTGAGATATATGTAGGCAAGATGAGGAGGAGGAGGAGGGGATTGAGTTTATTGTAGCGTGGCGATGAATTTGCGCCGGCGGCGAATGGTCTTTTCGAGTTTTTGCCATTAGGCGGTATACAAGCACGCGAAGGGTCGTTCTTCGATGAAGTATGAGTTTATGACTGCGATAGGTCGCCCGTGAATGTGCTGCTTTTGGTCCTCTTGCAGTAAGTCTGGATAGCTTGTTTGCTAATAAATTTCCGTTATGCGTTTGTTGCTATTACACTTAATGTACATTGTGAAGAGATTTAGACCTTATACTATCATACATTCATATACTCACAAAGCTCATAACTTTCGAGAAAATCAATATTTCGTTTTTCCCATGAGCTTTTAAATGAAGCGTAAAAATAGCGTCAAAAATTGGCAAAAATTCGTCGTATTTATCAGTCATTTTTTTTTTATAATCTTTGAATAACGACAACTTTCATCAAATTTTCAACACATGATAAGTTAAATAAGAGCTCTCTGTACATATTAAAACTCTTTTGCAATTTTCTTTTGCCACATAAATATTCAGGAATTTATCATTAAATGTTCATCGTTATTAACAAAATAATCCAAATTGAATTTTACGTAGCTTATATTTCAGAAAAGATCCATTGAACAGTGTTATTTTCTCTCTCTTTCTTTCTCTCTCTTTTTTTTCTCTCTCATTCTCGGCGGATGAATATTTTATTATTATAAAATACATTATAAAGTAAAGTAAAAATAGAAAAATGAAAACTTCAACAAACGCTTCAAATAGCCATGAGCCTTAAAAATAAACTTCGCAGTATAAATAATACTCTCAATGCATAAAATTAAAGTATTGATATTGCAATTATGGAAATAAATTTAGCAACACAGTCGAAAAGTATAAAAGAAAACAGTTATTACATTATATTCAAGTCAAAGAAAAAATTTATGAAAATATAAAATAAAAATGCAAGTGAATTATTTTATACACAGTAGGGATATTGCCATTGATAAAATTATCTTATT
The DNA here is from genome assembly GCA_035583055.1 of Torymus tubicola. Classification (NCBI taxonomy): domain Eukaryota; kingdom Metazoa; phylum Arthropoda; class Insecta; order Hymenoptera; family Torymidae; genus Torymus; species Torymus tubicola. The sequence goes on along the minus strand of JAWWEQ010000055.1, from coordinate 6,441,579 downwards.
TCAATAATATTTTGCGCACATGTGTTTTTAAACGAAATTTCCGTTTTTAAAAAGTAACGTACTTTATTTACTTTACAAATAAAGAGGAAAAGTAGCTGATAATGGACAAAATATTATTCCAAGATAACTACGGCTACCGTTTTTTCGCGTAAAAGTACCCCGTCACACACATCTGTTTTTATACGCTCTCAATTCTTGTATACTTTATAATAGAAACAAATAAAAATTGATATAGCAAACTTTTCCCCGACCCGTAGCGTAAGCAGAAAACATAACGTTAGCTTTTCTGTCAAAGAAAAATTGTACAAACTTTGCTTAAAGGTCTTTAAACTTTATCAAATAAACGCTTCAACGCAAAAAGCGTCGCGCTCGGTAGAAAGATTTCGCGTGTGATAAGATAGAGATAAACGCGAGCACACGCGCCAGCGCCATACAGACAGTAGCAGAGCCGAAGAAACAAAGAAACTGCGGATGAAAAGAGAAAGAAAAGAGAAAGAGAGAGAGAAAGAGAGAGAGAAAGACGATTTCTGTCCACGAGAGAATGGACTAGAACGCCAGGCCTGAATAACGAATTCTCCTTCGGTATGCCAAACCCAGTCTCTCCACTGGGCGCGCACACGCACATTTGCGCATCCACACAGATACAGAGTAGAAGCGCGGCAGAAGAAAGCGAAATAAAGAAATCTTTTGCCGATTCCCAAAGGGGAATGTTGTCTCGAGGATAAGGTTTAGCCCCGGGAGGGGGGGGGGAGGCATGTGTATATGTATGTGTGTATATATAGGTGGTATATGTACCTGTGTGTGTGTGTGTAAGAGAGTGAGAAAGGAAGATAGTGTGTGCATAACTGTAGCTCTACTCGCAAGCTCAGTCGATGCTTACAGACGCGCGCGCGCTTGGGCGATCGGGATTAATGTTGACTTAAGGAAACGAGATTTATCCATTTATATTGATAGCAACGGCGCGTCGCGCGTGTATGTGCGCGGGCGCGCGCGTGGAGAGAACGCGAACGAGGCGAAGTGTATAAAGGAAAATTGAAAACCCCCGGCGCTATTCGTCTCAATCGTCCTCTAACCGAATCCAAGCTGAAAGCGCGCGTGTGTATGTGTGTGTGTGTGTATGTGGAGAAATGTATCTCGCTTCTTTACCCTTGCAACGATGCTTCTTATTTATTTTTTCATTCGGTACTGGTTTTTATCAGCGACGCCAGTATAATGTCGCAGTAGTTAACACATCAGGCGTCAAAGGAAAACTAGAGGGTTGAGGTGTCTGAAGGCTTCTGAAATTTTAAATGTCACCTTAAGTGCTTCTTATTCTCGGCATCCCTTGACGTAGGATAGTCGACCCCCCGGCTCTTGACTCTTACTCTTTCTTTTTTTTGCTCTCTTGCTTGGTAGCCCTCCCCCTCGATCCCCATTACTCAACGTCTAGACGCGAGACGGTTTTGTGTCCGCGTATATACTTGTGTAATGTGAGTGGCTGACTTCTTAGCTGTGTGTTACGACGTCGATCGTCGATCCCAATACGAATTCGCCTTTAAGAAATTTGGGAAGCTATAAAAAAAATAAAGAATAAGAGAAGCGAATTTCGCTAGGCGAGATTTATCGCTTGAGCAGGTGGATACGACGTAGTGCAGTTTTTCGTTCGTTGCAAGAAGGTAGATTTATGCGGGGCCTCACGTATTAGAGTGTGTGGGAGAAGTTGTTAGTGAAAATAAATGTTGTGGCAATTTTTATAGTTTCAGAGAATCGTAATTACGTTATCTGTAATGTATGAAATAATTTGGATATCTTGGGATTATTGAGGAAAATTGTAATACTTTTATGCAGTTCAATGGAATTTTATTATTAACATAATAAATACTTTAAATTCCGGAAGAACTAAACGTTAAACACAGAATTATTTTTAATTATTTCTACATTAATTTTTAAGTTATTAATCATTATCAGTCAATATCTGTCTGTCATTTTTCTTATTACATAACATATAGGTTCTTTTCATGAAGTACTGTAACTAAATCTATGTACGGATAATACAATTACCCTTTATGAAAGATACTATGTAAGTATTTCTCGGTAATAAAATATATAAATTAATCGTTAATGATAAAGCGTGTCACAAGAAAGCCGCAATTAAACTAATAAACTCTTTTACAGATATTCTTTCAAGAATCATTTCCTTTTTGATACTTAATTTTAACCGATACCATCAAAAGATATGATGCGATATAATACATATTCGATTTTAATTCGGACTAAAGCATCTATCACTTCATTACGAATCTAAAAGTTATTTAACGAGTGATACGAGTTTATCTCACCTTAGCTTTATTGAAATTAAATATGAATAACCACGAAAGTCACAATAAATCCCATCAATTTTTATTTCGATGCCACGTGCAAGTCGCTATCCATGCTTTTTTCATCGCCAAATCTGTAATAAGGTACTCGATCGATTTCCTCTGCCTCCTCTTTCCATCAGACTGCCTGTTTTGCGCAAATTTCGGAAAAGAGAGAGAGGAACGAGTGCTTTTTGGAGAGTTGCTGAGGTTCATATATATTTGTGCTGCCTACGACGTATTATATTATACCAATTTGGAATGATACGCGATATTATTTGATATTGTATACAGCGGTGGGTGATAAGTTACGGTTCCGCAATGTGGCATGCCAACTTACACAAGCGCCGAAAGTTGGTTACTAATTTTCTAAATAACGAGCAGGGCGTTTTGCAACATCTACTTACCAAATGTGGTTACAGTGTGATTACGGGCAACCATGTTTGTGAGAAGGTCTTAACAAAGTTTACGACCAATTTCATTCAAAAGTCAATGAATTGTAGAGTTGTAATCATATACAGTGCTAATAACATCCTTGACGCTTAATCGTCGAAAAAATAATTAATCTTGGTTGCAATTTGAGTGCAGCTGCTAATTGCAGCACGTTCAAAGCGTCGCGCGTGAATGGAGACAGGCGAGTTGAGACGGTATAGAGGTTCAAAATCAGCCGGATACACGGTACTCGTAGTCTCCCTTTCTTTTTCTCTATCTCTCCATCCTCTTTCTCTCAGATCAAAAACCTATCTTCGTTGTCGTCGTCTTTGCCACTGTACGTCGTGTCGTTCACGTTCCCATTTATCGGAATCTGGGAAAATAGCAACACTTAGCACACTTTTCTACCTTTTAACCCCCCCTCACTCTCTTTCTCTCACTCTCGAATGCGACTCGGCGCTGCGGTTCTTTGTAACAGCCGCGCGGGTCGGATCTTTTATATACCCTCTCGCTTTTTCTTCACTTGCTTTTTTTTCTCTCTCTCTCTCTCTCTCTCTCTTCTCTTTTGTCTATTGCTCGCGCGCGCGCGCCTGCTCTGGCAAATGCGTTTTAGGGGCGCATTAACCATGTAGCGACTTGAGAAACGAGGTAACGGCAATTATGAGCACACGCGAGCGCCAACGTGCGCTCTGCAGCACTCGGTTTATGGATTATGCGACAATGGTCCTCGCGTGTACGTGTGTATGTGTGTGTAGGTGTATATGCATGTATGTACATGCGGCTTGAGAGACTTGTGTGCGAAATTTTTCGGTAGTAGCAAGTCGAGACGGAAGTAGGTCGCCGCAATAAGATGCCCGGTAAATTCAGCGCGTGTATATTTCCATTATGTGTTTGAGCTATTTAAGCCGCTGCCACCGCCGCCAACGCCACGAGCTCCTGTATCTCGCGTGCGTTATTTACCGACCGCAATGGACTCGTGTTTATTTACGATCATTATATGTAAGTCTGCAGTGAAATGGAAAAGACGGCTTCTATTTCAGGGCAGGTTTTTATATGTTCGAAAATTATCTTAAAACTTTATTGAAACGACTGAAATAAAAGATTAATACTGAATATTTGGTAGTTATCGTATGAAGTGAGTCAAAAGTCTCACAACTCTATATGCTACGTGCAATATATAAATTAAGAATGGCTAACAATCGATAATCGTAGCTACTTACGTGTATCACTGCGGTGATTCAATGGAAATCTCGAACTCAACTGTGAATACTGTCTTTTCATAGTAATAATCATCTCGTAATTTTTTCAAAGATCTGAAAAATGAATATTACGGTATTAATGTTATAAAAACAACTTCATTATATTTTATTTTCCATAATAATCGATGAAAATTTCGCTTCAATTTAACAATATATTTTTCATAAGAATCTTATTTTAACATGATCCATATCAATTATAGAAGAATATCAAATGAATAATAATGATATACGATTCAATATTAGGAACAGAACGACGAATGAATAATTACGTTAGCAATAAGTTTATTAACCACGTATAGTCGTATTAATTGTATTTTCAAATTAGAAATCATTAAAGTAAAAGTCGCATTAAAAATGGAAGAGCTCATCAGAAGCTTAATCAGAATGCTTTATTTATATTGTTGAGACAAATTAATTTAACAGTTTAGCATCAGCTTAGTCGATTAATTTGGGAAAAGCTAAAATTGCGATATATGAGATTAAAAGTACCTATATTTATAATAGAATAGGTAAAATTCAACTTAAGAAACCTATTTAGCGTGAAAAAACATAATGTATGTCGCTTGGCCGCCCAAACTGACTGCCTTTCGCTTTTATTTGAGCACTTGTTTGTATGTATCTATGTGAGACTCATGTTGTAATAGTAATAATATTCATGTTAAGGCTACTTAATAGATACAATTATTCATTACTTTTAAAAGTTTATCCCAGATACCCTTACAATATGTAGATATACGTGTGCTCCGGTTGCGCGTAACGATAAATCGATGTAGGAACGCGCGATGGAGAAGCAATTCGATAAATGATTCATTTCCCAGGAAATACTACCGGAGATTACCCTTCCTTCAACATCTTGCTTAACTCACTTGAAGGAACGACATCTGAATCGAAGCGAAAAATTGCTCTTTCAGTTTCTCTTTCTCGGATTAAAAAAAAAAAGTTGTACCAAAACAATCTTCTTTCTATTTTTATTTAGAGCGTATTTTGATTGCGCAATCATTCGAGATATTTTATAATCATAATGAATTACAAAATATATATTTTTATAGAATTATTGATACATTTAATTAAATTATATTTTTACCACAAATTAAGTCTGACAAAATTATTCTGTTCCATAATCACTAACAAAACAAATTGTTTTTCTTGTTACAGGTAACTTCGCTGGCCGGATCAGTACCAGTACATTCGTCATTTTACTGAATATTGTAGTCTTCATCATTATCCGTTAGAATGTCAAATACAAAATTGGTAAGACTTATACTTTCAAATTGATACGTACTACTTCTGAATTTTAATTGATTTGTCGATTAATATGTAGAATTATTTTATTTTTGTTTCAGAATTTTCTCTTATCTTTCCAAAGAGAACTGATGTACTCAATTCCACCGAACCAGGAATCGAGCGGCAAACGATGTACCTCTAGATAATTGAAATGCACCAAAAATTTTAAAACTGCTACCAAATCGTAAATATACAGAGAAAAGTGTCACAATAAACGTATGTGTGAATTGTACATAGAGTAAAAAGCGCCTGTGAATATGTAAACAAATAATGATTTAGTTATAAATATTGAACCGATATTAAGCGACATTTGAAAAATAACGGGGCGTTAATTTGGAAAAAGTCCCATTGTGCCAAACAAAATTTGTTTATTTTTACAAATAATTTTATTATGTTAACGAATAGCTTTAAAACTATAATTAAAAAAAAAAACCATAACAAAATTTGTTTGACACGAAGAGATTTTCCAATGGGTGGATAATAGAAGAGTAGATAGAAAAGAGAGAAAAATATCAGCATATTCTTTTACAGCGTGATGTGACAATACATTACAAAAGACGACAGGAGATTATTGCAGTTGACTTGTTTTACTTCTAGTATTTAGTATAAATTTTTTAATATATCGATAAATAATATTAATATTACGAGTTTTGTAAAATATATTAATTGCTTTAATGAAATTGTGTCTTGTTGCAATGTCAAATTAAAAGTTAACTATTGTTCTTTTGATAAATTTTTGTTAATTACAATTAAAAATGTGTGTTTAATTGTAATCTCTAAGAGATAAATATGAAAACTATGTTTTCGTAAACATACTGCATCGATTGAGGAGATTGAGTAACTTCTCCAATAACAGCGTTTACTGCATGATCAATAAGAATATTCTATAATCGCCTTTTGTATTACTTTTTACTTCTTATGGTATTCACTGCAATATTACATCACTTGCTGTACATTTTATATTGTATTTACCATCTAACTTGATCGCTGTATAAGAATTCATTTTAATCGCGGACAAAATATGTTCGATAATAGGAATATCACACGCTGATGGGTTTTCCGAATTATTGAGAATTCTCCTAGTCTTGCAACTAATCACAAAAAATTGATACCAAATGAGTACGTAATCACTATACTGCAATCATATTTTAGTTTGTAAGTTCGCAGATGGTTAACGAAAGGAATTATAGAGAATGCGCGCATTGTTTGTATTATAAATTGATGTTGCATAAATTTGTACAGTAAAAAGTTATAAAAAAAGATATGATATCGTATCTCCAGTTTGTAAGAATAAGTAGTTTCATCTTCTGTTTAATTTGATGAAACTGAGATAGCAAATAGTAGTTGATATTATGTAATAATCAGCACAGTCACTTTCCTTTGCATCGATAATTCTTATACCAAAAAGGGTTTCATTAATATAAAAGTTAATCGCCAAAGTATGTATCACCTATTTTCATTAACAATGTATTAACTTTTATTTATGTAAATACGAAATCCTGTAATATAAACTAAATTATTTATAAATTATTGTTATTAACCGCAATAAGACAAATTATCGTTCTGAAGATCAGCATTGTGTAAGAATTAGCAAAAAGATTATCATGTAAAATATTAAAAAACTTATTCGTTTACAAATTATAAATATCATCATGAAAAATATCTATATTGATATAATAGCTTACGTCGAACGTATGTTATATAAAAATTACACTTTTTAAATAAATAACCACTATGTGGAATCAAAAAAATCTTGTTAATTTTATACCTTCATAAATATTCTTTAGAAAATAAAACATAAATAATGATTTTTTTTGGATTATTTATCATATTTACTACCTAATTTAATTTCGTATACTGTATCACTAAAAATGCACTATTAACAGCCTGGTATTTTTGCCAATTTTCATGTACCTTATTCTTCATTTCTTTATAATTAATAACTAAAAAAATAGTAATTGTATTGCTTTACTCAGGCGATATACTCATTAGAATCTTGCGTCTAAACTGTAGGTACATAATTTACTATATATTGACCTAAAACAATTCTTTATATTTATTTCTTCAATTCATTAAATATTTCATTAATATTTTAAACCGAGCTTTTAGGCATCAATTAAAAGAAAAATTGCGCGTACTACGGCTTTTCTCAGTCCCCTGATAATATTACTTTTTACGCGCTCCTCCGAATTAGTAAGTTTTCATGTGCTTAGCGAAGTCCGTACTTTTTACGCTTTTGGCTGAATTAACTTATTCTTTTCGCCCGGCTAGACTAATTATCCAACTCTACTACAAATACTTTACTTACTGATATTTATCCCTGTGTTCTTTTTAACTTTTACCAGCTTAACAGATGAACATATTAAAGCTGCACTATTGATGACAAAAATTTACGAAAGACGAATGAAATATAGAATATAAACTATTCTATAAAAAAATCTGATGGAGTGAAAACGTTGAGATATTTTCGGAGTTTTTCAAAGTCTTCTGGAAATCGGCTTTATTAAATTCATCAACTACATTTTATCAAGGGTACCATGAATTCGGCCTAGTACCCGTCCCGTGTGGCTTTTGCGTTACACATTTGCGTGTGCGCGCATACGTAGTCGATGTGTTACGTCCCTCCTCTGTCGCCGTTGCCCCTGCCACATCGCGTTATATCCTTCAGTCTGCAGCTTGCCGTAAATTCGACAATGGCGTGGGCACGGAAGCTACGCAAGTCGAGCGGAAGAACGACGGCATTATTTTACACTTTACGAGCGCAGATAGGCGAAACGCGCACGGCTTTGCGCCCGCATTGTCATTTTCTTGCAAATTGCGCGACAGCGACAGCAGCGACGACGGCAACTTGTTCTGTCAACTTTCAGCATCCATTAAGATTTCTAACGAGACAAAAACTTTCATTTTCCTTGTGCTTTACTTTTTTATCAGTTCACCAACTGCGACAAAGATACGATAAGTTTCAGGTCACTAGAATGATAAATTTACTACGTATTTTTAAGTTTCCCAATCTTCTTTTACAAAATTTTAAACATATTGTTATCTGAAATCATAGTTCGAAATCTTTAATAATATTAATAAAATAAGATGAATAAATTAAAATACTAAAATTTAGATTTTTCATTTAAAGTTTAACATACAGACATATGGTTGCAATGAGACATTATTGTATCGTCTAAAGTTAAATAGCTTTAAAATGTAACACAGAATGGTAAACATTTTAAGTAAAAACCTACAACCTTATATAAAAAAAATATTATAAAAAACGTTGTATAAAATTTCACACAAAATATTTTACACAAAATTTCAACCATATGGTCGTCTAGCATAAACTTCTTCCTGCGCTTTTGTGTTCCTCTACTGTTGAGCTATTTATATGAGCTACGTATATTCTAAGATGAAATATCTATACATATAGATACTGACGACTTATGAAGGATATAGAAAATCTTATTCAAACATTCACGTAATATTAAGATACTTAAGAAGTTCAAAGTATTTTTAATGATTTTCGTTAGACTATAATATGGCAGGTGCTAATACTTTAAGACCATTGTATATTTCATTTTGTTTTAATCCTTCTTTCGTGAAAATCTTAAGCATATTACAGCCAGATTTTCAGTATACAATTAATTTTAAGGTAAAAATTTTCTGGGAACTCCCGGCTGAAATATACGTAAGCTTTTGCAGAAATGTAAAGCAGAAATCACCTATTTTTCAGCTAACGTCATGGCTAAGAGCAAAATATTACAAATAAATTACATATAAAATATAACATTTATAGATTAACTAAATCGTACTGATAGTTTTAATGAAAAGTAATTGGCTTTAGATTATAAATTATTTATAATTAATTGTAATAAAAGTATAGAAAGAAGAACATGTTTTTATTACTTCTAAGTGTTTCATTTCAAAAAAATATTCTCCTATTTAGAATAGAAATTATAAAAATATTAATATAAGAAAATAAATGATAGGTAAATAACCTTATCTTACCTATTTGTATTAACAAAATAGAAAAGAAACAAAATAAAAAGCCGTACTATAAATACAGCTTATTTGGCCGTGTACATAAATTTTTTATGTCTTGCATCGGCAAAACTCTATATTTTCCGGCGGATTATTGGCGGTAAAAATCGTACGTCATCCAACTGTGCTTGCGGTTGTCATCCGTAGTGCACCCACACGCGAAACAAATCGGGCACAAATCTTTCGCAGTTTCAAGCCTTCGGTTAATATACGGGTTAACTTGTGATTTATTGCACTCGTCTTCGAGAGATTCCCCTGCTTCTCGAAACTTTGCGAACTACTCGTAAACTACTGTACATGATGGCTCTTCATCTCCATAAGCTTCATGCTGCGGATGTTTCTGCAAATCGGTCGTTCAGTTTCGCAACCAACTTGAAATCGCTCGTTTCATTCTCAAAATCGTTTTACAACGTCTAATTATGCTGTTGAAAACGTATTACTTTACGAATAAATTTTCAAAGCATTTTTACATTTGATACTAGAAATTGTTAGGGATTGGATTAAGTTGACTATTCAGAATAACGTTATTTTTATGTCCTAATAGAAAATAAAACAACTAAAACGATTTGTCTATCAACAGTTGGCCAATTTTATTATTTTATGCAGAGCATCACAATATTACAATATACATTGAAACATTTCTCCGCGTGTATTATTTTCACGACGCTCGGTGTGCGATTTTTTTCACTAATACATTTCAAGTATTGAAATCATAGTTGTTACAGCATAATCAACTTTTTCGATTATTGAAAAAATAATAAACGTGTTTTAATTTTACTGACAAATTTGAAATTGTCCATTTTTTTTTGATCAGTTGGTAGAGATTTTTTCTTTTTTTTCATGCAGTTCTTGAAATTCTTCGATATTGCAATTCTTTAAATGTGATTTTAACTCCGTTATATTGTCGCCTTTCATTGGAATAATCTTTTTCGAAACTTTACATGTCGTATATTTTTCTTTTTCTTCTACTTTTTTGGGTTTGATTGACTATTTCCAATTATTTTATGAAAATTGTAAAACATATAATGTTAAGATCCATAATATCAATTCGAAATGATATCGATACGATACTAAAATGCTTGGTATTTATTCAAATTAATAACCATATTTGCTCAATATCGTTTCGTCTCGATATCATAAAGCTCTTACTTTTAGGCCAATGAATAACAAAAATATTGATTAACGGTTAGCCAATGATTGGTGCAAACAGTAACAAAATAGGATATATAAATACGTAAAAACGATTTAGTTGTAAAAAGTAAAAAAAAAAGGTAATAAAAGATTCTTAAATTCGTTAACAATGCTTTTTAGCAACCTACAATAGCTTTTTCCATATTCAGTCATTTAATTCTGTATACTACATAGAAATCAAATATTTATTCACAGAAAATTAATTCGACCAATTCTGTTAATGCAGGCAAAATTTCGTTTACTCTTGAATTTTGATGAAATTCTTCTATTTGAAAAAAAAGCTTATGAAAAAATTCCTATTTGATCAAAAATTTTTCAATATAAAATTCACTTCAAAATATTTATAACAATTTTAAATTTTGAATTTTTAAATTGACAAATTAAAAATAAAAGAAGAATTTTATTTGAACTTCCTATTGGTAATATCGAAATCCTGGTAAAAATTATAAAAGGAATTATAAAACATTATTATGTAGCGAGGCAGGCCTATAGTCCAGGCGACGTACGTAAGTACGATTGAGTTATTTTTCACTCTAAGTAATAATATTAGTTTCGAAGTCTTAAAAAAAAAAGAAAAGACGGTGGACATCATTAGAAACCTACTTTATAAATATTGATTATATGCTTATTGTTCTATAAAATTTTATACAAAGTCGATATAAAGTGAATCTTAACGGCCTATATCCAAATTCTGGTAAATTCTTCATTTCTGAAAAAAAACCTTTAAAACAATCAAAAGAGGAAAAGAGTTCATGGCTATATAATCTCATTATTTTTCACTGTTAGAATACTTAAGTATAATATTAATATTTCCATACAACAATATTTCCGTTTGACGGTTATATTTAATGTAGGTCATTAAGCTAGCTTCATATTATTGTTAAATAGGATCCCACTTCCACACGACAATCATTTCCAATTCCGACTCACGGGAAGGTAAAAATTTACAGCTTTTCCTGAAAACTGCAATGAAAGTATAAAAGTGCACCGTCCACGATGCCAGCGCGCTAACAAAGACATTAAAAATCCTCTCTGGGAAAAGCAATAAAAATGCAGATGAGTATCGAACAGCGGGCGATGGCACGACGAGATTCCGAATAGCGGATCATAACTCCTTCCTTCTTTTTTTTTCGTATGCTCAAATTAAGAAAACAATCGGCAAGTTTGTTCCAACCGTTGACTAATGATATTCCGTCTGATTGATCGTTCCCAGTCCCTCTATATACCGCTATAACACGGAAAAACACACCGAAAGTTCAATGGTGGTAGTGGTGGTGGTGGTGGCGTCAGAGGCGGTAGTGGCGGTGGCATCGGTCCGAAATAATTCGCGTAAGCGCCCCCTCCACCAGTAGGGGAGGGTGGCGCGCAAGCTCGGTCGCGCGCGAGCACCGGTGGAGGGAGGTGGGGGAGAACGAAGGGTGAACGCGCGCCTTCCAGTGCTTGTCGCACGGCCGCGGAAGCGCGCTCAGTGGACCGCCGTCAACGGTCGAGGAAGCACGTGCGCTGCTTTCCGTTTTACCTCTTTCTATCACTTTTTTTTATTTTTAACTATCGTTGAGTGTTCGAACAAAGTTGAAGTTAGCATGAAGCAAAGGTCGTGTTGTCGGCCTAAGTGGCATCGGCTAACTGGCGACGGACCGTAAAAAAAAACCAGTGCGCGGTGCATTCATAGTGACCGTATAGCTGTATGACAAATGCGTCGCGGTGAAGAGCGAATAATCAAGATGCAATACGAGGCATATCGAGACATTTCAATATTTTATTATTCACGAAGGAAGCTTGATTAGTGTTGTTTAGCACTTTAGTTATCAATATAAAGTAATTGTAAGACTTTCGTTTAGTTTTGTGTGACAAACAATTATATCATTGTGCATATGCTGTCACAACATATCGATTAAACATAATAATCACCGGGCTATGAGAAAATCAGATTCTAAAGGGGAAATGTCTTGGTACGCCGTAACGCTTTGTAACAATGCACCGTGATTATTATAGTCACCAGCGATAGTGCGACCGATGTGGTTAATCGCGATGCGTTACAACGTCGCTATCCTGATGACGAGCGTACCGCGAAAGTTTAACCGTACAGACGTAGCGTAGTTATCACCTGTACGCGAGTGACTGTGCGCGAAACCATTGGAAAGTTTACTGTTCACTTCAGAAGGAGGTGAAGGAAGAAGAAGAAGAAGAAGTAGAAGGAGACGAGGTGACGGCAGAGGGCGAAAATCGATCGTCGTGCTGCAGCAGGAGGATCGCAGTTTTCGGGAGGTACGAGAGATTCGCGGAGTGTATTTGCGCGCGTGCAAAGTGGAGCGTAGGAAGTTGAGCGTGAGTGCGCGCGCGACGATCGATGCGGAGAGGCATAACCCCCATCGCGGAACGCGAGTATTTTATACCGAGAACGAGTAGAGCAGCCATCGACTCTGACAGCCGGTTATTTCATTTAACCTTTTATTACGTGGTTACCCTGCGCTGTCCGAGTGCGATGCACTGTGGATGTTATTGTTACACGATGATAACGTATCACACCGTGAGAATATAGGGTTTCGTGGTTATTTTTGCAGTGCTTAAAATGACGTGAATGTTAATGTTGGCTATTTAAAAATTTGGTTTAGTAAAATGAACGCGAGATGCATTGATTAACCGTGAACGTATTAACGAATAAAGGTTTTTTATTAAGTCTTCTAAATTGGTGAAGCTGACCTAAATGTTATTTCAAAATTAGTACGCAAATTAAAATTCGTTATTCTGCACTCACATCCGAGGAAAAGGTTTTGCTTTACCAGCCGGTTGGTTACTAAACGGACAATCGAGAAGATAGTTTGATTGACTAACAAATATTGGTTCCGCTAACCATTTTCACTGCACTGTATATTTATTGAATTGGTTAATTTAACGATTATCTTTATTGCACCAAGTAAACTGTAAATTTTGTATTGTCTGACCAATTCTATATTTTCTAAAACCAATCGTTATTTCCGTGTACATTATTAATCCATCAGGTATGTTAATACTTCAGCATCTACATCTTTTTCTTTTTTTCCCCTCCCCCTTCCCCTTCACTCTTTCTATTTATCTATCTATCTCCCAGTAATCTTCGAGTGCCTGATGCATTATCGATGATATCGGAACAAATAATCCCGTTCTCTCGTTGCGCAACTACTGCACGAACTTCGGCACTTGACGTGAAACTTTCATATGCTTCAAGCACTCTAGACTCCCGAAGACATCACTCGCTATCTACGAGTTCAGCGTCGAAATCCGATTTTCGTTCGTTTTGCAGTGCGCGCATGGAGGAACGGATTCGACGACCATGATGCAGCTCAAAGCTTTGCGATACCCGCGTCAGGAGTACGAACGTGCGTGAGATCAGGGGGAGGTGGAAGCAGCAGCACGGATAGCCGATGTTAGAGAGTTGAAGGAGACACCATACTGAAAGTAAACATGCTGCAACTTGGCCACACTAGCATGGAGGTAGTTCTTACTCTCCTGTTGATTGTCGCTACTTCGACGTCTGGTAAGTGTCATGCTGAAACTTTATGTTGCACTAACAATTCTTGCTTAGTTAAGAGTAATCAGATTCACAAATAGACTGGTATTAGTATTAGCTGGGTGAGGGATTTCGTGTTGCGTATTTAGCTCACGAGTCACTTTGAATTACACCAAAATTGGGGTTTACTCAATGAGATTCCCTCGTTTTATCTTTTCAAGTCTGTTTTTCAATTTCATTGAAATTTTACACGTTCTAAATTTGAGCGTTTGATATATGTTGAATTAGTGTAATATATCATTCCCTTTTTTAAACAAGGGCGTGACATTTTACCTATTTAACGTGTATATTCACTTATCCAATTGATTTTCATTTACTCGAATTTGTAGAAAAAAGAACGAAATCCACATTCAAGCTTGTTTAATGATCGTTCAGTCGGTTAGAGAGGTCGCCTTTAAAAACGAAAAAAACTTTTCTCTCCTTTTGAATAAAAAAACTACATGAAAAAAAGAACAGTATGATCAAAATAGATTCCAAATTATTCAAATTTTATAACTATTTAACAATTGTTATTTCAATACGCTACACTTGCAATTTTTTATTTATTTAGTAGTAGTACTTATTTTTAATTTTTATGTAGTTATTAATTAACAAAATTAGATTACTCTATTAAATATGTAATAAAATTTTTTTAGAAGACTTGATTTCTATTAAAATACTAAAAATGTTAAAGCTTTCGAAATGTTCGGTTGCTAAATATTAACAAAAGGTAAATATAACTAGTGCATAAAAAAGTGGAGATAATTATCAAGTTCTTCGTTTCTTAACTTCTTTCATTTTCCGTTTACTAGATGCTCGCGAAATGATCATTAGACCTTGTTTTGCGATTGTAAGAATGCATCCATTTTTTGCTTTTTTGCGAACATAATGACCACAAAACACATCATCAAATGGGTAGCTTACACTGAGTACAGATTAAAATAATGTTCATAATTGCTGCTTGTTGTATAACATATTATTTTACTTTTAAACTACAATCGCAATAAACGTTTTCTGTCAAAATCTAAGACAATATTTATTTGCAGAAGATTCTAATTCTATTAAATAATAAATTTACGGATGATAAGTGTAAAAAATAATTAAGATTTTATTTATCAAAAATCGATGGATCTGATTTCATCAAAGATTATGCGAAAATTTTCCAGCAATAGAATGCAAAAGAAACTTTAAACAGAAAATATAAATCTTATTTTCTGAAATCCTAAGTAGCAAGTATATCCGGATCAGTAATTATTGACTTGACCAAGATATTTAATTATAAGAATTAATTATAATATGCTAATAAATTTAAACTTTAGCTGTCCTACTTTTCTGAAATCACGTGCCCAGCTGTCATATCTGTTGGTAGAGTTTAAAATGAATGTGTCAAAATATTTATTTTTATCAGTAATCCAACATTATAATAGTAGATTGCCATCCTTATTAATACTTCGGAAGTTTCTAGTTTTAAAAGATAATGATAATTTTTCAATTATTTATAAATTCTCTTGTATATTTCGCTGAAATAAGTATAATTTATTAAAAAAAAATAATAATTCATACGAAATAGATAATTTCTCTAATATCACCTTACCAAGCTTTGCTACCACCGCTACATTTTTGTTGACTTTCGATCGATGCTCTAATCCTCTCTACGCTTCATAAAGTGACCGTTACAGTCTTAATTTAAAAAAATGCATTTACATTCGTAGACGTGCGTATATCTATCAGCAATGATAGACGTAAATATCCATAACTTTAATATTTACTGAAATACCAAAGTTTAACTGATTTTATTAACAACATTCTCAATAAAGTTAACAGTCATCTGATATCATTGTTTTCTATTTACAAACAACTCCATTAACTCGTAATCATATTCAATGGTTAATCCAACCCAGCTCATTCAAATAGCATCCAGTCAAATTAAATCATCTTCCATTATTTATTCTAAACCCCATTTATTTCCCTGTTAAAACAAAGTTTACACATTACACTCAGCAATAAACTTCACCTATCAACTAGAAGCAAGTCTAGGCAGTCCTTCACCACACTATAACCGGAAAAAGAAACCCCCAAAAAATACTGTGAGCCTCTAAGGTCTAAGATAACATGCCAGTTAGCAGCGCGAACCACACCGCGAACTTTTCTCGTCCATTTCTCTGCGATTATCATATCCGCGCGCTGCCACGCGCGCAGGGTGGGCATTATTATTGGAAAAGTTGCGAGAGCGGCGCGCAGTTATCGCTTGGCAGGAAAGCACTCCCGCGAGAGCTGCGGTGGCGGCACAGCGGCAACTATCGTTTAACCCGCGTGCCCCCGTGCGCGCGCGCGCGTACACACCTCAAGATCGGCACGAGAGCTTAAAGATCCCGAGGGGACTTGTGCTTAACCCCAGCGCATCTTGCGTCGCCTGCGCACATCTCCCCGATGCGCCATTCGGGCAAGCTGCTGCTCCCTTCCCGAGGTCCTGTGAGTGTTTAGAAGGAGCAAGAAGGTGAGAGAGAGAGAGAGAGAGAGAGAGAGAGGAAATCTTGCCCATCGAAAGTGGAAGCGATTTTCATATTGTTAGATGGTGATGGGAGCAGGCGTATGTTGCACTATTAAAGCGGCCTGAGTATGTAAGATTCAGTGCAAGTGAAGTACAAGGTGAAAGAAGGTGTAGGAGATATGGAGCTCTAAAATTATAATTAATTGGTTATTGAACGGATAGCAAAGTTATTGCCATTAGATTATTTGCACAGTGTGTTTGAGAATCTATGAAAACTTTTCTTGGATGTTTCACAAAACTAAATCTCTTTGAACTTTCAATTTATAAAATTATTTTAAATATCATTAGATACGGATAATCGATAAATAAATAGAATTAGAAATGTAGGTAAGGTGTAGGAATTACTGTCTGCGTACTATTGCAGATTACTGTTTATTGAAACCACATAGAAATACCAAAAATGTAATACTGTTACTTTGTGGAGTTAATGCAAATAAAAATATTACAATATTTTAGTAAATTATTTTTTTAACCGAGTGCGGGAGGCTTACTCTTTTGTTATTGTTTTGTTTGCATGTTTTTTTACACGTTAGACATCATATAGTTAATATATTTAGTAACAGTTAATACGAAATAGTTGATTTTGGGGAATTAAGGAAATTGTAAATGTGAAAACATTCACATTTGACTGATATTTCAAAATATTGCTATTAATGATGGCATATATTAATAGTTAAAATGCCATCATTAAATATAAATAAATTTTTCTGTGTATTTTTAATATATCTTCTTATTAACTATAACAAAATTCTTCTCTCAGTGTTGTAATAACATTTTTTTCTAAATAATGTTTAAAACTAATCTCCAAATATGAATTATTTTGTGAGAAAATACCGTAGATAAAGTTTAAAAAATAAAATAAAACTAAAGAACGGAAGCTTTTATTTTATTTCAGCCGGATGTAAAAATAATAATTTTTTTAAAAGTTGGATGAATTTAAAAATATAATCAGAAAATATACACAATTCTGTTGAAATGCAGAAAAGTAAGCTCTTGCTATTTTTGATGCATTTTTAAAAACTGAAAGCATTCCCTAGTTTTATCTTCTTTTATGTGCTTACTACAATATTTGTATTCTACGTTTGACTTGCTCGACCTTCGTAGCCAATATTTCGGTTTTGTCTTCAAAAAAATAGTTTCCAAGAAAAATAAATTCACAAAGAAGTCTTAAACGCCATTTTTATAACACAATAAAACCAACGAATATTTAAAGCAACGTTTAAATACTTTTTATCATTTCTATCCATAATAACATTACTAATAACAGTTTGATTATAAAACTACTCAAACTAATTTGTTTCACGTCTAGTCCACAAAAAAACTACCCATCACAAATGAAACACCCATAGCATAATATCTCTCGTGTTCTTGATTCGTGCAAAACCAGCAACTCCGTCAGAACGGATAAGAAAAAAGAAAAGCAACAGCTAAAAACCATCTCTAATATAATAGCCTGGTGCAATAGCGCGGGGCCATGGGCTTAGAAGATTAAAAAGAAAGCGAGAGAGACAGAGAATCGGGAAACAAATTACAAAACAAGCCGGGTGAAGCCCGAGTGGCGTGCATTCATTACTCGAGAAGTCATAAACTTCCCGCGGCGGCCGCGGAACCGTGCGGGGGGGGGCGGGGGGCACAAGCAACAGCCCGGGCTTACCCTATATTACGCGCTACGTAGCAGCATCTCTCGCGCGTTTGACAGTCGCGGGCGACAGTGAAGAATTATGAGCGTCTACGCTCAAATTGATTGTAGCGTGGTTGCAAAATGCAGAGCGCGAGCGCGAGCTCGAAAACTCAAAAAAGGGAAGAAAAGACGTGCAAGAGAGATATAGGAGGATGGTGTATATGCACGCGGGTATAGCTATACGAGCAATGTCTGCGTAATTTCCATTGGTCGTATATGTACGCTATATATGTGTACACGCGCTACTAGCGCTGAGTGAAACTTAGTGCCTACATCGTAGATCTTTATTTGGTAAATGCCCGCGGTGCCACGGATCTTCATTAGCAATATAAGAGCTCGCCCGCCAATGCGAAGCGTCGCGCGTGCGCGTACTACCCCGTATAAATAGAGAGAAAGATAGAGTGTGAAACGAGTGTGCAAAGGAGGGGATAGGGGGGGCGAGAAGGGAAAAGTGCGCTACGGAGTTACGTACTTTATCGTCGCCGGGAATTCGAGTTAATCTAGATAAGCAGCCAGATCTTGTAGCTGCGAGGCTGCCTCTCTTTCTTTCTCTCCGCAGTGGTCTTACGAATTGTATACATCTAGTATTGGCTTCTCGATTACGTGTAATTCTTCGACGCAGACGTTCTGTGGTAAACAAATCTTCGTGGGAAGTCCGGATTCCTGGATCTTTCGAATCTCCTGATCTTTTTATATGGGGGGCGCAAAAGGCTGAGAAGCTGTAGAAATAAAAATAGCCAAAGGCTCGTGGAATGCGCGTCTCGTATTATCGGGGTTGTTTTCTTTCTGAAAAAGTTTCTTCCTAACAGATGGTGATTCTTTTTTTACTTTTTAAGAGAAAAGATGGATGAAAAGAACTTAGGCGCACTTTTTCTTTCGTTGTTGTCGATACACGCATTGCAATGATGATGGTATTATAGGCCGAATATTTTTAAAAGTATTTTATAGTTAAATATTTCTGAGAACGGAACATTAATGAAATATCAATGTAATCGTTTAGAAATAATGACAAAACAAATAGTAAAAGCTATAAACGCGATATGCGGGAAATTACAACGGAAGTTAAAATGATGTTGTTAAGTTGACGATGTCTATAATGTTAGCAATAATAGAAGTAGGTTAATGAACTCATAGTGCTGTCATTTGAAGATAGCATTAAAGAAAAGATAGCAAAAACGGCAATAAACTATTTACGGAAACGGTGTAAATATTTATGCTACATTTTGATCACGCTGCTGTAAAGAATATCAAGCGTGGAACGAGTCAATAGAAAGAGAAAAATTTCATGAATTCAAAATATATAGTTCAGCATTGCCAAATAAGCAGTAGATTTTGGAGAAATGCAAAAGAGGGTAGTTTGTTAATTAGTTATAAAGCCACAGCTATAATAAATCAAGTTTCAAAATACACCGAATAAATCATTATTTAGCGTATATGAATTCATAATATATGAGTAAGGCTTGATACGAAAATTTATAAAAAGCATTCACATGCGTATAATTAAATACTAATATTGCTTCTAATACAATAACATAAATAAATCATAAAATAACTTAGTTTTATTCTAATAACAGTATAATGTCGAGAAAAATGAGCCAGAACGAAATTAAGCTATCTACAATATTTTTCGAAACCATTATTCAAACATTTTTAATTTTTATACCAAATGAGAGCACACGAGCCTTATTATCTCGACTAATTATATATCTATAGCACGGCTAATTATCGTCATTTTCTAGTTGAGTAACAGAAATGATTAAAAAATTAAACCAATTACCAGTTAAGTATGCTCCTCCGCCCGCGCACACACGTATATTGTGAGAACACTCCCGTATGCATTAAAACTACCTATCCCCCAGAGGTTCCGTTCATTATGTAATTATACACATTTCGGTTAACGCTCAAGCGTCACGTCAAACTTACCGAACTGGTATTTGGCTTTTCGGATAGCTGTCCCTATTACAGACATACATACCTTGTACTCATTTCTACCCTAGTTTCGACTTCTCCCTAAAAAATACCTTATTCCATTTCGAATGAATAATGTAACGACTTTTTTATGAAGTTGACAGTTTTTGAATAATATCTTGTATTTACATGAATTTATTCGTCCTAATTTAATGTTGAATATTTAGCTTTTAATATGGATGACTTAAACCAAACATCGTAACGATATTTCTGGGAAACAACGTTTTTATATGAGTATCTGAAATCATTTACTCAGGGGAGTATCAGATCTACAAATAAAAACTTCGGATTTAATTTTGAGGTATTTGTTTAAACGTCGGAATATGAAAAAAGTCACAATATTGAACCAATTTTGAAAAAAATAACTTGGAAAAGGGCTTGTTCCAATAGTGAATATTTATTCTTTGAAAGTCTTCAATATCATTCTATAAAGAGAAAATAAAACTAGACAAAATAAACTTTTAGTTTTTCAGAATACAGAAAAAAATATCGATTTTTTTAAAATTTACGAAACTGTAAATTTCGCTAACGAATAGATCCCAAAATATGTATATAGTCAAACAACGAGTTCTAGAGGTTGAGTTATAGCAGTAAATTTTCTGGAGAGGGATCTATATTTCACAATTCTGAAAAGCAACTGAAAGTTACTTTGCTCTAATTGTAATGGTTACTGTTTCAAGAAGAGATTTTATCAATTTTTTTTTCAGAATAAATTTTAAAGCTAAAACTGCAACTATTTGGCCTCAGAGATCTAATATTGTGACTTTCGTAATATTGCTACGTACAAACGAATATATATCAAAGTTTTAGACGAATCCATAATCCAACAGCCTGACGTTCTCCTTGTAAGTAATTAAATATACTTCATCTAATTCATATTTGATGCATTATATACGCTACCCGAATGGTATTACACATATATATCTGTTACAAGGCTTCCATACCGGGCTCATGAACTCAAAATAGAAGCTTTGAGAGATGCCCATAGTTAACTAACCATGGAGTACTGGGAGAGGTGGAAACACGATGAGATATGCCGACACAAAGCGAGCACAAGGGAGAGAGGGAGAGACGTAGAGACAGATACAGAGAGACAGAGGGTGAGAGACCGGGACCGGGAGAAAGCGCTTTTTGCACCTTGGCGTATACGCCGTCGGCGAGTGATTTGTAGTCTCCAGAGTGTAATAGTCATCTTCAAGGATGCGTTGCTATACAGTACGCCGCGCAATAACGTTGATGAAGGAATATCAAAGCTCATCGCGTGCCTGGCTGCAACTGTCTCTTGGGACAGACGGTCGGCAAAAGTGTAAACTACAAAATACCTTATTAACTTTATTGGCTTTAGCATGAGTGTCTGGAGGCATGTGCCGAGTACCTCGTATGGTATGTGGGTCACGAAAGTGCAAGATGACACGGACCTGAGCAACGTAGTATAGAAGAGAATGGGATGCGAAGGTCTGATACCCCGAGTCAATATCCGGCTGGTCTTCGGCCGCCAAACCATTAATGGACTTGGAAGTGTCGAAAACGATTTCCTTCGTTTTAATAGCATTCGGCAGTTGGATGCCAGCTAGAGACTCACAGTGCCTCTACTGAGCTGGCTATGCAGGAAAGAGGGAGATTTCCGAAGGTTGGAGAATCTGTCGGTGGATCTGCAGAAATCGGAATTAGGTGCTGCATGAATAGAATACGAATCGCCTACAAATAAGGGCTGCATAGTCTCTAGCGTGAAGTTAACGCGCGTGAAAAATGAAATGTCGCTTGTAATTTGAGGATAAAACAGAAGGGAGAAATGCAATTTCTAATGTAGGCTACTCTCAGCGAGAAAAAAAGTCGAGGATTTTTGAAAACCATTTTCTAGAAAATTTGAAATAAAGTATGTACGGGCGTATCCAGGATATTTTCAAATTTCTATGAAATAAACTTTAATGAAATTTTTCATTTTCTAACCCTCTATAAAACATTTACGAAAATTCTTCTATAAGACTTTACATTATACATTTCTATTAGTCTATAGCTTTTATTTAATTTTTAGTCAATTATTTTCAAATTGAAAAGTATCCTGGATATACCTATATAAGTATAAAACCCCTGCAGGATTTAGGAGACTACAATCTCGATGCTACATGATAAAATTCATTAAAATTGAAATGTATTGAGCGAACCAATTATGTCCCTTTGAAACTTCCCTTTGAAAATTTGTCCGGATAAATAAATCCATAGCATCCCGCTACCAAAGTACCTACCCCACTCTGGTTCACCTGCTAATCAAGGCACAATCTCCCATTGACGAATATTCATTCATCTATTTCTCTATCCATCATCATCACCAGTACCTATACCTCAGCCCCTCGACTTTTGCAACTTCACACTAGACACGCGTAGCTTCTCTCTCTCTCTCGTATTACTGCTCGTCGCCGTTTAATCCAGCCCATACGCGCACCCCTCTTTATGAGGCCATACGCCTTCCGTATAAATTACGAAGCGGCCGCGCGTCGGCAGATATAGACGCGTGCTAGAGCGAGGGCACGCGTGCATCCCCTTTTGAATGGCTTCATTACGTGCAGCCACGCGCGAGCGCGTCACGTTGCCCCCGTCCACGATATCCCTTTTCAATGGGCTGCCGCTGGCTCGGGAGGAAATTATATCTTTGCGGCTTTTGCGGCGCGTTTGCTAGCCGGGTAATGCAGCAGCGACTTCTCTCTCTCTCTCTCTCTGGCTCTCTATACGCGTCAGTGTTGGAAGACCCAGCATGATTTTCCCGGAGATGACGGTACCGACGACGAGACTACCGCTGCTGGAGATTCACGATCGATGACCTGTGAATTACTGATGCAAGGCGACATTGGAATATGTGTGGTACTGTTGGAGAATCTTTTGGAGCCTCTAAATCGCAAATGAGAATGCAAACGTTAACAATGGTATCTATTTTTCTTGGAATGTAGGTATGTCGCGGTTTACCATAATGAGTTGGGTAAACTTTTAAATGCAATAGAATTACAAGTTGAATTTTTTGTATACGAAAGTTATAATAATTTGTTTCTTTAATTCGATAAATCTTCGTAAGGAAAAACTTAGGCCTGATATTATTAATTTTGAGTAAAGTATATAATCTATAATAATTAAAAATATGATTTATAAAATGCTCAAAGGTCCAAAGCTGAAAAACAAAGACTTTTTCAACTTTATGGAAATAAAGACACACTAATCCTTTCGTGGTAAAATGATTCCCGTTTTGAACCAAACATATTTCCCTTGAGACAAAAACTTGATTTTTTGCTTCCAGAATATATTTTTCTTGACCCAAAAGTATTTTATTTGTTCCCGCAAAAGGTATTCTTTTTGAGACGAAAGGAATCCTTTTGAAGCGAAACGATTCTGAAGCGTCTCATGTACCTTCTTTTGTTATCTGTTTTCAAAGGCATTGATAGTCTAGTGGTTAAGGTACCGGTTTCCTAATCTAAAGGTCAAGGGTTCGATTTCCCAGCCGCTGCACTTGAGGACTACCCACGAAAACATTTTTTCATCCGTTTTTTTCACAAACAATTATTATTAACCATCAATATTAATTACAATTATTTAAAAAAAAATTAAATAAAAGTTAAAATAAATAAAATTAATAGAAGTAACATTTTTTTATGTATATAAATAAAAAATGAAAAGGAATCCTCTTCGTACAAGAATAATTTGCCAGCAAAGGATTTTCCTTTTCAAGCAAAACGAAATAATTTTAACAGCTAAATCAAGATTATTTGCCTCAAATGGATCTTTCTCTGCGTGTATCTAAATTATCGTTACAGCTACAATTAATCTTAAAAGAAAAGTCGATACTCCTTTACGAACTTGTTCACTGTCGATCTTTTGCTCCTCTATTGATGTTCATAAGCCACGATGTCGTTGTCAGCAAAGTACAAATAAATATAAATATTATACCGTGGTACATAAACTCAGCTCTTTCGATTACTAATTCTTTTTCCGATTACTATTGAGCGATCATAAGCTTATTTTACGAATTGACATTAATTTAATAATATTTCTATGGATAGATTTTATTACAGTTACTAATTTTGTTCTTATTATTTTTACGTTATTATGTATGTTATATTTATTTTCGAAGTTAACTTCTGCAGCTTTTACTGCAGCAAATATTATTGAGAAGTAACAGCATAAGTAGAATGATTCAAGCTTACGCCAGACAGGCTCTTTACTTTTTACAAAATATTCGCAACAAAATCATATTTTAATAATTACTTACTAAGAGAGGTCACGGACTCCGGATCACGGATTTTGCTCAAACTTTGAGATATATTTTTAGATGCTAAAATATGAGAAATGCTAGAATAGTAGACCCTAACGCTTTGATAAACTTGAGTTATCGACAGGTTTAGTTGTATTTGAAAGAAATAGTGAAAAAATGCTCTGTTTTATTGGTTTATTGGTTAAGCTAGAAAATCTTTATATATAATTGTGAAAAAAGAAAATAAAACTAGAGATTACAAGTTTTACGTTCCTTTTTTCAGAATTAAAAAATATTAAATATAACAAAAGTTATGAAAGTTTAAAGTTAAGCGACGCAAATGCATCAAAATAAGTATAAAGTTAAAGCTTGTGAATTTATCAATTTTTGTTGCTTAACTTTAAAAGTTTATCAAAGCGTGAGGGTCTAATATTCTAGCAGTCTTCATATTTTAGCATCTAAAAACATATCTCAAAGTTTGAGCAAAATCCGTGATCCGGAGTCCGTGACCTCTCCTAGTTAGAGATCTTCCAAAAAATCTTATAATAAAATGAAATTGATTTTTTCATGTATATTTTGCGCTTTTAATATAGTTGTTGTCTATTAATATTCTATTCCTATTTCGGACGATTTTTTACTTACCGAACAAACAAATAACCAGCTAATGCCTCACGCGAGATTCGCTAGCAATTAGAATGGACTCTGCCGTGTTTCCTAAACGCGAGAAATTAACCAAGCGTTTGAAATTAGCCGGAAAAGGAGTAGAAGAATAAAAGAGAGAGAGAGAGAGCACAGGGGATGCACACGCGAAAAAAGCCAAGTACCGCCGACTGCAATTTCCAGGAGCGCGCCGGCTTAAATAATTACGCTTAGCGCTGGAGAAGAGAGGCAATTTGAAAATTGCAGCTTATAGCACAAAGTAATCCCGCTCTCTTCTTTGCTGTGCAGCATCTCTTCGGTAAAAAAGGAAGGAGGAACGTAAGAAAAGCTCGCGCTGGGGATCTTATTATATTCCAGTCATTTTTGTCGTATAAACGGTAGTGCGCATGAGCACAGCAGAGTGCATAAAAATATCACGGATATTGAGGAGTTTTCGAGTGGCGCCCACTTTGCGTGCAACTAAAAGTGTAAGAGGGCCACCGTAGATGGTGTATGTGTGTATACTTATATGTATGCAATAGTACTACAGAAATAGAAATAATTGGTTTAGAAAAAAAAGTTTTGAAAACACATTTACCAGGCCCACTTTTCCGATTCTATAGGAATTCTAGAATATAACAAAAACTGTAAACACCGTCTATCCGTTATCAAACTTTTTTTGTAAGCCAAACCACTGTCCAATTTTCAATACAATTTTTTCTCTAGTTTAAAGGATATTCCGAAACGCTTTAAATCTCTTTCACTGCTATATTTAGCGGTTCACAACAATGAAAATATTTCTAACGAACTGTGATATAATACAATATTGATTTTTTGCCAAATAAATAGCTTTGCATCACTATTAAAGGCAGAATTTAAAAAGTTCATGAAAAAGCGAATGTTTTATGAAAAGTTTAAAATTAAAACATTTAAGTCTCCACTCACATTCATTATAATAAAAGGATTTTTATACATATATGAAGTTTTATCTTCAACTTTTACTGTTATTTTACTTAGTATTTAAAAAACTACAAAACTTCGGCTTGATAGTTGTAGCTTCAAAACTTTTTTATAGCTGTGGGTCTACTTCGATAGAATGATATGTATTACGTGGGCAAGTGGTTAATCACCGGCATTTGCAGAGTTGAATTAATGAAGTGCGAACCATTAGTACAGTATTTATATAAACCGCGTCTGCGTCTCATTCTCTCTATTTCTACAACATATATATATAAATTTATATGTATATATATATAGATCTTTCACTCTCCACTTGTTCCGTGGCTCCTCTCTCCCACTTAACCCTTTCTCTTTGAACGCAGTGAGCTAAGCTTTTGTATTTTAGTAAAGTGTTTGCATTCTGCACTGCAGGCCGCCGCCGACGCCGCCTTTCATTTACGACTCATCGAGTCGTCGAGAGAATAAGGGAGTGGGAGAGAGAGAGAGAGAGAGAGAGAGAGAGAGAGAAGCGGCCCTTTGTAGGCACCAGACATTCGGGCGGAAATTGGCGATGTTAGAGGAAGGAAGCACAGTGCTACAGAGGATGTTTTTGAGATAAAAGAGAAATAGAGAGTGAAGCGAGAAAATGCATTTTAATTAATGGAATAATAAGTGAGGAAAGCGCCGGCTTCTTAATTGTATTCGATGATAACGATTTTGTTTATTATTAAGATACAGTTTAGAATGAACTCTTTTTCTATAAGAAATAATTTTCATTTTAAATAAATATTTCTTAGATATGCGATAAATAATAATTTCCTAGAAAAAATAACAATGTTATCAATAATAATAGTATAAAGTCGCATATTATCCCCACAAGTATAATATTCAATGCAGCAATAATAAACGAGAAACAACTTTTAACACTTTTCATTGTCGTTATAATCCTAAATTCTCATGCAACTTTTCTAATATTATTTAAAACATTTCTTTCGACAACACATGTAACGAAAGGGAACATTACAACACTCGATGCTGTTTGGATTATTATTTCACGACCACGCGTCAAGGTCCTCGACGTTCCTTTGTGTTTCACCCACCTTTGCCCTTTGTTTCACTTGCGCACAAAAGTGAAAAGAGTCCGCGGGCCTGCGCACCCCTCAGCACTTCTTTACTTTCCCGTCATGAATCGATCTCTTACTTTGCACTTAACACGTTTTTGATCTCTCCTCGCATAAAAGCAACGTGGCAATGCGCGTATATGCATTTCCATGCATCATTTTTATTTCTTTGCTGCAGCCCCCAAGGTTCCATTTCAGAATGCTTCGTTGACGCGAGTGGGAATCAGGACCAAGTGTAGGTTCGTTTGCAACAGATGACAGAGGAAGAAGAATAGTCGGAGGGAGACAGAAAGAGGCAAAGAGGAAGAGAGAGAGAGAGAGAGAGAGAGAGAGAGAAGAATAAAAATTAGTAGTTTATGATGGATAGAGAAGTGGAAAAATAATGAAAGAATACAGCTTCATTAAATACGAAAAAATGAATCTAAATTTTGTATTCATTAAGAAACTTTGTTTTTTTTTTTGAAAAATTAATTTTTATACCATTTTACTAAATTAGCAAACGTATGTTTCGATAAAATAAACCTCTTCTTAGAATTACTGGCTTATTTTAAAACAAATACTATTTAATAAATAAACGAGTACTCGATACTTCAACTTACTGGAAATAATTTCTCGTTTGAAGCGATTGGCAGGAGATGTAAAATTCAAAATGTGTAAAAGCTACTGCGTAAGGTACTTTAGATGATAAATATTCCTGTTGAACTTTGATACGATATTCTGGGTCATGAGTTTGATAAGGCTTAAGAAGATATTCCATTGTGTCGAGTGAAGTTGAGCTGACCGCTCGTAGTTTGATCTTATAAGTCCCCAGCTTTAAGAGTTGATAGCTATATTTCGTATACTCCCTGCACGATTTATAAAATTTCAAATATTCTACTTACTAATACGTAAAGTAATTCAATTAATTGTTTGTTACATTTAATCAGATTATTTAGACTGTGTAATAATTGAAGACTGATTTATAATAATTATGTGAAAATTCAAAAACATATTATTATTCCAACTTCACAATCAAATATAAATTAAAATAATCAATGTTACTTTACAATGTTTCTTCTCTGAGAGGTCATTAGTTAATGCAATAATCGTCAGTTTCACGCTTGATTTACGAGCTATAGTACTTTACATACTAGCTTCATTATTAAAAATATTTCTTTAAATATTTCTAACTTAAAATAGTTTCATAACTATTTCCGATATTTCATGCATTAAATTTCCAATTAAAATATCTGCATAATCGGTAAAGTCGATGAGTTAAGTGACAAAGTATTTCCAATCCAAATATACGATATCAGAAATTAATTGAATTCTAGTGACAGGTAATGGAATATCGTATTCTAAGGTGATAATCATTATTTTAGAGAATCACAATTTTTCTTCGAAAGTCTACTTTCTTGCCTCATTAAATAATAGATAATGATATATATGTATTGCTTTCTCGACCAGGAAACTTTGAAAAGCTGAACTTAACAATGAAGCCTTTCCTTTGCCCTACTCACTTCCCTCTCATACGCCGCCACGTATATCCTTCATACCCTTGCTCTCTCTCTCTCCCCCACGTGGCTCCTGTTGCACATGAGAGCAAGTGTCACTCCAGAGAGCATCCTACATAATTACTGCTGCACCGAGGGTTCGCGCGCGCTCCTTTCGGTTCACTTTCTTCTTTTTTCTCACTCCTCCCTTTCTCTCCTCGCCCTCTCTTCTGTTCTTCTTCCCTCCTCGTTCCCTTGTGAGCTTTTCCCTTTCAGTCATTCGTTCTTCGGCCCCTTAACGCGATAGTCGCCATCATCACCGTCCCGACAAAAGCCATTGCCGCCACACTCGAATATATACTCTCATCCCCCTTTTCCTCTCAGTCCACTCGTGTTCTAGCGACTACTTTTGAGGCCTACGTTTGGGAAAACTCTAGAGTTTCAACGTCTCTCTCTCTCTCTCTCTTCTGCACGCGCACGCGTGCGCTAGCGACTCTTTTATGTATGACTCACTTTGATGTGCCGCCTGCGACAATAGGGTAAAGAGAAGTACGGGGGCTGGACGAGAAGTAAAAAAGTCTGGAAGAGAGGGAGAGAGAGAGAAAGCGAGGTCTTGAACATCAGGTTATTCACGCCTAGGTCGACGTCCCTCTGTTTTTTGTCTTTGTTAAGGGTAGCTGGAAAGGAGAGTGTGGGAAGAGAGAAGGCCTTGCGGAAGAAAGTCTTCTGCTGTGTCGCTAGACGCATGAAAATGTCGTTTGAGAGTTGTGCACAACTGACGCGTACGTGTTTTTGCGTGTCTCGCTGTCTTTTTCTTCTTTTACTTTTGTATACGGTGTATATGTTACTTTTTACTGTAATCACTGTGGAAGCGACGTGTGGATGATGCATGAAATTGTTTCATGTTTTACGAAACAAGAATTTTGTGATACATGCGTTTGTTTCGATGGTTTATACAAAGGACACCGTAGGGTACTATTACTTTTTGATTGAATTTATATTTGAAAATTGTTATTCTAAATTTTTTCGAGACACTATTAGTTTTATATCATTTAAAATCATAAAACATAAACAACTATTTTAAATTTTTTCATAAATTTAAAAAAACTTTCAAAACACCTCGAGACTATTAAAGTCCCAGACTACTTCTCACTTAAACATGTAAATAAGCTAACGCGAATTCCGTTTGCCTATTATCCCACCTCATATCCGTATCATCGCTACCCATCCTTCCTCATAAAGAAAAAAAAAGAGAAAATAGTGGCTTCGTGCATTGACAAACCACTTATCTCTGTCCCGCAATTAAAAATCACAAGTCGATCGTACTCACGCGGAGAACAAAAAAGAATGATTACTCGTACACGCGGACTCCTGTTATCGAGCCTAGGTATCGCTCATGCACATGTGAAAACAAAAGGGGGATAGAAAGGAGAGGCGCGAAAGGAAAAAAAAACGCAGAGCAGCAGCAGAGTGGGCGTTTCTGTTATATATACACGCTGCAGTCTTGCGTACTGCTCCAGGATTTTCTACTGCTTTACGAAGGTATTTAATAGCTTAATTTGCCCGAGGGGGAGAGAGGGGGAGGGTAGAAAAAGGATATCGATCGAGGTTGCACTCCCCTGCGTGGTAGCAACAACCCCCTCCCCCTCCCCCAAGAGAGTGCACGCGGAAAGGTTTGTGTGCAAGTGGTCGTTACGATCTTTGTGATATCGCAAGACTGTGTGTATGAAAGACCGAGCGATACACATGCCTTTCCCTCTCTGCACTATGCAATTAGACGATATATATGGCTATGTGTGGCGCCAAGACTACGCGACACTCTATACGTCGTTATACTCGCGCGCGTGCGCTATTGCCACTCGCTTATTGAGGCCAGTCGCGCGTATAAACGTTTCGCGTGCGCGTGGATCAACGTTTCGACTTGATTAGCGAGGGAGCGCGCGTGTGATTACGAGCTTTCGGTCGAGACGGTGGTGCTTTTATATATACGACACCGATTATTATCGTCATCGCTGCCACCATCGCCGTCTCTCGATTGCCATAGTTGCTCAGCTGATCAAGCCTGGTGCTGGTAGTTCAAGCGTTGAATTAATGCGTGGATATTCTCTAAGTGCGGTTTATTGGGTTAACTGTAACGATTGCCTCATTGGTTTGCTAAACAGAAGATTAAGCGATACGGAATCCTTCAGTTTTTTTAAAAGTAATTTCAAGTTTCCTTCTATAAAAGTTTCATGAAAATATAGAATAAACTAATTTTTCTTGATCATTTAATACTATAGATTAGTCCGAATGGTATGTTGAAATGCCTATTTTGGCTTATGACTCTTGTACTCAATAAGATGAGAATCCGCATATTATTTTATTCCATAAATATTAATAATTCACGTGTCACATAACACGTGATCTGCATCACTTGAACTACAATAACAGGCGTCATTTAAGATCTCGCGAAATTGCATACATTCAAGGACTCTATTATTAGTTGTAGAAACACGTCTTTGATCAAGATAATTATAGTGTATATATCTCAATGCGTTAGTTAAGATTTCATCTTGAAACTGTGACTACTATATGCCTATCCATATCTGCTACTGGATGTCACTCGCGTACTCTGCAAGAGTCCCTTTTACACATTAGATTATTGACGCAAGACGAATACGTTTTACTGGAGTTAGTCTCGCTTTTCAGGGCGTTGAAGACTGCCGCATACGCGTCATCTTGTCACGTACTGTATCTGCCTTTGCATATTATTCATGAAGCTAAACTCAAAATTGATTCACAAGTCATAAATGATGATCCCTTGAGGAAAAAATGATTAAGAATTGTTGGTTTAGGCGGCAGCTGAAACGACAATAATATGACAAAGAAAATAAATATTTTTTTGTCCTTTGCCCTAAGTATTTCTTTAAGTATATTGCCTTCCATCTTACTTTGCTTACTGTTGTCGTCGGTATCACGGTAGAATTTTTAACCGACGATTTTAACGGCTTAACGATCAACGCTCACACGCGATCAGCTTTTTCATGTGACCGCACCGCAAAAGGTGGATGGTACACGTAGAAATCATAAACCGAGAACACTTGATTTTAAGAGAACGTATGACGCCAGACAAGGCAGGTAAAGGAGGCATTGACCTGAAAGAAGAGTATTGATTTTCGTATAATTCACGTCGCCTATGTTATTTAAAACTAAGCCAATTGTATTACAAAGATTGTATATTAGATGAATTTTTAGAACTGGATTAACATAAGTTATTCTTGTTTAAATAATTTTTAATGGTTCATTACTCTAAACATTTTTTTAAACTAAGAATTTTAAATTATTTCTAAACTAGAAAGTTGGGTAGTCGAATGAAGTTTGGTAGTTCAGACAATTATTCTCTGAATGTTAACAGGTAAAATATCCTTGAAAATTTTGACTGGAAATTAATGACTTAATTAGTGACTCAGCATCTGAAATTACTGTTCATTTTACTTTTGTTATTTACAGAAGGAAATCACAATTCATTGTAGAAACCATTGAAAATTCGGCTACTTTAATCAACGAAAGTTCTATTGTAACCTCAAAGTTCTACAGTTCATTTTACCGGGAATTTCTCTCTCCCTCTCTCTTTCCTGGAACGATGTAGCGTTTGCTTGAAATTACTTATTCACTTTTTAATTCATTTTCACCCAAAATTGAACTATATTGTAGTTTTAAATTAACATCTCATTATGTAATATTATTTTAAGATTTACTTGTTACGGAACAAAAACAGTAAAATTATTCATTGGATTTCTCACTATGAGTTACTGTGTGACGTGTAATAAATCTTCTTTTATATTAATATTCTATTACGTTATAGTTATTTTATATTGTGCCTACTTCTATTATATTAAACAAATGAAAAAGAACGGAAAGACGTTATAGGTATAATCTGAACAAGTCTGGTCGTTAATGAAAAGCGAAGTATTGAGTACAATACAATGCTTATTAAATTTTCTATTGGCTTTATGTCTATGAATTTTACTAAATTATAAATAAGCCCAGAATATATACAAAGTTCAGGCACCTGATAAGGTTACTACAGCGATTTATATTATAAGATTCCAAATTAATAGATAATCTAATCTCCCTTCACCTTTAGACACTATTACACATAACAATTACACTATTAACCTTACCATTCTTCTACCCTCTATGTTGCAGGCGTGCTGGGTATCAACATAACAACAGTGGACATACCGTACCTGATACGCGCCGGCAGCGCGGACCCGATCGTCCTCGACTGCAACTACGATCTCGGTGGTTCGTCCACATCGGGCCTCGTTATCAAATGGTTCGTGAACCAGGATGTACTTTATCAGTGGATACGGGGCAAAAAGCCTTCAGGATCAGACGAGTTTCGGAAGTACATCGACGTGTCATTCAAGGCCAGCGATGATCCGAATACGATGTACAGGGCGGTGAAACTTATCAGGCCAGGGCATGAACTCAGTGGTGATATCAAGTGTCTGATATCGACCATCTACGACGAAGTCCAGGCGGTCAGGCAAATGCTGGTTTATTGTGAGTATTGTAATCATCTCAAACATATAGGTTTATGAAATACAAGGAATTAGTGATAGAAGATGTATTTAAATTCATAAGTAAACTGTGATAAACACGGTGCAAAAAAGTACTACCTAGGTCACGGATAGGCGTGACCTAAGTACGAGCTTAGGTCACACAGTGCTAGAAAAGCCATTTTTGATTTTTTTAAGTCGGCTCAATTACTCATATTTACCCTAGTCAAGCATTCCACTAGTTTCTCATCTACGTTATATTTAGGACTTCAGGTGATTACTTATAATGTAGAATTAGGTTTTGAGACGGCACTTATCTTTTAATAAACTGATCAGCTATGCACAAGCTCTCCCATCCAGAATCACTTCTGACTTTTTTAGCTTCTTCAATGCAATTGATTGCGGAGTTGAATTCGGCACCAAAACTGTAGATATTTTTTTATCCTTGCATTTTCTATGTTTCTATTTTGGTCATAAGGCGATGTATTTTTGCAACGTATTGATTAGACGGTGGTACTGGATGGAAAGAGAACGAGCTTTATCCGTTCTCTCGCATGACAGAGTTTCGTTTGATGACGTGTACTTTTAAACTCTAATATAGTATTTGATTATTATACTAATTTATCATGAAGTTACGAGTATTTTTAACTATATTAACGTTTATTTATAATATAGGATCTAACGACAGCTTGATATTTAATCTATGTTACTGGCTCTAACAGTCTTGCTGTCCACGTTGTGCAGAAGGTGTTTTAAAAAAATACACAACAATAAAAACTTGCTTCTATGTTGACGTATCGAACTTTCATTAAGTTCATCTTCAGGACTAGAATTAAAGAATTAATAGTAAAACTAATTAGGTGGTCATCTCCCAGAGCCAGTAACATAAATTATATTAACATTTGATGAAAAATGTCAAAAACATTTTCTGATTTCCATGGTCAATGATCACATTATCCAAATTTTCATGTCATATTATATCTTCTCATTAGTTTGTTGAGTATATAAATAAAAACATTCGTTCGTAAATACTAAAAGTAATAAATGATCATACTATTACACTCGAATTAATATCATTTCAACCGAGACAACTATTAGTTATGTATTAGGCGACAGAACCATCACGAATAAAGTAAAGTGCTTGATTATCACCGTCGCAAAAAAGTAATTACTAATTAACATTTGACTTCCCCCCAAATCTCATCCATTTTCATCTACCTTCTCCATCCGAAAAACATCTGAGACGAAAAAGTTTTTCTCGGTGTGTGAGAAAAAGAGCAAATATAAGAACTTTTATCGTATATTTATAACGAGCAAACGATACCAATCAATCAATCACCCAGTTTCTCTTGCTCTTCTCCTATACGCCTTACTGCTCGCAGAAGAGACAAATGTCCTGACCGGCAGTACCACCAGCTAACCTACCTCGCCTCCCCTTCTGTCTCGCATCGAGAAACGATAGACGTGTGCGCGCACGAGCATGCCATAGCCCTAAAAGATTCCCATCGATCAAGCCTGGCAAGCGAATCCAAGGGTGACTTTCCTTTATACGCTGCCCGCCACGAAATTCTGCCCCTCTCTCTCTCTCTCGGTCTTCCTCTCTCACTCTCTCTCTCCCCCTCTCTCTCACACACACTCACTCACTCTCTTCTACTCTTGCGGTATATATCTCGTGTGTGGATGTCTATACGTGTATTTGTATATAGAGGTATTGGAGAAACGGCACGAGACAGATAGAAAAATTGTGCCGAGGGTTTGTTGCTCACCGCTGGCGTGGGTGGAAGTGGCGTTTCGTGGTATACGGCGTCGATGGCGGCAAGGTACACATAAAAGAATGTGGTTGGCGAGATATTGCTTGAAAAATTCGATTTGATACCGTATTTATCTACGTATATTTTTTCCACGAAATGGTCAGTTACAATCGCGCTTCACCCACATCGGCATTCAATCGTTGAGTGATTTTCATAGATGTATTGTTTTTTTATGTAAAAGGTATTCGCGTGAAATGAGAATTCTTATATATATATATTGCTTTGTGTGATAGAATTTCGACAACGATCACTCGTATGAGGAATTCCAGTTTTAGTTCGAAACGATTAATCCATATATTCCATTTAAAAATAGTAGATTATGATTTTTTTCATAAAATAATATTTGCAATAGATATAAGTTTATACTTCGTTTAATTGATTTCACAAGTAAAACAAAATATTTTAAAATCTTATAAAGATTAAAAAAAATATATTTAATTAATAGTCTATTTGCGCTTTAATTAGACACGGGTAACAAGATAATTGCTAAAGTGGGATCAAACGCTGATAATGAGATACTCTATATGGTTATACTAGTAAATATAGAGTTCGAGGAAAAATTTATATTTTTTTGAAATAGAGATAAATCATGTAATTAAATAAATTAGAACTTAATGATAAAAAAAGATATATATATAAGTAGAGATACTACTGGCAGCTTCCTTAATTGATCAATCTCCAAAATGATACTAATGGTCGTGCTGCCCAAAGAAGGAAAAAAAATACAAAAATGCTTCAGATCTTCTTTCCTGTCGACGTATCGGTCATTTTTTTACCCTTTTCAAGACTCTTTATTAAATAAATATTACAATTATTATCACAAAAAAATTTTGATGTACATAATAAATATAAAAAAAGATAGAAACTTACAATATCAAGAGTTTGCTTAATTAAATCGTAGACAGTGTGAACCACAGCTGTCAGTCAATTGTACATTTTTGTGTGTCTACT
>JAWWEQ010000055.1:6364959-6405505 GCA_035583055.1 Torymus tubicola | reverse complement strand
TCTTACATTTGGTTATGCTGCATAAACAATTTGTACGCTGTTTTTAAATTTTGTGTATCTGATTGTCTATTAAGGTTGTTTTTTTCCCTATGTGTATATATCATTTCAGAAAGTAATCTCTTATCCAATTTCAGTATCCAAAATGTTTACTTTATCAAAATTCAACTTATGTTTTGTGTTCACTTGGTATTGGTATAAAGTTGAATTAATATCATGTTTTTCATATTTTTTCATGTGTTCATTAATTCTGATTTGCAAGCGTCTAGACGTTTGGCCAACGTATAGAGCATCACAATCATTGCAAGGGATTTTATATACAACATTAGTATTCTCCTCTATTTTATTCTTATCCTTTCCAAGTCTAATTAAACGATCAAATTTGTTGGTAGTACTATTAATGATAAAAAAAGAATTCCAATGATTTAAGTTCAGATGTATTAGATCACACAGTACACATAGGCATGTAAAATCAAAATGTAGTATATCTGATTTCTTGACAATTATTAATATTATTTATTACTATATTATATAAGACGTACTTTTTACCTTCTTTTAATAATGGCTATTTCATCTTTAATACATTTTTTGTTAACGGTTAATATATTTCGTGATCGCTGCGATGCATGCATTTTCGTAGGCACGTAGATTAATATCATGAGTAGTTTACCTCAAAAGGGTTATATATAAACAGTTTTTTAAGAGGTTTCTCACGATGTCAACGCTAAAAGTGCGCAAAGTCCGAGCGCACGAAAATGATTATATCACGCTCTGCTACTTTCTTGTACGTATCCTCAAACTACTTGCTGAATAATGTAACGCAAAGCAGAGGAAAATTCAGAGAGAGAGAAAGAGAGAAGGTAAGGGGTCGTTTTTCTAAGTATGGAATAAATTTTTAAAATATTCGCACATTTTCTAAGAATTTTTCTTAGATTTTATTACTGATTTGTCAAATAACATCCTTTCTTGTTATTAAAGCAGAACGACATAGGTGGGAATAATTTTGTTGAAGTATATTCATTACTAAAGAAAAAGAATATGGGATATCAACAGTGACTTCATTACTTAACAACATTTTACTTATAAACATATATAAACATATCTTTGTTCCATTTAGTTTAAAGTTTCATGTTCAATTAAAAGTGACCGCATTTTACTCATTGACAGGAAGCGCGAAAATTCCGCAAGTCTTGCAACACCAAACTGTCGAAATTTCAGCGCCTTTGTGTCTCCATAATTAAAAAAGTCGAGGCGACGTTGGGTGCAACGCCTCCATTAAATTTTCTTTTTTAAAATATAATATTGTGTGCACTCGGTCTCCCTACCCTCGTCTGTGCCCCACTTTAGCCTTAAAGAGCGATGTTCCGGCGCCTACTCTGAAATTTTAAGTAACTTAAATAATTGTACACCAGAGTCGCGTTTACGTGTAATTTTGCGTACATGATAATACTTGAGATGCTCATTCAGAAAAACAGTCTTCAAATTTTCATATGATATAAGGACACCGATGAAAAGTAAAAGCTTCACGATTGGTTACTGAAAATAGGTAATGAAAGTACAAAATTATGTATTATTAGATTAAAACTTTATAGCGTAAAATTAGTAAAACTCTTTTTTAGTGTTTTTCAGATTTAATTGCACGTAACTTGATTATGTGTCATCTACAG
Organism: Torymus tubicola; assembly: GCA_035583055.1. Taxonomy (NCBI): domain Eukaryota; kingdom Metazoa; phylum Arthropoda; class Insecta; order Hymenoptera; family Torymidae; genus Torymus; species Torymus tubicola. Next base: position 6,403,841 of record JAWWEQ010000055.1, on the reverse strand, counting down.
TATGATGCTATTTTAAAGATAATATTTTACGAACTCTTTCAGTCTTTTCTTGGTGAAATTAACCTGATCGTATACACATTTCTCATATTATAATGTTTCATACAAAAAGTTTCAATTTTTAATTTAAAAACACTAAAGGCTGACGGTTTCCCAAGAAATTCTAACTTTTAACGTATGTATATTTTGCTCTAAAATTTTAGATTTGTTCTGGGACTAATTTGAAACTAGTAAGAAGATTTTGAGCAATTTTAAAATGTTCAGCTAAATTATTGTATTTTGATTTATATTTATAGTAATTTAATGTATATTCATTTTAATTAATAATAAATCATAAGATTTTTCATTCGAGAAAAGCCTACATATCTCATATACGTATTATAAATCAAAGCAAGTTAAACCATCTTTCTTTAACAAACCTATTTACCCTTATAACCTCTGCGAGGCAATCGACAAGGATTAAGCACAGAACGATTTTCTGTATAGGGTTTCGTCAAATATGCTTAGGGGATCATTTCATCAATATTATCCTTTGCTTTACCGAAATAAAGAACTCAATTTCCTTTTGATTTGCACGGTTTGGTGCTTGCGCCCTTATCAGCAGTATAGATTACCCAGATTTCCCTTCCTCCACGCGGATCGAGAATTCAATATCCCTCGAGCGTTTTCCTTTGCCTTTGTGCTTCGCGACGAAGGCATATTATTAATCCGGGCGGACTATTTCTGAAAATTATTGCGCATTATCATCTTATCGAGAGGGTCGACTGTTTGCTCTCATGCATGATATTATTATGCAGAGTAGAACTATACCCTCTTTTCGTCAAGAATATTGCTGAAATAAAAGATCTTATAATACCGCTTACATTATAATAAATCATTATTTTATCTACATCGGTGAAATTTATCTGGCACTCGAATCAAATTCCATCTCAATTAATCCATGAATTATGCAAAAATACGAAACAGATTACTTATCCATTTCTATTAATCGATACTCACGAAGCATTTGTCTCCTCGAGTTCTCCACCCTCTTGACGACTGCTAAACGCTTGAAAATCTGCGCCTAAATAATTCAGCCGCTATTTCGTGAATATTTCACGAGGATGCGGCTGCCCTTCTCTAAGTGGTCGCCTTAACGATTTATATTTTCCCCGACGAGGCGCACTTTGGAAAGCCCACAGGCATACATAGATACACACACCCGCCTCGTCGTCGAGAAGAGATCCTTGAACACTTTCGCGTTCTTTCGCGAAGTGCGCGCGCGAACGCTAAAAGCACTTTGGAGCGCCTCCCGCGTACACCTGTTTGCAATATGGCGAATGTATAATGCAACGGGGCGCCTACTTCGACGGATCGTCATGCTCGCCAGATTTAGTTCTCGCCCTCTCTCTCTCTCTCTTCCTCTCTCGTCGTCCCACAGTAGTACCTTGCTCAAGCGAAGCGAAGCGAAATTTGTCGGTTTAGCGGTTAGCGGATGGTGGCTTTGTTGAGACTCGGTCCTCCTGAAAATAGTGTTTCGACTAGTTTATAACATTAGAGAATTAATGATTACTGTTGTCATGTTTCAGACAAAAATGTATTTATTTTCTTCGTACTTCACTAAACTTAATAAAACTAAAACTATTGAGTGATAATATAAATATATTTTGGGGTTTATTATGGGAACATAATGGAAAATTCCTACTAAGTTTTATGTTAACGCTCGCTCGCCTCTATGAAGTCTTATGTATATATAATAATATATTTCCAATTCTCAAATAAGTTGCTAAAGAGCTGTTCGCACGATAGACGTTACCATCTCTTCGATGCCATGACGAAGAAAGATTGACGTTTCGTGAGTTTGAATACTACCGAGGCAGAAGACTAGATAAAGTTTTTGAAAGCATGAAGCTGATCCTAAAACTTACTCCAACCTTATCTGAAACCTAAGATCTTTCACCGCAGGCTTTGCAATAAAGTTTTCTATATCTGACAAATCACAGTCATGCTCGCTTCTATTAAGGCAGATAATGTTGTGATGGCAGTGCATATCATAATGTTACATGTATTGAGTGATCTGTAAGTAGACGCTTTTAGACTAGAATTTTTTTTATAAATTAGCCATTATTATTTTGCTTCGTTCATTTAAAACTTAAAGCGTTTCAGAACGAATAATTATAAATGAATAAAATATTTGAATTATTGGATTGAACTTTAAAATTATATATAATATTTACGAAGTTGTGAAATTATCCATAATTTGATTATTATGATTGTGAAAATTTACATTAAATAATCATTTTTAATCAAGAAATTAGAGCATTAATTATCTTTGTTATAATTATTAATATCATAATGCAGATAAACTCGTACAGAAGATTACTACAAAACGTTGCTCGTGTTAGAATCGACGAACAGATAGTATGTTCAGGTGTAGCTTGCGGTTGATTTACAACGTTCATTCAATATAGGTTCATCCCTTGTACGTAATATTCGAATACGAAAAATGAAAATACGAATTAAAATTTTGTTTTACCTTTTGCTCAAATCGATCGCATAGTTCATCTACACCGCAAATTACTCTTTAATGTACCAATTCATAAATGCAACATTTACTCATAAAAAAAGGCGTTCGATAGTCAAACATATATTTTTCCAATTTATTAGTCTTGAATGTATACAAAAATAATTTATTTGATGATAAAATGTCATTTTAAAACTGTTTACAGTCTCAACAAATACCTCATGAACTTTAGTTAAACGCGCAAGAATCGTATGAGGTTTTTTGAAATTCACGATTACTGTAGATAATAATGGTTTTCAAATAATTATCGATTTTTCGATAATTACATAGGGTTTATTATTACAAGTATTAATGAAAATTCAACAACAAGAAAACTATTTTATTAATCATTTTTTCTAGAAAATAGTAGAGGGATCAATCAAAGTTTTTCATAAAGGGCCCACGAGATAATACAATATTTTGTAGAAAAAATGAATAAAAATGGTTTTGCTTTAGGTTTTTGAAATTCCAAAAAAAGGTTATACCTTATTTATTTCGGAATACGGATATAAAGAACTAATTTTGACCTTAGAATTATGTTTATGAAGCAAAAATACACGCAGATATGGAAATTTAGTCTTTGACAACATACGATTTTTTTTTATAAAGGTCTGTGGAATCGTTATATAATAAGTTTTACCTATACTAATAGTAAAGAATGGATGTGTCGCACGTGAGCAGCGAGAGCGAAAAGACAAGAAAAATCAGAGGAGGAGATCCTGCATGCTCTGCGAGCAAATGCACACGTGTGTGAACGTTCGGGTTGCCCATGCGCATGAATATGCATGAAATACGTATGGCCGCAGGATTATAAGTAGGGCGTTAGACAACGTAATATGCGCGGCACATATTAAACAGAAGCGATAGTGAGGGAGGAACACGAACGCGAGGTCTGATTTTCCGTAAACCAAGTGTTAGGCGAATAAATTAATGCAGGATATAGGTGATTACATCGACGTGATTTTATTTTTTTCTCCTTCTGCTACGCATACAAGAATTTTCGTTGTTGTTAATGAAATATTCTTTGGAAAAATATGAGAAAATGTAGTTAACGAGATTTTCATTTGTAAAAATCACGGGTGAATTCATTAATGGATTTGGCAAAAGAAAAAACAGCGTGTGGTACAATTCGACGGGAATCGAACCCGAGACTTTTCGTTTTTACGTTAGCTGTTTTTTTTTTCTGAGCTACATGAGTTATACTAGCATCAAATTTCAATCAACTAACTTGTTAAATAATTATCCATCAAAATTGCTGCTAACTGCTTTAACAAAAAACTTCTATAAAGAATTAATATTATACAGATACAGTGTTTCCTTCTCCAAAAAGTTTTGTAGTAGTAAAAATTTATGTTTTACTAAAAACATTATAGAATAATATGTTTTAAAATCTCAGGAATCAAAACATACTGCTTTTTAAAAGGTCTGTATGGTGTGAACTTTGGCATACGCTTTTGGAAGTAGAAATATGATGTAATAATAGATGCTAACGTTTAAAGAAACAAAAGTTCTGAAAAATTTTCATTTTATTTTGAAATAATTATTGAAAAAAGTCGCCCCCCATCTGCTCCAGCACGACGCGTTTCCTAAATAGAAAATCAATTTTGTAGTACAAGCAACATATATGAATTATTTGTTTAAGATAGAGTAATTATGTGTAGAATTAATTGAGGTTAATAATTAAAAGAATAATGAATTCTTATGTTACTGTATAACTTATATAATAAGTTATATAAGTTATACAGTCGATTACTTAGATAATAAGAGCTAATAGTTTCTTACAACTTCTATCTCTTTCCAACTTTATACGAAATAATCAATCTTTAACTCATACAATCTACAATATTAGACATGCTGAAAAACAGATGAAAAAACATTACTAATGGCTGCATTTTTCTTTACGTCTCATTCCAGCGCCGGCGAAAACTCTAAGGCTGCATCATCCGGTACTGAATAAAACGGAAAACAGCCTCACTGTCAGTTGTCTCGCTGAAGACCTTTATCCACGGCCTAAGATCATTATTCATCACGACAGGTGAGACAGGTCACACTCTTCCTTCTTTTTTTCTCTCTTTCTTACCTGAACAGGTGTATACATTCATCAAGCGCGTTTCTTTCTTCTTCATTCGTTCACCTTTACGTTTTTATTAGAATGTCAGAGACTTTAGTCTTATAGAAGAAAAGAAATCTATTTCATGGATTTTCTTTCGTCTAATGTATTTAGAATTCCTCGGTCGAGACATGTGAGACACTTTTATGTCATGCACAACATCGCGGATTTTACGACTTTGCGTGTATACGATATAACGGGTTGTCAAGTGAAAAATTTATTTCATACAAGGGTCTGGTTGATTAATTTGCAAAGATTTGGTGAATATCAAATGAGCTTTTTATAACTCGTAACTTTTTAACGATCTGCCATGTAAAGGAGTTTGCACATTATTTCTATATTCAGCTTGTTAGTCCTTGCAATCAATATTTTATGAAAAAAAATACGTTTTGAGAACTAGCACTATAATAGTTTCAGCTTTAGTATTATTCACAAACTTTATTAAACATATTTACATTTTATATAAATAGGATTTTTGATAGATTATGACGCAAATAGCTTAAAAAAGTTATATTTGTTATAAAAGTTGTAACTGCTTTTATAACCATTTGCTTTCTTTTTTCTACCACAAATAAGAATAAAGTAACAATCTATAGAAGGGAGTATTTTTCAATGAAATAGACAGTATTTGAGATCGGGTTGCACATCTTTCAAGAAGAAGGGTCCATTCCGGGACTTATTTTTAGAGAAATATACTAAGAAATATACTATCAAAGACTGTCAAAATTCGTATCTCAAAGGGTGCGCATTCTGTTTGGAAATATAAGAAATTGTGAAGCGATTTTTCCAAAGCACCTTCACGATTTATTATTACATGACATTGCTTGAATTTATATCATAATTTCTGATGTATCGAAAATTCTATGGAAGCCATCTAACATAGTTTTGCCAATGAATGTATCAAACATACAATTAAATTTCTATAGTAAATTATTGAACTTGATATTTGTTCTACCTTGTGCTAATATTCTCAATAGATCTAGACATTTTTAACTTTACCACTATTTGTTTCGTCAAACATGTATACAGGAAAGTCATTGAGAACCAGGAACAAAGATACAAAAATAATACAGATGGACGCTTCGACGCTGAGGCTATCGCTTTCTTGGAGGCAGATAAAATCCAATTGCCAACGATATTTCGATGCGAGGTTTCTATACCAGAGGCTAATTACACATCCGTCAAGGAGTATGTCTATAATGGTAATAACAAATGATTTTTCGAAGATTTGCGTTTTTCTATACAATGATCGAAAAAAATATTGATGTTGTAATTCGATTGTCTTACACTAATTTATATTTTCACTTATCATGGTTATATCCGCAATCATTTTTGCATTATTAATTTTATTTTGTTTTGTTTTATGATACAATATAAATGTTAAACTTGAAGTTAGGAATAAAAAAGCAATCATAAAACTTTAACTCTGCAAAAAATAAGTGCAATTTTTCATCGTGAATAATTGAAGAGTTATGTAGAAGGACAACTTTGGTCGATTTTAGTTTTCAACTTGTTAAGTGGCAATTTTGTATTGCACATGAAAATGCAATGCGCGATATCCATCGGTAAATTCTCGAATACTTAAATTTCTATAATAATATATCAAACTGATAAACATTGAAAAATTATGAAAACAAAAAAATAATATTTTCAGTCATGTACAGTAGCAAATGTAGATTACGAGGAAAAACATAACTTTATAATAAAAAATGCACTTACCGCGTGTACACAAGTGGCCTTAAACGAAGTTTCAAACTCACAAAAGCGGAGGCAAAGAGCATTTTTAGCCATAACTCGAGCTAGGGGGTAATTAATTTGAGCTGCAGCGGTTGAAAAAAAAAAGTTCGTCCTTGCTTGAAAACGCGCGCGCTAGCTCATCCCACGGGCCATTAGCCACAATGACGAAACAGCGGCCCAAGGGAAATTACGATCTGGTGCTTTATCTTTCGCGTAAAGGACAACCGTCGCGAGACCGAAACGCACAACTGTCAAAAAGTTTGCCTAGGCACTCCTCGCTAATATTGTGTCGTTATTAGCGCACCGACTGTCCAATGTCTATATATATATATACACACACACAATTCCCGAGCTATAATCGGTTTCATTATACGTCGAGCGAATTTATAGTAGAATATAGTCGACGAGTTTCTTTTCGTCAAGCACTGTGCGACGTTTTGCGAGGATTAATCTTTTTCGTATGACAGTCCGAAGGGGTGCGTGTCTTTTTATACAGCAAACTTTCACGGTTATAAATCATCAGCAAGCTCGCACCGTGTGAAATGGGGTGGATTGGAATATTTATTTAGTCAGACTTTATAATTATGAATATTAATATTTTTTACATTTAAAAAAAATATGCATTATATATACATAAATTGTGCGTAATGCACTGAGCATAGAGTATATAATGAATCCTTTATAGCATTGAAAATGCATTATCTATGTATAGTCCATATATAATTTGTTTGATAATTTGTTTGTAGTGTTTATGACTTATGCATAGCCGATAGAAATGCATTTAATATAAAATATATCAATATTTCACTGAATTGTTAAAAGTATTATGTTGGATCTCGTTCCAATTATCCCTTTCCTTTAGAACAATCTCTGTCCAGCTACATGAAGTGATAGCGAAGAAAGACGAAATCTGAAATCGAGCAGTTCCGCATAGAGATCGTTGGTGCATCGATGATAAAGTGTAGTGTGCATTAAATGCAGGACCAAAATTCTTACTCCCATCAACGTAACTTTCTTGTGTCGACTTCGCTGTCATTGTCGTCATGGTTGCCGCAGTCGCTAGCGCGTCCATCACTATGAAGCCATAAAGATTTTATTGGCCGAGATGCAAGAAATTACTTTTTTTCCAAAGCTACAACTTAAAAAAATAATATCTCATAATGTATCTGTCTTATATAGCTTTGATAAAGTACTCTAAAGTGAATGTTGTTAACTCTTTTAATGTACACTAGGTAAAAATTTAGATTAAATTGTATAGCAAGATAAGAATATTTTTAAGTTGAAAAAATATCATAAAATTATCAAATGATATGTATTTTATAATAAGTTTATTTATCAATAAACTAAATATATATATATTCAATACGAAGAATATTGAACTAATTTTGAGTAGTTTAGTTTTTACAATAAGTTTACTGCTATCGGCTATGCATAAATTAAAATTGTGTTAAATTTCTTAGAATTCAATTTTGATAAGGCTAATAATATTTCTTTGTCTAAATTTCAGGTAGCCAGGTTCCCTGTCTTTCGTTGATAATACTTGCTCTAAACCTCATCTTATTCAGGAGGTACTAACGAGGACAAAAATACTTGTCAACAATATGTCCAAGTGCCTATACTAGGAATCATTAAGCGGACGAACATAAAAAGAATGGAAAAGTAACAGAGACAAACAGAAACAGTTAAATCAGACAGAACTTTATCGTTGTGCGTATGGGCAATTATAAGAGTATAAAGAAATCGACAGAGATTGGATCATTGAGTAAATAGAAAGAGTACCGCCTCGAATCTTAATACTGATTAGTACCGAAACGGTGATCTATTTCGTATATAAATATAAAAAATAATTTTAAAGTCGATAAAATTTAAATCAAAGTTGGGTCGTAGTGTGATCAATAATTGCTCTAACTACCCTTTCCTTAAGCGTTTTGAGGCCAAAGCTTAAGAGCTTAGTTTTTAATTTCAAACTAAAATTTTAATATGGTCTCAGAAAAATAATACAGTAAAAATTTTTTTACATAAAAAGGAAGTTACTCTAGTCACTGATTGATCAGTATTAATATTCGTGACGGTGCATAAAAGAGTTATACCAGTTTAAGGTGTTGCCAACTTGTGTTTTAAATAAATGTTAATTAAGGTCTAAATGGACAAGCATATAATATGTGTGTATATGTTTCACGGAAAAAATTTAGATAAATAATACTCGCGTATGAGTGTGTGTATATACGTATGTATATAAACGATTGTTTAAAAAAAGATATAAATAATATTATTCATTTGTTAATAAACTTTGAATTAGCTAGCTTGTTTAAACGAACGAATCATCAAATGTCACCTAGTAAGCTATAATTTTAATGAAAAAATTTTTTAAATTTATAAGGCTATTTTTAATGTAAAGTACTGTAAATATGAAATTCCGTTTGTAAGTTTAAGATTCATTTTTAAATTGAATAAGTTCAAATCGACTGAAATATGTTTTGTATCATCTTTTGATACTCGTCATTAATTGTGTTAAGTTTGCGTTTTAATATTTATTAGAAGCCCCACCCCGATAAATTTAAGTACGACGAAGTACTTTGACATGAATTTATTGTACCTTTTACGAAGCACCGAATCGGTGAATAAATATTATAATAAATTTATTACATCAATTTATTACTTTATTCTCTTATGCATTTTCCTCCGACATACCAATCCTTTTTTTTTAAATATTCTTTGGGTTAATTTTATTTGAAATTTTAATTGAATTTTATCGTTTAAAAAACCTTTATAATTTATCTGTAAAATGATTATGTATTTATTTCTTTTACTCATTTTATCATTTTTGTTTGTCTCCATTGAATGCTAATATGAGTACAATTACTTCATTCAATAATTCCAAAATATCAGAAATTGATAAACAAAGCATCATCCGTAGAAAGGTAAGTTACTCTTACGGGATATGAAAAGAAGAACTCTCCATAAATAAGAAGTTCATAGCTAGAGGAATTAATTAACAATTTTTTTTTCTACTTTACATTTAATTTTTTAGGGAAATGAAACCGTCTTTTAGAATAATAATAAAAATACTTTAACAAATGAATTTAAAATTACTTCCATATATTTAAAATAATGATTTCAATTTGTTTTGCATGAAATTTAAAAACTTTTTTAAATACTTCTCTCGAGCAGCATTTCTTTTTCCTTTTTTTGTATCTTCATAGAATTTCTTGGGAATAACTTTTGTTGCAAACTTTAATAAGCAGAAAAAATACCAAGTTATATAAAGTTTATAGTAAAAGGCCAATATACAAAAAATACCAATTTCCTGCTTAGATAAGCGTCACACAAAAGTCGACACTAACAAACTCTGCTGCGTTTTCACATCCTAATAAAACCAATTGATTTGTCAAAGTCAACAGCGTACCATTATCCACGTACCATAACAGCGATGACGAACAATTATGCGGCAGTTTGGTCGCTCAATTAACTCGCAGCTACAAATTGCGGCAGTGCAATCTCAATTTCTTCGCTGAAGGAAAAGCCTTGGCCGCCTGATTGACGGCAACCGCAAGGCCTTGCCGCAATGTCTTGCGGCGCATCTCCCGGGGGCGCACTAAGTACTCTTCGCACTTTCTTCTCCTGCGACGACAACGTAATCGATTTCAACGAAGTAAGTAACGGCTGATCTCAGAAGTATCTTTTGTAAAACTTTAATCGTAGAAAGTCGTTGCCAAACTGTTTGCGGTATATATACGTTCGTGCATAACTTTATTAGTACATTACCTGTGCCCTCGCGGATTCTTTATGAGCATGCGGTGAGAGTACAGCATGTTTTATAGACCGTTATATATTTATATATATACTTATGAAGTTAAAACTTTCCTTCTATATCGTGTCTTCGCAATGAAGAGGAGTGAATTTGTTAAAACTTATTATTCAAGAGCTATTACGCTAGTCTTAAATTCAATTCAAAACTTCTAATTTTGATCGTGTGCTGCTTTTTTCGCGTTTAAATTGTTTTAAAAGCTAGTGAAGATTTTGTTTATGGTACTTGCGTTTGAGCGATTCTATAACAGGAAAACTCTCGGATATCAAATATTAACAAAACATTTGTATTGCCTCAACTGCTTCACCGATTCTTTCAATATATTATAATATTAATAATCAATATTATTAAACAAAACTATCCATAAAATAACGGCAATTGTTTTATATTTTACAATAAATATAAACCGCAATGCAATAAATAAAAATTAACCAATATAACTATTTTAAGGCGTCGAAAATAAAACTTGAATGAATTCATGCTCATAATATAATGTTATTATCCTCTTTAGCATCAGAAACGCTTCTGCGTGGCGATAAAATTGAAAATATGAAATAAACGCGACGGAGCTGTGGTAATACGCATTTCCTAACGGAATGGGGTCACAGAATAAGTATATATGCATTCAACAGCTAGAGATGCAAATGTATTCATACACAGCGGAGTTCATGCGGTTGGCGGATTAATTACTGTGAAATAATTGAGTTTGATCCAGATCAGCGAGAAAAGTACAGATCTAATAAAAGCCCATTACCGCCTGCCCGTCTCACTTTCCATTGATAATTTCACGGGCATTGTATTAGGACGAACGTACATTTTGCTATTTTAATCCTGTAATCCACGTTCCATCCCCTTCATTCTCATATGTTGACGTAACGCGATTGCGTGCGCGCACGCGTAAAAATGTATAATATAAAGCAAAGCCGCAACGGTTAAAGCGCCGCAAGCAAAGGTAGAGCAGTTCGCGTTACACATCACTGCTTATATATATATATATATATAGAAAGAGAGCGCCCCGGGGCTGGAAAGTACCCCAGCAGATTTCGCCAACGCGCGCGCGGACAAGGTAGGGAAAAATCGATCGTCCGACGCTCTCTTACTTGGTTTTTCGCGCTATTCGTTCATTTTTCTTGCGGGCGAGCAACAAGACGCGAATAGCCGGCAGCTGCATGATTTATGGCTGCGGTCGTAGTCTTCTTGCGCAAAATGGATATTGGAAAATTAATTATCGAGGTAAAGGGATGGTTGAGATGGATGCACAAACTGTACGGTTGCACTTGCCGTCTAGCCTGATTATCACGATTAATTATTGTTATGTGTATCTATTTCATATTCCAGACGGTTCTTACGTTTAGAATGCGACTGAGAAACCACTTTAGACTGTAAATTAAAGAATTACGTTATTTATTCACGGTATGTGTATTCTGTACTATTTTATAAGTATTTGTCTGGCTTGTTAAAAAATTAAATTTTATGTAAGACTATGTTTAGTGAGAAGCAGGAAGTAATTAAACCTCCTAATAATAAAAGTAAATGATTATTAGCGTAACTATATAATCAGGCATAATGAAATCTTATTTAGATTATTATACTCAACTTCTATGTACTCAATTACCGAATTTAATTATACTCTTTATTCGTTACAATAACAAATGTAATTAAAATTTTTGTATTATTGTTCTTGCTGTAAGAACAATTTTGAATTCTTATTATGATTGCGTAATAACAAATAAACAAGTACCAACAGTATAAAGGCGTCAAACTAAATGGTAGAAAAGTTTCGAAGATTGCAACGGAAAGTTGGTGGGCAGTTAATACGTCAAACTTTCTATGATAAATTACGTGGTTTCAGAAAGCTAAGTTTGTTTTATAACAATCGAAACTTAAATCGAGAGTGCGTAAAGGAGTTGCTTTAACTAGTTAGAAATTGCATAAAACCTCACACTGGAAATGTATCGAATGTCATTCATTATTATTTATGCCCGCTTTCGTTGAGTTTCTGATGCACAAACCGGTGTATATGGAAATCGATAATAACCACAATCCACTACTTACCGCAACATCGCTCCTTATTCGCATTCACAATAACCCAAAAGTTGGTATAGATATTACTTTAAATTAGGCTGACTGTGCATTTCCAAAAATAGCTCCATTCTTTACATCCTCTTGGTTTGTTCATACTAGAATCGCATTTGCACCATCACTCAATGTACCAGGTATCTGTCCTTCCTAGTTCAGAGACTATTGGTAACATAATTAGCGTTCAAGCGTCAGTTGTCTGTCTTCAGCGTCATCAATTTTGTCGCATTTCCTGGGGGTGACCATTCCTACTCCTGTCTTCAATCCAGTTCGTTGCACAACTCAACAGCCGCATATGGAGCATTGATCTTTAGCGTTCAACTGTACCCATTCTCTGTGCTTGCATTCTGATAAAACTTATTTTGTTGCAGAAATATATTCGAAAGTGTTGATCAAATAGTGGATGGAATAGAAATCTACCTCTCCAACTTATCCTTTGCCAGATACAAATACCTAATATCGGTATTTCTACTCACCGTCCCTAAACATTTATCTTCTTTTTAATCTGTAGATTAACCTATGAGTCTTTATTGCACTGTAATTAAACGCTTCATTGTATCGATCTGTGCAAAGCTGCAATTGAACGAGTGCTCTTCTTTTAAAAAGACTTCTATTAATGTCTTTCTTTGGGTTAGTTCCCAATTTGATGGATCGTCGTTGTATGGTCTTTTCAGGTAAACGACCTACACTTTTCTTCTTGCAGACAATTGACTGAAATAAAACATGAAAAGCAATTGGAAACAATTACCTGTTCAAATCTATGTCATCGAACTTCTGAATATGCTAGGGACTTTCAATATCACTGCTTTTCTCAATTTTGCTAGACTATCTAGAATTTTTAAAGCGCTAACTGTACTTTTTAGGTATTTTTTTCTGGAGGGTGACTTTAATAATTTTACTTGGAAGGCAACTGCAATTGTATACCTCCCGAGAAACGAATTTCATCTGAACATTGGAAATCGATTTCTGGTATTGAAAAATAAAGTTGTGTGTTTCTAATTTTATCTCCGAGATTTTCAAAATCTCGTATAAACCATGAACACAGCGAATACTATCTTTGGATACAGAATGTACTATATATTCTCACCATACACAAATTCATGCCTACCAGTCAATCACTAATCTTATCTCCCTCTTCTCTCCTCTACCTTCTTTTTGTCCACATACCACTTCACATCACGTGCCTCTCATCATCCGACAAGCATTGCCACTGGCGTCCTATCTCTTCCGCACCTCTCGCAATTCGGCCTATACGCTCGCTCGGCCGCTCGCCATATCCGTCGCGCAAATTAATTTATGTCCGCCACGACGGGGGATGAGCGCGAACGCGCGCGAAAGATAGCGAAACGGGAGCGCGACGGAATTAATGCCTCTGTCCGATAGACATCGCGAGAGAGAGAGAGAGAGAGCGTGAGTTTATCTGCTGCGCCATTATTCCGTGCGCGCGCACGTGTGTGCGGGCATCGCGTGTATGCGTTCTGAAAGGGAGTGACAGCTTTGACCCTTTTACGCGCGGCAAATCGAACGTTGTTTGCTTGTGAAGCAAGCGGAATTGAGAGAAGGATAAATTAATTGAATGGGTTGTTTTTGTACAAAAGCTATGCGGATTTATGTTTAGCTGGGATGATTAAGATTACGATGAAAAATGTAAAGTCAAGGAATGAATATGTGACATCGGAAGTTTGAATTAGAATATTTAAGTTAAAATAATACATTACGTACTATTTTTGAAAAGTGTATTTAAATTTTTTTATTAATTATAACATCAACAAATCCTTTGATTGTATTTTTATTTCTCTTTTTAAAAACTAAAGAAAAAAGTAAGAATAATATAAGTTTAATAAAGCTCTTTCGGCGCTTCAGGAACTTGTCAAGTGAATAAATATGATTGAAATATCATAAATATATTTGGATTGTTATTTTTAAAATTTGATAAAAAATGTATCTTTACCTCGTATGACTTTATCCACCTGTAACCTATTTCACCTAGCAAGTGACCTATTTTATACTCGCTTTGAAAATCGATACCTTTACTTTCTCAATACGAAAATTCAGAGCATATCTTAAAACTTCGGCAAGAAACTCTGAGTCTACTGCATTCACTGCATCATCATCTTGTGTTCGAATATGTTTAAGATATCTATGTCACATCTCGTAAGCTCAAACTACAAAGAATATATGAACTCAAATTAAGTAACCAACCCTTGGTTAAAAGCAAAAAATCATCGAAACGATCGCCAAAATTGCATAAGTTTCCCACGGTCGTCCATTCCAGGTATTATTCATCCTATAGGGCTTCTCAACTTTAGTGACCAGCCTAGAGCCAGTTCTTCTACCACAGCAAAGTAGTAGCAGCAACGTTTTACAAAATAAAAATTTATTTATTTTGACAAATTATTCCTAAAAACATTGTAATTTATTTAAAATTTACTTTTATATTTTCACTGGAAGATTCCACGTATGTCGAGTACGTATATTACTTGTTAAAAATAAATTTTTCTTGAAAATTAAAATTTTTTGTTCAATGTCCAGATTTAAATATCAGTTGTAACGGCTTTTAAAGAAACTGACATCGGAAGGACCTATTACATCCGAAAATTGATATGCTTTCTCCGTTTCGATAATCTGCGGTTTTAAATGGACGTTACATCACTACATTACCATTCTGTCTTAACTCTTAGGGATACCGCGTTGCTTTTTATGCGCGAATTAATTAAATTTAATAGCGTGTCGATTAGAGTCTCGTATAAATCGTTTTATAATTTGATCCGGTGCAAAAAAAATGTTCAAAGTGTCACAGAAGAAGGGGCATGTGTTTTTGATACCTCGTTGGGTGTGAAAGGCTCAATTAATGCGGTTAGTTTACTCGAACCTTGCGACATGGTTTAATGCAAAATATGTGTAGAGAAGGTTATTAAGTGCTTGACACTTACGATATAATCATCGTCAAAGTAACGTCTGATTATTGCATCTTGTATGAACATTGACACCAACAAATTTCAATCCCTGAGGACTTGAGATATTTGATTTGCTCTTTTTCGTGAATTAGTCTTGGATTAGTACATCATAAATATCTTGCTAATGACTTTTTGCACGCTCTATTGTTTCAGAAACACTTTCGGTTTTAGCGATGAACGCCTATTAACAGATTCCTTATCAAGAAGTGGAAATTCATTTTTAGAAATTTAATTGCCCACTTATAGTAGGGCACAAATAGCAGTTTATGATCTCTAATAAAAAGTTATTGTCTAATACTGAGTGTCTAATTCACGAAGATTAATTATATTAGAAAAAACGGATTCATGTTGTGTAATAAATACCTCCAAATCATATTTATCTAATATAGACGTGTTATATGGAGATAAAGATTTATCTTAAGTAAATAAATATGAATTTAATTTGTTTTGTTATTTAACTATTAGCTTAGCTTCTTAATTATTAATTGTTTTTAGTAAGTGCTACCATATTTATTTATAACGTCTTTCTATTTGAATGACGCAAATAAATAGTCTGTGAAGAAAATGCAATACAGAGCAAACAAATGCAAAAAAGTTAAGGAAGAGTTCATTTACGTAGCCTGAATATAAAGCCACAACAGATTAAAAAGTTTCATTTTAATTAAATATCGATTTACTAATATTAAATTAATATTTTGTATATGATATAAATTTTGCTAAAGTATACTTATAAATTTTGTGAATTTCGCGATATTAACCATTTCCTCTATAACATTATAATGAACCGTTAAAAATACTTAATTAATTTTCGCCGCTAAAGTGTTAAAATAACTGAAAATGTCATTTGCAGGTGAAGTTTCTTAAATAAAAAATTTACATTCTGATAATTGTTTTTCTCCCATCTTCACTTCTCTCGAAAAAAAAACAATTCCCAGCCCTACTCGCCTCATTACTCCACTGCCCTCTCTTTCTCTCTTCCTCCCATTCTTTTTCTCTCTCGCCAGGAAAAACTAAGCCGTCGCTGCGTGAAAAGAAATTGCAATGCGCAAACCCTCGAGCTCAGGGTCACGGGGAATGAGGGGTCGGAGGAGGTGGAGAGGGAAGGGAGGGGAATATATCCGGCTCCGTCGCAGAATTAGGCCGTCGTATACGCGCTTCTCCCTCGGGCAAGCAAATCGAAAGTCACCGCTGCTGCGCTGTATTTTACGGGGCGTAAAGAGGAGCGCGCGCGTGCAAACTCGACGACAGGAGAAAAAAATTTTTGCTTCCCGAGCCGTCAGGATCAGAAAAAGAGAGAGGGAGGCAGATGCAGTTGCAATGTGAAGTTGAAAGAGGAAAGGGAAAACTTGAAGAAACCGATGGAAATATTTTCCGAGTTTGCAACGGATGTGCCCGAGCGTAGAAGTATAGAGGAGTGGAGCGTTGCTGTCGCCGGACTCGCAGCTGTTACCCAACTGCAGAGGCAACTGCTGCTGCAGCGCGTCTACGACGTCGACGACGACGACGACGACAACGACGAAGGTTTCAAGTGTCTCGATGATGAATGGTTCCGGTGATATAGACGCTGTTGCTAGGTGAGATATTGTTCGAGGAGGTGGAAAACGGGGCAACGCAAGTGCAGAGGACCGATGACTAACCGAAAACGAAGCTGGTACTTATATCTTCATTGATTCAATTTGACTTGGATTAAAGATGGCAGAGATAAAGTAGAAATAAAAATTTTAGTGAATTAAAAAATTAGCAGAATTTATCGTAAGGTATATCTATCTATACCGTGATCTTCTGGTTCTCTAGGACATCCTAATTTTGAAAAAGAAACGAGGAGTTTTAATATAGTGGAAAATCTTTCTGCCAACAATAATTTCATTTTTTTAAAGTCTAAAACTGAATTTAAAATACCCGAGTTCTATAAACCACGTTGAAAATTGGCATAATCCGCTTCTGTGTTCTTTTACAGTATTTTGTGAATTGTTTTTTACCTTTCTTGTATCTTAATTAAAATACAGACGACACAAGTAATCAGACTAATAAAGAAACAGAATGACATTATAAAATACAAAAGACACCGTGCAGCTTTAACAATTCCGTAGAAAAGAAACGTGTAAAAAACAATGACTACTTGTACATAATGAAATAAGATTGTTTATTTCTGTTCTTTAAAAAAAAATGAAAAAAAAACTGCAGAGCCGGGGTACAAGAAAACAATGTGAAGCCAGTACAACACCGGTCAATCTCAGTACATTCCCTAGGTCGAAAGCAAGACGGGATGAAGGAACTTACGCAGCTGTTTCTCATAATTTTCAGTTAAGTTTCTTCTTCCTGTGGCCAAAAGTCCGAAAGCTTCCCTAGACAGAAAGAGAGAAAAGGGACACGTGGAGCTTTCTTTATTTAGAGAAAAGTTACCACTGTGCCGGGAGCAAGAAAAAAGGAGTCCCAACTAAAGAAAGAGAAACAGAGAGAAACAGATAAAGGGGGAAGAAAGATAGAAATACAGAGGGAAAGGCAAGCCAAGAAATTCTATTTGCCAGGTGGAAAGAAAAGCTGAGGGTGCTTTAAAAAAAAAGAGCGCGAGAGTAAGTTTGACCTTCTGGTCGAATAAGCGACGTGATAACGTGTGCAGTAATAAACAAGAGGACTTGAAAAGTCAAATGAGCCGTGCGTAATTGTGGAACATGCATGTTGCAAGGAAAGATTAATGAAATATAGGAGCATGATTTTAATGAGAAACGAACATCAACGAGTTAAAATTATTTTAAAGTTTTATTTTGACAATGTTTAGGTAGTGGTTAACTCCTCTCTTCACGATATATATGCCGACAAACTATGTGATTGCTGAAGGGAGAGCTAAAATACTGACTGAACATTGACAAAATAAAAACTTTAAAACAATTTTCGTTCATTTATGCCTGTTTTTCGTAAAAATAAATTTACCACTAACTTTATAGTTGAACATTTCTTACATAAGTCATTATTGAGAATCAGAAAAAATTTTATTTAGGATAGATATTTACAAGTTCAATACTAATATCATCTATTCTTTAAAAATGACCGTTTCATGAATCCCCTCATAACTTTATGAAGCGTTTTATCAATTATCTGACGTAATAGTTTTGCATGAAAAATCTCTTGCATACTAATTAATGTTACCGTACACTTTCGCATACTACGTTGATTGATATAATTTGTTTCTTTGACACGTTGAAATTTCAATAAAGATTTTTTTATATTTTATAAAACTTCCTATTTAAGAAAATAATAAATATTAAATCATAGAAATCATGGTAGTTTATTTCATCGTAAGAATTCAACTCATTATTGTCAAAAAGCGAGAATGTAAGTTATTTTGAACTCGAAAAGGAATTTTAAGAAAGTTCTGCTGTGTCCGAAGTAATCTGTGGCTATAAGAGTGACAGCATGGAAATGATTCTACAGATATGATTCGGGGTGTGATATCGTAATTTATGATAATACATTCTGCTATACTTTTTTATTGTAAGTAATGTAATATTTAGAATATCATGAATCTTAATTACATAATAGCATTTAATTACATAACTCAGATGAGGCTGCATTAAATTAAGTAAATTGTCGAGAAGTTCTCCAAGATCTCGTGTAAAAGATTTATTTTCTTAGACTAAAATTTTAAGTGAAAAATATGTATAATATTATGAAGTTTTTTCGATTTGCATTTAGATTAGTAAAAGAAAAAATTTGGCAATAATGCGCCGACATATCGGAGTATTATGTAGAATATTCATATTACGAGAAAATCTTTTATTTTCATTTCAAATGCTTATTTTACAATATTCTGAAAACCTAGATTCGAACAATAATATCCGAAATTTTTAGCACTATCAAACATTCTTCTTGCTGATAAAATGAAAACCTCCTAGTCGGTATAAACCACTGGATTGGATATTTTTATTCGGTTCCAACATTTCTTTTCAAAAACGTTAGCACGATAAAAAAATGTCTCTTTCCTGCTTAAGAGCCCATCATGATATTGCATGTCAGTATAAGCTTGGCGTAGTACTCATCCCTTTGAGCGATTGCCTGCACCAACTGCGCATGCATTTTCTTTTCGTTCACACACATTCATTGCTCATGACGTTTTTACTACGCCCGCGCGTGTGTATACAGGTACAGAACGTGCTGTTCACATATACGTACTTGAAGCTTCTCGCGGATCAGACCAGTAAGAGCTCTCTAGCTTGATTTCTAAGAAACTCCGGAATTAATCTTTTCACCGCTCCACTTATCTCTCGCACTCTTTCTCTCTCGTGGGAGAAAACGAAAAGACGCGCACGGGAGAACAGCTCAATCTTGCATTGGACGTTTGACGTTTTCCCCTTTTTTATCGCTCTATCTCGTTCACCCGCACATAATATCTGCTCGACGAGGTGGATTAGTCTTCTTGCCCCTCCTCCTTCTCGCCCCTCTCTTTGGCTGGGGGAAGCTAGACAAGTGGTAGAATGTTATCGAAACGCTTATATTTGAGTTATATCTAATATTATTTCTTATAGTATGACTAATGAAAGTTCTAACTATACATAATACAAATGGGATATGAACGTATTCGAAATGAATCGCCTGAGCTACAAGAAAAAGGAATCTTTTAATATAAGAAGAATATCAAAATATGAAATTTTTATACTCTAAGTCGCAGTTGATAGTGCATAATTTGTTGTTATATTTCCATCGAGTTAGTATAACTTCCTAAAATATGTGTTGATTACTGGTTACGCTTCTTTAAAATCAGTCGCATCGTTTTAGCACGTGGACATGCAGTTTTAAGAAGATTGTACATGGCAGCATTAATTATTCGGTAACAAATACTTAACACGTTGTCATGTTGATCAACTAAGTAAAAATAGACAGTGTACTTATTGTAATTTCCAAGTAAATTATTTGATTATGTATCTAAACAAACTTTTGCTTTATAATAATTGAAAGGATTTCAATGCATCTTAAAAAAGAATTATTGAATAATGTAGAATCACAAGGTAAGTTGGAAACAAGTATTTCAGCAAACGATTCAGCGGAATGGAACGCGAAGAGAGAAACATAGGAAAGCGGAACGAGAGAACCGAGAGGGAGAAGAAGAGATTCTAGGGCGAAAATGCACAAAGTATTCGTTGAAGGCATCACGACCATGCTCGTCTGCGGTAACAGCGTAATTCAATTTTGTGGACATTGTCGCAGAGAAGCTTTAACTCGTCTATGCATTTGTGCAAATACGTATGTATACGCATTTGTGAGGGTCTTGTTTATTGTCTGTAATACTGGCTAACGTGCGAGAGGATTCTGCAGAATCTGCAATATTACTACTGAGCCACTACGTAGAAATTTTTACATTCCACTTTTTTCAGGTCAATTTAACACGAAGGGTTTAAGAAAATGAGGTAACAACAAATTGTACTCTTAATACTACTTTGAAAAATTAAGGCTCATACAAAAATTGTTTTGAAATACAATTGCAAAAATTCTGGTATCTGCATAAATGTGTAATAATAAGTGACGAACAATTTGCTACTCGGGTATGAAAGCAAAATTAAAATATAGATGTTACAACTTCCCAAACTTAATTTTCTTTTTTTATTTTGCTCAATAATGTGATATAATTGGGATTAGCATGATACTAATCACTTTATAATAGGATAAAATTCATCTTTATAATTATTATTAACATAATCCAATACATATTATTATATCCTTCAGTGTCCTTCAATCCTTGTTCCTTACCAATTACTTTAAATTCTACATTTAACTAAAACTTCCACTCGACGAAATTCAATTTCACCCCACTTCTTTTTTTTTCTCTCCCTCTTGATTTTATCCTCCAGCGACATCACTCCCGTACTCCTTTCGCCGAAATGCCTCTCCCAAGAACCGCCTCAGCATCAAGTTGAAAGTACACTTACACGTGCAGACACCTACATCCCTATAGCATCGGCTTCTGCTTCGCGACTCTCGAAGAGAGGAAGAAAGCCACGTCGCGCAAGCGCGATAGAACGAGACAAAATGACTTTCGATTTTATCGGGCGTTGTCCGATTATGCTGACTATATAGAGTCGCGTACTTACGTGCGATCGCGGCCGGTACTTTTCGTCAGCGAAACGTGGGTCCGAGAAACGCCCGGAGCCAAGCGCGACAGAAAGAAAGAACCTGCTCCCGACGTTACACTTTCACCTGTGCAAGCAGATCTCAATCGCGGACACGCGCGTGTTTCTGCATGTGTGTATGTCTGTGTATGTGTGGCTGTATAGGGTATATAGAGACACGGATACTTGTACACATGTACATTATCGGTATATCTATAGGTTATTCGTTGGTTGTTGGAGATGACGTCAACCGCTAGCGTCGTTTTTAAATAAATTCGGATATTAAAAGTACAAAGGCTGTGCATATTAAAATTCGTTTTTGTCGAATAACTCTTATAACTCATGCCGTCATTCATAAACAGGTGAATTTATGCACACACGCGCGTGCATGTGTCACCGTTGATTTGCGTATGTTGAGATTAACAAGTAGTTATAGGCCGCCGGGAAATTTACAGGAATGACGAGAGAATGGCCGGTAACAAATTATAAATTTGAACGCTTTATTTATTTTTTTATTTCGTTATATTACAAAATCAAATATATAAACATGTATAGATATGGGATTCTGAAAAAATAACGTTAATGATTGACAAGAAATGAATATTTGCAATGATGTTTGATTAAAAATTACATATACTCGCAAGTCTGTGTGTATACTTTATGTTTATTCTTTTATTTTTCACTCCATGTTGTTCCTGTCTTTGAATTACAGTTTTTCAAAGGCGTACCCCATGACTTAGATATTGCACAAAATACTTTGAAATACTCTTTCTATATGAAAGAATTTTCTTAAATAATAAGGATTACAATCTCCAGTAAATCGGCAAAAACACTGTTATTACACTAATTATTGGAATTCTCGCAAAAGGAATTTCTTTTACGAAACATCGATCTGCAATTGCTCTTGTTCCCGCATACCGTGATGGGACCTTGCCTCTCATATCTCGAGACACGAGTAAGTGGCAGTAACGCCTTCTGCAATAACAAATGTAAAATCATCGGGTCACCGCAAAGTGTAACTACGAAAATATTCCCGGCCAATAAAATTGCTTTCTCTTTTGAGAAAGCAAAATTGAAGCACCAGCGCAAACACTGACGTCAGCGGACCACACCGTACTGTGCATATACATATACATGTATATATATGTATGTATATATATATATATATATAACTCGCGACGCGAGGCATATTATGGCATCCGCTTATACCGCCTTGGGAAAAAGAGAGCGAGCGTTTCAGACAAAAAGCGAAACGAGAATGGAAAAAAGATAAAGAGTGGGATGAAGAGAGTGAAAGAAGAAGAAGAAGAAAGAGAGAGAAAGGAAGAAAGAGAATACGCACGTATGCATGAAAGCAGAATCGAATGGCCAGGTATATCTCTCGGCACTGTGTGACCGCTCCGGCGACCTGCTACGTCAGTTATAATGTTAAACCGCACTCGCGGGCACGTATTGACCCGCATAATTTCAAGACAGCCGCATGTGAGTTTATGCTAGAGAGGCTCAGCCCCATAATACTGCAACGAGAGAGCAAACGGTCTGCGCATGCAGTGACGTTTCGTGAACTCGGTTTGCAGGATATATGTATAGTGTGTATATATGTGTGCGCGGTGACACGAGAGCCTTATTACGAGTTCATTTCGGAATATCGAATTTCAAATGGAGAGAAAGAGGAGGAGGAGAAGGAAGAGACACGCGAGCACGCATACGATATGCACGGTAGCATTTGACTCTATGGAAATTAGGAGGTTATTTGGAGTTGTTCGTCTGATAATTCTGTCAAGTATTTTCGTTATGTACGTTATTTGAATTTTGCGGATATGGGTTAACTTCCATAGCACTCGGTTTCAACAATTAAGTTGGCTGATAGAGCTGGTATTATGTGTATCAATGATTGAATAGCAAAAAAAAACATTCTTCTTACATATACAGATTGCACACTCGGAATATTTTTTTAATCGAGTTAAATATAGGAGTTTAAAGCGAAGACAATTTTTTTTAAGTTAAATAATTCTTAAATATAAAACTCTTTCTTTGACACTAGAAGAAAATTCTATAAAAGTTCGAAATTCAAAGAATATTTAGTAATTTAATTATCGATTTTTTATTCTTATTTCATAGAATTTCAATTTACCCAAAAACGTTTAACGCACGAGTTTAAATTTCATTAAAATAAAACAAAATTGATCATTTTTTAATACAATTGATTTTCAACAATTAGGCCTTTAGAGTAGGCCTATAAAAATTATTTGGAATACTCAAACATACAAAAATGTTCGTTTGCCTGGTTAATTTTACATTACAACTTAATACGAATGTGAAGTCAAAAATAGGAATCAAATGGCTTATTTTTCCATATAGTCTAAATAAGTTAAATTAGCAAAATAGAATAATCACAACCCTAGCATATGTTTTGTTTTTAGTAAGCCTATGTGACATTTTCCTCAATAGCTTATTTTCTCAAAAAGATTATTCTTCAATCCTGAGTGTTAAATTTATCCAATACATCCTCCCGTTTGGCTTAAATCCATTTTGATGATTCATTAAATGGAAGTACTAGTATAGATCAGCATTAGTATTAACCTTATATTTATATTTATATTTATTATTTTATTTCTGGTCAAAAGTGCTGAGAAAATGGTAGTTAACCTTAGTTGTCTAAATTTATTCAATCGAAGATTCTAAGTGGACTGCAATTTAAATTATTTAATTTAATTAAAACTCTAATTGTAATTTCGAATTGGCTTAAAATAGATCCCACAGATTGAAATTTTTAATTATAAAGTCGATAGCTGAAATAACATTGGTGTCTGATTCTGAAATATGTCATAAGATGAAAAAATCTATGTTACTGGCTCTAACGGTCTTGCTGTCCACGTTATGCGGAAGGTGCTTAAAAAAATACACAACAATAATAACTTTCTTCAAATATCAACGTTTCGAACTTTTATTAAGTTCATCTTCAGGACTAGTATAAAGAATTAATAATAAAACTAATGGTCGTCCTAACATCTACACGACCACCTAATTAGTTTTATTATTAATTCTTTATACTAGTTCTGAAAAGGAACTTAATAAAAGTTAAAACGTTGACATTTGAAGAAACTTATTATTATTGTGTATTTTTTTTAAACAGCTTCCGCATAACGTGGACAGCAAGACCGTTAGAGCCAGTAACATAGATTGAATATCAAGCTGTCGTTAGAGCCTATATTATAATTATTTGAAAAAACTTTATTTAACTCAATTACAGAAATTTAAATCTATGCGGTTAATTTAAAGTTGTCGAGCTCCTGTCAATACCACGTAACAACAAGATCATACTTCTATACTTTCAGTTACTTCTTGTTGCCATTTCTGTTTGCTATATTCGAAGCGTAACATTTTAAACACTTGATGGATCTTTGAATATTTAAAATAATTGTTGACGAGAAAATATGATTATCAATGAAGGATATTACT
This sequence comes from Torymus tubicola, assembly GCA_035583055.1. Classification (NCBI taxonomy): domain Eukaryota; kingdom Metazoa; phylum Arthropoda; class Insecta; order Hymenoptera; family Torymidae; genus Torymus; species Torymus tubicola. The sequence continues at coordinate 6,379,048 of JAWWEQ010000055.1, read as the reverse complement.
ACTAATAACTTCCTGTGTTTCACCTGAAGTGAGAAGAGAATGATACGATCAGATGCACGCCATTCATAACCGTAGCTATTGTATACAAACGTGATGTGGATTTTAACAAGAAGACTTCAAGAAAGTATTCAAATACAGTTCAAACTTTTGAGATGAATATCTGGAAACAGTGCATTAATTATAGCTTTTCATAAATTCATGAAATATGTCTTGAAAAGTAATCATTTTAGTTCAAAACAAATCATACAAAATAAAAACTCTGAGTGACTGCTGTCTTATTACCAATGTCGGAAATGCCGCTCTACACGAGTAAAGGCAAAATTCCACTGAATTTATTTCTTTATCGACAAATCTAACCTCTAGAAAAACGTTTCGAATCAATTTGATCCCGCAGTCGGTAAGAAAAAGATCCAACAAAAAAGAGGCGAGCCTTCACGGCCGGCTAAACTCCTAATTAAAGAAAAGCGATACCATTTCTAGACCACGCGTGTCGGTCTCTCCTTCTCTCTCCCTCTTCTTTTCTCTCTTGTCTTCTCCCACTCCTTTCTTATCAATCGTGTCCGCGTTGGACCACGCGAAATTCCTTTGACATTGATGTTTTCACTGACTCTCGTTCTCTCTCATTCTCTTTCTTTTTCTTTACTACGCCTCTCCCCTGTTGCTCTCTGTCTTCATCTTGTATATGACCGAGCGTACTAAGAACGCTCGATGTGCAAAGAGAGCAACAACGCGGTGCCGCTATCGCCACACGCGAGAAAGAGATCGGGCCGTCGAGATATCGCCGCGGGAAGCATGAGGCGGGTATCCTTCGATGTATCGATTGCAGGGCGGCCGTAAATGGCACGCGCCATGCTTGGTTGATGTACGAGCCAAGAGGTAATTAGGGTGCAACGAGGGCTGCGGTGTCTATAAGAGAGCTAAGGAAGATTTGGGGAAGCAGTCAGGAACAAGAACGTGGATTGCATGGAAAAATTCAGGTCAGACAAATTGAGATGGTAATAGCCGTTCAAAGTGTCGGATCAGTTTCCTTATGTGTGTCCGAATTATAGGATGCATTTATTTATTGATGCGGAGATCGTATGATGGAAAAGACAAATGATTTATTAATTAAAATACCTTACTTTCTATTTGAATAAACAAGTCAAACGTCTTTTATTAAAATGCATATTGCGTATTTTATGACGGCTATCAGAATTTGCAAACATTAAAACTATATACGACTTTCAAGTGAATGTGGCGCAGTGTAGAAATTGTTAATAGTTAAGCGTAAATTCGAGCTTTAACGAATGTAAAAGTAATCAATTAAACAATTTATTTTCTGTCACAGATATCCTGTTATTTTTTTTATTGTCCAACATCAAATATTACGAAAAAATATAACCGGATTTTCTTGACAATTTAATGGAACGATGTAAAATATCTATACCGTTCTAAGTTTCATAATATCAGGATAATTTTTAACACTATCATCGTCATACTTGATCGCGATATAACGGATTGTTATTTAATAATTTTTGTTTATAAAAAATATACAACCTTTTTGTAAACATTTATTCAAAATATTATTTCCTCCTTTTCAATCCATTTTATTATCACGTTTCAATATCATAATTTTATTTTTTAAATAAATGAAAATAATTACAATCTCGTTCACGATCATTTTACAAAAATAAAAAATATTTGTTTTATCAGAAAAACAAAAAAAAAATGAAATTTCCTCCTGTTTATAAAACAGAAAAAGCCTGTAAATCCAAAAAATATGCATTCTGTATACTTTGTCGAAGTCGAAAAGAATAAGTTATCTCTTCAAACATTTTTCAACCGAAAAATTTTTGTCACAGTTCCAATACTTGCTCGAAAATTCTTTTCAAGATGAATAAGCTTAAACCTATAAACCTATAGGTATAGTTTATACACCCCTCAATCTATCTGATCAAATGATCAGATTGTTTCAATCTAGTATTATATGATAAATTGAAGTAATACCATATACGCAGAAATAGTCGTTGTAAATAAACAGATTTATCATGATTTTATCGAAATACGATAGATTTAGTAAAACAAGAAAATGCGAAAAGAAAGCAGTCTCTAAGAATTGAATAAAAATTTTAGTTTCTATTTCGATCACTACTTAAGTAATTTCATATAAGATGGAATTGTTAAGAACAACATCCTACTTGATGCATTGCATAATCAAAATATATGTAATTCAATCACATTTCGTCACTCTAAGAACAATATTGTCGTCCACAATAACGAAGAGAACCATTGCATAGTTACAGGTACTCATGAATAATCCTTTAAAAAAAAATGTTCAGACTGAAGATTCGCGGAAAATTCGCTCCTCAACTTGACGCGTCCGCGCTCGCTGCACCAGCTTCTTTTTCATCTCGCGCGCCCCAACGACGTAGTCAGCCGGCGTCTTCCTTATTTTCATTCAACGAATTCGACTCACGCCCCGACGGCCCCGCACAGTAGTAGCTCGGGCTGTCTATAACAAGCTGATTCCCCTTTCCCCCTCCCTTTCCTTTCCTCCTCGCTCATGGCTGCGCCAAACAAATCCGCGCCTTTATTCGCGCTCGCTCGTCCCCTTTTCACTTCGTCTAATACTTTTTACTCGTTTCCGCACTCGCTCTCTTTCTCGTCTCGTACCGTGAGCGCACTCGCGAACATTGTTGTCACTTTATCAATAAAATTCCTCCCTTAATGCACTCCTGTTTGCGATTCGACTATGTCGCAGCGAGGAACAAGCGGCCTCGTTCAATTCTCTTTCGATTTCCTCTTGCTGCTCGTTATTAAGTACGCATCTATACAAGACAATTGCTATGCAGATCAACAAGGTTTTCTATAGATTACTTCTATTCTTCCTCATAGAGAAAGCTTTGGAATGGTGAACAAAATTTACGAGACAAATAATGTTCAAAAGGATGCTTTACTACGATATGTGTTATTAACAACATAGATTGTCTTTATTTGCTTTTGAGAACAAACAAATTATTTCAGAACATAGTAGCATTTTTGTCATGAAAAATAGCAATGTAAAAATTGTCAAATCTTCTTCAAATTTGCGACAATAATGTCTTTGTCGCCTGTAAAAACGGATATAATATAAAATATCAATACGAAGAGAAAGGGGGAGGGAGAGAGAGAGAGAGAGAGAGAGGAGGGGATATTTTATATTAATTTTAATGTAATTAAGTTAATTTTGATGACGATTAATTGAATTTTAATGTACCTCGATGAAATATTGGTTTCAAAAATTACATTGAATTTAATCCAATTATTAAGAGTGTAAGTTTTAATGAACAAAATACGTTGTACATTGAATACGGGACATTGTCAAACTATCTGGTCGTATTTTTATATTATTTATTAATTTTTTAAATTTATTTAAAATGGTGAGTTTCACATTTAAAATTAATTTTGTCGTTAAAAATTATAATTAAATTCGTATGTAACTTGTCAGTAGCTGGGAGGTAATGGAAGATAATTTAATACTAAGAAAAACGATGATTTTGTCATAATGGAAGTAATGGAAGATAATTTAATACTAAAAAAACGATGAAGTTTCCATAAAAGTATATTTTAACTTATTACATGACAACATTTTTAAAAAATACCGACTCAAAAAAATATATAAAAAAATTTAACTTTTATACCACGAAAATTTGTGAATCAATGTTTTTGGTCAACGAACTCAACCGGTTTATGTACCAGAATTACCTTTTCATACAAATTTATAGTGATTAAATAAGAACTTTAGTTACTGTGTTACACTGAAATATGTCTTTCTTACAAAATAATTCTTTTCTCTAGATTATAGCAACTTCTTAAAATTTTGATAAATGGTTAATTCATTTATAGGACAGGAAAAACAAGTGTCATCGCGATACTTATAAATATATTATAAAAATATTTTTACTCAAATTAAATAAATAATATAAAAAATTAATCTTAAAGCATACAATTTCTGCTTTGTTCGACGAAAACCAGATAAAAATCGACAAAGCTAAACTGTCCTCTTGCATACACATATACATAAAAACATATAGATATATATGTACAAACATTTTTCTATATTATAATTTACTTTGACCGTGAATTCCTCTCTGAAAAAGCAATAAATGTTTAAATATAATCTGGCTTTCATTAATACACTGACCATATATCATTTAGAAACGAGTCCACGCATCATTTCAATATTTATTTCAACTAATCAAACTCAACAGTAAACATTGCGTGATACGTGAAATTCCAGATAAACCGATGAAAATTACTCGAAAGCTATCGGAAGCTCATGGAGTACCCTAGTATTATTTGGAAGTCTTGACATATACGGGAAGTCCATTGTTCGCTCGTTGAATTCGGCCCGTCCGAATTCCTGGCATTTACCAAAGAGCGAGGAAGTCAAGCTCATCCTTCTTAGAGCCGATCCTTATCAGAAAAGTATAAATGAACTTCCATGCAAAGCGATGCTGTAATTACGGTAACTTCGGTGCACTTTCTTGATTGCAATTTCAGGTAGAGAAAATGGTTTTTCTTTTTTGCAGGGCATTTGAAACGCTGTCGAGTGGATAGATTTCTACTGGCCTATCCCGGGCAACTAGCGATTTAATTAAGAGTTCAGATTATTACTTTCAGAGCTCAATGAGTTATGAAAAATATCTTGATAAGAAGACAAACTTACTTTAAATTACGTTATCCCTCTGTGCCTTTTGCTACTTTCCTTTACGCTTATACGTCCTAAATGTACAGTGCACTTCTTCCACTTCGCTCGAAACTTTTCCGACACATCACCATTTCTCCATTCTCGCCTTTTTCACCATTTCATTCGATTTTTCTCTTCCCTTTCTCTGTATCTTATTTTTCCCCTTTTTCCTCCTACTTCCATCACGCGTATATGTCTTTGACTCGCGTGATTTACTCTCCGCCACTTCTCTACGCCCTCACTCCTCCCTTTCGCCTTGCGACTTGCACTCTCCTTCTTCTCGTATAGCAGCACGCACGCATTCTTTATTTTCCTTTCTCTAGCTCATAGCACGCCCCTCGCGAAGCTGTCGCCACACCACCGAAAGACTATGTCTACCTGTGCGCTGGGACAAGTACCAGGAGAAAGTCCTTCTCACTCCCTCCTTTTCTCTCTCTCTCTCTCTCTCTCTTTCTCTGTCATGGAGAAGGTGGTTTTCCATCCACAACGGAGACACGCGCGTCGCTCGTTCGCGCGGAAGAGATCCTCGCCTCTCAGACTGGAGTGGGGGAGGATATCTGGAGCTTCGCACGGGCCCACGGCGGTATACAGGCCTTATTGCTGTGCGCTCGGGAGTCAAGTCGAGCGGAGCAAGTTGCGCCGGACCAGTGTGCGACACGACGTTTCCTGCTGCTGCACGCGCGCGTCGGCTAGCAGTGGTTGTTGTAAGAGCAATAGTGAAGAGCGTGCGGGATTAGATAGACGTGGTAGCTTGTAGTAGTTTGTACTCTCGAAGGGTGGATGCAAAAAGGCCGATTGGGATTAGTTGAGCGTTGATCAGTTGCGAGCAAACGAATTGAGAAAGGCTGAGCTTTTGTCTGCTTGTTCTACTGGACTACGTTATTGTGCTGGAGACGCAAGTTCATGCGCTAAAAGGGAGGACATGACGCTGCTCCTCCGAACGGTGGTAAGATTATATATTGCATTTTTTCTTTATTTTATACGTTTGCCATGTTATGTGTTTTTAGTTTGGAAGTTTCTATGAAAATTAATACACGGTAAAAAATGATTGCTCGCCATTATCAGCACTTGAACTCAGTATTACACAACTTTGTTTTATTATACTCAATAGTGCGAATGTTTTACACTAAGTGGTTGTCAATATATGAAGATTTTTAAATTTCAATTTACATTAAGCAGTCATTTTGTTTTAGTTATTTTTATTCTTGGATAAATCATTTACAATTAGGTCGAATTATGAAAATAGAGACAAACAATATGCAAATAAAGAAAATTGTTTATTTCTGGTATAATTTCTGATTGTACAGTTATTTCCTATTATAGTATGTTAAAAATCTCGATGCCGTTGCTACTATCGGCGAAAAACAAATAACCTATATACGTGAAAATATTTTATCATATGCGCTTTGAAATATAATCATTGTTTTCATTAGTTTTAATTAAATTTTGATGTTAATTTGAAGTAAAATTCCTGAATTTAATCAGCATTCTTTTCAAAAAGGGTTGGTTTATTTTCTGTCAGAACTGGACTCATCAAATAAATAATGCTTGGTGAAAATTTTCACTTTCTGTGTATTATTATTGACTATATGTCACTGAAGGTTCATCAGTGACAATTGAAGTATTCAATTATAATGTACAAAATAACTGAATTATTATTTATACACGTAAAATGGAAATATTCTAATTTTTTGTCATCACATTGTTTTCACTATTAACTTTTAATTTGATTACTTTAGACGAATTTCAACTGCCTTTTTCAATATTTTCTTTACAATGAATTTCATTTACGATATAGTTGAATAATTGATGTTTCAACATTATCAATTGACCCTATCACATCAATGATTAAGACTATTTAAAAGTAATATCAATTTAAAATAGAATTAAATTGTGGCATATCTATCGAGTTTTGTGCGTTAGACTTTTCGTATTATATGAATTCTTTAATAATTGTTATAAATAGCTTGATATTGCATATCTCTTGAAAATATGTTGTTCTCTCATAAATTTTAAATTTAATTGTAATTATTTATTCAACTATGTACCTCTCTCAAATTAGGTGAACTATTAAAATTCGTTATGTTTGTTGAAAAAATATTTATTGACGATTAACATAGAAAAAATTTTTTTTTATAAAATTAATACGCGAAAAACTCAATAAATCATTATTTATTTAACTTTTGATGGATGCAGCATTAAGCGTATTACTAATAAAATGTTAAAACGTATTCACGCTTATTTTTCCATATCTTCATGTTGATTTATTTTGGATTTATAATTTTCATTCACAATTTACAAAACGCTTTTCACCTTTAAAGTTGTATTGACTGCACGATACAAATAGCAAGTCCGTATTACGCTGAAAGCGATTATTTTTTATTTCATGAGCTTATAAAAATACACCTGACAAATAATTCAAATCGAAAATAGTCCAAAAATTTTAAAAGTGTTCATTTTCATCAAAATCATTCTCTAAAACTTCGCTAATCACGATAATTAAAATCAACCATTATCTTCTTGGAACAGTCTCATAAAAAATCATGTAAGTCCCTACTAGCGTAACTCCGAAACGACTATATATATATGTCCCTATGTATACGAAAAATTCTGGACCTTACGAGCGATCCGAAGGAACTTGTATCTTCAAAGTTGTAGCTCATCTCACTCGCGCCTGCCGACCTAGTTTGCAGTGCTCGCAAAGCGACACCTGATCCCATTAATCTAAATAGCCGTCTCTACGAATGCACGAGTTCGCCTCCTCTCTTTTCCCGCCGACGCTCCTACCAATCGATAACTCGATGACTTATAGCCGCGCGCATCTTTCAACTTCTTCCTTCTTACGCGATATCAAAAAAAAAAAGAAGAAGGAGACAACGACGACGATGAAGCTTGGAAAAGAAAAAAAAACAGCCAATCCGGTTCTCAACGCCGGTAGAACTTGATATTCATCGAAAACTCCTCTCGTGTAGAAAGTACTTTTTTACAGGCTCTCTTTGCACGCTGTTCACAATCCCGCCGGATGATATCCTCTTTTTCTCCCTCATCTCTCTCTCTCTCCCTCCGCGCGCGCGCGCGTGCACACGCGTCAACCTTGAAACTCAGAAATGGAGCCGATCACTCTCATGGCACGGGATACTTTCTTCGGGCTCGCCTTGTTTACCTTTCCGCGCGCAATAGCAGCAGAGGGAACCGACTGCATCTCGCCGGAGAAAGTCATCCCTGTTTGCTCTGCGCGCGCAACCGGCCAAATACGTCGCGCGCACTCGCTCGGCGCGTCCGGTTTTGCGAACTTCCTTGCGGGCTGTGAGCGGATCTCTTTCTCTCCATGGCGTTGTCTGCCTTTCTCTCTCTCTCTCTCTTTCTCTCTTCCCCTCCGCCTTGATTTTCTTTCACACGAGTTGTTAAATCGGTAATAACCGTTTTTCGGCGCTCAATAAGCGTCACCACCTACGTATACCTTTTATTCTGCTAATGTTGCGACATGGATGCACGTGGGCGTGAGAGAAAAGAGCGTTATACGCTCAGACGAATCATATAACTGGTTTTATGACTAATAAGATCGTAAAAAGTTTAAAGTCGCCGGAGTTTTATTAAATTTGAAATTTTTATCTTGCGCTTCCTCGAGAAAAGACTTTATTCTTGAAATGAAGTAATATCCTTTTCTTCTTCTAAAAAAAAACCGATCAAATTACTTTATTTATTTTTTGAATTTGTAGCTTTCGTACTTTGTGACTCCAGCGTTATTGGTTTTCTTTACACTTCGCGCAATTCCCGACACTTTCATAAACATTTTTCCGCTATGAGGAGTTAAAGAACCATAAAATAGGTCGTTACATTAATGACTGCTATATGAACGCAGTCATCAGGTGATTTATGCATAATACTACAACTGCGGCATAATACTACTTCCGTAGATAAACGTACGATTTTTTCGAGAAATACATTTTGTGCGCGGTCTTATTTATGATGTGAATTACACACTGATTAACTGTTTGTTAACGTTTTTATTTGAAAACTTTTATTATTATTCATTCCAACTCCAAATAAGAAGTTATATTATACAATCAGACAAAGATAGTTTCTTTGATTTTTTTTTAATTCATTAGTTCTCTGAAATACATAAAGAGATTGCAAAAAAAAATTTATTATAAAGGAAATGAGATTCAATGCAAAGGAGGATATTTGATCAAATGAATACGATATAGTTAAAATCCATCGAACTAAAAAACATGCATATAAAGCACAAAATATTCATCAGTTATTAAAATAATCAATACATTCGCGAAAAAGATAATTATACGATTTTAATATTGTTTTGGAATAACATAGTAATATTTTTTCTTAATTTTTGTGTTCATTAAATAAAATTTATAATCGATAACTTTCTTCAATTGAGAATTCGGAAATTTAATGTGTTTCTGTTTAAATTTTCAATTCTACATTTCGATTATCGATATTCATTTCAATATTTGTTTTTCGGTTGATGAAATATTGTATTTTTGGATAGTAATTTGATGATTTTTCCAAGTTTATTATGAGATCTTTTCTCATTCCAATATCCGATAATAATGACGACAACGATGGGACAGACCCACCAATCTCAGTACCAAATCCAATCATTTCCGTCCTACCGTTACAAAACCGCTAACAAGTGAGAAAAAGTAAACCGCGAAGCGGAACGTCGTCATGAGCATGAAATATTAAAAATCCAGATAAACCATAAGTACAGTACGCGTATCGAAAAGCCAAAATCTATAACAAATAGCTCAATTTCCTTACGAACAGTCGGCACTTTCGCGCGTTAACCGCATATAGACACAGCGTATATACTCAGTGCGCGAAACCATCACCGGCAACTCTCTTTCGTCTTTTTAATTGGCCACTAAAATGTTTACGGCGTGTCAAACGTATTTTCTTCGCGCAGGCTCGCACCGCCGCGCTCTTGCAATGTTTATGTTGTTGGCAGAGTAGTGGATCGGCTCGAAGCGCGTAGTGATGTCAGGCATCCCGAACGACTTGAAACGCCCAGGAAAGTATGTCAGAAATGAGAACTATTCTAACTTTCCTGCAGGTCGGGGAGAAGCGAAGCGGCGGTGGCAAACAGCTTCCCCCCTTGCTTCCTTCTCCCTCCCCCCCCTCCCTCCTACACGTGCACGACGCGTGCATGACAGCAGCATTGCAAGAGCTGAGTTTTCTTATATTACACATGCACGAGCTTTTATTTTCGCTGTATACGTATACGGATATATCGCCGGGGTATGTATGTACATATATACATTTGCGTTCTCGCATGAGAGCATTCGTTCCGAATTGCCTTGTTTGAAAATTCGAAATACCGAAATTTAAAATAAGGTGTATCCCGGTAGGAGATGCCTTGGTGAAGTTGCAGTTTAAAACAGTCGAAACGCTGGAATATACGAAAATATTTTCATCTCTGCGCCACGAATTTTCGTGGAAAACCAAGTCGTATACGAGAAACTCGGACACGCTCTTGAAATATAGAAATTCGTATTACAACTGCAATTATAAAATCCAAACGAAACTTTTAATATATATACTTTAAATGCGTTGTTTTACATAAAAATATCTCTTCGTTTGTGACTATATATATGTATATTTGTGGTTGAAATACTGTTTAAATCCAGTATGATTTTTCTAACTCTGGTATAGTCATCTCGTTTCGCGAAAGAAGTTCGTGTTCCCGGCCAAAAAAGGTGAACAAAAAAATGGACTCAATGAACGAGAACAACTCGATACAGCTTTTCCAGTTCTTCCAGAAAATGGAATCTAGAAGATATAAAGAATGCGACAAGACAGAATAATGTTTTTCTGATACTACTCCCCTTCCTCTCTCTCACTCTATCTTTGTCTTTCTCTCGTGAAATTAAAGGGCTTAAAGTCGTACGCTGCTACTGTCGATGTTTCTCTCTACTTTCCCCGAGCTTTTTAAGTTTGCGAAACTTAATTTTTTTACGACTTACCCGCACAAAGCTCCTCCATTTGCGGACGAAGCAAAGTTTTATAAAAAAACTTTCAAACGGGTAAAGACTAATGAAATTAAATCTCAGTGGGCTCTCAATTTAATGTCTTCAATTATTGTTTTGCCCGACGAGATTTATTACATTCCATGGTGATTTTCTAGGTATTTGGCTAAGGATGATGAAATGATGATTTTGACAAAAATTCGCGCAGATTCCTTCCTAATAATTCTCTTTTTACGAATACCACAGTAATCCATTCTACGAATTGCAATCGATGTTTCTTGTGTGCATCATGTTACTTTACTATTCTAAGCGAATGAGTTGTGACGTTCTCTTTCATTCCACTTAATATCAATTTAAACGTCCAATCGACGAAGGAAGGAGGTGATAAAAACTGTATCACTAAGAACAAAAACTAATGGATGTTTGTAAAGCATTTAAGTTTAGAAAATTAAATTCAACACTTTTCGGAATATTTCCTATCCCAGACAATAGTATATAATAACGTTCTAAAGTTTTCCATCCAATTATCATATAAGACGCTTTCGAAAAGTTATTTAACGTGCAATTAAAGCGAAAGGCATATTAATTTACGACTGAAGATTTTATTTTAAAATAATGGTAATTACTATTATCAGTCTGATAACTCAATTTTATAACATTGTCGGCTTTTAAAGTTTCAGCTCTAACTAAAATATATTATCCCATGAATAATTAAAAACCAAAATCAATACACGAGAGATTGATAAGATTCAACGTAATGTATAATTACACGATTTCAAAGAAAATTCTTCCATTTACCTCGAACCAGAGCGCACTCGAGAATTATTTTTCGAAACTGCTCCCGTTGCTCGGGGAAACGACTCTGCTTGTACACTGCACTAAAGTGCTTGGGGAAAAAAAAATTCTCCCCCTCACTCTCATTTATATATATATATACACGGTAATTAAAATTCACAAGCGCCTTAATCATCAAACGCCGAGACCTCTATACTGATTTCCCTTTGGAGGAACGCGCGCGAGCTGCAAAAGTGTATATATATACATATATATATACATCGTGCTTAGCTAAAAAGCTTTGTTAGTCGCGTCGGTGCGGGCGACTTGTGGTTACGCAATTTGCGACAAGAAGTGTATATAGCAGTAGTGTCGCGCGCGTACAGTGCGGTTTATACGCGAGCGGCAATAGAAACGGGCGCGTATTATATACGTGTACTTTCATCGGGCGGGCGAAGCCGATATGCTATTGAGGCCGGTGGCATTTTCACTGACCCAGTAACCGATATTACACGTATGTGCCGTGTAAGTGCACGAGCAGGTATATATATATATATATATACACACACATACACATACGCGAATAGGAATCCTTCGGGTTGCTAAAAAGGATGTTGTCTGGGCTGATTTTTGCGATTTTGCAGATAATCGAGATTGGCTGCGGGAATGGCGCGCCGTGAAAGTATGTTTTAATTGACGCCGGTCTGACCATTACCGTACCACGGGAATGGGGAACGAAATTGATTGACCAAGTGTTTTCGAGTGATTAGCCGTTACTCAACGGATCTCAGTCACTGTGCATGGCTTCTATATATAAGCATCTGTGATTTTGGCTTACTCAAATTACACTGGCCAACCACATTATTAAGTTTAGTATAGGGATCACTTTTAGTTGTTGGAAACTGTTAACAGCCAATATATCATTACACGTCGTTTAGAGCAGCTGCTTATGTAGCATAATATACACCTAAATTTTATTATCGTTGGTATCTAGCACTGGGATTTCAATTACCTCATAGCATTCGTGTTTTTTTCTCAGAGAGAAAATTACACCATCAACGACGTTACAGCCGGCATAATCGATTCCGAAAAACGATACACCACTCAAACGCCTGGAGCATAATTAGGTGAAACGTATATTGTAACGTTATCCTAATCGATAGACGCCGGCTTTACCAGCATCCCACATCGGAAGTCTATATCAAGATACAATAACCAGCTTAACGTGTGTATTCCACTCTGTTATAATAAGTGTATTCAATGGCAAGCGTGTCAAGATGAAGATGATAGGTCAGCTGCAGCGCTAAAATAGCTAAGCGCGAGCGCAAAGTCGTTCAACCGGTGATATAGTCGGCGCACATAAGCCTCGAGCGCCCGATGCTTTGGCGAAGGTGAATGTCTTGGGTGTACGTGACCGTGAATGCAGTGTTGAGAGCAGCGCATGCCTTCAATCGTTCCGTGCCGCTGCATGCTGTGCGAGGGCTCGATTTATACGCGTGGCTCTTATATGTACCTCTTTTTTTTCTTTTTTTTGAGAGCTGTTTCGATGCGGTATACGGGTTCTTGTGGTGAGCGAGAGTATAAACCGTGAAATGGAAGAAAATTCCCCTTAATAATGTGGGATAGTTTGAAGAATATTGTACAATATAAAAACGAGCGTTTGAAATCAGGAAGAGAATGATTCAGTTATCTCGTCAATGTATAACGTTGTATGAATGTTGTTGCGAAGAAACGTTTGAAATTCTTGACTATGTGTATTGTAGTTTTATGGAATGCTTTGGATCTACTACTTTGCAAATGTGAAAAGTAGTTTACTTGTGTGGATAAATAAAAAACTGCAAATATTTTAATGAATATTTGCACTTGTTGAAGTAGTAGTAGTAAGAATAATTAAATAAAATAAATTTTGTCATCTGATTTCTTATTATATTGGACATTTTAATTAATTAAAATAAAAACGCAAAAAAGTGCGGAGTGAAACTAGTGAATCATGACCATAATTCGGAGATTATGCTCTGCATTTGGTGGGATAAAGAAGGTGTTGTCTTATAGTATGAACTTCTAAAACCAGATGAAACAGTCACTGGTGAACGGTATTGAGAAAAATTGACGAATCTGAGCCGAACTTTGAAAAGTAAACAATCAGAATGCGCTAAAAGATACGATAAAGAGTTTTTCTTGCATGATAATACTCACCTTCAGATTATCACTTATTTAGATCTATGTCACATAGCCTTGTCGAAGAGCACTTCCAATCTCATGAATAAATCCCCTGCTAGAAATTCGTCTATCACGAAATGGCCAGAATCTTAACAAGTGGGTAGGAAAAATGGCCGCTTTTCTCCCATTATATGCCCATTTAATAGATTGGCACTAAAATGACATAACCTTAAAATTTTCTTTTTAATTTTTCATAAAAATTCAACATTAAATTGAATGATATTATATATCTTTAACTGATAGCTTCCTACAATATAAATAAAATATGAAGTCAGAAAAACATTTACAATAGCCCTTTTAGAGATATTTTGAAAACTTTCTTATTTTTTGTCATTATTTTCTGTCTCTCTCGCTCTTCTCCAATATAACTAGACTTTTACTACCCATTTTCTAACTAAAA
>JAWWEQ010000055.1:6336222-6364859 GCA_035583055.1 Torymus tubicola | reverse complement strand
GCTTGTGCCAATCTACGATAAACTCATTCTATTTTTCAATCTAGAAAATGGTCAAATAATAGGAGAAAAAGCGTTTCGTAGCGAGCTAGAATTTGGAAAAAAATAACCTATTTTATAGCCATTTGTTATGCAAATTATTTTGGATTTCCACCAGTTATCCTATAAATGGAAAATAGCGATAGCTATATGGGCAGTACTTTGAATAAAATAAAATTTATTGTTTCATTAAAAATAAATATTATTTGTATTGCGCAAAAAGGATGTAAATCAATTTAAATACTCAATATCTTATATTATTTCCGATAAACGTTGATAACCCGGATACTAAATTATTCAAAGTTATAACGGTTTTGAAGAGAGAACGATGACGGAAAGAATTTCAATAACTACAGAGCGAAAGAGAAAGAGAGAGAGAGAGAGAGGAGTTAGTTCGCACAGAACGCGTGTGCCATGTGCGTACGAAATCTGCAGAAGTGCGCAAGTTTTATCATAAGAAGGAAAATCGTTCCTCTGTACTGTTCCTTTGAGCCAGGGGGTGGGAGTAGAAAGAACTTTCCCTATAACAACAAAACACAGACCTTGTATAAAGTCGTGTTTTTACAGTGGATTCCACGGCGTTTCAACTTTTCCGTAAAGCTTAGGTATTCTGGGAATTTCAATTTTAATAAATCTCTACGCAGTATTGCGGAAACGGAAATTCGAGAATGTCTGTTATTGCAATTACTCCGGAAATAGCAATGCTCGTTGTGCGAATGATATCACTTTTGGACGAAAATTTGTTTCATCATATACTCAATAATTTTATCGGATAAATATCCGTTGTTGTTAAAATTATACTATGTAACAAGAATCCCGATCGGAATAATAGCTATTATACTTTATAAACATGAATATATCTTGTTATTCAAGATGAAAACTCGTACTTTAAATTTTGTTATTGTATTGCGTATTAATTGATACAATTCCATTTTTATAGATTCAGATGAAAGCAAAGCCATATGTATTAATGAAAATATATCATCAGTTCCAACTAAGACTAGCACAACTCAAAAAGGGTCTATTTTTAACCACCAGAGTAAAATAAATTTGTCCAGGAATCAATTAACTTCCAGTATAATTCGTATATTTCAAGTTTATTATGAAAAAATTTATTTGACTCCGGTACTCTAAAATAGTCCTTTTTTGAATTGTGCTAGTCTTTGTTAGGACTGACGGTATAACATCATTTTCACATCAATGCCAAATTAATATATTTTTATATGAATCCACAGATACTTTTATGTATTCAGACTATATGAATTCTTACAATAATTATTACAACGACAATCACATTCATCATAATTGATATTGCCATTTTCGAAATTTGTATTGTATTATTTGAATAAATAAAATGTGGTATTGATCGTGTACCATCGTACAGCATTAATTATATACAATATACGCGTTGTTTGTTGTAACTCTATTACGCTGACATCTATCATCACTATCATCATACTTTCTCAATAAAAATGCAATTTTCTATAAAATTTATCGATCGAAAGATATACACCGTTATAAAACATAAAATGCATTGCAATATACAAGGATACTTTTCATCTTATAGAACAATGAAAAATATTAAAGAGAAAATCGCTCTATACACTCTCGCTTATATGTACAGGATTCGCTACTCGCAAATCGTCTATTAACATGCAATAAATTTCCATTTCCATTCTAAAGACCATTTCATTTCGCTCACAATGGCCGCGATAACGCCGGCCGAGTGCGCAAAGCCAAATCCACACGTATGTGTATGTGCTATCTAATTTTTGCACACACCGCGATCGAGTATAGTGTGCATACGCTGGCGGATACATATCGCAGGTTCGAGGACTATAGAAGTAGAGTTAAAAGGATTCGCAGTCCACGTACCTTCGCTTTCCATTAAAGGCATCTGGCGAACAATACTTTCTATACTCTTCTCTCTCTTTCTCTCTCTCTCTTCTGCTCCCGAGTGTGCACGCTCTATAAACAACAGACGAAAAGAAAAAGAATCGAGTGTCGATCCTAATAACCTCATATCCGTGCGCGCATGGAAGGAGAAAGCAATGGAATATCTCTCTCGTGCCCACCTGCGTGGGGCCATGATGCAGAGCAAAAAGAGCAAAAGGACGCAGTGCACATGTACATGTGGGTGTACGTATACATATATATACTTACAGACACAAGTGGAATCAATCGATGCTGTGTTTCCCAGCGGTCAGAATTATCCAGCAACCAGAGCAATACGGTCCGTCCGAGAAATCGAATGATGAACCGTATGTACTATATATATATATACCGAAAATAAACTAAAAGTAATCGCTCACACTCCTGTGCTCGAGTGCCTACTATAAATGTATATATATCCTCTAACTATATACCACTCGCAGTACTACTCGTGCGAGCTTTTCTTATCTTCGATTAAATATTTTACAAGAATGTACGAGCGTGGCTCGACTTTTGCGGTCCATCCGTACCCTCCCAGGTGAGGAGTGGAAGGCATCACTCACGCTCGTCAGTGTCAATTATTAAATCTTCAATCTACTCAACTCGTATGCTGCACGCTTTTATTTCGAGTTTTCTTTCTGCTTCTACCAGACTGACGCGATCGAGGTTCCGCCCTGGAGACTCTTTCGCGATAAGATAAAAGAGATAGAGAAAGAAGGATTGAAGAAGAGAGAGGGAGAGAGAGAGAGAAAAGAAATGAAAGAACGTCTTCGTTAGGAGAAAAAGTAAATCCTTTTACGCGACTGGTGTATAGTTCATTCGCTTCGGGATAGGATACTTTAATCTAGGCTAAAATCGTATAAAAGAAGTCGAAATTAGAATATTGTGGGGAAGATTTTAAGACAAATGGTTCGTAGAACATTGGAAACGAAATAAAATAGTTTTTGTAAAGATCAGTATAGTTATATATGTAATATGAGTATATATCCAAATCTATTGATCCGTTCATATAATATTTTCCAGTAAAATCTTTTGGTTCTGAATAAATTTTATTTTATCATTTCTGATTAAAACTGATATTATTTATGTACTATTGATCATACTCATAAATCTGGGTGAAATGTCTTGTATACATTGTTGACAGCTCTAATTTCAAAACAAATCTGTCAATCTTCCATTATTATGTAATGCTTTATGAATTCATGATATATTCTTCCAAGTAAATAGTCCACTCGATGTCACCTTTCGTCTAACTGCTGAATTGTTTATTCGATGCACTGTTAATATACGCATAAATACTTTAACTTCCTACTCCTTGAGTAATCCCTTTCATTAACGTCTACAGTAAAATGCACAGACAATTTTTTTTCTTTTATCAAAATGGGCACAAGCTGATCCTCTCGGATACAAGCTGATCCTCACTGTACAGCCGCTATACCTTTGCTTTTATTCTCAGAATCCACGATCTACTTTTTTATCGACACACACAACACCCGCAAAATCGAGCGGCAAAAATACATCAGTCGACAGCAGTAGCAGCAAAGCCCTTTCTACTTTTTCATACATGTCTCTTATTCAAAAAAGATAGATATATAGATATAGATATATATATATAAAAGGTATGTGTCGTGGATCATGGATACACTTGCGCAGTAGCGAGCGTACCCCACAGACGCTTCTTTGCTTTGAGGGAATTCCAAGCAGCGATCCCTCCGGAAGAATATCCCGTAAGCGCGGGCGTTGCGCGCGTCTTCGGGATTTCCATAACAGTGCGCACCCTCGCGGCCTAATATTATGTCCGATGTACGTGCCCGTGGCCACAAAGCAAAACCGCCCTATATATATATGTATATATATATATATATACATATACGGCCCCTCTATACCTTCAGAGCAAGCGCTCGACCGTTGCCGCACCACCACCACCACTACCGCGACGGGATTACGCCAGCCACCGACCTTATGCAAATCGCCTGCTTTCTCCCGAATTCGCAGAGAATCTCAATTTCCTTCGGGCTCTGCGCGAGCGAGCGTGCGCTTCACTGGCATAGCAGAGGTCCTTTCTTCTTGCGCGAAAGGTATGAGAGAGAGAGAGAGAGGGAGGGTGCAGCCCTTTGTCTTTGGGCTAGCGCCTTCCCTCCTCTCCTGTGCCATTTCTTTGATGCGGCGGTGAGAGGGACGCAGTGTTGCGATTACAGAGGGCCGCACGTTGAGAAGAAGAGAAAGATGTAGAGAGCTGAGAAAGAGAGAGAGAGAGAGAGATTCTCTCCTCTTGCAGGCTCGTTTATACGAGAGCAGGCTTTTACGCGCCAATGCTCTGACGAGCTGTGAGGTTTTTTAGGCTGGCACACGAATGATGGATTGAAAATTATCGCGCGCGCGTCCTGGTGTATGTGGTGAGAATGTGGATGGCAAAGGTGGAAATTGCGGTGGGATAATGAAGTCAGCTTTTGGCTCTGCGGGGGAGTGATCAAAGCAAGCCTGGAAATTTTCTGTTGAAACAGTGGAAAGGTACACAAAGGTTGCTACGTGAGAATTTGCTAGTGTAATTTTTTAATTCCCTCAGTTATGATAGCCTTTATGTAAATGAGAAAGCAAAAGGGGGAAGAAAAAGTTGGTTGGAATATTTCGCGAGTATTTTGAAATTCATTCAAATGAACAATGTTTTTTAGCCCTTTTATTAATTCACCTCGTTACCATACAAAGTAAGTTTTATATACTCAAAGCTTATACTCTTATATCTTGATCAGTTTGAGATTATTTGATTGATTCGCTAGTTTCATGCGTATACTGTTGACATATTCGAACAAATGTATCGAATATTTATAAATTATTCTTTTTTTTGAACATATTCGAAATTTAACAAAAAACCCTGACCATTTAAACGTTAGTATTCCCCCATACTAACTCGCAACTGTCCTTCTTTACGACCTAAAATTACGACATACTTAAGTCACAATAGATTTTAGCCCCGGAGGTCGCGCACGGGCAGCTTCTACTCGCCCGCGAACCGGATTCGAGTCTTATATACCACATCCCGTAGACACCCACGCACTCCTCCTTCTCCTCCTCTCTCTCTCTTTTTCTCCTCCCCGATGACCCCGTAAAGTTTTATCTCCTGACGGCAACTTTCTTCCCCCTAGCGAAAACCACGTGCCATAGGGAAAAATTCATCTGCTGCCTCCCGGGCTATTTCGCTATGTTTTACGGCATCTAACAAGAGAACGCATGCGCGTGCACGTCAAAGAAATATCGCCCATATTTCTGACCTTTGAGATTTTGCGGCGATATGCCGAAGAAGGGTCCCCCTTCCCCTCCCTCTATGCGTAGCTCACAATCCTATAATAGTTTTTAGCTTAACCGATACAGTGGTTGATTTAGTTGGTGGTACACATTTATTGACTTAAATTATAGAAAGGAGAAGGAAAGTTTGAATAAGAATAAAGAGAGTGAGGAAGACCTTCGATGTAGCAGGATTTGTATCAAAATAGCGGATGAGCATGATACATCCGAGATAACAAAATTTCGATGGAAGATTATCCTTTAAGTGGAGATTTAATATGTTCGAGATAAAAAGGAATAGGTATTGCTGTGTGTGGATGTGTATAGATATAGCTACGAGTTCAATATAAGTTCATAAATTTTACATTCGTGCCCTGACAATAGTCAAGCAAATCATGGCTTTAATACTATATAGATTTAACATTACTTAATTATAATTCTGAAGCCTGTATATTTGCTTATATGTATTATTCAACTAATGTCTATTTCAATGATCGTAAAAGGATTATTTAGTTAAGCTATATAATTTATCTCCGTAAATTGATCTTTCACATAGAGCTTTCGGTAAGAGTTTATTTCAAAATAAAATATGACGACAGTAGTATTTCAAAAATAAAAGATTTAGAAAATAAAAAAATTATGTAAGTTAATTTAATATAAAAGTTGTACACAAAACGAATATATTAAATAGAAAAACATTTTTAAGAGTCTTAAGTAGGTAACATGCTACCTCAGAGAATTACCCTAAAAAAATTTTAAGAAAATTTATACAAATCTAGATCAGTGTATTTTAATACTTTTCCACTCTCTATATTGCGCTTGTGAAACGTGATAATATAATATTTTTATTTTTGCTAATTAACACCGTTTCTTATAGAAAATCCTGCTTATTGGTCCTTTCGTTAATAATATTAGAGTAATTTTCTCAGAAATTGACAATCTCGTTGTACGAAACTTGATATAGTTATTTCTGCTAACCTCTTTTTTACCCCGAAAGGTTGATAATTTCATCTCGAAATTAATTGATATACCGAAAGATTTTTTATAACAGAAATACAGTTCAGTATTATTGAGTCAATAACAATTAACATAATTTATATCAATACAATCTTATATACTTTATAGTAAAATAATTAAATTTCATTCTGTTAATTGACTACGGCAATTTCTTAAATTAGTATTATTTCCAACTGATCATCCTAGGGAACACGTTTTTTCTATCTTGATAGTAATAATAAAAAGAAAATTGAACTGAATAAGTACAAGAAAAATTTAAAGAATTCTCTTTAAGATTCGATACAAATAGCTAACGACTCCCTAAAAAATACCAGATTGGTAAAGAACGCACGAAATTCGTAGATCCATCGTCGTCAATCACACATGCGTGTGTATAATTGCAGAGGATAAGGGATCGAGCGCGTATATATATACGGGCGACATGACCATTCTGAAATACCATTGTTTTTTTGATAACGGAGATTGATGCCCGGGGAAACATACGGGAACAATCGCATTTTCAATTCCACCTCAACACGCTACTAAATTCCGAAAATTCCTTTTTGAATCGACGCTCAGTATCAGCCACGCAGGTCGTCAAACACGCACGAAGGGTCAATAACAAAAAAAAAAATACCTCTCGACAGTTTTTTCACCTAAATTTCTACATATAAATCCAGTTATCACGCAAACTACAAGTATAAAATTTATATTTTACAAAACCTAATTCGCTTGACGGAAATGCATCTTTGCGAGTTCCGCATTATAGCTGACAATGTCGTCCCTGGTGAGGCGAACGTCTTCTCCCAGTAGTGTAAAGGGAATCGCAACCGCAGAAAAAGTATAAGAAAGCGAGACAGAGAGAGAGAGAGAGAAAGAAAGAACTTCATCGTTTCACGCGCGTGGGCGGAGACGAAGCGCGAAATAAAGCTTTGGCGAGGGACTTTGCGACGTGGAGTCATCGTGGCGACGAGAAGATAACTTTTGTCATCGGCCACAAGTATCGCATCAGAAGTTGTGCAGCAGCAGAGACGAGTATATATAGAACGCACAGGTGGTAGGCGCGACGAGTTAGCTTTTTCGACCCTCTCGTTGCCAGTTCCTTTATCTCATCCAACTTTATCCTCTCTTTCGTTCTTCCTCCATTTCCCACCTCTCTCTCTAGTTTCGAGGACGTTAGCCTTGTACAGTGGTATAGAGTCAAAGAGAGAGAGAGAGAGAGCCTGTATACTGTAGACAAACGCATTAAGCGCCGAGTGGATTCCGCTCTACGACGTCTGTATATACAGTTTGCAACGACGAAGACACGGAGCTTAGTACACGCGCCGCCTGTAATGGTGGAATTAAGACATAAGCTGTTTATGCGTCGCGTTGCGCCGCTCTCTTATTCCCAGAAATTCGTATTAGGAGCGCGCACTATATACATACAGCCTAGTATAGCAGTACAGCAGATATATATATATATATATATATATATACTTGCTCAGCCGGTTATCTGCACGAGCCGTGCGATCTGGACTCGCCTGACTTAATTAAGCTTGAAGGGGGAGTGTTTATCGTGTCGCACCCTATCCCGAGAGAGTCTCAGGCTGGAAGGTGATAGTTGGACTGTGACGAACTTTTGATTCAGGCACGGAAGGCGGGGTTGGACTTTCGATTTCGCGAGTGGGATTGGGAGGGAGCGCGGATTTAATTTGGGGTTTGTAGACGTTCCTTTGGGAAAATGATAGATCTATACGGGTGGTTACTTGATGAGTAGGTGTCAAGTGCAAAGTATATTACCCACATTGATAGATTTGTTATTGATTTGTGATGGTAAAATTTCTTCATGATTTTGGAAGAGAATAATATATAACGACTTTTTGTTTTGGTTACAGGTGGTTATAGGCATACTGGTGGTCTCGATAACTGCAACTCCGCCACCTGGTTACGTCAAGGAACCTAACAATGACGAGGTAAAACGTAGTTTTAATAGTATTTGAATTTGTATTAAAACCTTATTTTTCGATCTACGGTTGTTGTGGAGAAAAGGTCGGTTTATTTCTTGACGAACTCACCTCATTAGACGCAGTACTCAGATCGATACAACTTTTCTTATATTTTATGATACTAAAGTTATTTAGCAATGTGGAAAGTAAAGGTAGCCAAAGTAATGGTAAATTAGTAATAATACTATAAAATACGTCGAAGAGTAAATAGAACAGCATATACATATTTACAACATGCATACCAGAGGAAATGCCGACTCTTAGGAAAGCATGTATTTAACACTGGAATGAAATGTTAATTAAACAGAACTCTGCATAAATTGAAAATTCAACAAAATCAAGACGATAAGCCGGCTCACATTATCTAGAAATGTTTTTCATTTCAACTGTGAGCCAACGTTAGACAAGAAAAAAAACACCCCGACTTTTTTTTTCTTTACCCCGCTCGATCGGGAATTCGCCTTCTTTTACGGCCTACATAACTCCGCGAGTTTACGCGGTCGGCGAACGTATAAGCTTTTCTCCTCAGGGTGATAAATTCGGCGTCTTAGGTTATCGTTCATCCGCTCGCCGAGATCTAATATTTAATAGAGAAATCGATACTATATATACATATACCCTCGTGTTAAAGCCACATACTGAACGTAATTTCTGCTGAGATTCTTCGCGTATATGAATTGTGACAAATAGAAGCCTGTACTACATAGACGTAACCACGATAACATGGTTCTCCATTTACACCTGCACTCTCGTATCATAATGTAACGAAGGTCCATGAACTCGAACCTCAATTTTCACGAGTAACTGTATGTATTTCTGCGGAAACGAGCTCGCACGTGGAGAGGGGGGACGGAGGACAAATAGAAACAGCTGCGGGACGAGGTACCGCACCACCATAGATCGAATTTCACGCCGGCGACAAAACGAAAGCGATAAAATCCTCTTTGAAATTCGTTCATTTCCCGCGTGTGTCCTGAACAATTTTTCAGTTATCACGAGCCGCAGCATAGTGAAAAAAGGATATATATACATATACACAGGCGCAGGCCGGGCTAAAAGGAAAGGGGGAAATGCCTATCGCCGGATGTCTGTCTGTCTATATGTATAAATCGAAACATTACTCGTGCCCATAAATGCACGTGCGCGCACAGTGAGTGAGTGAGTGTGGGAGGGAGGGGACGAGGTTGGGATTGCGTGCGAATACCAGTTTTGCGAGCGAGTGTATATATATACCTACAAGAGAATGGGAAAAGGGGACGCGACGACTATACGTGTTCCTCTGCTCTTAATTAAATTTCTCGTTTCAATTAACCGCGGAATTCTTATTTCAATTAACTGGAGATTCAATGGCCGTATGCTGCACTCTGCGAGTTCACACTGCTATACGTATATATATGTATATATATCCAACCGCATGCCTATTTCACGCATACACATACAAGACGTGACGGTGGTAATAAATGTTGGAACAGCGTGATCGGACAATTTTTTTTTTTTTTTTGTTTCACCCTCCGTCGTCCGCGGTCCGTTTTAAGCGACCAGAGCGTGAATTAAACCAATTTTGAAGAAGAGAGGCTGGGGGGAGGGGGTATACTGGCGAAATTAATGGGATTTCACGAAACTAATCAAGCGGCGATATTGAAAAAGAAGAGGGAAAAGCGAATTCATTGAATTGGCCAGTGCGGACGCACGCGATCGGTGGGGAGGTGTAGGAAGGTGTAGCGAGAAAAAAAAATTGAATGTCAATGTGCGTATCGAGCGGGAAAAGTGATTGTCTCTTTCGATAATGCCGCGTACTGCTGTTGTGGTCGGCTATGCGTATATATATGTATACCGAGAGAATCGATGTAGTTGCTTCTGCTATGTTCGCGCGGGTGTCTCGCCTCGCGGCTGGAAAAAGTCAATTCTTGTATGCTAAACAAAATGTGTTTCGAAATTCGAATAGATTTTCAACGACTAACTTCGATGGCGCGAGTTCGTGTGCACGGCCAGAGAGAGAGAGTTATGCATGTGTTTCAGAAGTTCATGAATATATTATATTCTTCGGGTGCGCGTAAAGCGCTAGGCTAGTGCTGAAATTGAATTAATAACTTTGAAAATGAAAAGGTGTACAGCAATATTTGCGTAATGAGGGGCAAGTTTTTTGCTAAAACTTTTCACTCTCTTGTAAATTACTTAAAAAGGATCACGCGTTAGATATATATATAGATTACAGTATGGTCTGCGTATATATCATGAATTTTTTTCTATCCATATCCTTTTTTGCAAGATAAAACGTTATCTAACGACAAAGTTATTTCAAAGTTTCTTCCGAAGAATTATACATTTGACTTGTCGGGCTGATTTACTTCAAACTTCTTACCGCTAAAAACTATCTTAACAACGTCATTTATCAAATTTAATTAGATATCATTCTTTCGTCATCATTAAATGAATCTAATGAGATTATTAGAAACAACTTAAACTTTCATTTCAAAGCGTCAAACCTTACCGTTACGTATACGTCAAAAAAAATTTTACTGCTTCGAACCACACCTCTAACGAAATTATTATATCAAAATCAATAAAAAGCATCGTCCGGCGACACCACGGCCCTCCTTAACAAACGCTTAAAACAACAACACACTTTCCTCGAATGCAAACTCAAGACGTACATAAGATTAGCTTCTTTTTTCCTTCACCTGCTGACATCTCACCATATGTCCCTAGTCGCACGAGTGCTTCTTCACTTTATCACGACGAGCCCCTCCGGCTGTCAGCCAAAATGGATAAAGGCGGAGGGTAGCAACAACAACAACAACAATGACGTCGTCGTCGTCGTCGTCGACAGGATCAACGGTACAAAGGTGTAGGGAAACGCGAGATAGGAAAAGCACACGAAATGTCAGTTACCCGTCGTCGTCGTCGTGTCTTCTATCCTTCTCTTTGAACTTTTAATCGATCCGCGAGCTAAGATTACCATATTTAAAAGCTACGGCGACTTTCTTCGCGCTACAGCAGCAGCAGCGTCTATAATGTAGATGCGCAGGCGAGCGAGCAAAACTGGGGCGAGAAACGAGCGATAATTCAAATTGCAAGAGAGAGAGAGAAAGAGAACGAGGCGAAGGCAGCTTTTCCCTTTTCCTTCCGCTCGCCGTTCCTTTCTTTCGCTCTTCGACTCGCCGGTATATACCTACACCCGCGTACACGCGATCGATACCGCCGTATATCAAGTGAACGCTCGCGCGCGTGTTTGGCTTCCTTTGGAAATGCATATATATATATATATAGCTGCCGCTTATTGCCCTGTGACTTAATGTTCGTATAATTGCAAGGAAGTGCACGGGTGTATATATATATATAAACGTCAGCGCGGAGGTTTTGCGCTTTTTCAGCGCGTTAAAAGAGAGCGTTTCGTAACGATTTTTATTTTATAAATATATAATTGCAATTTAATACTTATATATACGGTACTTATATTTACCGTGTGATTTTTTAAAACGGGTTTAATGTCGTTGATTCTTACGAAAACTGGCATAACTTAAAAAAGACTTATTTTCGTTTGCCATTTTAAAGCACCAACGAAAACTAATTCGTTTAGGGCTCAATTAACTTGAGAGATAATTCGTTTATTTTAAGTTTGTCTCATCTTGGACGAATTTATCTGACTCTGGTACTGTGAATTGGCAAAATAAAAATAGAATTATTTTGAGTTATACTATAGTGTTTGTTAGAACGAACGATATATATTATACTCAGAAATTTTATTTTATATCCGCATACGCATATCCATATATGTCAGCAATTTTCTTACATAAGGTATCAGCGTGAATTATGGCTCTGTTTCATTGTTCTTAATTAGCTTCGCAATTTAATTACTATATAAACGTTTCTTTTGACTACCTCTTAATCGCAAACAGCGTCTACAATTTATAAATCACGACAACTTCGTTTACGACTCGCCGGTAATCACATATACGTGCTATCCTCGTTCGCTTATACGCGTTAATATAATCCCCTTTCGAATAGCTTTCCACTGTATATATATATACATCATCTCCTCGATCTCCTTCCTTCTCTTCCATCACGACACATACATACACACACACACATATATGTACATCAGTGACGGACTGCCTAGAAAAAGCGCGCGATTTCCTATTTACCCTGCCTTATCGTCCCTTATTACGCTTAGCTGTCTTTTTTTCGCGATTCGATTTCCCGTCTCGTGTTGCGAAACGGGCCGCTCGGCTCGTATGTGCTTGCTCCGCCAGCAGCTCGCACACGCGAGCGAAAAATCGACGCTCGTGTACGCGATTTATTTGGCGCGGCTATACCTAGCGTACGAGCACGAGCGACGGATGTCGATCGCGTCTCTACGTACGTGTACGTCTCCGGCTCTGCTCTCCTCCATTGATGGCTTAGGGAATTATCGGCATCGAGAATCCAAACGGTTTAGCGCTTGACGTACGGCGCTAGTGAATTCCCCGCTGAACGGGCGTGAGATTAGGAAAACACGTTCGGTCGAGATCTCTATATGTATGTATGTGTGTTCGCGTGTGCATATATCTGTGCGGTATATATGTATATGAGAGAGAGACTTTTGACGAAGAAATGGATATTATGGAAAAAAATTTAAACCAATATTCCTCTACATTGATGAGTTTCATTTTCTTTCACAAGCTGAAAATTTAGAATACTTTTTTGATACCACGATGTAAATGTTGTCTTTTCGCGTTCTGTATATCGAAAGTGCATTTGGCTTTTCGTAATATTCATAGAGGGGAAAATGTAAAAGACAAAAATGGCTGAAATTTTGCTACTCCCCCCAAGAGTTACATATAATATCAAATATTGGAAACGCATTTGATTGAAATCGAAATATTCTTTAACATTATATACACTCGCAAATATTCATTCAACTATTTCCCTTTAAAATGTGATACTTCATATAAGCGTAATATCAGTAGATTGCAATATATATTCATTTCCCATATATACATTCATCAGCTTTCATATATACCTATGATTTTCCAAAACAATTCGACCCCAGCTTACCAAACAGACAACTATATATAATCGATGAACAATATATACATTATTAAAAATCACATTGCAAAACTTTGATGACTACGCTCTAGCGTATACGTTCGATACTTTCGCCATAACCTGCGGTCAC
This sequence comes from Torymus tubicola, assembly GCA_035583055.1. Classification (NCBI taxonomy): domain Eukaryota; kingdom Metazoa; phylum Arthropoda; class Insecta; order Hymenoptera; family Torymidae; genus Torymus; species Torymus tubicola. Next base: position 6,351,467 of record JAWWEQ010000055.1, on the reverse strand, counting down.
GCGAGTATGAACATTTTGCGATTCTACCCTCATATGCTGTCGATAGCGTTGTTGTGTAAAGCTACAGAATTTACAAAAGTAAAAGTCCCTACGCAAGCGTTAAATACTCAAATACGGAAAACATCAATAAATATATGTATACATATTGCTGAGCTGCATGCAAGTGCAGTCACTATAGCTGTATAGAAATATATAGACGCATTGGGATCCTCTTTTCCGTCCCAATTCCACTTTCGCGCAGTCGTGCAATACACGTATACCACACGCCGAGTATCAGAGAGTAAGCGAGAGAGAGAGACTATCGATAAGCTGTATAGAACGCTTTTATATATGCACGCAACCGAACACCACAAGTTTTCTCCCATATATATATACGTATAGATATAGGTTAGCAGCGATTCTGGATGCCCCTCCCTCGGACTCTATTAGGGCATGATAAGCTCGTTTGCGTAAGTTCGTCAAACAATGGAGAGGCAAGGGGAAGGAGGCGAGGTAGAGGATAGTGGCTGTGCACTCGGGGTAGTTCGGAAATACGATTATCTCCATAATGACGACGAGCGCGGCAGGAGCAAGAGGAGGAGTTGCTCTAATACGAGCGAGGCTACGACCACGTCGAAGCCTCGTCGGACGATGATTATGTACATGTAGATGCGTACATGTGTGTACGTGTGTGATTATGTATGTACATACGCGTGTATATATATATATATATGAGTGTGTATGTATGCGTAGCGTCATCGAGAAAGTGTTAATCGCTCGATGAAACGTAAACAGGTACACGCGTGTAGTATATATACATATACGCGCACGCACGGTCATTATTAATCGATAAGCATTACGCGATATATTCCGGTGTAATTGAATCACCGCGAGGCTTCATACGCAGTGTCGTATATATAGATGACAGAGAAAACGGCATTTTCTTTGTAAATGCTTAAATGCGTTTGAACGAACGTTATAGGCCTAGATTTAAGAGGTATGGCAGATGGGTTGAGCGGATAATTAGACGTTAAAGCGTATCATTCGGTTGGAAAGCTCGCTGAGAGGCGTGAAAAGTAATTATATGGCTACTTACGCGCAGCAATGATGAATAGTCCGAAATGAAACTTAGTAGGCCTTAATCATGGTTTATGGTTATCGTTATACCAAGTTCAACGTTTCATCGCAGGGATTGTAGAAATTAATTTCCAAGTAGGAGAAATACATTTGAATTTATAGAGAATTTTATTTACAAATTGAGGTTCGAAACGTAACGCGCCTAGTTCACCTTAATCCAGCTGTGTCATATTCGCATAAACGTCCAATGTTCAATGCCGTCTGTAATGCGTACAGAGTCACCTCGCACAAAGGAATGTATCAAATTAGATATTCCATGGAAAGCAATTCCGAGAAAATGAGCCTGTGAGAGAATTTAATTAGCAAAATATAGACTGGAGCTCCGTTTGAATTAGTTTTCGCTTCAATGGGTAGTTTTTATTAGGCGCATATATATGTGCGCATAGTTCCACATAAACACCATATCTCTAATGATGTTGTTTCAGCATGACTAAAGTTCATTCGATGATGATGATGATGATGGATGTGTGTTTAGTTGTATCTGAAACTGTTATTCCCCTGAGTTGGCACCGCTATAAATGTCATTCTTCATTATACTCGTATAGTTGATGCGTAGATCAGATTAATGATCGAAATTATTTATCACGAGATTGATGCGATAGGTCGGAGTCTTGGTGACCAAGCGGTTCAACAGCTTTCACTAAAAATTAGCATTTTCTTGTTTTGATTTATAATGCGGGAACACACAAATATCAAGTAAAATCACAGATACCGTAATAATATTATCTTCGTTAATAAACACCATCGTTTACTGTTATCTCATTGATCTAAGGCTTAACTTCTATTTAAAGATATAATTATAAGGACATCTTCATATAAATAAAATAAATCGTTGTAATTTGTAGTTTAAGATCTGATAATACGAACATTTTGAAACATTTAAAATTATTAAATGGTAATCTATCGGTTTTAGCATACCAGATTAATATTTTTCAACGTAATTTCGCAATTAGTATACCAGGAAACTACGATTCAGATGATATCTGGTACAAGCATTCTTTACTGAAACATTTCGCATGCATAAATTATACAAATTAGGGTGGACTTTCATTTTCATCAAAATTATACCTGTACATGTGTCATCTAGATTATAAAATACTTACGTAGTGCAGAATTACGTAAAAAAAACTATGAGTAAAAGTGTTCGTGTTCTACTTTGAATTTATCAGTTAAATGCAAACTTATAAACACTTTTGTGTTCAAATACCAGTAGCATTAAAATACAATAGAAACTCAGCGTTCAACGTCTACGGAAAAGAACACATTGTTTGCTTCTTCGGAAGAAAGTTGTAAAAACAATTCCCTCCGCAAATACGCGTCTTCCGTCACAGTACATGCGAAACTCGCCTTGCCAAGCGTCAAAAAGTCCATTTCGGAGGCGAATAGACCACATAGTAAAACTCACACTCTTGCATACCCGCAATAATGTACACTACAGTGTATACGTGTGTACATGTATATGCATGCGTACATACATAGTCGACGTCAGTCCACCTGCAACAGTAACCTCCTTACGAACGCCTCAGATCGCTTCATTTTTTTCCCTTTCTCCTCTCTTTTCCTTCGCACGGTGCTCCATTTTCCCCCCTGTATATACACCATCCCACGCGCTTTTTCTCCTTTTTTCATCCTCGCGCCTCGTTCGTGCTCTCGCGCGCGCGTGCGAGAGAGAGAAATAGTTGCCAGGGAAAAATGCAACGCGTTACAGACTTGCGCGATTGGTATGCGTGCGCGGGGAAAACGCGCGAACGTAAACTTGAGCGCGCCTATATGTATACATATTTTCCAGTGGGGGGAAAGGCACGCGCTTGCTAGCGTATAGAGGAATGAGAGAGTCACGTGAGAATTCCTCAGATCAGATTTTTACGAATGCAGAATAAGCATACGAGTTGGTAGTAGGTGACGTATATATACATGACAAAGCTTATTATCGTAGCGTATACGGTGATAAAAGGTAGATTAGATGATTTTGCTGACGAATACTTTTTTTTTGTCAAAAATATCCTTATTTCGGGTATAAACGAGAAATATTGGAATTTAATTTATCCACAGAAATTCGGTCGAAGGGGGAGAAGTGTAGAACTCGAAACAGTGAATTTTTTTTTATTTGATTGGGTTTCTTTTACTCTTATCACAATAGAAATTTTGTTCTCCACTTTTTTCTTATTGTTAAAACAAGCTTGATATCGATATTTAAAAGTATTGAGTTTTTCGTTATTTTAACTAAAAAAGACTTCTTCTCGACTAAAAAATATTTTCTGTTTTCGATCAGAATATGTGTGGATTACGATATCTTAGTGAACATGAGAATTGCAATATTCTAATTTAATTCAAATGCGTTTCATGGTTTGTTTTCGGGTGATAATTAAATGACAATTGAGATTTAATTAATTTCAGTTTATAAGATGATTCAATAATTTTTATAAACAAGAGAACTGTAGATTACAGCAAACATTTAAACGTAGTTATTTCAGCTGTCGATATTACATGCCGTCAATCAAATCATCAATTATTGAATACTTCAATATAGCTGCTGATTATTTATTCAAGAGTGGATTATAATTTTAGAAAGTTGGATATTCATAAATTTTTGTGCATTATTAATCATTTTATGGCATGAGAAAAAGTTTCAATGATAAATAAAAAAATTTTTACGATTGATAAAATTGTGTTTATTCCTTTCTAAATAATTATAGAACTGTACCAGTTCTATAGATAAACCATAAAATTAGAAATTTAGGTTAAGAAATGATTTAACTCACGCCACATCATATTTCTCTATTTAGAATAATTAACTTTCTTAGCACACTTATCGCACTTTGTGGAACTCTCAATTACCATACGTTTCTAGCTTTGCGCTAAACTATGATTTGCCTCTTCAAACATACCTTTACTTGAGCAAATACTGATATAATTATACATTTACTTTATCAACAATCCTATCTAATAAAATAATGATATGGTTACACTTTAAAAAACTTCTCCTAGTACCTTTCGATCATCTGCGCGGAGAAAGAAAACCTATTACCCAGAATCCCTCTACAATTTTGCTCAATATCACAGGGTAGAATTTATTTTATCCAGTCGCCGTTAGCGTCGACAACAATTCAGTCCCTCTATTACACCTCTCGATGAACTTCGTCAGGATTTACAGAGATTACCCGTGTCGGGGACACTCGCTCTCCGCTCCCCGCCTCTTCTCTCCTCTTCGCTCTTGAAATTCCTCTCTCTCTCTCTCTTTCGCCTACATAGGTACATACGTATACATACATTTCGACTATACGCGCCGTGCGCGCGTGTATGCAATGAAACGGCAACGAATCGCCAAATGGACCGTACACTTGAATCGCCGCTTCCACGTTCCCCTTCTCTGATCTTCTCTACATATATATATATATATACGCATACGCCCCTGAATTTAATCTATTAGAAGTTCGCGGAACTTTTATTATCAAGGCATTTATTATAGGAAGGCAGGTGGTCGAGAAGAGCAGACGAGACAGACGTGAAAGTTGAAACCAGGAAAAAGAGGAGGAAGAGAGTGAAGAACAATGTAGAGCGTGAAATGGTGATGGAGAGAAACAGAGAGAAAGAGAGAGAGAGAGAAAGAGACACCGGTATGTGGTAGAATGGGGAATGAGGTGGAGAGCGAGTGTAAAATGAGAGTGAAAGTGACGGGAGTGTGATAGAGGGGGAGGTTTAAACTAAAGAAGAAAGCCAAAAAGAGAGAAAGAGAGAGGGTGGAAGAACGTCGTTGAGAGAGAGAACGAGGGGGAAAGGTGCGAGTGGACCAGCAGGAGCCTTGCTACCGCATTATAAAGCATCGCAAATCGCCTCTTAGATTTATAGCGACACCAACGGAGGATTAATAGCGCACTTATAAGATATTATTAACGGTCGCTTACTGTCTGACGCTACGCGCCGTCGTCTCGTTGCTACTGCTTTTGCGGTTCCTTCTCGCCACCGCCGCCTCCTTCCGCCGCTTCCACGCGCGTATATAAACGTCTTAATAACCTGTGCCACCACAGAAACTTTCGATGATAAGTGATACGGAATAGCAGAAGCGCCACTTTACTCCCGTGAGAAGCGTTAAGTACACCTGTATTTTTACAAGGCGACAAGAAAAATTGGAGAGTTGGTGTGTGTGTGTGTTTATTTTCTTTTGAAAGCAGAAAGAGAGAACGACCGAGTCGTTTTGAAAAAAAACAGTGGAAAGGTGCTATAAGGTTTGATTTTTCTTTTTTAATGAAATTCGTGGAAAATGTTTGTATACTCATGTTGGCAGGAGCTTCAATACGAAAGACTTTGCAAAAGACATTTTATTTTAAAAGAACGCGTATATAGAGCAAAACGCCCTTTGATGTATTCGTTTAAAATGGACGTGCACAAAATTCACGATTTGTGCAATGCAAAACAAAGTAAACTATTTTGCTGCTACAAGATACTTCGTATGTATACTGCGTGAGTTTCTCACGTTTATGAAAAATGACGATGAGAGCCACTTTAAACGACAGCTTATCGTGCAGTTTGAATCCGAATTTCTGAGTTACTAGTAATTAATCTGGTAAATTTCTCTTATTACATAAATACACCTTAACTTGTGGCTCGAAGGAAAAAAAAATTGATTGACGGGTTGTAGAAAGCGCCTGTAGGTAGAATGCGACTAATTTTAAACTTAATCGAGCACGCACCCACCTGCGGCGCAGTAATCGCTGCAGGCAGGTAAAGCATTTTTCAGAAATATATCTATATATATATATTCAGCAAACATTAAAGTCTCGATTCCAGTAAAACGAGGTAAAAGAGAAGAAAATCCTCATTCATTTCTCGCAGCGACGTGATGACGGTTACTCGCAAGCGTCTCTCGATATGCTGCTGCATTTTGCCGGGCGAACGACGATTACAATTCCGCGAATGCTTAACTTTCCATTTATACCAGAGATGCGTGTCCTAGAAATAACTGCCCGGGGCTCGCTCTGTATGTTATGTATACCTGTTGGACCAGCTATATATACATTTGCACGGCGGCGGCGGCGTCGGCGAACGATGATTGTTGTCGCGCATCGAGTTACACTTTCACGAGTCCGCGCCCATCCTTCTGATTGCCGCTCACACTGATATATATATGTACATATACATTCAAGCACGATCTCTTTTACTTTTCTTTTGCACGTCTCTCCTTCCTCTCACCCGCTCCTCATTATGTTTTCACTGTGGCCAAATAATAACTCACCTTTTTTTCTTGGGAGAGTTGAGTTGGTGTGCGGCAGTAGCGGCACCAGCTGCGATGAATGACTGGTTTCACTGTCATTTATGTGCAGTTCTACATATAATAACAAAATAAGAGCAGACGTTGAACAGGTGAAACTCTATGTTTCACACGAATTGGTCTGTATGGATAATTGGCTCAAATAATGCCGAAAGTAATTTATATTTTACGTCCGTTTATCAGTAATTTCCGTGTTAAAGGTTTAGTGTGGAACATTGATTTTATATTGTATTGATTTGCATTCTGTCGATATTGCGGATGCAATGATTTGCGGATAAACTTTCTCGAATAATAATTATTAAATCAGACATATTTAATATCAATATTTACGATTTGAAATGGCAAATATAATAACCCGTTAGACGTAGTTATCGGAAGTTAAAAATTAAAACAAATTTATATTTTTTCGCTTCGATTACTTTGCGTGATTTGCTATAAATATGATTTAAAATATTACTGGAGTTCGAGGCAGATGCTCTTATGACTTGCCTATGAACTTTTGACTAAGAGATTATTAAAATTATAATTAACTATATCCAGATTTATTATCTGATTTGAGGGAAATAGTTGGATAACATTTATGAATTTTATGTATCAGGAAGACTGATTTGCTACTAAGAATTTATTCATGAGACAAAAAATAGGAAGTTTTATTGGATCAATTACGTCATAAAAAAAATATTACGTGAAATTTTTAGAATCTGAATATCAGCGAAATCCGTGCTCATAACACGAAAGCGGATAGTTAAGAAACTAGTTCGTACAAGTGTATTCAAATTTGAGGGCATTTATCATAACTCATTATAAAATTTAAAATTCACACTTTGCACAATATAAATTCTAGTTTTTTTTATCCTATAATTATATAAATATACTAGAAACTTATTCCAAAACTAATATGAATAAAAAAAATGTTCTCTAAAGAGCAAATTAAATTGTTGATAGTCGTATAGTTGTAATAAAAAGTGTTAAAATTAGTCTACACTTTTTTCAATTATGAATTAATGAATATTTCTAAAGAACAAACTTTACATACTAATCAATACTGTTAATTTGTTTTCTTTACTTGATCTAATTTCATTCTTTGCAGAATCCACCCTCGTATCAGTACAAGTACGCAGTAGAAGACGAGACGGGAGATGGTCAGGGCAAGACGGAGGCACGCGAGGGTGAGCATGCCAGCGGTCGATACTTCGTGAATTCCAAACGATCGTCGACGGACGTCAAGTACATCGCCGATGAATGGGGCTATCATCCGCTCGTCAAGTATGGATCGTCCGACGATCACAGCAGCTCCTCCGCAAGCTTTGCCATTGGCGAGAAAGCCGTTAAGCATCTGCAAAAAGAGGAGGTAATGCTTATTAAATAACACTACGAAGAGTTTCAAATTAATTATACACGATAAAGTTCTGCTAAACATAAGTTAAAGCTTTTATCAGGTTTATAAATAATTTGATTTTATAATTCTTTATTTACTTAAGGATTTACTGAAAATTTTTTCTTCATTACTGTACATTTTTAAATATTTTAGCACGAAGCATCAGCAACGGACTTCATAAATGCGGGAAAACAAAAAAAAATCGTACAGATAATTCAGCCATATCACCTAGTTCACCATAATACCGTCGACAATGGCCTTTCCCACTTGAATAAAACTTCAAACACCTACGATGCCGCTGTTAACTTCACTGATTCCAATGTCCCGCATCAGGCTGAGTCGACTTTCGCGACAGCGAATTCGCTACAGTTGAATTACATCGCCCAAGCGGAACCGAGTGTACAATCCGCGTCCACACCTGGTCACGATGTCCTCTATTCAACAGAACATTACTCTTCGAAGGTTCCACTACAACTACTGCAACAATCTGATCTCACTCCGACACTAGGTAATGATCTAACGTCTACGGTTTCCGAGGATCAGCTGATCGTCGAGAATGCTGGCAGCTTTGGGCAACGATTGCAGATACAAGGCGATGACGCCTCGGTTTACTCGTCGACGACAGCTACGCCTACTTCAATCCCAGTTCACAGTACCGCTATCATATCGTCTACGACCACTCGAGGTGGACGTTACTTTCAGGAGCGCGAGCGCCAGAAGAACAGAAAGCCGTATTTGCCCGACACAATACCAGGATTGGGAGCCTATTCTTCCACTACCTATTCACCCCTGGATAACAGCGTCACCGGCAATTCGATCGAATCAGCGAGCAATGGCAATAGCGGCCATACTCGCAAAAATAATGGCATTTTCGGAAATACTGGACTCATTGAAGCTTATTCAACGCCCAACGATATTTCGCCAACGACGTCCGGTCCCTTTTTGATAAATTATTCGTCACAAGGTGTGCTTTCAAGCGCCTCGAAGGCCACGTCACTAACAACTGACGAGAGAAAAGAGTATGGATTCTCTAAGCCTATTGTTGTGGCAGACGTGCCAAACGGAAGACCTTTTCAATACAGTACTACTTTCGAGTGTGAAGACGATGCCGCGTCCCCTACTACTCCCGATCCTCTAGCATCGTTCAAAGATACTTTTGGCGAGAGCTTCGGTGGTGCATGGTCTTCGCACATATTGAATCCTATTCAAGCAGGAGTGGCTCTCCTTAATGCCGGGGAAGGGCACTTAATTGACAGTACCGTCACTCTCGATGAAACGCCACCAGCTCCAGTCAACGAGGAAGTCGAGGACACTCCACAATCTGATCAAGCAGCTGTTCAACAATTAAACAGCGTGGTGACTCAGGCTAATGATTACGTTGGGGTTAATCCTGCATTTGGTGACCAGCAAAGTACATCCCAACCACCACAGCAGCAGCAACAACAACAGCAGCAACAACAACAGCAGCAACAACAACAACAGCAGCAAGTACAGCAGCAATCGCAAGACCAAGATGTCGAAGTGCAGAAATCGATAGAGCTGTATCCGAGCTCAATCAACTATGCAACACATTATACGGAGCAGCCAGCGAACGCTCAAGTAGTCAATATCGATCAGCAGCAGCAAACACAAGTTCAAGAGGCTCAACAGCAGCAGCTACAGCTACAGCAATACTTACTGGTCAATGCTAACTTAAATTCTAAACAAGGAGAAAGTCAGACGCGTGGAGAATCCTTAACGCAAAACTACGATATCGGTGACAATTACTCAAAGGACTTAGTAGCTGAACAACCTGTTTACGTCGTACCACCAGCTACTTACGTTGTCGAAGATACTTCTGTTTTGAAAAATAACCTGCTGCAAGAAAAAGTTCAACTATATCAAACTGAAGTATCGGACAATGACAATAGTTTAAAGTCTGAACAGCAGCAAGGATTTCGTTCTGAAATTGAAAGCAGCGTAAATCTGCAATCTTATCAACCAGTCGGTAGTACTAGTGCATCCTATCTGAGTGAAGTTACGCATGAAAGGCAACCGAATAATGTTTTGCAGCCCGATATAAATGTATCAACTATTTTAGAGAAAACCGTACATGTGCCTCATGCTTATCCAGTTGAAAAAATAATTGAAAAGAAGGTACCGTATCCCGTTGAAAAGATCATTGAGAAGAAGATTCCAGTACCGCAGCCATATCCAGTTCCTGTTCAAGTACCTATCCCCCAACCATTCCCTGTCCATATAGAAAAAATTATAGAAAAAAAAGTACCCATACCCTTACATATTCCTGTTCCACACCCTATTCCAGTTGAAAAACCAATTCATATTCCTGTAACAATCGAGAAGATAGTAGAGAAGCCTGTGCACATTCCAGTCCCTGTGGAGAAAATTGTTGAGAAGAAAATTCCAGTTCCACATCCTTATCCAGTTGAAATCGAAAAGATAGTGGAACGAAAAATACCATATCCAGTGGAAGTGACGAAATATGTAGAGAAGCCACTTTTTCACGCACCTTATGGAGTCAAATACGGAGTTAGTTATCAACAAATAATGAAACCCCAAAATCATGGTCTATATTCCTTCCATACGAACGGCCTAGCACCTCTATATGCTTTTCCGTTATCCAATAACTTCTACACTAACAGTGGCAGTAGTAGCCACATCACCGGTAATAGCATAATAACCAAAGCTGTGCAGACAAACAACGACATCAATTCGAATCACTTAAACCATAGTCAGCAGTTCCAGGGTTACTTCTACGAGAAACCGTCAATCCCTTTTATCGAGGGCAAGGAGAAAATCGAAAACAAACAATTCGTCAATACCCAAGTAGGTACAAAGACGTTTCCTTACAATTCTTACGCGCTGCCGAGCTACCCACTCTCAAACGCGCTTCTAAACAGGCGACACGCAGTCGCCCCAACGGTTCATCGACCAAACAAAAATGATCCACGGGATGATTATTTTGGTCCAGTACCACCTCTTCTTCAGCTTCAACGTCAGTCATATGGATTTCAGTCAAAGACATCATCGTTCGCCGCTGCTTATCCGTCGCTGGCCGACAGAACGCAGGGCGCCCGAAAGTCGCGTAACTATGAGCCTGCGCGCACTCATGAACCCGTGCGGTATCCACAAAAAGGAAACTTTCGCCAGTCGAAAATCGAGTATGGATTCAAGCCACCAATGATTCCGTCCGTGCAGTATGACGAGGAAACGGCCTCAAAGGTCGAGAGTTGAGCTATTGCATTTTAAATAGACTTTGAGAATCAAAAATTATAATTCATCTGGTGCACTTATCTTCATGATTTTCAATGTGAATGCGATGGCTTAAAGAGTACAGGTGAAATATCTTTAAAAGAGCTTGCTTTTGCTGAAAAAAAGAATTCAAATGATAAGCTCTTTATTGGTATTTCGTCAACAGTAGTGAACAAGATCAGGGTACATTGTAAATTGTATTTTTAAATTGTTATACTTATTGTTAAGATAAATTAAGAATCCAAGTAGGCTTAGTTATTTAATTTTATTGAATAATTTTATTTCAGTATTTTCTAAGGTGATTTCTAGATATAAGAAAGCAACGCGCAAACGCATATGTAATAATTTTTTTTTAATAAAATTCTGTGAATACTTTATTTATAAAAAAATTGTGAGATACAGTTATTGACATTATATATCAACTTCCCCGACACTTTCTCTATTAACTAGAATTGCGAGGTATTCATTAGCGAATTCCATTGACTAATTATTTTTACAGCTGTTCAATAGTGTCACTGCGTTTAAAAACGATCATTAGCATTTCGCAAAACCAGACCAAAGCAGCAGCGAAAAAAGTGTACTAATGCATTCGATCTTTATATATATATATATATATATATATATATACACACGCGCTCGTGCAAAACTCGTTTCCGTCTGCTTTCTCATTGAGTTTCTCATATGTAGTAGCACACGCGCGCCCGTGTTTACCTACCGCTCAAGATTTTATAAAACGAGACCAATCGAAATTTTCACCCTAGCAAGTACTTTTCGTCTCATCGAAATGATGCACTTATTCTGCTGTATGATTAAATAAGGGTATTTTTAAACATGCTTCAATGCAAATTGCTCAACTACCGCTCAATAAAAGCCGATGCATGAGGGAGGCGCTATATCGATGTACCCTACCTGTTAAGGGGTATTGCAAAAAGCCGTTTAACCACGAATCTCTCGCAAACTCGAGTATGTGCGTCTGTGTGTATGTGTATGTGTTAGTGTAAACACATATAGGAGAACCTTGTTCTGACCTTATTTACGGATAGGCAGGCGCGTACGCGCACTCAGTTGCTTGCGGATAAGAAATTGCCGGTGAGAAGGAGGACGGATTTGCGGCTCTCGCACATGGCAACTGCCATACGGTAAAGGGGTCATGTATCGCGTAGCTCCTAAGGCGCTAACTTTGTTGAATTCTCTGTGGTACTGGGTACCAGCATTTCGAGTGCGAGGCCGTTGCCTAGTTTAATAGAGATGATTATCAGATGGATAACGGCTAAAATTCAAGAAGAACTGGTTTTAACAAATTTCTCAGAATCCAAAGTTACATTAGGTATTGAAGAAAATTCATTGCTCAGTTTACGAAGTATCTTCACTTTATTATAATAAATTAATACTTAACAATTCAATAATATTTAACAAATAAGTTTTTATATAGAGTAGATGAAATTTTCAATTAAGTCTGCAAATAATAAACAGACTTTATAGGTATTTCGCTACCACCCACAGACGTACTCAATATCAATCGCAATTACTTACAGCTTTGGTCTCCGGGCATTGCAAACGGTAGGACAGAAAGAGAAACGTGAAAAGGGAGAAAAGTGTAAGAAAGAAAAAAGGTCGTGAACTGCGAAAGAGAGAGAGATACATATAATACCGCAGGTTATTCCTTTCATTTCGCTTAGCTCACGCATGACGCGCGGGCGTATACGACATACGGCTAAAACGAATCTCATCTCGTGAAATAGGTAGACTACCACATATAAACAGCGTGCCATGCTGCAAACTCGGCTAGTATGATAGTAATGCGTCTTTTAATATTTTCTACATAATGTTAAATTCTTCTTTCTTTGGGATATTAACTACTAAGGATAATATTTACAATAAGGGTATACGTATTCTTATAAATCCTATTTAATTAGTGACAAAACTCGATATCTGCTGCAAAAAAGTTAAGTCTAAAGGTTTTTATGTTAATCTACGAAAATATCGAATTTGCAGAGATTTTAAATTCAATCCTGCAGTAATCTTATATTCAGTGGTAAATACTGGTGTGAGTGTACCGATAACTTTAATACTAGTATTAAGCCGTGCTCTATCAATAACTTCAACATTTCTACTGACGACTTTATAAAAACTTTAATTACCTTCAATCCTATTGTCTCTCACTTACTTTCCGTCACTCTTTTTATCTGTTCACCTCTTTTCCTTTTCTCATCTCGTCGCGTATTCTCGCAAGGTCATTGCAGAGCTGAAAAATCGAGATGTAATATCGGGTGCACTGAATGGACGACAACGATGACACTTCGTTCCTCTTTCCTACCTTTTCTGCGAGAATCAAATGAAAAGAGAAATTCACTGCAGTCTCTCCCGCTTATTGCGAGAGAGTAGACTACTGCTGCTCTGCACTTCTTATAGAAGAGGCTTCGAGTGGACCACTGGCTGAATTTCGCGAGGTCGGAGGATTTCATTTTGTCAGAGATTATAGGCACCATAGGAAGTAATTGTTTTTTTATTAAAATCGTTCGTTGGTCTGTGTACTTGGCTTCCGTTTGAATATTCCTGATAATTATTCGTTCGTCCGTACACATGTACGTACATACGTAATATTTGTTTCGAAAACGTTATTGCGAGTAAATATTTGATAAAGTGTCAATGATGTAAATTTTCATGATAAATGAAGTGAGGAGTTGATCGGGTAACGGTCCTACATCAAAGAGATAAATAATTATTTGTTGATAATGGCAAACAGCAGTTATATTTGTTGTATGATTAAAACTTGCAATTGATATAATTCGAGAAAGTCTTCATCCGCTAGCTACTCTACAAGTTACGTCCTATTACCTCTCCAAATATCCAGGAAACTTTGTAATATGCTTAACCCTTTTTATCTCTATCATCCCCTTTTCCATCCCACCTTTTCCAGATTTAACCCAACACTCGCTATAAACCTCAAACTTAGATTAGTTAATAACGTTTTGCTGGTTTTCCTCTTATTTTCTCACGCTTTCCTCCTTTCGCTCGCCTTATCTTACGAAATCTCCCTCTCCTCGAACGATAGCAGCTACGGGAATTTGCAACTGTATGCGGATCTGTGTATATATGTATGTGTGTGTACATGCGCGTGTTTATGTTTATAAAGCACCCGCGTAGTCACGAAGAAAAACTCTTAGCTTCTCCTAGGTCCAGAAGCGGTTTTCTCCCTCCAACGCCCAAAGATATTCTCCTTCCTCTCCCCCCTGTCTCCAGGATAAGAATGGAGCTTACTTAACCGAAGTCTCGTCCCGGCTAAGTGTATTGTTGTTTACCAAGTTGCGGGTAGAGAAGGGGCAGAAGTAGAGGGGGAAGAGGGCGAGAAAGAATAAGAAGAAAAAGACGAAATAGACGAACAGCTATTTACATAACCGTCGGGTGTATATATACCTGAGAGCGAGGCGAAGCTGCGTCTTATTTCGTTTCGAGATTTGTGGAAATCTTCCTCTATATATACGTGTGCATGTATATATACGCGTGGGTAGAGACATTAAAACGGTATCATGCTGTTCTGCGGTTGCTGCCGCTCTAGAATTTATGTATAGGAGCGCAATTTTTCTCCGCGCCGGCTTATCTCGATTACGCGGCAGCTTACTTATCATTTTCGAGATTCAGCCTCCTTGATGCGCTTCGAAGAGCAGATTGCGCATCCCGGGTGAATTACCAGCAAAAGATGTATTTTTCCCTTCATATTTTTCGCATTAGAGAGTACGTTTCATTTTTTTCTTCTTCAGATTTAACGCTTTTACAATTTACCGCTAAAATATAAACTCTGTAAAATTCAAAACATTTATTCGTGACAAAAATATTTGTTTTTGATATTAAAAGAAATGATAATTTTATTGGATTCTCTAAATAATAATAAAGATAGGTAATTAGAAGTTTATCATATAATGTTGTTAAGCAATTATGGCCATGTAATACCGAAAAATAACCTAATTTTATTAGTTAATTTGATCAAATTCGAACTTTTATTTGGAAAACCAAGTCTGTCAGGCGCTCCGTATATCTAAATACTATACTCGGAAATTTTTTACTGATTCTATCAGCAATTCCAAGAGATATGCTCTTTTGAAATAGATGAAAATTCTAGGAATACAGATTCCTACTTACCGATATCGCTGGTTTTATTTAACTAAATAATTTTTAACTATTTTTTTCAAAAAAAAGAAGACTGTCAGGCGCTCCGTATATATAAATACT
>JAWWEQ010000055.1:6199912-6336122 GCA_035583055.1 Torymus tubicola | reverse complement strand
TTTATTTAACTAAATAATTTTTAACTATTTTTTTCAAAAAAAAGAAGACTGTCAGGCGCTCCGTATATATAAATACTGTACTCAAAAAAAATTTGGAGTAAATTCATTAGTATTTGCAAAAGATATTCACATTCTAAAATTATGTCGGTATGTCACATTACCCTAACACACATCGCAGCAATTCATTGCAATTTTAATAGTGAATTCTCGGAAAACGGAAGACGCACAAAAGCGTAGTTGTATGAGCTTTCATAGAACGCCATGCAAATTGGGAGTGAAAAGAGTCGAATCAAAAGTTGTCATTGTAAAAGGAGACAAAGGGACTCTTATCTACTTAACCTATGCTACCCCATGCACCTAATTAAAGTACGTCATTAAGTATTTGCATCATGCATAGTTTTGTTTGCTGTGTAAAAAAGAGAAAAAGAGAGAAAAAAATAGTAAACGAGAGAGAGAGAGAGAGAAAATGAGAGCAAGAGAGAGAGAGAGACCATCAGTAGTAGAGCTAGTGACAATTTGATTACTCTGTCTGCTGTAAATTGAATTGTCGGGTGCTTCGAGAATGAATTTTTATTTTTCTCTTTACTTTTCATCGCTGCCTGTCTCCGAGTTCTGCATCGGAAGGAGTTGAAGTGCAAATCCGTCACGAGAAGCCATAGGTCTTGTGCATGCATTCGCATCGACGGAAACAATGATGGCCGCGTAGGCTTTATGCATTATTTTCTGAAGGTAGCAACATCTAGTATTCAAGCCTGGAAAAATCTACTTTTTCGTTATTTTTAAGAATTCATGAGAAAACCATTCGCTTGAATAATACATAAATACGCTCTTCTTCATTTGCTTGATGTTTTCTTGCTTCCTTTTGCGGCTAGGGCATCGTTCCAAAGTCTGTCTTCCATCTTTCGCTCACTCAGCAATGTATCATGGCGCAGTTTTTTTTATAATTTCAGCCTTTCGAAAAATATTCATTAAATTTGTTATGTGTATACGCACATGCTTCACTTTACCGCAGCATTTCCAACACGCGCTGCGTCGTTTTAAGTATTCTAATTCTTACGTTGAAACTGTATGTTGAAGTAAGTAGCTGCCGAGTTTCACTGGTGTTATAATATCAAACTTTAAAATTTCTACGGCTCGAAATTGTCAGTTTTCATGGTTTTAAAATATTCAAGAGAATGTATAAGGCAATTGGCGGAGACAAATGCACGAATTTTTCTCTTAGAAAATGGAAAACCGAAAATTGTAGACTGGGTGAACTTGTTTTTCTTTAAAAAAAAAGCTTTGTTACTGTAAAATATTTTCGGAACTAGAAATTTCAACGAATTTACAAAAACTTATAGAAACTAAAAATTGGAAAAATAGTATTTTTTTTATCAGACGTACAGTTTTACGTTTTTAATATTGAAAGATATTGGATGAATAGAGTATTTTCAAAGACTAAAAGCGAGATATATTTTTGAGTATCGTTAACTTTTTCTAGTTCATGTTTCTATTACGTTACTTTACTACACTGAAAGATTTAAAGTTATAAAATTTGTTACTTTAAAAAAGAAAATTTCACTTTAAATTCAGTTTGTTATGTCAAACATTTTTCTATTGAATTTTTATTATTATAAAATTCTATAATAAAAAATACTTGAAATATTTAAGCTAAAATATTTTAATCACTCTGCACATATCGACGAATGTACATCTAAAAACATAAAATTCCGATCTAACTCGTACCTACTCCTAGTTAAATAATACTACTGTTGCGTATATAAACACACACCTCGGTCTATTTTCCTCTGTTCCATACTTACATATAGATATTCATATACTATGACTATACACATAACTTGAAATTCCTCAGAGTTTTCGCGTCAGGCAAGCCTCGCTCGTTGCAATTAGCGAACCTTAAACCCGCACTGCCATGATTAACCTCACCGTGTTGGCATCCCAAAAGCAAAGACAATCCGTGCAACCTCGTCGCGCATCCACACATGCACACACACACACACACACACATCCATACACACATATACGTATACGTAGAAACGTCCATACGTTAACCGGAGCAGCGATTCGCAGATAGAAGTGCAACAATAGCACACAGCCTCGTGTTTGCGGAAACCCTAATGATACAATTACACAGATGGCTGATTATAATAGGGGGTGCGAGAGAGAGAGAGAGAGAGCAGCTGCGCCAACGCTGCTGCGACCTTCGGGTAACGAAGGGCATGGGCACAAGCGTGGGGAAGCGCGTGCACGTATTAGGGAATCTTGTTACGTGGGATTACCATTCGCGGCTGCGCTGATGGCCTTTTACTATATACGTGTTGCGTTAGGGTTCTATCTATGTATGTGTGTGCATTTTTTAAATGGTAGTATTGCAGCGGTGAATAGCAATTCCAAGGGGGGCGCATATTGAAGCGATGGAGATTAGTTAGCGAAAGGGATGGCTGAGCAGTAATCAAGGGATAGGGAGTGGTTGGTTAGCCAGTGCGATAAGATTCACTTGTGAATACCAATACTTTGTCATGTGATATTATACATTGATAAAAATGATCAAGCTACTATAACGAAGCAACGCAAAAACCATATAGATAAATCCAAAGTCCTCTTTTTACATATACTTATCACTCAATGATGAAAATACAAATCTTTATCCTTTCGAAATTACAACCCAAAGCGCTTAAAGCAGCATATTACGCTAGACTTATGCTCGTCCATTTAAATGATATCTAGGATTGCAACTCTTGCAAAGCATCCTCGTAATATCAGCATTACACATCCTCTGGGTTCGTACTTCGTATATCTTAACGCGAGATATTTGAGAGATAATGATGGAATTAACCTTGTTTTGTAAATATAAGAATAACACGGGAGAAGTCTTATTAAGTAAGCTGAGCGTTAGATTCTACCCTGATGAGTTGCGATTAATCGCTACCCGCCGAGACCATTGTATTTAATTATATCGTACTTTGTACGTTTACATAATCTATAAAACTAATATCAAATTTTCATAATTGAAATAAATAAATTGAAAGTGCGGTCGCACATTTCCAAGTCAAACCGAACAGTAAAATGAAACATAAATGATTAAGTATTCAAATTGTTTGTCAAATATATAGTACAAAGACATTCTATAATTGAACTCAAGAATAATTTTGATTCATTGTAAAATAATTATCTTATTGCAACCATAACATCACCGTATCCACTATACCCGCACCTTTTAATCTCGTCAGTGTACCCCTTCAGCTGGCATCTGTGCGGGAATCATGCTACTTGCTTCTCGAGACTCTCGCGTAACGATGACGTGAGCACGTTGGTGACCTCGCGCGTATAAACTACATATACACACACACATACACACACACACCCACACGCTTGGATATACCAGACTAGAAGCGTATGTAAGCGGGCGGCGTATTGTGTATGCATGGATATATGTCA
The DNA here is from genome assembly GCA_035583055.1 of Torymus tubicola. Lineage (NCBI taxonomy): Eukaryota > Metazoa > Arthropoda > Insecta > Hymenoptera > Torymidae > Torymus > Torymus tubicola. The sequence goes on along the minus strand of JAWWEQ010000055.1, from coordinate 6,332,684 downwards.
CGTGGTGCGTGTACACCGCGTATAGATACATGTATATATGTATATACGCGTGCAGAATGCCAAGATGCAGGGATGGGTAGCGACTCTATAGGATCAGAGCGCGAGTTCGATTATAGTGCTAAGATAACGAGAATCGCTGATTCACTACATGCATTATACGCTAATTTTCTTCGGTATAGGTGGTATTCGTATAATTGGTATTTTTGTATCGTGCATTGGAAAAAAATATATCAGATATGTATATATATGTTGAAAGTTTTTCGTAATTCATCCACGTGAAGTTTGGTTTTAAATTATTAATAGCTGTAATTAATTTTACTATAGAATAATGTATTATTTACTTAATTATTTGTTAATATACTAATCATCAATCGTATTCAGTGTAAGATAACAAAATTATGAACTAAAATAATATTATTAATTTTCGTATGAAAGTGTTAATAGCTTGTAAGATATTAATTTCGAGCAAAATGTCATTTCCATAAAATTCAAAAATGTTATTAACTTCTGTACGGAAGTCTGAAAAGCAGAATATTAATTTTAAGCAAAATTTTAATTTTCTCGACCTACCAAAATGTTATGATATTAACTTTCGTACAAAAGTGTAGAAAGCTTATGAAATAAACTAATTATAATTTTAAGCAGTAAAAATGATTTAAAAAAAATTGATGGAATTTTCGTGCACTGTATAATGTAATTATGTTAATCATTTTATAAATTTTTAAGTAAAAATTGTAACAACATCTTCAAACATTCTTTGAGTGATATTTCGCTAATTTTCGTAAGAAAAAGGTCGTAGTTGTTTTGCTATGATACTTTGTAGAACAATGTATTATTGGATTATGCAGAGCGACTAAATTTAACAGAAACGTAAATCGATATTCTTTAAATACTCATTTTTTACATACTCTGTCAATAAAACAAGATTTTTGATAAAATAGAACTATTATTATCTCTTAATTAATGAATGTCAATATAACACATTCGCCTCTTTTACATTTTCAATGTATATTGATCTCTACGTACTCCATTTGCTTCGACTCCATTAAACTGTGGTTGCTCCTTACTCTGAAATCCGCCAGACGCAGCGTCTGAAGAAAAATAAAGAATGAGAAAAGAAGAGAGAAAGATAAGGCACCTATGCGCAAAGGAGAATTTGAGTGCCGCTGAAATTGCAGAGGTCCATCCGACATTCTATGCAAATGGCACAATTCGCTCTCTCTTTCTCTCTCCATCTCTCGCACATTCTTTCCCGGTTTTTCTTGCTCTCTTTCTTCCTCCTTCGGCACAATTAACGTCACGCAGGTACGGAAAAAACTGCTACGCTGCTCCCTTTACTCCTTTCATTTTTCTTTCTCTGACTTTGTTGATTCCTTCGGTGTGGCTCATTATATTTCTCTTGGCTCTAAATGTTTCTTTAACTTATTCCTTCTTTGTCTTTCTACTCGAATTAGTGCCAGGTATAAAAAAAGATGAATTTAGAGAATGAAGCGTGTATTACGGGTGTTATCACAATATTGATTTATGATTATACGGAATTAATAAAAATATGGTTGACGATGTACTATCATGTAGAAACTATTAAACAATTTTTATCCAAATATTTTTAAAGTTAATGGATTTGCTCAAACAGTTTCCTATAAACTCATGCAATTCTTATTTGTTGGTGTGTTATGGTTATGGAGAAGATCGAGTATTCGCACTATGCACTATACAATCAATCTACAATATTTTTCTTATAGTATATATACATGCTCTTTTTACGACGATTTGCGACGATACTTTTGCGAAAAGCGGTCGGAAATTGAGGAAGTTATTTAAATATGATACAAACCAGTCACATGGTTAATTAAAACCTCAGAAAAATATACAAACCAGTATCTGAATTGTATTTGAATTCAGTGTTATAATAATTTCATGTCATAACAACAGATTTAGTTGTAATAAATTTTCCAACCATACTTGATTCTAATATCATCGTTGCATGGGTTCATCACCACAGTAACTATGCCATCACAGCAATCATTATTATCGTTATCTTTGTCATTGTCGTCGTCTTCGTCCTCGATAACGATGTCATCATCATCATCGTCATCGACATCGATATCATCATCGCCATTGTCATTGTCATTATCATTAGACTGGTTACTGATCGCAGTCACAACCACTTATGAACTGTTTTGGCCAGAATCTTACGCTAAAGTGATCAGGTAATACGTCAATTTACAGTGATTGATTGACAATACCACTCAAGTTTCATCTATTATGATTGTAATGAAAATGCACTCTCTAAATATGAATAAGTGGATATCCATTAAAAAATTAGCCAACTTTTTTCATTAATTGATACCACTAAGTGACTTTCCACTTATTTATTTTAAGAAAACAAAATTTATGATCGTCCGTTTTGAACTTGTTATATGAAATAGCGTACCGTGCTATCTTTTTACTAATAATATACTTATAATGACTGGTCTTTATTAAAAAATATAATTTTCACAATAAATTTACTTGAAAAGATATTTAAATTATGTAAACTGCAGCGTCATTATTGTCCATGCAAGTAAATTCACCGATTTTGGTGATCCGTCAAACTCAGCAAATTTCATTGATTAAGGCAGAAATATAGCTCGGCCAAAATAAACACGAAAAGCGATCCCGTAATCTGACCCTTACAAGCGTGAAATTCCTTACAGAACTGGTCTCCATTACCAAATAATTGGTGGCCGAAAAATCAATTTCCTTGACTGATTTCAATTTGATGACGGCACAAAAACGTCCCTTTCCCGCTTCCAATCTTGTTGCACGTACCCTACTATCCACAGCAATTAGATCGTTCGCATTTGTGCAAACGCAGATAGAACCGCACCGCAGTCGCAGCTATATATGCCTATATATACGCACGTACGCCTACACCGAAGATGGATCGTTGATTTATCGGCGCGGTGTTTGAAGAACGACGCGCGTAATTGAATGTGCCACGGAACGCCGATTCATCTCGCGATCTTAGCGGTATATATGCTTCTCTGCGACTATATGCGTTTGTACGTGTTTCTGTGTATATATATACATATATAGATATACAGACCCGATGCAGGAAATATTCCCCTATACATGGTGCGAGGCAATGACCGATGGTCTCACAAACTCTAACTTCTCCGACGTCACCCCGTCGTATGTACATTTTTCATTGTTTCTCTATTCTACCCTCTCGCCCCCTCGACTCTTCAGCAGGTACGTCTTTCACGCGTATGAGTGCACAAGACTTGCCAGCAGGTTATAAGTGACATCGGTATTCGCGAAGCATTGCGCAATGTGGAGGGAGAAAGAGGGTAGGAGAGAGAGAGGAGGAGGAGGAAAAGAGAGAAAGAGAGAGATGTAGGGTCGATTTATATCTGCGAGCGTACAAGGGAGGTCATCAATCCTCGGGGTAATTGTTTGAATGCGCCGTCGAGTCGAGGAAAGGGAAAGAGAGAGAGAGAGAAAGCAAACGTACGTAAGAGGGTGAAGTGAAAGTGGCAGCTTTTTACGTTTACGTGAGGGTGATATGCTCCAAGAAAGTCCTTTACGAATCGAGAAGTTTGAATTTGTCGGAATTTGAAAGGTGTGGGTTAAAAATGAAGAAAAGAACCATTTGTTCCATTATTGCTGAAACTGGCGTTTGATAAATTGTCATTTGTGCGGTTTTATTTGTTCAAAAAGTTAACCTAAAAAGATACACTGGTGATGATAAAGTTTATTTGATAAAATAAAATCTACCCACGAAGTAAATATTGTTGAAAAATAATTCTTCATTGATACATTATTCATTCAATTATTTCATCCATCAACTTCTTTATGGAAAACATAATATATTTTTAGTTAGAAGCGTTATAGATTTAAAAGCTAAATTATTTTTGTCAAGTCGTAAATTTTAGTTTGAAAAGAAAACTTACCAGAAAAAGTGTTAGGATCGTATAACTAATCAATAACCAATATAATTTAATATTCTACTTTGAAATCTACGCTTCTACCCAAAAACTAAAAGCGAAGAGAAAACTGGAAGCACAAATAAAATCATTGTCATGTATCTTATGAGCATAGCCCTTCGAAAAACTCAGTCCGCACGCGCAAACTTTTCGAACACCTCCCGGCTAAGTAACTATTGACTCACAAGAGCGACTTTCGCGGCATAACTCGTAAAGAGAAGAGACACTTCTTCTCACTGTGCGCGGGCGTGCGCAGGTTGACGGAACTCTCGTCTAACAACCCTCTCCTAGAAAACTGCACGTCGCGCCATGCACATTCTTGATAAGGTGAATCCAAGTTTGCCTCCCGCTAACAAAGTAATACCGCATGCGCCCGCGCGAGTCCACCGAAAAATACGGCGATCGTCGTCGTTCTCTGCACTCGAACTACTAGATAACAGGAAACGAAAACGGAAAATCTCAACTCCCACCGCGTACCAGGTCGATCCGTTCTCCCTTGTGGAAAGCAGCGTTGGGGCGCTTGTTAGTCAGGCGCTATGAATAAGAAAGTAAGATAGAGAAAAAAGAGAGAAAGCCAAACTGCGCGGTGCGTGAGTCTCTGTGCGGACGTCGCAATTTACCTTCTCTAACTGAGTCCACGAAGTATAGGAAGCCTGAGATAGGGTGGAAAAGAAAGATCTTTCTCAAACTTCGACGAGGGAAAACTGAGAGGAGTCCAGAATATCCGGGTGTAATACCACTTCTACATTCTGATTCTTAATAAACTCGAATACCTTTCTTTAACTACGCTAAAGATTACCAACGCGGTTTGAAGTGGTACGTTTGATCTTTTGCTTCACTGTTCATTTTTCTTTCCACCTCTTAGATATTTTATTTCTCGTTTTATGGAGATCCTTCTTTCCTACGATTCATGTCAACAGTTAAAACGCAAAAATCACCTAAATTATTCAAAACCCAGTAAAATCCCAGACTTTTTAATTTAAAACAATTTCATTTGACCTGCAACACTTTTTCTAAACCCGCTCTATATAGCAAATAACATATAGCGCCCTTCGTTCGGGTTTGTTTTTTTTATCCCAACAACAAATCATACGAACACAGGGGGTCTATATTTACAACAGCTCCACTCGCCGGTGAACTTTATTGAATAAATTCAAGCTCGGCTGGGACAAAAAAAATCTCACACCCATCTCCCGCTTGTGGAAAAAGACAAAATACAACAAATATCGAGCGCGCAGATCTGCGCTCACTGCAGCCTCGCCTCGAGACTGGCTGCTGCTGTTGCTGCGACGGACGCGCATATTTACGGCCCGTATATAAACTGTAAATAACGTGGGCACACACGCGGCGCGCACCCCGAGATTTTATGGATTCCACGTGATACCTCTGACGTGGTCAAGTTTTTCCACCTAGTAGTCAGTACTGCGCAGTGGGGATGTTCTCTTTCGCGCATCGTACACACACACACAAACATAGACCGCCAACTTTTCGGTCCTTTATGATTAATAATCGAATGCGCGTTTATTTCGTTCTACTTTTTGTCCCATACCGAGCTGAAAAGGGGAGATGCAGGGGCCGAGACCATACTATTGAGAAGTTTTTCCAGGAAGCGGAAACGTGCTCTTGACTAATGGCTTCGTGGTGTATGAATTTTCGACGAGGATTTATGAGTGCGTGCGAGGGGAGAGGGTGCGCTTTTCTCCATCGTTAGCGGTTCAATTAAAGACCGGAATTAATTTGAAAGGTTTGCGCGTATTATGGATATCCGAATGGGAGGGGGGCGTCTTGCGGAGTTCTCTGCGCGCGGCTTGAATTGATGATGTCGGCGGAGCCGTGATTTATGCGAACTGTGTGCGTCGAATGTAAGAAATGTGGAAGTACGTGAAATCGAGAAGAAAAATATGAATGTGAGAAACCAATGTATAGAGTATAAATAAAAGCAGCGTTTATGCGCGAAGTCTAAGCTTTTACTTGATTTTTTTACATGGTTATTGTAATATTATATTTTTGCTTTCTCTAATACCGTTTATCGTCTCAGTAATTCTCATGTTTTTTGAGAATTAGAAATTTTGGAAAATTTTAAAATATTAACCTGGACAGTTGATGTGAAGTTATCCATATGTATATCACATGTAGACTTATTCGAAAGACATTTCGTTAAATTACAGAAATCAATATGTATAGCATATATACAATGCTTTAGATGCGCTTTAAATTCTCGTAAGCCAATATTAAAGTATATGAGGTACAGGATTTAAGGCTTTTATTTACCTTTACAGTGGTGCCTTGTTCTTTGATGTTGACAATCGAATAGCTGAAGTGAAAATAGAAACACTATAATGCAGCTGTTTGAAAAAATCGATTGTACATAGGCAACGGCGGAGACCTACCGTCAACCACGACAGGAAAATAAAGTCTATTTCTACTTTGCGCCCTTTTTTCGCAATATACTATTTTGGAAAAAAGGGTGTGACGCTTGACTTTTTCGTACGTTATTTCAATACTACTTCAAAAAACTGATTTTAATCCCGTGTAGCCGTTTTAGCCTAAACGAAGCGAACAACATCTACAATTCATGTACGTAATGTACCATACAATATCGTATTTCATTGAATACTGAGCAAAATTGATTATTTGAAGAATGCATTTATAGAAAAAGAAGATCAAAATGCAGTAAACTTGTATTATGGTTTTTTACAAGTTATTTCCGTGAAGCTAAACTTGATCATATAAAATATTATTAAAATAGAAGTAGAATTTAATTGCATACAGCAGTGCCTCCAATTATACAATATCAAAAATAAGACAACGCAGTTCATAACAATTCCAAAAATATTTTTTAATTATAAAAATGAGTTTTGAGCATGATTAATTAAATTGTCAAAGAGCATTAAAGACAAAAGAAAAATTATTAAAATGAAATCGCATAAATGAAATGATTTTATATAGAAAAAAATACTTTTTCTTAGAATAATTATTTTCTCAAATAATGAATAAAGATAATCTTTTGAAACTTTAATGAAATTTTGTACTAAATAAGTGCAATAAGTGATTAATATTTAAAATATATTTATATTCCAGTAATAATATTTATATTCAAAACTCTTTCAAATTTCGAAAATCTGATGCACAGGTAAAAAAAATTATAAAAAATTGTCCTAGTATATCTAAGTACAGTACAAAATATTTTCAAGACAAATCAGAGTACCTTATACCCTACCGTTTCAATAATCGGCGAGCAATTGCTATGCGCGTTGCGTGCTTTATTGAAAAAAAAGTGTATAAAGAACAGCTATACCTGAACAAAAGTCGCGCCCTGAGTGGTTTCCTCCTCCCATCGTCTTCTCGTTCATATTTCTCCGATGGTGTTCGTCGAAAATCCCTCGCGGAATTAAATGCTCTCTTACTCTTCTCGCGGTACGGCATCGAATGCAGAACACGCGCCGCACAAATGGTTTTTTGAATTGTTTTCTACGTGGCGCCCTGTACACTTTTACATAATTTATGCTGCGCGTGGTCATTGAACGTGGAAGAAGCAATTTTATGAAACTAATTGAATGGGAATGCAGAGGCGGCAGTGACGGCAGCCACGTTTTGTCGCTCTATTATTTTTTCCTTCCTCAGCTCGTTTAGCACGCGTGCCTTGAGGAATAGCTTTCGGTCCCATTGACGACGAGGCAGAAAAAGGGAGAAGGAAAAAGCTATTTCCTCGTAAGTTGTGTTTTTCCACGTGCCCTCGCGAAGACAATGTTTTTTTTCCAATGAGGTCAACGCTCACAGCTTTATTTGTCATCGTCCAAAGTCACGTTTCATATAAAAAGTACAATTTAATTGTTTTATTCTTTTATTTCTTGCAATTGTAATAAACAATTGAGATAGATTTAATTGAATTGAAAGTATCATGTTTCTTTGCTTATTACGTATCAATTCAAAAGCGCTTGTGAGTATATTAATATTTATTTACTTTAGATAATTTTAATTTATTATCATATTGATTTCGAATTTTTTTTCATATTTCGGTTTTAAACATACCGAAAATTTTAACTATACATATACATATATTTTAGAACATTAAAAAGTAACCATACCCAATAATAAAAATACTCTTTGTCAATTCAATATGCTACATGAAAACAAATAATTATAATATTAAACTTAATATATTAACTATTAATAAACGTAATCGAGAATAAAACCAATCTTACGTATATTAATAATTGAGATATGACGGTTACTTTTCAATCAATTTAAAAAAAAAAGGATTTACTAAGAAAGACTTATTTCACTATTGAATTGATCTACGTTTCAATCGGGCCATTATTACTTTCACTCGATTTCCTTGCCAATTTTTTATAATCGACTATAAAGCCACAGCCCATTAAAATAATCCGAGAATACCTTGTATACCATTACTCAGCTCATTATAGCAACACGAAATCTCTCAACACAAAAGAAAGAAAGCACGTCGAAATGTACAAAAAGAAAAAAAAAACTTATACACGCGGTCATACACACCTTCAGCACATATACCAAAATAGCGAAACGTTCGAGCTCGAGACGCAAAGTATAGTCTTTCCTGAGAATATAATTTTCAGCTGGCGAGCTCGGGTTTTACGGCAAAAGAAAGTGGCCAGCGCTACACACGCGTGCGCGCGTGAGCGCCACGCATCTGCCACCTATAAACGCCTCCGCACGAACCTCTCGATAAACTCGAAATGAGCGCGCGTTGCGTGTTTAATCAAGGGTGAAAGCGACAGTTTTACGATGCCGCGCTGTGCGCGCTTGTGCGGACGAGTGGAGCTCCGCTATTCCTGCGATTCTTCATGTTTTACGAGCGTTGTTTCAGGGGGGCGACAATTTGATTTAAGTTCGCGAAAAGAAGCGAGCGCTGGTTTATCACGAGAGAGGCTGTTTATGAAAATTGCTGAGTTTACCGAGACGTTTTTAAAAGTAAAATGTAATGCTCATTTTATTTGCATAGTTACCGGAAGTATGAATAAATTTATGTGTAAATTGTTTTTCGAAAATGAGCATGTTCCTGCAATGAAAATGTATTGCAGTGATCAAGAGCGTTATGTAATGTCAGCGTTTTCTATATAGGCTATATTTCAAAATGTTTTTTGGATTGTGAGTTAATAACAGTATTCAAAATGGATTTTTAATGCTTGCTGTAAATCTCGAATATTTTCATGATAAACTTTATTATGCAGTAATATTATTATAAAATTATGACTCATAAGAAACTCAAAATCATACTTTCCATGGGAAGAAAAAATTTAAGACTTAATACCAAGATGGTTTTCTATATTAAACAGCATTTAATTTTTATATAACAGGGCTTCAGCTATGTTAATCAAAATCTGTAAAGTTTATTATTCGGAAACAACTTTGAATTAAACATTCTGAAGTTTCGCTAAGCTGGATTTGGATTTAATGAGACTTATTTTGTTTCAAATGAATGTATTCTTTGAAAATAATAATTGAAATAGAAAAATATATGTAATGACCTTAAAATATAAAAGTTATAGTGATCAACTGTATTACCTATCTATATAGATAAGAATTCCTTGTTGAATAAAAAAAACTCTTATATTCACTAAAACTTGTATTTTGCTAATTTAATTACTAATATTTTCAAATCAAGATGAGCAGACAAAAAACAGTAAGTTCTTATTTTACACATATATTCATTGATGATTTAATAAAAATTTATTAATATTCAATCAATTTTACGTATATTTCAAATCACGGTTTTCATCCAATATAAGAAAAGAGCAGCAGCCTTTTAACGACTTCCAGACGCTGGCTTAATCCCTTCATTTTTTAATTCGATAGGGAAGAAATATAACTTGGCTCGACTCTCTTTCCTCCCTGACCCCCTTCTCCGCTGGTACCAAGAGAAACGAACGAAAAGTGGATTTCCATTTAACAGCCAATCCAATTGGAAAATCTGCTGTCGCGCCTGCACGCGGGAACAAGCAATAAAATGAAACGCGTAACTTTTCATGCCTTTAAGATAAACTAGTTTTTCGGGCTGCAATAACACCATTAACGTAGTCTTACACGCAAAAATTATAGATTATATGTTCTAGAGTACAAAGATTACGAAATAGCAGATCTGAAATATAGGATCCAAACAAATTTTTTACTAACGTTTATGTATACTTTGATGGAATTTTCAAGAATATTTCATCATATGCATTATACATGATATCTTACAATATATACTATTACATTTATTTTGAGTTATCGTTCTTCGTCAGAAAATCCAGCGGTAATACTGTGAGCTTTAAAGACCACAGAAATCTTGAGAAAAGGTTTAGAATGTTGTTCATTCATAGTTTTTTTTCTTTACTTTATTCTTCTTTTATTGAAATATTTATAATATTAAGACATCTTCTAGTTTAGCAATTATTGCAACTGTTCCATGAAAATGAGACATCGACCCTAAATGTGTCTGAAAGCGAACTATATATACCTCATTCTCATTTAGGCTAATGTGCTTTTAGTGTCGACAGCAAAATAAAATCGGTTCTCAGTATTTTACATGAGACTGTTTTCAAGTCCATTTTTTTAGTAAAAAGACCCTCCTGTGATTATCACTTGATTTTGTCACGTAAAACGCGTTTTATGCCGTATATTTTCTAGTTTCTTCTTGCATGGTCGGGTTTCAAACTTGATCCATTATGCCAAAAGCGCTCATCAGCGAGGTAACGTAGAGTTATGAAGGACTCGTTAGAATTCTCTTAAAAATTCTTTCAGAATTCACAAAACATTATAACATAAATATGTGAATTTATTACTATCGATATTGAGAATAGAAAATTAATCTTAAAAAGAATTTTTCCTAGACTTCATTAGTATTCGCAAATGATGTATATTTGACCGTAGCAAAGTTCGAAAAAATAGCATTGAAATGCAATAGACATATAATATAAAATATTACAAGTTTAATCTGAATAAACGCCAAATTATTTAATTGAAAATTGACTGAATATTATGTTTGTAATACATATTATATAAGATATTATATTAACATTAAAATTATATTTATACGAGGATAAAACTTTTTCTTACTCAACTCTACCTTTAAGATTAGCGACTTTTTTGCGATTCACCGAATAACGATCGCGCTCACCTTAAGCATTCAGTCACGCGCCCAGAATTCGGAATCGCCGCTGATTTAACGAATATTTGATCCAACGCGTGGGTGTTGTTTTTACCAAAATTTTTGTAGATGAGAATCACGCGTGCGATCTGAAAGAGGTGAAAGTGCATTAGTAATTGAGTTATAAATTAGAATTCAGCGAAAGTCATTTCAACACGTGTACGAGTGTCGTTTTTGGAGATTTACGTCGCTACAATAATTAATTGTTATAAAGCAGATACATCGAGTAATGATCTGAGAATTTCTCTGTATGGACAAGGGCAGAAAGAATAATCGAAGTAGAAGAACTTGTTGGGTCAAACATAAACGGAAGCTTTTTTTACCGAAAATAATTTAATTTAAATTCTGAATTGGCATTGCCGTAATCTGCAGATTCAAGATCTCTACGAATTTTAATCAAAATGGTCTTAAACTGTTAATATTCTATGAAATTTACGATTACAGAGTTGTACGCCAATATATTCTGCAAAATGATGTTCATGTGCATAGTTATAATAGTTACTAAATGTTGAAGAATAAGTCTATTTTAATAAAGTTTATTTGTCATATCGAACCATTGTAAGAAAGAACTATGAAAAACATCCACCAATGCTTCGTGATCTTTATTTTTTCACGTATTACCTGGCATTGAAACGGCGATTTGAAATATTTTTCTCTTCGCTTCATTATAGGAGGATGAGTAAACTGCTGCATTATCATCTTCTCCGATCAACCAAAGAAATTGTCGTACTCTCTTTCTTACCACCTTTTTTGTTTTTTCTAGTTTACTCTCTTTGTTTTCGCAATGTCTTAATTCATCTACAGTTGCACTATTTTGTTTTTCTCACCGAGGGTTAGATACTATATTTGAAAAGAGAGAGAAAGAAAGAAATTGAAGAATGAGATGAAACGAGAGAAGAGAAACAACGAGAGAAAGAGACGGAGAGAAATATGATTGAAAGTGCGGACTTGGGAAAGAAAGTGCAAAGAGGAGAGAAGAGTGAATATACTCCAAGAGGAACTAAGACTGCAATCAAAGTCCAATGAAATTTATATCCTAGGAGAGCGAGGCCTGCGCACTCGGAGAAAGGCGAGCGCACGAGTTGATGCAGAATTTATGATAATTTCGTCGAAAGCCCTTCTCTCGAAATTAAGCCGCGCTCGCGTTTGCTCTCGCCCTTTCTCGCCAGTAGTGGGAGAGAGAGAGAGAGAGAGAGAGAGAGAGAAGACTGCTAAATTTCGTTGACTATCCGTCTTAGATAAAATTGGAACTGAAAGCGAAGGCGGAGAGCTCTTCTTCCCTCTCTCTCTCTGTCTCTCTCTCTCTCTTTCTCGCTCATAGTCGATCGATTCGTTTAATCTAAAGTACTGTCGGAAAAGAAGGAGAGGCAGGAGCATTGCGTGGCTCTCGAAGCCAGCGACGATTCTGCGTGTAAACGAATGATATTATAGATGGAGGTGAGGACGAAGGAGAGACTGAGAGAGAGAGAGCAAGCGAGCGAGCAAAATAATCAAGATGATATCACCCAGGCGAGGTAGTGATTAAAGGCTTGGTCCGTAGCGATGCTTAAGAGGCTAAAGTATGCGAATTTCGGTTCCAAAGGAAGTCGGGAAGATTAAATAAATTAATAATCCGCAAAATTATATGTCTATTATGTATTGAAAAGAATATATTATTATTTTTTTTTTTCAAGAAAAATTTATTGGAGAAAGTCTTGTTTTTCAGGTCTTTCAGATTAAAAAAAAATGATTAAAAATAGCTTTTGTTTGATCTTTATTTATTATACGAAAAATAACTTAATATTTACTTTGGTAAAATAAAAAGGAAGCCAGAAAGTGAAAACTTTTTTAGAATTAGAAAATATTTATTCTTTTAAATTACACGAGTTTGAAGTTGAGCGTAAACTTCACGGAAAATGGTGGCAAAAGATGAAAAGTAGATTCCCTACATGTGTACAGTATTTTATATTTTAATAACAACTTCAAACTCATGTAACTTTTCAAGGAATCAATATCGTTTAATTCTGAAAAAAGGCTGAAAAGCTCTCTAGTCTTGTTTTCACTTTTGTCAAACTTCATCTCGGGTTATACTTGATGGAATGGCTAAACTTACGTTGAAAAAAGTCTATAAAGAATAAGAAAAACTTTATTTGAAGAGTGTGCCTTCAAAAACATTTTTTTATATTTTTCGAGACTTCAGAACCAAAGAATTTTGGAAATAGCTCATACATACATCAATCAATATTTCTCGCATATATCATTAGCAAGACGGAGGGAAGGAGTTATGGCAATTCGGCAAAAATTTTAATATGCAGAAATGACAAATATTGTGACTACACGAATAAACCACTCGCAGGCGCTGTGCTGCGTCAATCCATGTGTTTTTTACGATATCGACGATACATTTTTGGCCGCCCGCGAGACATACAGCCCCGGAGCTTTATAACGATGCATTCGCTGCTCTCTCTCTCTCTCCTCCCCCTCTTCGGTTCCATCTCCTATACTCGACCCTTCTACCCTCTCTCTCTCTTTCGCTCTACCTGTTATATCCAGAAAACGAGAATTAATTAGATGCAAATATTATTTTATATACAACGCGCGTACTCCACTTACTCGAAAAACATTAAGCCTCGCGAGAGGGGGTCTATCGACATGGGTCAATAACAATCAAGCGGCGTAATTACGAGCGGAGAATGAACGCGACAGTGCAGAAAAACATAATGGAAAGGGATGAAGAGCGCAGGCGCACGCGCATGCATGCATGCATGTATGTGGGGTGCCCGCACCGCGAATCGCCGTGGGCGTTATTAATGGCATTTGGGAAAATAATGATAGAATATCAATCTTTCAGCCGATATTCGCGTTATAAATATTCATGCAGAGAGGAGTTCGCGTAGTATATATTCCCCCTGACTGAGCTTTTCATTTTCAAATGAAAAAGAATGACGATATACATGGGAATAAATACATTTTTTTGGTTGCTAATAGTTTCGTATATTTAAAGAAGCTTTGTATAGCGAATGTAAGAATAAAGCTGAAATAATTTGTTATGATTATGGACGTACCTATACGTGTGATCATTTGCTTGATTATCTTCAGCAAATTTTGATTAATGATCTTGAACTTTGGGGCACGTATTCGTCTACATATAACAAGTTTCGTTGAGTAAAAATCGTCTGTAAATTATGAAAATGGCAGCACATTATAACTAAAAACAAAAAATAATTTTTCAAGCATACCTCGTAAAGTTATCATTCAAAAAAGAATATTTTAAGATCTTTTTAAAGCTCACTTTTGGTGCATGGTCGTAGAAAAGCAACTTGAAAAGATCTACCACGTTTGATTGTATACAAAAATGAAACTCTTTGTATACGGAAATCTTTTTTTAATTTTTATAAACTTTATTAGAATCTTTTTTTTACAAAAATTCTACACACAGGAAATAATTAGTCTAAAATAACTAAATAATACTCTTGAGTAGTTTTCTTTCCAAACTAAAGAAATGTATATTTTTTGTAGATTATACGTATATTCCTTTAAACTGTATATGGATGCATACAATTTACAACATTTCAAGTATACTAATAATAAATTAATTTTTTTAGAAGTCCATTATTATAAAGTAATATATTATAGTTTCTCCGAGTAGTAACGTTCGTGCCTCATACGTAAAAACGAAGGTTTTACACAAACAGCCGCGGGTGGTTGAGCATAACGAGCTACGCGAGAATGCACAGCCACCCTGGTTTATTAGCTAATCAGAGTTTTCCGAGAATTGCTAAAAGATTTCATATAATAAGCTCGGTGCTATTTAGCGTACATATACTGTAATGTTGTTACTGTGTTGCTTAACATCAGACATAGATGGGTGTATACCTTTGGGGAAGAAACGCCTATGGTTGTTTACATAATAACGAAGTTATTAACAAAACTGTTTTATTTTCAAAAAGCTTTTCTTGTAATTGAAAGAGATAATATTGAACGTAAGCAAGAGCTCAAACATTTTCTCGGAATATAATTTTATTTAACCTCATGGTTATGGTACATCGCTGCTGAAATATTTAAGCTCATCAAACGAAAAAATAAATTATATTTAAAATATAATATCTCAGAAACTATTTATTACAGAAGATTTTCATTTAATTTAACTATACTTGAAACTCTACAAGAAATTTTCCTATCCTTATGAAACTGTTGTATAAATCTTATAAAACCCTTTATAAATAAGACCCGAAGACCTCTCAAAAGCGTTTTTGAAAATTTTTAGTAAAGTTGTAAGTCAAATTTTAACTAAAATGTAAATATTTTTGTTTAAAAAGTGCATTATATGAAAAATATACTTTATTTGAATACTATATGTACAATATTATAAGAAGAAAAAAAAATAAAAGGAAAATGTTTCTTTTTTAATGAATATAATCAGTAGATAGATAATCGAAGAAATTTTACTCAATTACGCGCAGGCACCACCCAAAAAAAAGCAGCAGTGAGTCGATTTGCCCTTGCGCGCGCTTTCGCTCCACGAAATTTGCAAGTTAAAAAACCCAACACCGCGACGAGTCATAACACTTTTCATTCAATTTCTGCAGGCAGCGAAAGGAGGAGCAAAAAGACGCGCGCCAACCACGTATAAAGAGTGCGACGAACGTCGGGTGGTATATGTATACATGTATGCAGAGATAAGAGACGAGTCCAAGTTTCTCACCCATACGAAAGAAAGTGAGCGAAAATGAGAGCAAAGGAGAGAATGAGAGAGAGAGAGAGAGAAAAGCGCTGAAGACGAAGAAAGCCTGTGCGCCTCATCAGGACAAATGAAGCGAGCTCTGGCTCCGCGGCGCGCAAAACACCACTATGAGAGAGAGAGAAAGAAGAAGGGTCACAGAGGGAGAGAGAGTGAGAGAGAAAGAGAGAGGGAAAAGGCATAGAGCTTTCTCCCTCTCTCGCGACATCTGCATATATAGTATACGTATTATTACGGACGCACTCGTATTCCTTTCCGGCCATTAGCATTGCAAATGGAATAAGCAGCGGTGGGAGGGCGGTGGGCGCATAAATATTAATGAAGGTCTGTTTCCTCTCCAAGGTTGCCTTAAGTCTCTCCCTCTCTCCCTCTTTCTTTACCCTTTCTCTCTACCTCTCTCACTCTCTATCTCTCTCTATTCTTCGTGAACGTCTTAGAGAGCCCATGCTTTCGTCCTCTGACCTCCTTCCTCTTCAACAACGGCTATCCCTATGTGTGTGTGTGTGTGTCTTTGCTTCGAGCTTCCTGCTGCATGTCAGAGGGGAGGAGAGAAGCGGCTGTGGCTTTCCTGGTTGTGGGTAGGTAGACGAAAATCGTGGCAACGCGATTTTCGATTCGAGGATTGTCGGTATACGCGTGGCTTGGCTGCCACTCGGTTGAATATGCGCATGTGTTAGCGGGGCCGGGTGGACAGTTACGGACGAGAATATTTTTTTCTAGCTCACCGTCGTTGTTCATGACGCATGCGGGTCGTATACGCGAATTGTCGTTGTTAGAATTTTTGGGTTGTGATGGACGCAAGTGATGGTAACGCTGGTTAGTCGATGGCACTGAACAAGTGGTGATGAAGAGTCGTTGGAATTTTCACGAATTTTGTAAACTGTTTTTATTCGATTGAATGAATGTAATTTACCATTGAAGTAATTGTGTTTTATTGGAAATTGAAATTCTTTTATATAATACCGATTTTTCTCGTAAATAGAGTAGAGGTTATATCAATCGGAAACATATATATAAGATAAATTAAAAGTTTGATATGTATCAATCTGATATAATTAAAAATATATAATGTAACGTATAACAAATTCTTTAAAGATTTGCACACTTACTCGAACCTATCAAGCAATGAATGTCACAATCATCGAGAACTTTTATCGAATTTCACGAATCCTTTATAGTTCGAACCGACTGAAACAGAAGATTTCATAACTAATCGTCAATCGAGCCTCCGCACGTTTTGTCACCTCTAGATTTCTAGCCACTGACCCGACGCTTTCATTAACCCTATTTGCATATCTCAATCCATATATATATATATACACAGACAGACACACGCATCTTCCGCCACGTAATTTCATCGTCCAAATCCCCCCCATTATTCAAACTGCGAAATGTTTACTTTCATGATTGCCCATACGCAACTTTCATTCCTGAATGCCGCTATATGGGCCATCTCTATACGACTGTATCACGTTCATCTCCGGACGAACGAACGCCGCGTTACTCGGCAATTCGGGGCTGGAAAAACCTGTTTCGTGTTATACAATAAAATCAGATAACCTTTGTCGAAACGTATACAAATTCCGCTCTGTGTGTACGCATGGTCGCGTCGAACTTTGCATTTCAATAATGGTATACGCGCCGATCCAATAAAAGCCGAACAGCGCGCGCCATTTAAATAAACCGTTATCGCGTGTCATTTATCATTCGACAAAACGCCGATCGTTATATATTTTGACTTTTTTTCTGCTAATAAAGTCAGCATCTCGCGCGATTCTCCCTCTTTTCTCCAAAATAAAAAGCACCGAGTATGTGAATATAATATGTTGTACATGCATGTATCGATGCTACAATAGTTTTCAATCTTTTCAATCTTCACAATGATCGCGATCGGAAGCTAGAACGTTCGAAAGGAAGAGAAAGAGAGAGAGAGAGAGAGAGAAAGTCAGTGGCACGCACCGGAGCTATATACCGATTGTTCGAAATCAAAGAATCGAAAGCCAGGGAGAGAAAGACGAACGCGATACGCACAGGTACGTGCGGATGAAAGTAAAAGCGATCACGTATATGTGTGTGTGTATATGTGTGTGAGAGTCTAGACTCATCTTCATGCCATCCAGCCTTCTTTTTTTTTGCTCGTTCTTTCGGTCTTCTTCCTCTTTTTTTTTCACCAAACTCAGGCTTCACGCGCTTCTCGCGCATCCTCACGCAGGCAGTTTATTGTCGGTCACGGCCCGAGTCGCGCACGCGAATATCATAGTTCGACGCTGTCTTTGTATAAGCTTTAACCTTTGAACTGCAGGCATTATATAGTGGCAGGACATACGAAGATTGTTGCAACGGGTGGTGCGCGGATCTTTCGAGAGTGAACGAAAGAGAGGAACGAGAAAATGCGAGTAGCGGCGATGACGTTACATGTGAGTATCGAGTAGCCTATAGTGTCGGATGGACGCGTGTATATAGGTAACGTAGGAGAGTTGTACGTGCGACGGAAGTTAGTGAAATAGGCGTAGACGGACGGGTTTGTATGCGCACTGGTAACGTGCGGAATCGGGTTACGCGTGGAAATTCGGAAAATTTTACGGATGCTCGATCCAGAGATTGATAGGTTAACGAGCGAGCTGTTGGATTTGTTCAAGTGGTGTCGTCTCTGCGCGAAATTGAAGGATTGGTTTAGTGTTACGCCGAAAAAAAAAAGAAATGATAGATTTACAAAATTTGTGTTGTCGAGGTGATCTGTCCACCATGAGTTTGTCTAACGGAAGTATTGGGGTAATCGCTTTTTATAGTGAATCAGCAGTTATGTTTACTACGTAGGAAAAAGAGGTGTTGATTTTAATTTTCGCACAATTAATTTTACTTGGACACACCAAAAGTTAATTTTACCGATAACTCTACCTGCTTTAAAAATACGAACAACAAAATTTTCCTTTTAAAACTGTAAAATGTACGTTCAAATTTTAAATGTAAAGCTATTTTTATTCTAAACTACCTTTATTTTACTTCTACGTGTACTAATTAAATTTTATCGTAAACTAATCAATTTCCCGAAAGTAGAAATGTTTGGTAAGTTTTTTATAAAATAAATATAGAATCTAGGAGCTAACAATATATTTCGCTAACATTGTTCTGAAATAACAGACAAAAGCATATTTTAATAGCTGATTGTCTTGCGTTGATAAAACTAATGTATACCTATATATTTTTTTTCATTATTTCGCTTCGCTTTCCGGATACGTCAATAAAAAAATTCATCGGATCCAGCATTATGAAACAACGCAAAACGCGCGTGGTCCAAATCAAATTTCATGCGCGATCTTTTGCGTACAGCCATGATTTGCAGTGCGTTTCGTATTATCTCTTTTCTCTTTTCTTTCCCTATGAGTATAGGACGAAAGTGGCGAACAGTGCACCCGTCGCGTAAATGTCACTCTCAGAAGGGGGAACGAGCGAAGAATAAAGTGCTGCAGCCGCTGTCGGAGCTAGCAGCTGCGAATGAGAGCTTACAACGAGAGGCACTGCTAGGAAGAAAGAGAAAATAGACGGAAGTTGTTTAAGTGTCAGAAGTTAGAACTTTCCCGAATATCTTCTTATTTTCACGAAGGGTAGTAGAGGGATCGTCTTCTCTACTCTCTGACGCGGTCGCGCGACTTCTCCGACTTCTAACCCTGGCTTCTTTCCTAACTATAAACAGGAAGCGTCAATTTGCCAGCGGATCGAAGTCATTTCCTTCAATTATCGCGGCTGCGCACGAAGCACAGAACTGTCCCTCTTTCTCTCTCTTGGCGTAGCGCCCCGCGAAGACAGCCAACCCGCGCGACGTGACTGCGCGCCGCGTTGCTTTTCTTCAATTTCTCATTTCTCGCTCTCGGGAGAGAGAAAGAGAAGTTAACGCCCCGGCACTTTAAGCTCTAATTGCACGAGCAGCAGCGGATAAAAGCTGCCATCACTCTTCGGTGGGTGGAAGGGTGAAGGTGGAGGTGGACGAATTAGTGCAATCGTGCGAACGCCTGCGCGTAGAGGTCGATGTTCACTTCACTATATTGTCAAGTCGAGGAATGGAATTCGATTGTGTTGCACCGAGTGAACTGTAATCCGAGGCGAAAGAAGTTAGTTCTTTCGAAGAGAGCGAAGTTCGATGGGCTGTAGTATGTAAATTAATGTAAACAGAGTTGACTTTTTAACAAAGGATAGCGACACTATCGAAAATGCAAGAAAAGGCAATTTAAAGTCGTTCCAATTGGGCGTTCATTTGAATATTGAAATTTGGGTTTTTGTAAAAAAATTTCAGAATCGAATACCTAGTCGTAAAATGTTTTTTTTTTATCGCTTTATATAATTATTTTAAACAAAGTATTGCAAGATATAAGAAACATTTGAGTTAGCACTAAATAAAATGAAAAGTGTATTATATTTATGGATAGAGCTAATAGAAAACCATAGGTATATTTCGAACTCGAATACTATACCGTTGACTAATAAGGAGAACTTCCCAACTTTGGATCAAAATTTAAAAAAATATTGATCCCTCGGAAGTTATAAACCATTAAATACAGCTTACAGAAATATTGTTCAAAATTTATCATCCTTTTCTAATAATTCAATGGATTATATTTTGAATAACTTCTTTACGCTGATTTGAATTACCTATAACTTTCTGAGAAATCAATATTTTTAAACGAATGAAAGCCTTAACTAAAGTTTCTTCCGTCTACTTTCTGTTTATTTTTCTATTATTATTTTGGCATTTTTAATTGTGAACTTATTTAAATCTTCTTGGAAATCTATTTTCGTTAAATATTTTGAAAAACTGATCTATCTTTGGTACTAAAGTCCAATTAGCAAAATCATAAAACGTCGGGTAATTCTTTTGGCTCAAAAAATAACAACTGAAATTTAGGTTAATCCATGATCCGACGTTGAGAATTTGTAAGTGCGGTATTAAGGTAGCATGAGCGGTGAGTGCCGTATCAAGCTGGGGGCCCCGAGAAGGACTTTCTGATTTTACTAAATTTTATGATTAAATTTTAATAAGAAACATGTATTATTATTTCTAAACACGTTAATATAGAAACTATTAAATATAAACTAAAACGAAAATTAGAAATTTTTTTCTCGTTTTAGATCAGGGTGCTGTTATAATTCACTTTAGCCGCTGTTATTTATTTATTTTTATCGGCAATCCATTATTATTTTTATACTGACAGAATCCTTATATAATAAATACTGTAACCACCTATTTTTTTATTATTCTTATGAACAAATAAAGGCTCAATATAAAAATTTTTAATTTTTTGAAGAAAGTTTTTTTAGAAATTAAAAATTACTACTTTCACGATTTATGTATTAACGTTTCTAAAATTTCAGAAATGCTAATAAATAGCCGCATTAAAATTCATAATCGACATTCGTATTATGAGATATCACTATTTAGCATAAATTCGCAAAATGTGAAATCTCAAGATAAAAAAAAGTAAACTCAAAATCAGCCCTCTTTCTACTTTTGAAATAAAAGTTTCACTTCTATATTACACGAATAAAGAAAATATATATTTCATAGCAAAAGACATAAATTCACTAATTTTTTAAATAAACAGACAAAAAAATTTATATAAATTAACCATCATATTCATATTTAATTAAAATAATTGAAATAAACTATAATTACGATAAATCCACAAAATGATTTACAAACGTATTGAAGAGTACTTATTGTTTAAATGTTTTTTGTTTTGTTAATATCTCATACTTGTTTTATAAATGAAAATTTCTTATCTAAATTGCATATTATTCTGTATTATTTAATAATAATCGATCCATCAAAATTTTAAATAATAATTTAATCTTCACATCCATTATTTCAGTTGAAAATGCTGCAATGGTAAAATTTGACAGACTATACTTCAATCGTATCGGAAAGTCGAAAATATATGTATTTCAGTGAACTGATTTATATTTCACAGAAACAGATTGGAAAATATTAATTTTTAAAAATATAGTTTCAGGAGTATGTTAACTGTTGCATAGTTTATTTAATTTCAAAAAGATAGTTATTCAAAAGACTAGATACATAAAGTATGTAAATTTAATTTATTCTTTTATAAAACCTAGAAATCAGACAAGAAAAAATCTATAACGTCTAGCTAAAGAACATGTTCTCCTCTCATGACCGATCAATGAATCGCCGCAGTTGACAAAGAATAACAGGAATGAAAAAAACATTAAAAAAACATGAAAGAGCGATAATTCCGGATCGCGAATTATTCAGGATTAAACGCGTAATCATCAGTGTCAATATTGATGCATTGCGCTAGCGTGTGCCCACGCGGGGGATTGGTGTGAGGGCCTTGGTCAATACGAGATTCGCCGTTTCAAAGTTGCGTCTGGGCGACGGGAGCGAGGGTTTCGATTGGCGAAAGATCATTAAAACACAAAGCCCTGGCGTGACTCGTGAATCCAGCGGTAATGAAGTCGTACTGTTTTCCGATTACACCTGCTAAACGAGGATTTACTGCGATGGCGTCGAATAAAGTCATTTATCTGGTACATGGTGTATTTCAGATGGGGCCTGCCACATTGGGAAGGCAACTTTCGAATAAGCGTAGGATTTGCCTAATCGATATTTGCAGAAGCAGGAAAAGCAATTGTTGCTGAATTAGAGTATTAGTTGATTTAATTTATACAAATATAGTTTGGTGAACCGGTGAAATTTAATCAATATAACTTTGTCTATAGAAGTGGCTATAGTAATATACTCCTTAATATAAGTTTTTTGAATTGTCTAATTTCATTAAAGTATTTGATATCGTAGTAGATGGATTGAGAGGAAGTTATTTACCAATGAATTGACAGCGGTTAACATAAATTAAACGTATAAATTCATATAATAGAGGCAAGTTCACGAACATTTTCTAAAAGTAATGTTTCACTCTAAGATATAACCATGGTTATAACTTTTTTCACTATCACAAAGTTTTCCTCGCAAATACGTCTTTTCAGTTAAACTGTATTTTAAATTTTAGACTTTATGGGAATCATATTTAAACATTTAAATATCAGGCTTTTGACTCTGTGTGCCACTGCACGCGGGGAGATAAACCTCTCGAACTAAACGCGCAAGCTTGAGTAATGGTGGACATTTTTTTTATTTTAAATGCCACATGTTCTCTGCAGTTGTCTGTTATACGAGTAACAGTAATAAAGCACAAACAAAAAAGTGTCGCATGAGCGTAAAAACCCATTGTACACGAAATACAAAGAGACTGTTAAAACTAATTGGTCAATTTTGTAGAGCAACTTCCTATTAATTTTTCAAGTTATACTGTATAAAGTTACGGTATAAGATAATGATATAGTTGTAAATTTATTCTACATCTTCCTCTACTAACCTTTAATATATTATGATAACATATACTAATAATTTCCCATTACTCGTAAATAATAATAATTACTTTATTTTATAGTAAAAATTAATTTGAATGCTTAATATAAATCTAATTTGAAATTAATACTTTACATCTTCGCAACTTACACGTTCGAAGTTCACTCTATTTGGCACTAATTAATGCACAAACATTTATTTACTCTTCTTAAAGTAGAGGAACGATTAATGAACTTTATTTTAGTGTCTTGTATTTTTATGGACTTGAAGAATTCGCTTTTATGGTCAACATTACGCGCCCACTTCCTACAAACAAGTTTTAATCATTGCGTTGGTTAACTAGAATATTATTTCTAGCCTTGTTCAATTGTTTTTCTGGTAGAATTCTGGTATATAGATTATGAAATTCAGAGCGTCGAATTCATCAAATTCAAGTCGTCATAAGTGGAGGTCGATATAGAACTGCGATGAGTAAACTCTCTTGCTTGCGTGCAAGAGTAAATATGAGTAAAATAGGTTAGATTTGAATGCAAAGACTCAAATGGATTTATTATAATATTATTTAAGTAAGAATTAAAACTTTATAAAATATTCTGTTTGCTTAGTAAGAGTTAACGCCATCTCTTTAAATAATGAGAAATTGCATTCTTGGAAAATTTTATTGATAATTTTATAAATATATAAAAAGAGAGGAAAAAATAAACTGCTTGAGAGTAATGAATACAAAATGTTAACAAAAATGAATACGTTAAAATTTGAAATTGCTTTTTGCGATCCCAGGTTGTAATTATATGGAGATGCAATGTTGCGCTACAGTAACAAACATTATTTCGTCATTTATCAAATGTAAATACTTAGTTATTCTTGTTTTATGCTTCATTTTACCAATACAATTCTAGTATTCTAGTATTCTACAGACACGTATGGATAGAATTGCATTTTATTCTTAGTTGTTAAAAAAAGCTTATTTTACAATATAATTTGTTTCCCAAAATTAAATATCGAAAAATTCAGTCATTTAATAGCCTATTGTTTTTTTATTTTATAATATAAGCTAAGTATTTAGCCAGCTATAACGTGTAGTAATTATCAGTATAGACTTTTTCCACGCAGTGTACAGGAAAAAAAAAAGTTTGTCCCCTTTTAAGAACGATAACCGTACAGTAAAATGCACTGGTACATACAGGCACTCATTGTTCTAAATGAAAGGTTGTACGTTCTGTACACGCTTAAAGTGCAGTCACACGATATCAGCGATTTTCAATGACAAGAAGAACACGTACGGGTATACTCGCCAAAAAATTGCTAGAAGCATTGGCAGCTTTTTCACGCTGCGCGCCATTTGTCGGCTGCGCACCAATAAATTTGCCCCGAGCGCTTTGCGGGTACACAGTGAAAGAGAGAGGGAGGGGGGGGGGAGCAAGCAAATGGGTTGTGGCTGATGGGCACGTATATATGGAACCTGTGTGCTGGTACGTATGATTGAAAAATTCGTCAGAGGGACGAGGGTTTTATCGAATTACGCCAGTGAGGCGCGGTTAGAGACACGACGCTTTGTTGTGGGTATCGAGGTTGATTTTGACAGTACCATATATATATATATATATATATATATATAGTGCATAATAAAATGATAATGGAGTCTGTTCATAACCGTCTGTATCTACTTATGCAAAACAGAAAAAGCTTTTGACTGTTGAGATATTTAAAAAAATAAATTACATCAGCATTATATAATAATATAATATTATAAAGAGGATACGACGAAAAAAGAATAAATGAAAAAATATACTACAAATTATGTAAAAAAAATGAGTTGAAAAATATTTATCTTTTCTTCATTTTCGACAGCAAACTTTCTCTTCAAAACGCGCATAATCTGACAAAACGAAATATATACGCCTTAAGGCTCAATTTTGCAAAACACATACGCAAACACTTTCACTTCTAACGCAAAAGACTTGACTGTACTCACTTCGCCTCAATATTATCCGACCATTAATTCTAGTTCATCGCTTTTTCACCTTCTGAGCATCTTGTAAGCGCTTACAATGGTCCGCATCGTGCTCAGCGGCCGCACATTGGACAGCCCTCGTGGCTTCTCGACGATTGAGCTTATTATATTTGGCCCAGGCATATCTCGCGTATAACGATCAGGTCCAGCACCTATTATACGTAACGGCCGTTTCACAAAAAAAAAGAGGCTAACGAGATCACGGTTGTGTGCTTCTTTTTTAAGCTTCGCTTGAGGAGTTAGGGCGCCGTGACAGTGATTTTCGCGAGCCCAGGCGACAACTATAAGCGTAAACCAACTACACGAGCGCGACAGAATTGTGCGACTGACATTTTCCATCGTTATGTTTCATTAAACATGAGTAAATTCTTCGTTGTTATTCTCAAAAAGTGGCGTTTATTTCCTTGCAAATTAAAGAAAAACATAGGGGTTTTTTAATTTGGTTTTAAAACATTGTTGATGTTATCATTGAAGAGGTCAGGAATCGTATCGCATTTCAGAAACTATTAAATCATGTATTAGTCCATATTATTGAAACTAAAATGGCTTTGTAATGAGCAGAGTTAGTTCTGGTAGATTCGTGATCTTTTGAAAGGACGGAGAAAATCCTCTCTAGAAAGATTCAATACTCACACTTTGTCAAGCAATTAAAAATGCTAAAAGTAGGCCGCTTTGCGATCTTTAAATGGCCATATTTTATGCTTGCAATTTTACCTCGACATCTATATTCATATGTCATATATCCCTACAGAAATCTCTTTGCATATTATATATATACAATGACATGCTTCATATTTATCTGTACACGCGAACCGGGTAAATTTATGCACCCTAGTTGAATATCCAAATAAATAAATTCATACTCAGCATATTTAAAGAGCAATAAATACAAATGCTTAATAATCGAGCACAAATGATATGTTTGCACAACCGTGCAAATACACAGGGTAACCCCCACTCGTCGAAAAAGCACGAAACAATAAACATCGCATTTCTCGCATATCAAAATTGCGCACTCCTCGTTAATCGTCGTAGCGCACGCGCGGCTGCGCGTTATCCTTACACCCCGAGCAGGGGTAATGAAAAACCTCAATTATATTCGCGCTCCCCGGGCGCAACTCTCATTACACTCCACTCACCGGCTTTTCACCTCCACCCTTGATTTTAACGCTCACCCATCCGATCGAGCGTTTCCTCGTACCCTTCGCGCCGCCTGCAAATCCCTTCGTCATTATCGCTTCCTCCCCATCGCCAATCAATATTTACAAAACTAATTAAAAAATAACAATGCTTATCGCACTGCTAGGCCAAGGGGTACTTAACGCCGCTGCCGTTGCTGCTGCTGCTGCTGTTACTGCTGCTACCAGCGTTGGTCGTTAGCCGTAATCCCAGGCAGCTCAGCCGGTCTTCTAACGAAGCAAGCAGTACCACGACTGCCACGAGGACGACGAGTACGACGGCAAGGGCAACCCTACCATCGTTCGACCTGCTGCCACCGACATCTTGGGCAGAGAGGCAAGCTGCTGGCGGACTACAGATCGGCTCACGCGCGCTAATTGCTCGCCCGGAAAAACGAAGCGTGCCTGGTGGTGCTCCGTCAATTAGTGGAAAGCAAATGACGATGGTTGTGAGGAAAGTGAGAGCTGGCACTGAGGGATACCTCGCCGTCGCCAAGGCCAGACTGCACCAGCAGTCAACCAATAGCGCTGCAGCTAAGCGTGACCTGCAGTACAACAAACAGCGCATCGCTCGTGGAACTGACCTCGGGGAACAGCCGACCCAAGCCATCAGTGGGTAAGTGAGATATGTTGGTTGGAACATGTCGGTGTGTATATACGTGTGCGTATGAACGGGCAGTTGTTTGGTTTTAGAGGTACGATTTGAAACGTACGATGTGTGGTTTGTTGGTGAGGTTCCATATCCTTGGAGAGCGAAGCCAATAGGGAAGTAATAATGGCTTGGGAGTTGAGCTAAGTGCACGTAGTGCTATGCAGTGCTCTCTGATGTCTGACTTTGTGGGATCGGCGAATGTTACACTGAATTAATTTGTCATAAAGAGCTGGCATCTCACCTAATTTCTAACGAAAGAACTATAAATTCAATTTTATTTGCTTGGATAAAATCACATGAATTTTTTTTTTATAATTTGCTCTGAATAGATACTTCATTCCGGAGATGTATCAAGGACAGATCGATCGCCTGCAACAGGAACAGCTAGAGGGTCAATTTCTACCTGACGCGATCAACGCCCTCGGCTCGTACGATGATCCGCGACTATACAACGACAAAGACGAGATCAAGCGGGAACGTTGCAATGGCTTTCTATCTCCTCGTATCATTTACGTGGGCCAAGCATTGCCCGAGCCATTCGTCCAACTATATAGCCAGCGACGTAGCCGCGTCTCTGGGTTGTCAAACTTCCTGATCAAAGGCCGGCCGTCTGTGGAAACAAGAAGCTTCGAGGACGAAAGTGATTTATCAATAGCGACGACGGAGGGAAGCAACGCTGCTGACGCGGGTAGGTGATGTCGCTGACAACGATGAACAAAGACGGTTCATATGCGGGTATTCTGGTGTACCTGCAGTATTTTTTTTTTTTTAGATATTGAGATAATTAATTAATTAATGAAGGGTTCGAAAGGGGCTTGAAATATTGGTGGGGTGAGTGCTGATCAAATTTCTTTTGAAAGAAGCCAATCAATATGAATTATTTCATTGTTTTTTTTCTCAATAAGTAAAAGAGAGCACTACCTGTGGGAAGAAATTTTCAAAAGGACTTAAAATGGCCAATATTGGAAAAACTTATAAATTAACGAATAAACTGGAGAAATTAATATTTTTAAATATAAAAATAGTCTTTGATTAATTAAATTATAAGAATAATAACTAAATGTTAAATAAATATAATAGTGAGCGAATTGCCATATATAGATGATACTAAATTAATGTTGTAAATCACATAATATAGAGACTGACAAAGTTTAGAGTCACTCTAAATAACAGCTAATTTACAAAATGTATGTCGTAGACATTGTAAATTTATTATAATATAATTTGAATAAATTAATAATTTTAGAATAATATAAATAGAGATGGATACGATCTCACCGAGTAGTTCAATCATGATTCACGTAAACATTAGTTAAATTTTCATGATGTGTACGTAACTAAATTAGCGTACGATCTACGCCGCATGCTTTATAATAATGATGCAACGTTTCTTTGCGCAAAAACTCCATCTATATTCTCAAAAAAAGTTCTTTTTAGAAAAGATTCAAATACAAAAAATTACTGCACATATCCAGAGAATTTATAATTAGTTGTACAATCCTACCAGAGATATAAGTTTTTCTTTTTATGATTCTGAATCTTATACATTAAGAAGTAGTTTAAAAAGATAGCTTAAGCTTTTCAGAGATAGTCTTTTTAAATCACATTATTCTGTTTGAAATTTTAACAAAATCTGCGAATGTAGGGCATGCAAAATGTTCGCTACTTTCCCTCTGACTTTATGGGTGGGTCTAGATATTTCGAAAGACTGTAAGTTAGATGCCTTACCCTTCAGAAAATTACAAATAGAAAGCACATGCCTCATTAGCAGAAGTACGCCTGTCCCCTTGCGTTTCAATCGAAAAGCACTATTAAATTTTTTATCAAGGTATCATCAGATTATCAAGATAAAAAAGTTAATTAATCCTTCAAATTTTTGTCTTTATGTTTTCGGATTTTGAAATTTCTATTTTTATGTTTTCTTACTTTAGGATTCTGTAAGCTCCAAATCGTCATTCTTAATTTTTCTATCGCGTATTTTCTACTGTTGTGTATTTCTAAATTCCGATTTATACTTTCTATTTTTATTATTTGTAACTTTAATATTTAGGTTAGTGGTTCAATCGATTCAATTATTTCTATAAATATATTTCTGTATTTTCATTTTCTGGTAATCGTGCGTTTTGATTGATACGCATGGGACAGGCGTGCTTCTGCTAATGAGGCATGTACGTTCTATTTGTAATTTTTTGAAGGATAAGGCATCTACTTACAGCCTTTCGAAATATCTAGACCCACCCTGCTTTATTTATAATTCAGCTATTTGTAATATCAAGCCGTCTATTAACGAATATTCCTACACATATAAGTTGATTGCAGACAGAATTAACTTCGTCATGAAATATTTTATACACAGACAAGTTTTTTTCCAGCGCAAGCAACAGAAGCAGCCCCATCGATCGATCAGCCCAGCGAACCATCGAACCTTCCACCCTCTACAACCATATCACCGCATCCAGTTTCTTCCACGGTGCCTCATCACACTAGCGATTCTATCAAAGAAGAAGATTCGTTTGCTCTAGAGGAAGACGGTGACTCGACAACGGTGCCGAGTTTCGAGGCCAATTTCGCAGAGGACGACGAGCTGACTACATTGATGACGACAAGAATGACGCCAAAGGTAGCGGAATACCGTGACAACGGCCCCGAAGACTTCAACGTACCGGATTGGGACGTCAGTGAGTCGCAGAAACGGGAAGTACAGCATGATTCCGAGGTCGAAGCAAGCTTGGCGAAGAGTCGCAGTAAAGAAGGAGATCACCCAAGCATTGTGAGTTTCCTCGATATTTTTGGTTTCTTTCCCCCCTCCAGCTCATCTCGTTCTCTTTGTTATCGTACGCGATTATCTCGTCGCGGCGTATAATTCTATAGTAAAGACGGGGGAATGCAATGGCTTTGTTTTTCTTCTTCGAGCTTGAAAAGAACTGCATTTGTTTGGATATAGCCGGATTGGACTGTTTTCTTTTTTTATTTGTCTTTTTAACTCTGACGGAAAAGTAATATGTTTGAGTGAACAGCGCATCTTGATATAAAGTATATTTAAGTGAAATGAATTACTTTACCTGGAATTGAATGAAAAATTCTATTTGCATGCATATTATGCTTTTTACTTTAGCGTGAAAAAGTATACTACCTCGAGAGTGTAGTTCGTTAATTACGAATATAGAATGATAAGATTAGCTGAAGATATATATATTTCGCTTTTAATAAAACTTTGAGCATATATAAGTTTTTATGAAAAAATTTCGGAGATTGATAGTGTACGAAAAAAGAAGGTCTTAAGAACTTTTGGAACTTAATTTTTACAGCTAATAAAAAAAAATGTTGCCGAGAAAACTTTTCCATAAAAAAGTTTTCTCTCAACTGACTAACGGAAACAGCAGATCTTTTCAAGTTTAGAATGGTCAATATGAAAGTTTTCAAAATTGTGGATATAAAGAAATTTAAAATTGTCGAACGTGTTGTCGCACTCAAGAGTGTATACATTTGCAAAACGTATACTTACTACATTTATTTTTTATACAAAAACCGACTTAATTTTTCATAACATCCAAACTTCGCGTTCTAATAAAACGATCATTCATAATTAATGTAGTCATTTGACACCGTATTTACTTCCCGATAAAGCCATTATATATATCTCTCTCCTCAAATAATTCACGCACACACATTCAACTCTATTAAATCCTCTGCACATTGAAATGACATTAATAATTCCTCGCCTCCGTACCCTATATACAAACAAAAGAAAAAAAAATGACTTCCGAGAATAAATACACGTACACACAGTCACAGCCATCAGTTCTCCCCCTCCCTCCCCCACCCACTTCAGTCACCGGTAAACACCATCCAAATTAAACGCCCTATCCACACTTCGCGCCGGTAATCCCAGCACTTCATCCCCTCCCCTCTAACTACCTTCGTCCCCTCGCTCGCGCAAACCCACTCCACCGATCCATCATCGCGCGACACCCCGGCTGTCTCTCCTCCTAATCGCCCTCTCTGACGGTTAGAGGGGGAGGGGGAGAGCAGTTACAAAAAAAAAACAACAACGCAGCAGAGCGGCAATTAACGCTCGCGGAATGTATATATGTATATAGGTAGAAGAGAATGGCAGCAGCGGCAGTGGCAGCGGCAGGAGTGTGTACGAGTTCGGCTATAGGGTCATCGATCACGCGACGGGCAGCGACTTCGGTCACTCGGAGAGCCGTCGACTGGGCCGTGAAACTGAGGGCCGTTACCACGTACTACTGCCTGACGGCCGGCTACAGCGAGTCGAGTACAGCGTCGGTAGCGACACGGGATTCAGGGCCTCAGTGTATTTCGGTTCGGCTGCGGATGGAACTGTCGAGGACACTCGAGAGCAGGCGGTGGCATTGTCGTCGTCGTCGATAACCAACTTGGCACTGGGTGCACCTGTGGCGCTGACGAAAGTGACAGATGACACGCCAGTTGCAGCAGCCGATGTTTCGTCCAGTCAGATGATGGTAATTGCCAAAGTGACGAAGTCTGATGAAACGATGGAGGAACTGACGACTGAGAGAATGCCTGAAGCGATGACTGGACTAACGAAACTCAGAAGTCCGGTGGAGAGGACACAAGAGGAAACGGAAGTTGAAGCTGAGGGGGCAACTACACTGGATGTAACGACGATGGCTAGACAAACGACCCCAAAGGAGTAAAGGTGAACAACAGAGAAGTTCACGGGGGTAACACTTGTGTATCTTTCGGCTAGAGAGGGATGCGAAGTTTGCTATACGCAAGGTTGTTGAGGGAAATTTGCGCAAAAATGTACCTTATGTAACTAAAGCTACGTTGTTTTTTTAAGTTTTTATTTGATTTTATCTTTTTTATGTATGTGAGTAGCGGAGAAATCGTTCAAATTCTTGTTATGTTAGTTTATAATTTCACTTGTAAGTCTTCAAATCTCGTTCAACAGATTGAGCGTGGCGTTATGTTTATGTATGTGGGTGTGTAGAACAAATTATTTTTAAATAATGTTTGAGACGTTACAAAAATGTTGTTACGAATACATCGCAAGTTTTATAATTAAAAAGAGTGCAGATTTATTAAATATTTTTTGTGATACGAATTAAAAAAAAATATCAAAATTTCTTTTCAAGAAAAAGTTTCTCCCGTATTTCATTTTTTTTTTCAAGACGTCTGAAAATGAAAAAATAATTCAAAAAATTTAATATTTTACCCAAGTAGAAAGCCAACCATATTTTTCAAATAACGTTTTAATTAAATAAAAGCATTATTAGCTAGAATCATGACACAAAATTAAAATAATTCATCTAAAAATTTTGCAGTTATTTAAAATATCTATTTTATAAAGTGCAAATACCATAATTTCTTTTTGATTAGTAAATAATTATAACAAACAAAGTGTTCTACCATGGTAATCTTGCACTTAAACGAAAGAATATTTACTCACTTGAAACGAATTTTGTGATGGAAATCAGTTACTGGTTAAAGAAAAAAATAAATTCTTGATTTATTAAAAGTGTAATCAAATTAAAATATATAAAATTTTCTTATACATTTTGAACAAGATCTTTAAACATTATATTATTGAAACTCTCTCTTTATAAAGAGAAGCCAAAACTATGACGTACATTTTGTCCATTTTCTTATTTGATGATATGTAGATTTTTATTATTTCATAAGAATGATTTCTATGATTACTATATACAAAACCGAAGTAGCTGAATCATGTAGCACAGCTTGAACAACGAAAAATGCGTGTGCGCACTAATAACGCGAAAAATCAAATGTGACAAAACCGTAATTTTTCTCGTCAGCGTTTACAATAGTGAGAATACCGCATCCATGTAATCCAGCTCCACGTTATTTTTTTTTCACATACTCGACGACGCGAAGCTATTACAGCATGCACACATCTTACTGTATCACCTTAATATATCTACCATATATATGCGGAAGCCAAGAGGTGAACTGCGGGGTTCGGTAATATCACGACGAGGTCCAGGTGTGCACGTTACACATACATATACATATATGTATATATATATATATATATATACACACGCGTGAAAGGCAACGAATACAGGCGTGAGTCGCGTTCAGGAGCGCAGGCGCGCTCAACTTTATGATTTGAGCGCGTTTGGAATGATTAGTGCGCGCGAGCGAGCGAGAGGCGAGAATTCTCACGGGACGTAAAATCTCGCTTGATCCCGAGAGAGAAAATCTATGTAAAACGCGAGCAAGTGAGCTAACGCAAAAGAGTGGGAGGAGAAACAAAGGTAATGCTGATTGGATAACGTAAATTAAGTTGTGCGAGAGAGAGAGAGAGAGAGAGTACGTGTGGCGAGGCATTAATGTCTCGGGTTTAATTACTTTCGTCTTCGTTTTTCCACTGAGAGAGGACGAGGCTTGATTTTGATAATTCATGCTTGTGTAATACGAGCGCTCGTATTGATTGCGCTGCGAGCAGTGAAATTTTTATAACGTTTCCAACGTCTGGGATGTTAAAATGCCATTTAATGCTTATACGTTAATTAAGTTTATTTATATATGTTATGTTTTTTGTACGTGAAAAATAAAAAATTTTAATACTAGGGACGAGTAAAGTGAATTTTATATTTGATTATGTACGCATGTTTGATCCGACTTTCAAAAAAAAAACCCTTTCCCAATACAGGAATCATCAATCTATGTGTATAATACAAAACAATATTTTTTTTCTTCAAATATTCAAAAGAGCTTACCCAGCAGAACCGAATTCTGAAACAACGCCTTCCGAATACCGCACTCCAAGCATAGCAGATGAAAAATTCCTATACCTTCTTACCATATCGCTGAAATGCCTCAAAATTCTTCGTTTCCATCCTTTAACGCACACGCCCGCGAACCCATTTCATAACCCAAGACGTATTCCTCATCCTCTATACCTTCTTCTTTCTCTCCCTTTTACCCCCGGATAAAGAAAATCGGACGCAGCAGCAGCAGCAGCTCATCGCAGAGCATATATATACGAGAGGTAACGCATCTCCCTCGCATCGCGAATTAGATTCCATTCGTCAGTTTCTCGCGGATATTTTTGCACCCCGGAAAATTCGAAAAGCGTGCTGCTCTCCTCTCTCTTCT
Source organism: Torymus tubicola (assembly GCA_035583055.1). Taxonomy (NCBI): domain Eukaryota; kingdom Metazoa; phylum Arthropoda; class Insecta; order Hymenoptera; family Torymidae; genus Torymus; species Torymus tubicola. Next base: position 6,298,493 of record JAWWEQ010000055.1, on the reverse strand, counting down.
CCTGTAGTATCTCCTTCCCCTTCCTACCCCCGTCATCTCGTATATATATTTCACACAGGCTCTGCGGGGCTTTTGTGAGGCGCTGCACGATCGGACGTTATATGCGCGTGAGGCGCGGGCGGCGGCGCTCGACATCAGCGAATTCATTTTCTACGTGTAACGAGCTGCCGCCCACGCATATCTTGAAGGGAGAGTGAGAGGAAAGAATGGAGAAAACGGAATTAAGTCGGCTTGAAGAAAAAGATGTGTGTATAGATTCGGGGACCAAAGTGTGGGAGAATTTTCACGAGCTTTGATATATAATCATGATTAATAATGCATTCAATTAGTTGATTAAACACTGTACGTTTCGCAAGGTCACTTTTGGAATTTAATCAAAATATGGTACAATTTATATTTTTGATGGTACGTAAAATTCATGAATTGATGGAAAAAAAATAAAATATTTTTTGTCTATTGAACAGATAGATATCGATGGTACGATGTTGGAAAACCAAAAGTCATTTTGTTTCCTTTTGATTGTTTCATTTTTCTTTTTTTTAAACTCAGATTGAGGCGAACAAACAGTAAATGGCACTTTATAAATAAAATATGGAATATTAAATATTAAATGAAAATCCTTTGTCATTTATAACCGATGGAAATCATGTACATTTTTAAAGTGAAATTTCGGCGAAAATTCTATGCGAAGAGAATTCAAAAGCATTAATAATAAAGTTAAAATATTTCATATTATTAAATCAAAACATATATACGATAAAACTCCATCAACGATGCTACATTATTTTCGGAACATTTGAAATTAAACTACATTGTCTTTCTGTACTCGAAATTTCATTATTACTATGAAGCACAATACAATAATGTTGATACCTAAATTTGTGAGCATAGGAGCTGTAATATTGAATTCTCTGTAAGCGCAAATACTTCGAAATTTGGCTTTACGCCCGACGTGGTATCCGCATATCTTCGGTATTTAGGTCTATCGCCTATTCGAATTGCAGTGAGATAAACGATTAGCTTGCACACCAATCAACTAGTCAAACGCCTAAAAGCGAACTATATCGTGCTACTGCAAACAGTTTCTGGTATTTAAAGTTGCAGCTAAGAAACAATTTCCTCGTTGGTATATATTAAGAATGAACAATCGTTGTCTTAATGAAAACTTTAATCATGTAAATCTACAATCTACTAAAACCATATAATCATCAACCCCCATTATCATTGAAAAGTATATTCTCTGATTTTTGTAATGCAGGTCAGAATAGTCCACTTGATTTTTACGAACTTACAAGTGGCTGCAACCGTCGCGACTTCGGTGTATAACCGGCTGTGTGCACTCCGGTACGAGGATCACGGATGTTATCTCGGCCACGAAGGCGCCGAGACCGTGGAGTGCGATTTTCTCTCCTTTTTGTACGCGCTCCAAACCAATTTTCTTCTCTCGGCGCGCAGTCGAATCGACGATTATCCTGTGTGCCACGATTATTAGGGTCAATGGCTGCTGCCCTGCAGCTAAGTGCCGGCTCGGATCGTGAGCTCGTATAAAAAGTAAGTATTGGCAGAGAGGAAGAAGGGTTCGATGAGCATGACGCGTGACGGTTAAGAGTTTTCGTGAAATTTAGTGGTAAATTTTAACGTTAGCGCATGCAGAAGATTTTTACGTCATTTTTTCGGGATCGATGAGAACGAGGGATTGATACTTTTTTGCAGGTTCTTTTTTTCAAGTAGATGACCTATTATAGCGGACGAAAATAATTTTATGTATTTTACGTTTAAATTTTGGAAAATTAATTATAATTTTAAATTTTGAAACAATTGCTCTTTACGCTGAAATAGGTATAATAGAGCTATTTCAATACTCATTCGAATTTCTAAGTGTTATTTGGAAATTACACGCCGAAATTCATATGTATGAGTATTTGGATATAAACCGACTTTGCAACATTCATTCTTCGTTTAATGAAACTGTTAAAATATTCTCATACTCTCGTTCGTAATTTAAACTACATTATGCATTGGTAATTATTTTTATACGTTCATTTACAGCCCTTTGAGGCGATTCAATACTTTTTAAATAACGAGAAATTGATTTATTTCATATACCTGTGGAATATGTTCCAGTTTGTTTCAAAAATATAAACAAAATACTGACGAAGCTTTCAGTTGTTTTTTTTTTATTAAAATTACATTGGTTTTTATCTCATGTTTCTGTACCAAATATGTTTAAAATGCTCACGATGTATATTGTTGCGAAAGTTTCTGTCGATATTTGAACAACGTATAAAAGACGAAAGATTGTCTATTCAACTCGCCTTGTACTAACTCGTACAAACTGCGGATCCATGTTTGTACCTGGAATATGAGGACAGAAAGAATATTCAATGAAAATCAGAAACGTTTGCATTAACAGAAATTGAGAAGATCAATAGAAATATTCTCAGTATTCATACAATAATACCATGCGTCGGTAATGAGGAATGATATTTTGAATCTTAGAACAATAAGAGTAATATTAATATGCAGAATAGTTTAAGGTTTTTTACGTACATGATTTATTTAATTAATTGTTAATAATCATTTGAAACATCAGAGGAATGCTTTTTATTGGGATATATTAAGGTATGCACCGAACGGATATTCTTCTTCTTACCGCAGGAAATTGGCTTTGCTCTAATTTTACTTGAAAATTGTCCTTAGTCAGGCAGATTCTCGTTGGTACAGGAAGATCATTTTCTGAGTATAGTAACAATCAATTCTTTCTTTTATTATACTTCGAACCTTACTACGTTGACTAACTTTTTAACAAATTTGGAAAGTCATTTGATAATATACAGAGGATATCAAATAATAAATGGCCGTAATTGAAGCTTGAAAAGCAAATATTCTCATGGCTAAAAGTACGTAAGTACATAAGAACCTTTTTTTCTAATTATAACTTAATAATACATATCATATACTATACATACAGGAAATTTAAGTCTGTATTAATATTTTTTGTGTGCTAAAGTAGATTTATCGCTGAAATATGCAGATGCTTCTTGTCACTTATTGCAAGCACATTTCTTTTAACTTGAACTATACCTCATAGTAAGGTAAACTTAATAATTATTTTTAGATAGATCTTATAAATTATACTATAATATTATACGCCATTCCAAATTTGAAGCTCTTGGTACTGTCTGTTACAAAAAAAGAACAAAATAAATTTAGAATCCACAGCTCCAGCAAGTGTACGGCTAAATATAAGTAACAGCAAAAATAGTTAATCAATTTCTAGTTGAAATATAATTGTTTAAGATATTCTATTTGGTATGATAGTACAAAATGATCTCCGATTTCATAAAATTAGTACAAGATTAGTTAAAAAAAATTTCATTTTATATCTTGATTTTGAGACATATTATACTATGGGGTAATTAAATAAAATAAATATCAATATAAGGTACATTTTATTATCTTATGAAATGAATGTTTATCTTACAATTAAAATTCTAAATGTAAACGGATATCAATTAAATTATTTCAATTTACTAGAAATAACATTAGAAGATAATATTAAAAAAATAAAGTAAAGCATAGTACCGAAGGTGAAATTTGTAATAACAATATTAAAATGATTGAATCTGTGTGCATTTATTATCACATGCTCAAAGTAATACATTCATAATAATGATAAATGTAATATTCATAGATAGACCGCAACGAATTGGGAAAAGGTAACATGATGAATATTTTGATAAACTATCCGAATGCAAATAAAATAGATGTCATTTGCGTAGCACGAACCAGCATAGAAGCAAATTTATTAAAAAGTAAAAAAAAACTGTACGGACAGCATTTAAATTTCCATTTAATGTACATTTAGAAATTGCATGTAATATTATTCCTCAACGTACAGAAAGACTAAAGATAGAATCTATTACAGTAATAATATGGGATGGAATTTCTATGACCTCAAAATATCGATATACACATTATGATAATAAACAGGTAACAGATAATGATAATGCATTTAAAAATGGCTGTTGAACATAGGAAATGGAGTATACAGGAAAGTTGTAGAAGAAATATTTGGAAGCATTATAAAACCATTGCAATAATAAATTTTTATTCTAGGTATCGTAACTCCAAAAAATTCTGAAGTACCTGCTTTAAACGGTGAAATTTTATCGAGAATAGAATTGACAATGCGTGAATATGTAAGTGTGAATTCGGTGAAGGATTCAAATAATGAAAGTAAGGAAAGATGTTTTTTTTACTGAATTTTTAAACTCATTATAGAAATCGATCTATCTATGTATATAAAAATCACACGTCAAGTTTGAAAACCCCAAACTAAAACATTTTCTCGTTGTCAAAAAAAATTGATTATATAAAATATCATTATCGTAGGGTACAATAATACTTAGTCAAAATTATAAAGTCGGTATACCATTAGTTGAGTATTGCTCACGGTCTACAGGATTAATCACGACCTTTGCTCAATCCTTCTGGACGCGCGGGTGCGCAGCGACACCAGGCAATCCAGCGGCTAGCAGGGTCCAATCCAGCAGCCGCAATACCCTCGACACGCACACTGCACAGCGCGTCAGGCGGTAACTCGATAAAAGTCGCACAGGGCTATATAAGCGAACGCGTATATATATATATATATATATATACTGGAGCGTCCAGCGGTGCGCGCGCAAGCGAGCGGGAAACAATTTAATCGTCATTGACTTTAAGCGCCTGGGCTATCCCTGTAATTGACGTTATCTATGAGTCGCAGGGAAAGATTAATTAAAGCTTAAACGCGTCTAAGTTAATTATTGTTAGTTAAGTAGACGCGCGCCCGCGCTGCCCTAGCTAAGCTTTCTCTCCTCTCCTGGCTCCCTCCTCCCTCTTCCTCTATAAGCGCAAAACTTCCGCGATTTGTAAGCTGTCGCAGCGTTCCCGGGGCCGCACCACCTGGCAAAGTTTTAATTGACGGCAACTTAGGTAAGGCCGGCCAGTTTTGCCCGGATTTCGGATTTTATCGGAAGGAGGTGGAAAGGGGAGGACGAGGCGCAAAAACAAGCAGCTGCCGAGCTTGCTTGAGAGGGAGAGTGTGAGAGAGAGAGAGAGAGAAAGAGAGAGCAATAGCCAGAAGATGGATCTTATTGACTCGCGAGATTCAATTGGAACTTGCAGTCGATCGCCGTATGATTGGAAGTGTAACTGTGACGTTGCTTTTTTTGGGATCAGCAGCTTAGAGTTGACTGACTCTTTTTATCCTTTTTCTTGGTAACTTTAATAAAAAGTTCAATTATATCTGTTAATCGGTTTTGTCCTTGGCTCGTGTCATGATCACTATGATGTTCTGATAAAATATGCATTTCAAAATCTAATTTTTGAAAAGAAAAAATGGGATAAGAAAAAATTTACTTTTAAATATAGATTCGATATTATATATTTTGTAATAATATAATTTATTGGAAAATGCGGCATAATATAACTTTTTGAAGTAATTCACTATGTGCAAAAAGCATTTTGAATCGCAGCTTGTTATATTTTATAAAAGTCGCAAGTAAAAATACCTACTGAAGTCTAAATCTTCGACTGTCTGAAACATAAAACTTAGCGGCAATCATTAGTGACACCTGCCATATAACAAACCAGATAATTCTTGTCCGTCTAGAAAATACCTGCATCAATCAGTTATGAGCATCTCTCTCTTTCTCATCCTATCTCTCTTTCTCTCTTGTTTGATGATTATATTTCTGCTTTTAGATAAATAAATTTATTAACCAACATCTTAAATGCATATATTGTCAGACAACATGGTGATGAAGTTATTTAACTTAAAAGTTCAACTCTTATATATATACGGACTCTTATATGGAAGTACCAATTGCTAAAACACAAAACACTTAAGACATTGATAATATAGAAAAATGTTCAATATTATTCAATTATTAAAAAAAAAGTATTTTGATAAAGTAAATATTCTCCTAATACATAATGAATAAGTGAGACTAAAGATGACGAAGAATATCAGCGGTTCATGAGCATTACCGAAACCCAGCATTATCTAAACTGATATTCTATCATCTTGCAAAACGTGCATGAAACAACTGCTATTTTCACACCTAATCTTTACCCAATCTTTCCGACTTTTTAACCACACAAACACACACGTATACCTGCTGGGCGTTAACGGCAAACAAGACCATTTCGAAAAGCTATTTTTCGGTAACTCAGCTCCTTTGCAAAGCGAAACGAAGAAAGAAAATAAAAGTCTCCGCGCACGCGTATACGACTCATCCCGCGTAATTACAGACAAAAGTACACCGTTTATCACAATAAGAATCTCTTTTCCGTTATATATGTAGACTAGCACGTGCGCACACACCCATAGCGATATATACGCGCGCGTGAAAAAATTTCCATGCTTCACGGGTGTCCGTCCGCCACCACCGACGCATCGAAGCTACCGTGGGCTGCCAAAAAAGTGAAAGCCTTTTGTCTAATTAAGACGCGCTTACCTAACGCGTGCTCTAGAGTCTGCGCTCGCGCGTGTATGTATAAAGGAGACTGCACGCACATACGCGTGTGTATCTGTGTGTATACCTGAGATACGATCTCATTTGAATTTGACTCTATTTGCTTGATAATTACCGTACTCTTGCTTAAGCGAGTATATAGTGCGCCGCGCACACAGGCGTTTCGTAAAAAAGGAACGCGCGCGCGCGCGAAGAAGACGAACCTACACGTATATACTCGTCTGTGTGTGTATCTCTTCGCGCAGTTCACCAGGGAGTCCTTTGCTTCTCAAAAGAGATTACATTACACGCGCGCACGTTACGACAGGCATTTCTCCCGGAGGTCTCCTATATATGTTGTATGCCTTGTGTGTGAGCAGTGTTGAACGCGGTGCGTGTTATGCGCGACGCGATTAGGGAAGATACGAGGTGTATAGCTGCTTGTATATGCGAAGTAACGCCGGATGCACAGGAGCGCGCAAATTCTTTTTAAGTATATAATATGTGTAGTGTGCGATTTTTTTTTAAACGACAACTTTAAGGTTGCTGTCGTTTGCTCATTCTTCATACTATATACAGGTGTTTTTATTTTGGCTGGTTGTTATACAGCAATTGTATAGGGTATACTTAATCAATCACTGCTACGGTCTACAAAAATAGATTCAATTCGAAATCAAATGTTTTTTTTTTGTTAAAATCGTTTAAGCCTAAATAAAGTTTCACGATTCGACATTATTTTTAATAAAAAGTTACTCATTTAAATATAATTGACGTGTTCAAACTTTGGCTCATTTCAGACCCATGATTTTAGTGAATGAACCAACCGCTTATTTAATGCGCCGCGAGTCTTATCCCGGCAACCTATTAAGCGAAAGTTATGCGCACCCAATGTCGTATACTGTACGAAAAATCAATAAAGTTTAATATTTAGTATTAAGTTTTAATCCATAAAGTTTATCGTTATCATCCTGGTTTCAACTTTCAATATTCAGATTATAAAATTACTCTTATACTAAGCTTACATAAGTATATATATATATATAAATGAGTATTCATTCACTAACAAAAAGTGTTCAGTCACTAGAATGAATTCTTTACTTGTTTTAGGAGACATTTACAATATTTATTAAAATAAAAGTTCTGTTTCTACTCTTGAACTAAACTCTTCTTTTAAGAATGAAAAAAAATCTTAGTATATACTTTGGGTTACTATTTTTTGTGTTATTATTGTAATTCTTATCAAACGCAACCAGTAATTATGTCATAATGATCGTTTAAATATCATAATTTGTTTGTATGATATTCGCTCTAAAGGTTACCATTTACCATTGTGGGTCATGGATTATTTTTCGAAACACATGTAATTAGAGATTAATTTTGTTACGTTAATTGGAAAACTTGATAATTGTCTGGACACTGTCAGTATAATAATTGATATCCGTATGATGTAGAAGTAATCTATAACTTTTGCATATAATTGTACTAAGAAACTTAAGGACTATATTTATAAACATTGATTATCGTATTAAATATAGTCCTCAAGTTAAAGTCCTTAAGTAACAAGTATAATATTATTGACAACTTACTTACAAAGTTATTAAATTTTGACAGTAACAATTTATAGATATTTACGTTGCAAATTTACTTTCAAATTGTAAGATGTTCGTATAGTTGTGAAGTAATACTGTAAATGAACTAATAGTATTACATTATACTGTGAATATAGTATGAAGGGTCATAAAGGAAGCGAAGAGCGCTCGCGTTATTTCGATATTCTCACTTGACGAAATTCTCACAGTTCAAAACGACACGACAGTTGAAGGTTCATCTCTATTCCTGTTCTATTCTTCTATAGTAAACTATACGTTTCTCTAATGGTTCTAAGGACCTCTGGTAAGAAGGATGTCGGAAGCGTGTTCATATCCCATATCGACCATGAGCTATGCTTCACAACAAATACGAATTGCATCAGTGTACGGCCAATAAATTAGTACAAACAAATTTTAGTACAAAGGATGGCTAACTTAAAAAATATGGCACGAAATGATATGATTCAATTCTTCAAAAAAAAAAAAATTGCACAATAGGTTTAGCATTAATATATTAAAGTTTTCGATGGCTTTTTTAGTTTCATTTTCTAAATAAAATATTGAGTTTTTAATTTTGATTAATATCATTCATCTAAATTGTAATATTTATTAGATATATAATATAAATATATACTATACAATAAATGCAATATATACACATATGCCATATAATCATGGATGTAGTTATTGAATATTTGTAATTGCAAATTATTATTATAGTGTACATGTGTATATATACGACACTATTTAGATTAATAATATTAATAGTTGTTCAAAGGGTATTAAAATTATTATTTAGTTGTAAATATTTTATTGTATCATGTATGTTAAATGAAATTAGGTCATACACATTTCGACCATGCTTTAACGCGCTTTTCTATCAAGTTTCACCCAATTTCTACTTTTTCTTATTTCAATATTGTCCGCTTCTGTTTTTCCAATTTCTAATTATTCAATTTTCATACTTTAATGACTGTATTATTTTATTAAAACAATAAAAGTGACCCGATGATGAAAATGAATGAGAGAAATTCCGAGATAAAATGGAAGATTCATAATTCTTAATTATATAAATGAGTTATTAATATACGTTTATAATATATTATTATGAGTATACGATTTCAGGTTGCATATTATATTATTTGAGTTTGTTGGAATAAATAATAATCTTAAAATCATAAAACTGATATAAGCAATTCTATAATCTGAATACATTTTTAAATGTTTGATGCTATTAATTTTATTTTGTGTGCTCTAGTTCAAAAAAAGATATACACATAAATAGCCCATTTACTTAAACTTCACAAAGAAAACATACGAAACCGTGCGAAAGTGGAAGGGGCAATAAATTTCTATTATATGCAAACGACTTCATAAATTTATAGAAAGAAACTTTAACACATATAATTCGGAAGTAATTTGTAACCCACGTTAAGTGAAATTTAGTTTTCGACTCGCGTATTACAACTTAAAACCTGTGAGAAGCGTTAATATTCAGAAGGCTATTCAATGTTACTTTTTATTTTGCGTAAATACTCACACACATACATATATACACACATGCTCACATACGTACACATATATAGACGTTTTGCATAAGTAACAATGCACTTATACTCCGCAATTCCATGTAGCATATTCAAAACTTATCTATTCAACGGTAAATTTACAAATAAAGGCTAAAAAAGGACTGACTAAAACTTTAATATTCGTTTGTACAAAAATTCTTGCACAAGTTTCTTCGAAAAGTAAAGTTGGAGAATTTATTCTTTTCATTGTAAAGATCTTTTTCTATACTCTCGAAAATGTTACATATTTGCTAAATAATACAGTGAATTATGAAAGAGCTATTCTTAGATAAAACGACAGTGCATAGATACATATATATATATATATATAGGTGATTTTTCCTACTTCTTGTTTTACGTATACTGAGAATTTAAGAACTGCATATGATATAAGTTTTTCAACAAAATAGTATGAAAATTTATGAAATGAAAAATTCTTCTTCCTCTAAAAAGCCAAAGTCTTTGCTGCGAATAATAGGGAATTCCATGCTCTCATTCTTACCGAATCGTACAGGTCACCATTCCACAGCATGTCTTTTACTCATGTATCACATACAGTCTTTCCACTGTCTTTCAAGTTATTTGCAAAAATGGAGAAACGAAGATATTTCATGCACGACGGGGTAAAATATCTGTGGTGCGGTCGTGGAGAAGCAAGACTATAGCTATCCGTATAGCCCAACGGTTGGGATTGTATAATATTATCTATATAAAGGTGTATGACGTTATACCAGTTATATGCAAAATCATCATCGAGGGCAAAGCGCCAATGGCACAATGCATGCGGACGACTGTGCATGTACGTGATATTCGACGTTTGGGCACTCACTTTAAAATTTAAATGATGAAAAATTGATCCACCATTATATTTTACACTTCGAGTGACGACAAAGGGAGCAGTTTCCAAGCGAAATGGCTGAATAAAATCGATATGTCGCTTTAATAGGTTTTAAAGATTTTTAATTACGCGAATTACCCCCCCAAAAAGTGAACACCACGCGGCATTTTATACGCGTATGAGTTTTTTATATGTGCTCTTATTCACTTTTAATATATATATAACCGTTGCGCAAAATCGAATTGCAAAAGTGGTTCGCTCCATGATCGCGACGCATTTCCTTTTTATTTCGCGAATAGATCAACTTAAGAGGATATATAGTATACACAATTTGGTTTCCATCACAAAGTACCGAGAGAATGAGAGTAGAGGATGAAAAAACGCAATAATCGCGCGCTTCGCCCATACATATATTTTTTTTCCACTCTCGTGTGTAAAAATTAGATTGCGCGAAAATTTTGTTTCCATTCTACTTTGCTTATACTCATTACTCACAGATAAATTTGTTCGTCACCAAAACAAAAAAAAACTCAATTATACTGATATATTTTTCCATTTTCGTATTATTTTACATTACACATAGTTAAGTGATATATACAGATCAGTCAAGTATCCGACAATAGAAACCACCGAAAAATGCGTTAAATAACACTATATGTATAACCAAGAATCATCACCGCACTGCATTCCGTAAGGCATCACTCCAGGATCCCGAGCTCACAGAGTATATACCGCCTACGCAATACCGAAACCATTCACAAATTTCCCTCTCTCTCTCTCTCTCTCTCACTCCCGTAACAAAAGAAGATCCTCAGCGGCGCTCACCCTTAAACACTACAAATGCTCTCTCGCGGTATCTTCTCACACGCGCTTGCTCGCTCACTCGCTCGCATAACCATCCGTTTCGGCAATTGCGCGTGCAGGCTGCATAGTCGCGCATTAGACCGAACGCGCACACATACACACACACACATATGTATATATATATATATATATACTTACTTACATGTATATACTTACTTATATATATACGTGTGCGCAAGAGCAAGGCCCGCGTGAAAACGCACAAAGGCGGCCGCGGTGCGCTCCGCTTTAACGAAGTCTGAATTACCTAATTAGCCGGCTTGGATAAAGGGGAGCACATCGCGCGCAGTATGGATTATCCCACGAGATGAAGTAACCCTGCGCGCTCCTCGCGCGCGCACTCGCCGAGCTCACTATATACTATATATACTCGCGCTTCTGCTTTCTCTATCCTCTCTCTCTCTCTCTCTCTCTCTAGGAGCTCGAAAAATCACATCGATGCGCTGGCGTATATACACGCGTGGTCGCCGGAAACTGCTGCACGAAGAGAGCGATTGGTGAGAGAAAGAGAGAGAGAGAAAGAGAGGGACTCAGAACTGACCTTTTTTGCCGCTCGCTTTGCGCTTCTTCTGCGGTCGAGTAAAAGAGAGAGAGAGAGTATGAGTGTGTGTATGTATGTAGGTAAGTATACGCAGAGCGGCATTGCCACACGGTGAAAATGGATGCGCGTCTCGGAACGCGAACGCTGGATTTCGCGCGAGCGGATTTCTTTCGGCGGGCCTTTTCACGCTGGCTACACGCGCGGAGTGTATAAGCGGTAAGATCGCTCCGGCCCAGCTGTCTGTCTTGGCTCCAGGCAGATTGGAGCGGTGTGATTTTGAAATTCGAATAATGATGGCGGCGGGTGTCGTTAGCGTTAACAAATGAGCACGCAGAGAGCCGGCACTTTGCTGACTCTGAGGGCCGTTTATAATGTACATGTATATACCTACAATAGATTGGTTGACCGTAATGTTGTACCTTTTTTTCTTTTAATTAAAAGGCTTTTTCAAAGAAGCCGAATGACATTTACCAAGTGACGTATTTTAAAAATCAATTTGAATTGTGAATTACAATTGTTGAGACATTTTTAATGACAATAAATTTCGATTAGTGATTAGAGATAATACTGTCAAATTATCATTAATGACTCGTTGGGTTCAAAATTATTTTTAAATACTTTTTTGTAGCGTCAGATATCGTCATTATCGTTATTATAATTTCATAAAAATAAGTGTCAATGATATTTTGACTTTGTTCCTTAAATGAATGTATTAAATTTTAAATGTACAAATGTGACCTTTATATTCCCCGTTTGTAATGGTTGAAATCGATAATTGATATTAATGTAGATTACATTTGGCAGGATTGAGGAAAACGACGTTATTTTGTACATACGTTAAAAAACATGTTATTTCAGCAATTATTTCTTTTTTTTGTGAAAATTGATGTTAGTAATTGTTACTAATTGTCATTTAAACGAAGTTTGTATACTACTATAATTAATTGTATTATGATCGTTTGTGTTATACATAATTTAAAAGTTTCTGCAAAAATGCCAGCTCAAAGATTCACAAAAAAAGTAATTGCCGTGTTAGTTCATTCTGATTTATGTGAAATGGCATATAAAATAAAAATGAATGTAAATCAAAAGTAGAACGTAAGAATAACAACCTTTACCTCATTTACTTTAAGAATAATCTTCATTTTATCAAAAGATGTATTATTGCATATCATCTTCTTCGTCAAATCCTGCGTCATCAGGATGAAACGCACTCCGAGGTTAATACCAACGTGTCACAACAATATATAAAGATTCTTAAACTAGGACAGAGATGAGATTTCAGTGCAAAAATTTAATGTTTCCCAAAACGAACCATTTTTTTTGTAATATAATGGTACACAAAAGGTAAACGAATATAGTGATGTCTCGCAATAGATTGTAACAGAAGAAGTAGTAAAATGTAGTTTCGTTAAATTTCAATTTGTTTCGGCTTACACCAGAAAGATCTCCAATATCCGTGTTTCGTAACGCCACTTTGCTACTGCACAAAATACCTCTTACTATCAATCATTTTGAGATTTCAATTAGTATTACTGACTCGTTTTAAAAGAAAGTTTATTCAAAATCTATTCCTACATCTCGATTGGGAATATATACATATACGGACTTAAAGTAAATTCGTATTTGACTGGCCACGGATGAGTATAGCGGACACCAAATTTTTGTCGACGATTTTTCTCAGTTAACCATTCTACATGAGAACTTCGAAGGCTCGTGTATTGAATTATTCATCGACTATCCTTTATTGACCAGCTCGACTTAGCCGTCTGTATTTTTCCGGGATATATGTTGAACCTGAACTACTTTTACTTTCGATCATTATACGAAAAAGTTACACTTACATTTCTAATAATATACTTTTGGCATACACAGCGAATTACACAATCAAGAAGTTTTAACGCGATACGAGAAGAAGCCATCGATGCTGGGTATTACACCTCTTGTCTTGTTAGCGTCAGGCTGTTTCTATACTTACTTGCAAAAGGTGACCGAGAAAATAGCTGGTGCACTGCTAAAGTTCTATTAAAAACGATGTTTACACGCGCACTAGAACAAAACTCTCTGAAAGAGAAAATTCTGTTTTGTACTTCTAATGAATTACAGGAAGAAATGTCTTGAAAACGAAAGTGACATGGAAACATGAAACGTCTGGCCAGGAGCGTTTGTAACTTTTCGTCCTCTGAGATAACTATATTACTAAACTTTTGCTTCTTCAAAAAGAAACTGCAATAAAATATTTAACGTTTAAACAAACAAAGCGTTGCGTATAATCCAAGGTTTATGGATTCCACGAAACTAACGGAATAAAATATCTACAATCACTTGTGTAAATCAAAGTATTTATTAATGACAAACCTTTTACTATAATGCTTTAATAATCCTCTAATAAAAATATTTATCAGAATATTAAAGCACAATAGATGTGATAAAATTGATCAAATAATATTAAAACATATTTCTTTGAAATAATACAGTACCGCATAATGCAGCATTAACGATTGATTCATGTAAAATAAATAATTTAGGCGTTCATATAAAAATACTTGCACAAAAAAAAAATTCTTATTCGTAAATGGACGAATAATACCGAGACCTACATGAGGAAAAACTCAAACAACTCTGAAAACTATATAAAACACTGTTTTTGGCGTGCCACAATTTACCAATCATTCCTGTAAAAGGACAAAACCATTGTAATAATGCAAAAGCATCTCAGAGCACATGATGCACCGCACGCACCATATCGTCCGCAATTACGCGCGGCGTCGCGCGTCTACTTAGCATTGCTTGCCTCGTCATAAACACTCCCCCGCATGGAAACCATACGAAACCTTTGCATGCCTATACGCACACAACTCCCAAACAAGAGCAAACCAACGTAGACGTGTTTGTTCCATGTCGCAATCGCGAAAAAAAACGAATCCGAAGAAAGGAAAAAAAAACGCGATCATTTCGGGAAGACGACGACGAGAGTGTAGGTGACGAAAGCATATAAGCGCGTATGCGGCTGTGTTCCCCTCCTCCCCGCTGCCGCCGCCGCACTGAATTCGTCCTCTCCTCTCTCGTATACACGAGCGCGTGTATATACCAAAGCGAATGGGCGAGAGAGCACAGGAAGTAGCAGCGAGAGCGGCATATATAAACCTACCGGCGCCCGAGGCTCCTCCGCACTTTAAGTCTCACCCCGGACACCGAGAGAAGTCACTTCGCTGTTCTACATTTTATATATATAGTTTGTCGGTGTGCCGGAGTTTATAGTTATTATTATTATACCTTTTTTTTGTCGTTTTGCCTGTGTTTGTCGACCACGAGGATACATCAACACTGATAGTCATGGATACCATTGTGCGGAAGGTAAAGAGGATCGTCGAGTGTTTAGGCTAATTCTTATAGTTCGCAATCTTTTTTCCTTATCGCGAGTGTTAAAAGAAACGTCATCAGCAGCAACGGAAGGAGGTGGAGGAAAGAGTAGAGGAAGAGTTTTGCGATATTGTATAGAGGTTTGAGAGTTAAAGAAGGATTGACAGGTGGGCTTTGATAGGTGACTGATCATGGTGCGAATGGATTTAATGAGCGGTTCGGTTGAATTGCAGTGCTTATGTTGTTGATAATTTGGAAGAAATTCAAAGTGAGGAATAATTTATTATAGTTTTAATGGTCTTTAGAGATTCATAGTTAACCTATTTTATTAAATTTCGTTTGTTCGTGCATATTTGAATATTTCAATTAATGTAATGAATAATTATTCATACATTCAAATAAATTATTCAGTACATTAATATTTTAAATGTTTCGGTTATTTGTTTAACTTTGTTTAACTATTATTAATAAATGTTATACTTTTTTTAATAATTGTAGCCATAAAATAGAAAAGAGTTACTTATATCTCTAAGAAACATTATAGAATTGATCAATTTTAGCGAAAAATTAAAATAATTTCATCCACGATTATAAATAATTTTTGAGTATAACAAATATAATTTTACAATAACAAACATCATCTCTTCACCATAGCACCACAAGCATCACAACTATAAATAATTGTTTTACCAACTTTAAGAAAACAAAAATTAAAATCATTTAAATAAACTTTATTTGATAGTAGCTATAAACCATCTTAAATTCTGACATTTTAGTAGATAGAGATATATCTTTTTTTTTATCTTTTTTACGATTAAAATTGACTCTCTAAGAATAAATAAGCAAAAACTCTCTGTGTAGGCGAGTAAAAGATTAATTGAATCTCTGGTAAATATATATTTTCGAATGCATTAAAATTAAATTTTCAAGATTAAATAAATAGTATGTTTTCAATATCAATATCATTAATTTTTCAATAATCCAAAAGTTCAAAGAATTTTATTTTCAATACATTTGACACACATTTTTTTATCAATTATTTTAGCACTTTAGGAAAATGCTTATTCATTGATAAATAATTGGCTATAAATTACATTAAACATTTATTGGAAAATGAATTTATTGGCAGTAACATAATTATGTTAACACAAGTTTTTTCAATCTGTTAATGTCAAATAACTGAAATTAATTTAACTACATGTTATTAAAACTACAAGCTATGTATTTTTCTAGCAATTTATTTAATATATAATAGAAAGAGAATTACATTGTTACCAAAAACTGAAAAATACAGATGAAATAAAAATGTTTTTCGAGTCATTTTATGCACTCTATTTTTTATTAAGCTAAATTAAGCATAAAATTTAACATAAGTAGGTCTCATTATGATAATTAAATTGCAAAATTTATTTGAAAAAATTTTATATCATACATAAAGGCAATTTATATTAGCGTATTCCGATAATAATAAAAAGAGAACGCCGAATCTAATTATTGCCTGAAAATCAGAATGAATATTTAAATATTAAATCTAAAAGCTTTTCATCGAAAGCATTACATAAATTTTATTAAAGTCAATTTAAATAATCAAAAAGAGTTTCAAAATTTAATGTACTCAGAATGGTATTGTTTAATTTTGTTTAATTCGGGTAATTTAAATATTGACCTCTTTACCAGTGTGATTTTTCTCAGACAAATTAAGTCAGTTGCACGTTTGCGTGAATTGTGGTACGTTGCGTAATTCACGGTTCAAAGTAAAAGAGTGAAATGAAAGAGCGATTCTTCCGCGCTCATCAAGAGATATGCATCTCAGTCATAAACCGCATCTTGTGTACGTCGCCAGTGAAAACTCGTATGAGTCTGCACGCGCTTTTCGGTGTCTACGCGTTGAAATATTTTTTACCGTAATACTATAGAAGCATTCACATAAACGATTCCAAATTTCATACATAAATAATAAGCGCACATTTCACAGTGTATCCAAAAAAATAAAAAACCGCAGTGAAAATCACCGGAGAGTGGTTACGATAATTTCGTGTGTCGAAACTAGTTGGGTTTCGGATTCATTTTTTGTACTTGGATAAATATCTAATGACCGTACCTTGCGATTAGGAACACTTTGAATAATTTACGGAATTAACTGAAATGAATACACACATTTTATAATAAATCTATTATTAATATTTTAAATGCAATCCCAAGAGTTCCAAGTCTTTTTTCGAAAACAAACTGTATTAATTATGTATTAACTGCATTAATTTTTTAAAATAATCCAATTATTTTACCAATAATTTAAAAGAGATAATTTAAAATATTTAAAATTTTTTTATTAAATCCCTGAGATTTCGAACTACAGTGAAAATTGTTACAATCGAAAATGTTTAACCTCGTTGCTCAAATTCGATGTTATCCTCAAACCACAACCCGCATCAAACCCAAAAACACATACACACGCACGCCATTATAGGGAGCTTATGTCTATACGGGAATACCTTGTGAGTACTCACGCGAGATATGGAAAGAGAAAGATCGCTAGGTATGGGGGGGGGGGGATATTGTACAGGATAGAAACTGGCGTATGCGTGCAGAAGTGCGTTATTGCAAATGCCACATAATCGAGACGAACGCGCGGGATTCGAGCGTAATCTGCTCGTTAAGTCGATTTCGCTGCGACGAGCTGCCAATCCGTTGAGCTCCTCCCTGCACTCTCACTCCCACATCCCTCCCCCCCTGTAGCAGTCGGTCATATCGATCGAACGTCAGTTCAGCGCTTCATCGACAATCGCATTACAAACGTCCACGTGCGGAAGCGAGGGCTTTTGCTAGTGCACGCGTTGTATATAAGGTATATATAAAGACAGAGGCATGAGGTATATAAACGTATACGCTTATAGTGATTGATTTTCAATTTTTTTCTTCTTCTTCTTCATAATACGTTCGAGTGGGATGTAGAGCTTTCATAGGGGGGGATTATATAAGCGGAAGGGTCAGATATATGTATTGTGCGAGAAATCACTGCCAAGTAATTATCGCTCTATTGTGACTGGTCAATGAGTGCGGTGATGATAATAGAGATAAAGGTTAGGGAGTGTGGCGAGGATTAAGCGATTCAGTCGAGGATATGCGGTTGTTGTTTTAGGTTTAACAGCTAAGAGAGAGAGAGAGAGAGAGAGAGAGGCAATGCGAGGATTTGATGAAGTGACCAGGTGCGTTTGTCAATTCGTACTTTTGACCCTCGCGGTGAATTTTTTACCAGCAGATATTTTGCTTTATTATTAAATGATGAATACATTGCCGGGACAAAAGATGTTTAAAAACGTTGAAATATATCGATTTTGAGAGAATACGTTAATTTTCGTTTATTATCATTTCAAGAATGATAATAATTTTATTACACACTTTGTTTGAAACAAAATTTTATTACAGTAGACTATTTCAAGTTTAAAAGCCATGATACATCTTGTTTTGATAGTACTATAAAATATCATCCTAATAAGAATCACTAATAATCCTTTGTGGTTACTATAATTCAAAATTTAATTCAATTTATAACCGTGTTACTAGTTCAAATGTAATTATTTATTAGAATCGCTAACATTTCTTTCGCGACTACAGGAGATCTTAATTAATAATTCCTGGAGAGTTAATAAATATACATGCATATATTTTTGTTGCCTATTTACGCATTGTCCTCCCCCACTCTTTCTCTCTTTCAGTTTCATTCTCTCATTCACTCTCACTCATGTCTTCTTGTTCTTCTTCAGTGAAGAGGAGGACTAGAGACATACACAATAAGCACGGTTAAAAGAAAAAAAAAGTAGAGCTTGTTACTTCTCACGTAATGTTTGAGCATATATACGAGATCCTTTTATTACGAGCAGCGGAGCATTCGTTAACGCGACTCAGGCGCGCGAACGCACTCTATTATTTAGTCTAACCACACAGTACGGCTGCGAGGGAGAGAGAGAAAGAGAGAGTATCAGTGCGCTTCAGTCGACCTCATGAGGTACAATTTATTTTCTAATTAGCCTCGCTCGCGCCAGTGTACTTTTTCGTTCTTATTCATTGAAACGCGCGGCTTGCGGGTCAACGTGGCGCAATAAGTATTGCAGGGTAAAAGGGAGGAGAGGGGGTGATATATAGTACAAATCGTAGCGCAAGAGAGGATGACCGACTCTATAGAGCCTGGGCAAAAGCGCACGCGCGCGCGCGAAAATTGCATGGTGTCCGAAATGATCTAGATTTTCAGTGTTGCGTAGGAGTAGAGATGCATACGGTTACGAGATAGGCTAGAGCTCAGATGTTGTTTCATGGGTCATTTTTGAGGATGAAAGATCAATATAACTTATTAATAATTATTTTTGAGAAAGAAGAAATTTAAATTTTTTATTTAAGAAATATTACGGTGTTACTTAGTTTTATATATTCAGTCAAATAAGCTCTGCGGGATAATTAGAGATAAAAGTTCCAATTGTCTTAGGCTCATCCGTTGGTATTTGGTTTACAATAGAAGAGACGTAAACTTTTTAAGTACGCTCAATCCTTCCCTTTTCAGTCCTTTATGCAGCTTCTGTCACAGACAGATGCTCTTTTTCTTCATCGCACTTTCTTCACCATACACCTACTATTGTACTTACCAAACACATTATAGTACTTCTTTGAAATACCGTAATTTGTTATTGGGACCGGTAGTGTTATATTGTTTGTTAAGGTATTCTGTTTATCATACTGCGCAAAATTATCAACCTAACCCGAGAAAGATTATAATTTTTGGAATTTTATATGGGGATGAGTTATTAAATTTTGGAACGTTAGAAACGAAAACCACGAATAGGATACAAATTTGTTTGTTAAAATTGATCTTTTATGTTTTTTACGAAAAAAAACATCAGAGGAAATCGTGACTTTTATACTACAAAATAACATTTTATTCAATTTGATATTTATTTATAAATTTTTTAACTATTACGTTACTGTGAAAACCTTTTTTTTTTAAATATTTTAAGTTTAAAACCAACGTGGATTATGAAATCATTCAGTTATAAATGCTTCATAAAGTGCGTGTAACTATTCAAAATTAATGGACTAAAGATAAGTAAACTGTCAAAGATGACGTAATTGTGACATATTCTATATGAAACGTGATACAATTTCCAGACGGTAACAAAGGGATCGACTAGTCATGTAACAGATAGGTAGGTTAATGGACATACGAACCAATTTAGCTGCGTCTTTCAGCATATCTATGTCAAGCGTGCATAATCAAAGGGAAAGTGTTTGTCGCATATGTTCTGAAATTTATGGTAATTCTTCCAAGAAGTATACGCTGATAATTTTCGAAACTCATCAGATCATTATACCGAAAGTGTTGTTACTGTTTTATTAAAGTAAAGCTTCAAATTCTTTTATTTTATGATAAGCTATAAGTACATCTTCGATTAAATATAACTATAATATTTTTAAACAATATTCATGCATTCGAAACGTAGATCAATAGTAACTATCGAAGATACAATTTTTCCAAATTCAAACACATCCCAAACCATCCTTTTTCTTTTATTTGCTTTTAACAAGTTAAAATAACTCAAATCCCAACTTATAACTGAGCTGGACAATAGCACTTGACAACCCAAGAACCACAGCGGCCTGAAAGACACAACAAGCCTCTCCATCTCTCCACCTCAAAACTTTTCATCAGTGCCATCGAGCAAAAAAAAAGTCCGCCAATCTCTCTTACCCATCAGCGTCAAACTACAAGTCTCCGCACCTCTTCCTCCTAAAAAGCTACTACAAACTCTTTCCACCAATCCTCCAATTTCCAAACACTCTGTCCTCTGGTTGTTTCGCTCTCTCTCTCCCTCATGCGTCTTCCAAAGCAATCCCCGCCGACAAACACATCGTCCAAGCTGCAAAACGGAGATAGCGATAGGGAGATAGACGAGTCTGCGCAAGGACGTACGCTCGGGGAAATTAACGCGCCAGTTTTAATCAATGCGTTGCTCTATAGTTCACACTGTATCTTCTCTTCCTCTCTCTCTCTCTCTCTCTCTACCTACCTACCTATCCTTCTATCTCACTCACTTACTCTCTGTCTATGTCTATATACGTTACGTGAAATGCAGATGATCGTGACGTTGGCGCTGTGCGTTTGCCTGGTGAGGTGCGAGCCGCCCGCCTTGAGTAACCAGTACGGCGTGCCGGGAAATTTCGCTGGTCCCCAGGGTGGCTACCAGCAGCAGCAGCAGCAGCAACAGCAAGGTAACGTCGGCTATCAGTCCGGCGTGACAAACAGCTACGGCGCGCCTCTCGGGAGCGACGGTGGCCATGGAGGACACGGCGGTAACGGCCACGACGAGCATCAGGATTACATCGATAACCAGGTACGGAGGGAGATTGTACTATATATGTGTGTATGCGCGCTCGGGTTTTTGGAAATGAACGGTTAATGTTTTAGTGGGTCGTAGGTTAAACGTGGTCTTGGGTTCAGTTAAATAGAAACTATCTAGTGTGGGTCTTACTATGTGTTATGATAAAACAGATGATTAAATTTATATTGTTATGAATATAATGATGTTACAATTTTTAATAACCTTACTGCAAATACAGTGGCAAATGAAAATATCGTCGGATCAATGTTTATTTGGAATATTATAATTCGCATGGTAATTGCCATTACTTTTTTTTTAAACAAAATTTTTATTATACAGATATACAAAACTTTTCAGACCTTTTAATGCAGATATGTTTTTTTGTAAGATTTATTATAGCCTTGTCTCTAGAAAATTTCGTAGACTTTATTTTTTTCTTTACCTTATCGTCCTTATACACAAGAGCTTTGAAACTGACACAATTTCTCACAGCGTTAACGCCCTGGCGTCCATTAAGCAATAAGTTAGCGCAAAGTCGAGATTATAATTTTGTTGCGAGAACCACGAGCTTTTTCTTTTTCTCGGAATAAACTTTTCTTAAATACCACAGATTTGCTCATTAAACGTAATTGGATTAGTTATTACCGGAGAGAGAAAGAAATGTACAATATATACAAGCGCTACGTGTAAACCTTTACAATTTAGTATGAGAATAACATGATATGTAATGATATTAATCATTACAAAATAAAATAACCAAAGATAATATAAATAATTAACGATTAATTATTAAAATTAATTTATACCGCAAATGTATTCTTATTATTAATATTTTCTAATGACAGTATCGATATACAAAATTATATACGTGAATGCATCCTTTCCTAACGTATATATAGACTATACTTTTACTTTCATGAGACAATTATTTAATAGAATTAAAACTGTAAAGAGCTATTACACAACTACATATTTCCTAAAATAATTCTTTAAGAATCATGACCAGGAAGACTATTTATAATGTAGAATATGGTTTCGAGATGGCACTCATCTTATCTTCAACACACCTGATTGCTTGTTTTAATTCGACACAAAAATGGAGACAGTTCTTCATGACTTGCATTCTCCACGTGGCCACTTTGGCCTTAGATTCGAACTGATCTTGTAAAATGTAAATCCAACGAGAATCCTCATACCCTCGGTACAAAATCTTCCTGTGTATATATGCACTGTAAGAAAACTTCCATATATATAGATATACAATGTGTACATTTGGAAACTCAAAATGTAAACACAGTATATCTATATATATGGAAGTTTTCTATATATATTTATTGTACGAACATCGGTAGCACTTTCAACCTGCCTCGTTACACGCGCATTACACTCGCACCTCGTAAGATCGCTTAATTACACGGGCGACATTTAACAATACGAATATAACACAATGCAACAAAAAAGTCTCACAACCGCGCCACACACGCGTCATTCTCATACACACTACTACATATATATACCTACCGTCGTGCGCGTTCACTCGCTCATTACAACAGTCGTCTCACGATTCTGCCACTTCTTGGCACTGTATATATACTCGCCTCTAATTAATACCGGCGTGAACTCTGCATTCTGACGCAGAATCGCTTTATCAGGGTATAAAAACCTTATTGACACATGCTCCTCCTATACGCGTATAATACGATGATCCGTATACACACATATATGTGTTCTCAGCTAACCGCATTAGGCGATTTATATCGCAAAGCGTGAAAGGATTTCCCCCCTTTCTCTCTTCCTCTTGAATGCGTTTATATATAGATTCGCATTGACGTTGTGTCAATCGTCGTAAAAGGCCACTTAAGCCTTTATATAGCGAGACTGAATTCACACCTCGATTTAGACCCTTCGTCTCTGAGAAAGCAAGAGACAATTAACCTCGCGTCGTGAGTTTTGTTCTTCCGAACTTGTATACAGACTATATATGTGTATATAAGTATACTATACAGAAAGCGTACGTGTGTTGTCGCTCATGTGATCTATATATATATATATGTGTATCACTTTTCGCGTGGCGAATGTAAATGTACGTATTATGCGAGAATTTTCAGCACTTATACGTATGCGCGACGACTCGTCAGTGCACATCGCTGCCGCAGTATATATATATATATATATATATATATAAAGCAAAACTTTTTTCGCGACTCTTCCGGGACGTGCACGAAAAAGTGGAATAATTGTATACGCGCCAGCATTGAGGTCGCGTGCTACCAGCTCTCCGATATATTTGTTTACCCGCGACAGTGGGCTTGGGACATAAATAAAAGTTATAGTTTTGTAGCCGAGGGAAACTCGCGCTTGTGCAGCTACTCTGCATTGTCGAGCAATAGCGAGTGTTCTTCCACGTTCTTTTTTTTTCTGTTTTTTATTTTTTATTTTTTTTATTTTTTTATTTTTTTTCATTATTTTCAAGGTTTTCGACTGTACTGTTTTATTTCGCGGTCTCGGACGATTATATTTCATGCGAAACTCGCGGGAGACTAGTATATATACGCGTTGTGCTCTCGTTGTTTAATGTGGCTTTTGGACAGAGTCGCCTAAAAGTCCATTGTTTAACGTAATATTTCAGGGGACGACTATAAACCGCCCGATGTTAAACGAATTAATGTCGCAGTTCACAAGTGAAATTACGATACGATTACAGTCGAATTTATATATATGGGAAGTTGAATTGAATAGTTGGAATGAAAAAAAAGCGTTACTTTATGGAAAATAATGCCTATCACTGATCGTAAAATTAATGCCTTTTTTTTTATTTTCCTTTGAAATATTTATTATGCGTTCTATTTATATATTAAATCGCGTTACAAGAGCCCAATAAATATTTAAAAGCACTATACCTTGTCGAGACAGCAACGATCAATACTAAACGTTACCTCCTAACGATCAGACTAACTCTTAATTGCCCTTTTACTTTTCTTTTTTAATACAAAAACATTCGACTGGTACTGAAACGTGTTTTTATGGAGTCCTCATCGCAAGAATAATTGCCTTAGAAGTTCGTAAGATTAGATTAGTGACGATTTTCGTGCATCCTCGCTTACTTCTCCAAAGATAGACAGTCCCCTTGGAAATTCAAATGAAGCGATGAATGTGGGTTAACGTTTTAATAAAAATCGAGCAGAATATCAGTACCAATTTTTAAGTATTGTAGTATATCTAAAAACAGACATTAATTTTTTTGCTTCAGTAAAATGAACTGGTTAGTATAAAGAAGTTAAATTAGTACACAAAATAATTAAAATTATTTATAATGCTGAACAGCGTTACATTAAAAATTGAAATACCAATTCTACATTCTCGTTGTAGCTGAAATTACCTTGCAATTTCCAACGATCATTTTTTTTCTCTCCGTAATGAGTTTTTTAAGTAAATTTGTGTAGTTAATACAAACTTTTATTCTTCCAATAATTCTGTTAAAAAAATGTCTCATTATAACGAAACGAATGAGAATCCAGCGCAATACAAAGACACTTAAAACCTCTCTTTTCTCATTACCACAATTGTCAGCAAAAACGTGCGAGGACAAATTATCCTCTACTTACTGAATACACAAAACCCCTGCACAACAACAACAACAGCAACAACAACAACAACAACAACAAGAGCAACACAATAACTCTTCGCACTTTTGATCCTATTCTCTCATTTATCCCGTTGGTCAAGAGTCATCTCATTCTCCTCCGGTTTCCTTCCCGGCTTTATGGATCTCTCGCGTTTCAGCCCGCTTTACGATGGTAAGCGCGAGACGCGCGCGCGCGCATATAGCTACAGGACAACAGCAGCAACGGCCGAGGACCGTAAAACTTTATTGTCCGGCAATACGACACACGGATATTTACGCGCAATGTCGCATTAAAGACATGCGATCCTCTATATATATACATATATACAGCAACCTATGAGTTTCGGTTTGACAAGTGCGCGATCGTTAATGGAAATGAAGTTTCCGCACCCTTTCGACCCGAAGATTATGTCATTTTCACAGCTCTGTGCATATGTGTGCCAGTAGTATTATAAAATGTTACGCATACAGTGTACTCACTTGCGGGCAGAGCTGCGAAGATTGGAGCATGTGTCATTAAGCTCGGGAATCGTCTGTTCGCGGTTGGTTTTTCGCGCGGCGGTTATTGCGGTCGTATTAACCCGATTTTTCACGCGGCATTGTTCCAGATTTAGCCAAATAATGACCTTTTAGGCGTTCTTAAGTTGTTTCGCTTTCTAAAATATTCGTATATGAGTTTTCCTTCATCTTAATGTGTCTCAACAAATTGCTACGTAAGATTAGTTATTTTTTTCTTTATTTTTTTTATTCAAGATGTGATTAATGGTTGCCAAAAGTTACTTTTTTTTAGATAGTATACGAGATTATAAGTGCTTATACCTTTAGAGGACGATAAATTGATTTATTAAGAACGTCGATTTTTCATTACTGGTCCAAAGTTTTTAAATTAAACCTCTTAAAGTTCATTACGGCCGGATTGGCGATAACTTTTTTTTAAAACTTTGTAAACAAAAACTTTTATAGATTTCAGTGAAAAGCAATATGTTAAAAGTGCACCACACAGTCTTGATTGACGGGGAAAACAGAAATTTATGTACTTTGTATATATAAAATGAAGATTTTAATTTATCAATTTCCTGACGTAATTGCAGTGTTATAAAAGTTCTAGTTTACAAGAATAGATGTCTATTCAGAAGAAATAAATTATATTTATTGAATACGAAACCATTCCAATTATTGGAAATATTGATCCAATAAAAGGAAAACGTTCTCTAGAAAATCAATTCTTCGAAACTTTTTCCAAAACTTTGCAGACGTTGGATTACTAACCTTTTATTCAATACTAACAAAATTAACATAAATGCTGCGATATTACAAAAATTGAGGTATCTTCTTTCTATATTCGCATTTATATTACGGTAAAAATATAACTACCATTATAATAATGTATAATGAAAAATTGTTATTACCACATTTTAGACTACAATAGCTACTAACGTTTCCATTCATTGAAACATTTATTAATTAAAAATATTCATTTTAACCCGGTTTCATTTCCACACAATACACCTTTTACTTTACTAATAATTAAAAAATTTCCATCCAAATGGATTTCCAATCCCCCGAGTATATCTCATTCAATCATAAAAACTTAACCCTTTAAATAATCACAAAAATTTGATTAATACGATTAACAAAGTAAAAAAAGAAAAAGCACAAACTACACATCCGTCTCTGTATTCCAGCCGTATTTATCTAATCTTAAAATTTACGACATCCCGTATAATTTAGCCGAGGCGTATAGCTGCTCGCGTTGTATCGATCGACGCACAAATCCTTCAGCTACGCGGAATTGGAGACGACGAGCGAGCGAGCGAGCTCACGGTTCGTTCTGTAAGTCCTCTGGAATCAGCGCTTCCATTACAAAAACGCATCTGTTACCATCGTCCTCTCTCTCTCTCTCCTGCTCGCTCCGTTAAGCCACGAGATCTTATAGGTACACGACCGTAAAGACGCCTCGTCAGCGGTGTAATTATTCTCGAAAGCTCGTCCTTAAACGACTTTTACGAGTGGCGGCGACGGCGACGGCGTTCGTGCGGGGCCCCGCGCGCGCGTGTCGACAGCTCTAATGCAGCATAGTGTCACGAGATTAAAAGGCCAAGCGCGTGCGAGCAACAAATGATCCTAGCCTATATATATATATATATATATAAATATACGGTTTCCGCATCTTAATAACGCGTTCCATAGCGTTCCATTTTACAAAAGACTATCGCTAATCGTATACATCGTCTCACCTCATTATTGTTGTTATTATTATTATGTATATACGCGCTAGTTGTTGGCTATATACATTACACAACGTGCAACGGATCGTGACGCGGATATTTCGCGAAGTCATCCCTCTTCTATGCGCGCGTGTGTTGCGCAATATAGCGCTCGATAATCCTGCCCCTGACGCGAGGGGATAAATAAGGCGATCAGCGAGCGAGCGAACTGTCCGCGATTAGGTTGAGCGAGCTTTTTTTTTTGTTTGTCGAGGTCGCGGGAAGGGATATTTAGTGCGGTGATCGGGGTGTATCGGACGGTAAATCACGGATCGCCTATTAATTGGGAGGAATTTAATGCCCAAGCCCGTCGAATAAGTGGGCTGTTTTTCTTTACCGTGAAAAATATATGCATTTTTCATTAGGCCATTCGTTATCTATATACCCGCGCATTGTGTATCGTCGGTCTAGGAATTATAGTTTGCTCTGAAGTATTACTTTATTGATTTATTTTTCATTTAACTTTTGAATTTAGTACCGATGTAACTTATAACTTTAGATTATTTATTCGTCCATTATAACTAGATGAGTTGTTCATATATTTTAATTTACGTTTTCTGGCAATATTTTTACTGTATAAAATTAGCACTAGACTTGTATTTTGAACTGTTTATTTTTTTTTACAATAATAGTTTTTAATGATACATTTTTTTAATATTATCAAATCTTCTTAAACTTTTAAACTTTAAACCAAGGAAAGATGAAAAATTAAAGCATTAATTTGACCCACTGAGCCCTAAATTTTTGTATTAAATTGAAATCCAATTTCATGTATGAATTTCACTTAATTCTGCCAAACTCAAATATAGAAAATAGTATATATATATTGTAATTGACAAAAATTAAATTGATTTTCTTGAATTTAACTTGACTATATTACTCCTACACTTTTCTTACAAGATCGCGTGTTGTTTTGGGTTTGTTATATTAGTAAAACAATCTTAACTTTTCGTCATTTCCTTTTTCACATAGCACAAAATAACTTTTCTCATTAGAACCAAAACAGTCGAAGCATTTGAAACATAAAACCTATTGTATAACCCACAAACAACAGCTTTTTTAACAGACGTTAATGAAAAAATTTAATTAAAAGTCCGTACAATTGAAAAAATTTTAAAAACATGAAACTTTCTCTTTATCCAGCCTAAATCATACGAGTTCGGCTACGCGGTGAAAGACGAGGCCTCTGGCAATGACTTTGGTCGTCGCGAGACCAGCGACGGTGAAACAGTACGAGGCGAGTACCGAGTCCAGCTTCCAGATGGTCGTACACAAATCGTCACCTACACAGCTGATTGGCGTACAGGATTCCACGCGGATGTCAGGTACGAAGGTGAGGCCCAGTATCCCGACCAGTACAACACAGGCAACCAGGGTGGATACAATTCCAATGCTCAGGGTCAGGGTTATAACAACAACAACAATAACATTAACAACAACAATCAAGGATACAACAACAATGGAAATAACTTTAACAATGGTGGATATGATTATGCTGGTAGCAACAACATCGATACCGGATATAATAACGCTGGTGGTAATTTTCATTGATTTTATAATTACTTAGCAAGTAGAATTCCCTATCGCTGTACGTTGATTATTTTATGCTATATATATTGATTATCAAATAGTTTCATAAGAGCATATATAGTACGCGATCTATAGAATATTCTACAAAACTTTTTTAAAAAAGGATGTCAGTTTCATTTTTAAAAATTCCGATATCTTTTTGGGGATAAAAAAATTTAGATGGTAATTAAATTACCTATACTAATGGACTATAGTGGTGATTTCTTTTTCTGAAAATTTTGCAACATTTTTTTTCAAAATGATATTCTTTTTTTAATCTAGGCACGTATTTTATAAAGGCCACTGGTGTAAATTTATCGCGTCACTGGATCTCCTACCTTTTTACTTCTACCTTGTATGCGCTGTTACCGCGGCTATTATTATTTTTTATTTTACAACGCCATACGCGTGACAGTGATTTACTTGAAGGGACGTTTGATGCAGTCTTCCTATTTTGTGGAAATGTATACGTATACGCGTGCCGCTTATATCAATTCGCGGTCATTATTCAATTTTGACTGCTGACCGAAAAAAAAGAATAAAAAAAATGCTGACGTTGACAATGACGAAATTCAGTACATCAAAAACTTTGCCTCATTTATCGCGATGATGCTTTTCTTTTTTAACTATGCTACGATATATAGCCACTGAAAATAATAATAAACGTACACGATATTCATATACATATATAATTTTTATAAACCATCGAGAGTTTAAATCCTGATTCCTCTGGCCTTCCCTTTCATCACAGATTTCGACTATGTACACCATATCCACATGAAAATCACCTGAACCGCACATAGTCACTCGATGCGCACTCTTCCGCGTAACTCGACTTCTCCCCCTTCCGAATAAAGCGAGACCACAATCGTCTCTCTCCCTCTCTCCAAGAGCCAATCGTCCTCCTTCTGTCCTTCTCCAAAACTCTCTCGAGTGCAAGCTCTCGAAATGCCACACATTAGCCAAAGCCAAGCCTCTGTACGCGTGGCGCGCGCGCACTTCTGGTCCGTTTCAGGTAATCACGCCGGCTACAACAATTACCAGGGAAACCAGGGCTACAACTCAGCTGGCAACGGTGGCTACAATTATCAGTACCCCTCGAATTCCATTGACGGTGGCAACGGTGGCAATGGCGCTGGTTACTTCGGGCCCTCGGCTGCACCACCACCACCACAGCAAGCGTATGGCGTACCCTTCCACTGAGCTTTGCCAGGCCAACCACACGATTTTGTGTTGCTACGCGGTGTGTGTATGTATGTATATGTGTGTGTGTAGGTGCGTGAAAGTTTCTGTGTGCACATGCCTATATAACTGTGTGACTGCGTGTTTTATATAGTGTTAGTCCACGCGTTTGCGAGCTTTGAAGTCTGCGGCTCTTTATTTGCCGGCGGAAGTTTGAAATTAATATCTTCGTCTTTTTTTTTTACTCTCTTGCTCCTTTTCATTGCCTTTTTCCCTTCTCCTTGCGCACCGGTCGAACTTCTTAAACATGGGTGAGAGAATTTGCTCGATAGTGTTCGATCAAAGCAAACTTTTTTTCAATGAGAATTTTTTTTTAACCCTCGTCCCGACGTTATTTGCTTTTTGATGTTTTCCTCCGTGTAATTTACTCACTCGCGCGGGTCGCTGCTTGGGGTTTGGAAAACTCAGCAGAGAGAAAGAGAGAGAGAGAGAGAGAACGTGCAACCGCGATATTAAAATTTTCTAAAGGCTTTTTTCTTTTGAACTCGGCAGTAACGGGTAATCAACCGGAAGGGATTATAGAGCGAGGTACAAACAGAATTTTCATTGCGCTTCTCAACGCCGAGAAATTTGAGTTTCAATAATGTGCATTTCAGTTGCTCATATTGAGATTAATTATTGTGAGAAACTTTCGTAAGGTTCAATATTTTCAAACCCTACATGCCTAATAAAAAGTTGGTTGAAATTTAACGTTTACCTTTGATCTTAGTCGGTATGAGTATTGATTCGGTTTAGATTACACGTAATAATTCAAATTTAGTAGTTGAAGTGAAGTTTCTGAAGCACTGCCGGTAAATAAAGATCTTTCAAAGCTAAACCAGAAAAATATAGCGTTGGGCTTACTGTTGTTCGCTGAACAAACTTGCCCCTGCATGTATAATATTACTTATTTACCTCTACGTAATGATCTTATTATTCTCATTTATTAATGAAGATATACTATTTCGATCGAACCCCTTACGTAACAACTGCAGCTCTAACACGTAATAAACTAAATGATTTCACGAAAATGAAATCGAAAACTTGTCTAACACTATTTATAAACTGCATTAAAATATTATCCACCATTCATTTGAGTCATTATAAATTATTGTTCAGAGTTTTTTTTTAATATGTAGAGTGCGAGAAATCATGTGGTTAGGTTAAGATAAAAAAAAATTATAACTTATGGCATCTCATCGAATATAATAACTGGTTTAAACAATTTTTATAAGCTTTCATTCCAATCGATCTGATGATGTTAGTCTTCATTTTTGTATTTGGTTAATGAAACCGGGATCAGGGACTGCTAGATGATATGTCAATGGTGACCTCGTAATATTGACTTTATAATATTGATACAGCTTATTTAATAATGTTGCAGAACAAAAAATATGGATTGTAGTCTGAAGTATGGTACTTCTTATTTTTATAGTGTATATGTAATAATCATTTTGTAAAGAATGCTGTACTATTTTATGTACGAAAAATAATAATGTATTTGTTTACTGTAAAATATGTGTCTATGTAATTTTGTATGAATATATATTTTTTTTTAATAAAAAAAACTGTTTGTCATTTTTCTTCTGTAAATTTACCTATTTCCCATTTTTTTAAATCGCACATAATATCCACACACGCATTTGATTGTTCTTAAATATTTAGTTTAATTTCACTGTGCAATAAAATTCTGCAACTTTTGTCTACTAATTTCTAAGTAACACAAACAATTTCGGTAAAAAAATTAACAATAAGGAATCGATTCCGAGCCAGTGATAATATCCATCTAACACTTTCATATTAATAGTTCCGTATATTGGCAGCCCATCATCAACTCAAATTCAAATTACCAACCTCAACGAAAAATTGTAGTTTTTCAAAAATTCGAATACCTAAATTATACAGCCGAGCACTTCCAAAAAAGAGCGACGAACACAAAATATTCGCCTTACAAACAGCGAAGCTCGAAAGCAAAATACATAATGTCAGAGTATTACTGCGTTATGCCCCTTCTCTCTTTCTCTTTCGTTTCTTCTATCTCACTCGCTCCCAAGATCCTTGAGCGTTTCAGTAATTTGGTAATCGCCAATGAGTAGCGGGGTCCGTACAAACGCTTCCTGATCACGCAACGAAGCGCTAAAAATGCGCGCATGCGGCCGAAAGCGCACACTCGTCCTTCTTCCGCTGGGACAAAGAAAAAAAGAGAGAGAAGGGAGAGAGGAAAAGGAGAAAGAGAGGAAGAGGAGAGAGAAGTGAGAAGAGAGAGGAAGAAGAACGTGAGAGTGAAAATTATATAGACTTTATGAAGACGTGGAATCACGTACTGAGTTTTCTGATATAGTATACACAACTACTCCCTAATGTCCATCATAACCATTGCTTTTCTTGCTCCACATTTAAATTCCTATACCTGTGACCCATTCTTCGATATAATAGTTAAAACATAAGTTTTGGCACCATGCATTGTTCATCTATAATCTTCTTACCCATGCACAGATCCTACTAAAAGTTGTTGTTAATACACAACTTAGCCTTCTTCATCAATCCTTCGGATTTTTCCACTATTAAGTCCCTTTTTTAACATATTATGCTGAACTTTAACATATTACTAAAATAAATATAGGTATACACTAGATGTTATAGAAAATAAGTCTTTCCGGTTAGAATTCGACCCGTGGATATAATTAATTATAATGACCTACACGTTCACTTAGAGAAAAGTTGTAGCGATTTAAATCTTTCGTTAAAAAGATTCAAGTGTTTTGGTAATTCAAGTTAGGCTACTCTGTGTGTACGAGCCAATTAGAATAGTTAGAGCCCTATGTCATGATAGGTTACGACCTTCCGCAGGGCCAATTGTCGTAATTTCTCTAATGTTACCTCCCATTCTCATTCATGCGATTGCACTGTATAAGCACTGCTCTACTGCATACGCGTATGTACTGATCGTGTAAATGCGACCTGTACGCCTTAACCATCATGGAATGCATGCACTCGTACTCATACAACTTTCTCCTACCACTACCGCGCGAAAAAGAATCAACACTCTCAAGCAATTGGGATGCGCGTCGCACTTGTATATAAAAGTTTCAATTCCAAATACTCTATAATGTTGATATTTAAAAAAAAATACTTTATCAAAATATTTTGTTCTGTGTGAATATGATCGCAGTTGCTAGTTTCCATTCTTTGAAAAATATTTGCTCTAGCCAAATAACATGTGAAAGTTTTCCAATAGATCTGACTGCGCTTTACGGTATGCTCTTTAATAGTGCGATAGGTATGAAAATTATGGGGCTTCGCTTTGAACCCTAAACATTCTCGACGGTAATTATCATCGATGGAATTCTTGGAAACGCTATCAATTAATTCAGTTGCAATTTCGTATAGATCTCACAAAATTTGATGAGAGTCTTATTATTTGTTGATTTCAATTTTGATTAGATTTGTTAAAGTGATTTCTATATTAATATGGAAGTGTGTTTACATTTAAGGTGCAGATGAATTCAAGCAAGAATTTCAGTTTCAATTTGTGATTTACACGCTCGGAGATATAGCTTTTTGTGTTATGCTTGATTTTCTATTCAATTGTTTTTATGTTTCTACCTCGCTTCACTGCATATTTTGCTTCGTTACTTGTAGTTATATACTATTCATTTGATCATGGGACCTGACGTTTATTTATTTTTTACCATGAGAATTGTTGGTTCAGCTGCTGATGCTGAGTAGATCATTTTATTGAAGTTGTCAACTAATTGATCAATTTGAGTATTTATGAACCAGCTAATTTTCCCATCAAATACAAATATTATGATTCCACATAAAATCCAATGAAACTTATTACATTCCTTTACGCGTTCTACATTAACAACTTAATTGAAAATTACCATATAGATATATCAAACTATATTTATATTAAACAACAATTGTTTTCAATATCTCTCAGAAGCATTGTGAGTACGTATATATATATGTTATACAACGAAACTTACGCTAACCGCAGCAGCTGCCCCGGGAATCAGTTTGGAATCTAATCGGCGCGAGACTCGCGCGTTTCCCAAAGCAGAACTCTCTCGGCAATGCCTTGCAAGAAATGCGCATACCCGCTCACTCGCGTGATATCCGGGTGAAGTTGCGCGATTGCAATACTTTGCGTCATCGAGGAAGAAGGAGATCGACGAGCCCGACACTCGCTGAGTGAGTAGTAATTTAAAATGCCAATCGACTGAATTTTCGGAGAAATGCTAGTGTAAATCTGTGCGTACGTTTTTTTTTTGCTCTTTATACGAATAGACAGTAGATTTTTTTTTAAATAGAACTTATTATGTTTATTGAATAAGATTTCCTGCAATCATGCGTTAATAATAACTACAAGATTAAATAAATTAATACAAGTCTTGTGCCAGACATCAAACATCTTAATTTATGATTGGTTATATAAATACTTAATATATGTACATTAAGGAAAAATAAAGTAATTCATTCGTGTATTAATTCACATGCATTATATGTCGAAAAATCTTAAATTTTTTATTTCATATATCTCAAACCCCGTCAAATTAATATGAGACTTCATAAATACATGTTACTCCAGTTTCAGAGCGGGGAGGAATAATATGCTAATAAAATACTTCGTTGTTCTGAAAGTAATCAATACTCAATTTAGGCTTATACCTGGTTTATAATTTTTAGGTCAACTATGTTTTTTGACGAGACAAATTTCAAATTGAAACTTTCTTCCCTACTTCCTCTTTATATGTTATCATTGCCAGATTTTTAATTAACTAGTTATTACAATTTTTATATTATCGATGTCTGCTATTATAAAAGGGAGATGGCGATTATGTTCAATTACAGCTTGTTAGAGCCAACTTCAGACCGTAATTAAAAAATCTCATTGGCTAATGCAGTAGCCCTTTGAGATATAAAAAGGTTATAAAAGTCAGTTATTTTTCGATTTTGCACGAGTGGCAGTTTTATTAAATTTTTCTAACAAAATAGAAAATTAAAATCAATACTTGAAAAAAATCGAAAAAGTCAAATTCGTCTATGCCAGTGCCCTATTTGTTTTCTGCGCTCCATATCGAACGTTGTTTATACTTCATCGAACAATACACGAAGTTTACTATATTCAAAAACTTATATTTTTCCATACAAATAAATTTTAATGGATATTGTAATGAAAGTGTT
Organism: Torymus tubicola; assembly: GCA_035583055.1. Classification (NCBI taxonomy): domain Eukaryota; kingdom Metazoa; phylum Arthropoda; class Insecta; order Hymenoptera; family Torymidae; genus Torymus; species Torymus tubicola. Next base: position 6,262,987 of record JAWWEQ010000055.1, on the reverse strand, counting down.
ACTACAATAATTACTCGAGCTTTGGTCCACAATGAAAAACAGTGACTTATCGGCCTAAATCGGCCAACAAATTCACCATGCTCGTAGTAATCATTCTGTTAATCCATTTGTCGACTTCCACACATATCAAACCAATCAACAACAATCGAACATGTTACCTGTGGCTATTTAACCAATATAAAAGGCATAATTGCGTTCCATCGTTCATTGTACCATGCGTACAAGGGTAGTATAATTCTTGAAGTATACATTTCGCATACCCCTCACGTAATTACTTAATTGGGGATCACGTTATATTAATCGAACATTGACGCATGAAAAATGAACCATTAACATCGCGGTTCGGACAACGTTAATCTTGAATTTTGCACGTAAACGTGAAAGGGTTAATACCTATCAGCATGTAACGCACTTTGGGAAAATACTTTCACGTGTCTCTGTTGCCACCATTGAGTACCTGCTAACTACAATCAAGCTGTACATTAACGATGCAAATCGCGCCTGCATTGGCGGTTATACAGATTTTCTAATCATTTAATCATATGACTGATATATTTTTTTTAAACGCAAACTTTAAAAAATTGTAGGTAAATCATTTTATGAGAATACTGTATGGCGAAGAAATAAGACAGGTCGGCAAGCAGAAAGAGAAGAAGAGAAAAAGAAAACAAAATCCATATTAAAAATTCATTGTCCTGATATATGGATAATGTAAAATTAGAAAAGCGGGTAGAATTGGAGGGATATTGAAGTGAAAAAAATAAAAACGTTGAGTAATAAAAAAAACGTATATCCGGAGTTCATCACCGCGATAAATATGCAATCACCTTCGTTGAATCTCTGAGCTTCAGCGCTTCTGAATGCAATAGAAAAGAAGCAAAGAAAATACGTATACTATGAAGCTTTTGTGCTTGCTGGCACAAAAGAGACGTGCCCGTGTGCGTATATATAACGATTCGCGTCTCGTGTCGTAAAGGAGGTTTAAGTTGCTCAACGTAAATGATCGACTCGAGTGCCAGGTGCACGTCCGATTTCATACCTTCTCTCTTTCTCTCTTCGTCTCTCTTTCCTTCTCTCTTCGTCTCTCTTTCCTTCTCTCTTCGTCTCTCTTTCTTTTCTTCGCTCTATTAACTTCTCTTTACCTTCTCCTCTCTCTCTCTCTCTCTCTTTCTTTCTCTTTGTGTCTGTCCCTCTTTCTTCCTCATCTTCGTATATTGCAGACAAATTAGCGGCGTCCTTTTTTAACATCTTCCTGACCGTCGTCTTCTCGCCCCTTTCTTCTTCTTTGCATCTCTTCAACTGATTTGTGTACAGCAGTAGTTTTATCACTCGACGTCTGCGGACTGGATTGAAAATTTTTGAAAGAAAGACATACACTTTTTATCACCAAAGGAGTCTGTCACCCCTTTATGTCTCTTGGGCGTGACTGGCTTCTTATTTCGAAGAGATAAGACGATGGTTGCTAACTGGACGATGAACGAAGATGTTGTCGACGACGCGCATTCAGATATTATGGAGACATTGAAAAGAACTTCACAGGGATACACAATTTCAATCGATCCTTTCATTCTGCATTTTTGTTTTCACGTCTTTTGACTTGTTATGGACAGAAACTCTTCTAGAAGCTTTACAGCGAGGCACGATTACAATCAATGCTTCCATTCGTAATTTTTTGTTTCGACTGCTGCAACGACAGGGATGGAGCTTTTAATCAAGATGCTCGTGATGTAAAGACGTCTGGGATTTTCACATCTTTTAAACTCTTTTCAAAGCTAAAAAGCAAGAAATATTTTCTTATTTATGATAAATTTATGCATAATAGATAACATATAGTATAAAATACTCACGAAGAGAGAACATTGATTGATGTTTAAGTAGAGTAGAACTCTGAATCGGACTCGAATGAGAATTAACTTTTGAAGCAATAGTTTTTTCATTTGATGCAAAATAAAAAAATTTCCAATCTCTAAAAATTAAAAAATTTCCTTCCATTTTCTTACGATTGACATCAGATCTATGATGCTTCAAAAATGATATTCTTTCTCTATCTCTCTCTATTCTTCCTTTCCTTTCTCTCCCTCTCTTCCCTTTTCACCTTCTCTTTTTCTCTTTATTTTGGTTTCTCTCGCACTATCTTTACCTTTCTCTCTGTCCCTCATGCTTAGGTCATCCCTTGCAAATCAATTTGATTCCCTCATGCAAGGTGCGATTTCTCACTGCTCTCGGTCGCCTGCTATTGCTCTCAGGCAACGATGGGACGTTTCTCGCGCATCGGTCAATCGACCATAGGTCGACGATAGATCGATATTATACACCAGTACTATCTACTATACCTACTGCTCACTATATGCAGCTCTCTCGTACGCAGCAAATTGAACGTTCAACTAGGCGCGCGCCGCACTTCGTTAGCGTTGTGGGGGAATGTCGCTTTGGTACGATCTCACGTCTCTTCTCCACTCAGTCGTTATATCCGGACCTCTTGCGCCATCCCCTTCGAAAATGATTTGCGAGCACGGTTTATTGGTATTCCGTGACGTATATTTGTATTAGTAGCTTTTTGAAATTTTGTTCCTTTCTGAGAGATATATATTTATGATTTCAGACGAATGAGTAGGGCGACAGTGTGTTTCATAAGCTAGAATAAATGAAAAGTTAAGCATGGGTGTGGTACGTGGAGAAGGATGGGGGAGAAGAGCAAAAGGAATTCCTGATGCAGAGCGTAGTCAGCGACGTTTATTGACCACAGGGAACGCCGAGATTGAAAAATAAATTGACTGGGGCGGTTATAAAATGCAGTGAAATAAAGTTCACAAAGTCATCTGAATAAGAATTTGTATAAGCGCAGACATTGTGTGTGGCACAGGAAAATGAAAAATTATTAATCATTTTATCTTTTAGAAATTATTATGATAAGTGTCACTATTTTTAAGCAAAGTAGAATGTATATGTCTTATCTTTTTCTCTGTACTTTTTATTCTGCGATTATATTTTCATTTTTTTATGTCAATATCATCAGTTAATTGAATTTATAACTTCTTACTGATTATTCTACGTTTTTTTACTAAGTTTTCGTTTTAAACAAATTCATAGTGTAAAAAGTGCCTTTTTGAATGAATTACGTGAGTGAAAGGATTACAAACTTTGTGTTTTATGTATTCTGATAAATATTTAACTATTAGTCTTAATCTTTTCTATCTTATAAATCTAATCGAAATAACATACCTAATAATGAAATTCAATGTAACATAGAAACGTCATTTGCCTTTTAACAAATTATTCGTTTTTCCTGGAAAATAGATTCATTCTGTGATTCCATTATTCTATAACGACTGTTTTAATCAATTTTTGGAAATCACTACGTGTTACATAGCTACAATCGAATAAGCTTTGGAAAACTACGTGTACGTTGACAGCTTTATACATGTACGTTATGCTATCAAAAGGGAATAAATTGCCATAGAATCAAACTAACAGCAGAATCTCTACTTGTGCAAATCCACAAACAAATGTTACTTTTTTAAATAAATGAAAGTAACTTTTACTAGAAAAAATTTTGCGATTATTAAATTGATAAACGAATGGTTCTGTTAATATTTATAGAATATTAATTTAAAAATATATCATACAATAGATAATATAAATAAAAACAAAACAACTTCAAATCAAATAATTCTTGATAGTATTTATATTGAATTTAAGTAGTTCTTAAGACAATTGTATGTTAATGTATATTATTACACGAAGAATGTCACATTTCAAAAAATATACACAAAAAGCCATTATATATTACATAGTTATTACATTCAAGTAGGTCAAGGTACGTTCTGAGTAAAAGGAGTTTATTAGAAGAGAAGTAGAATCAAGTGCCTCGTTACAAAATATATGAGCTAATAATGTTTAAAATATCATATGAGCGTTGACTCATAAATTTTTGTAATATAATCAAATAAACCATATTCACATTTACTAATATTCTAATTTTGCTACATTTTATTCACATAACAAGTTACACGTACTGTCTCCAAACATCCGCCCCACCCTTATCAAAACCATTCCGCTATTCACTTTCTTTCAACTTTTCTCTATCTCTTTATGGTGCCTCAAGGCCGCATTAGAAAGGGATCAAGTTTTTTGAGAAATCACAATTCGACCCTCTTGACAGTTGTGCATACAATCAGAAGTTGTAACTATGTGAAGGGGAAGAGCAGCGTTGGGGAGTAACCATGGCAACTTTTAAGTAACCGCTGAAGTTTCTTTCGGAAGCTTCATTCAATTTTACGAAGGACATTTTTCATAAGACACGGCTAGAAAACCATATATATACGAGATCACTTTTAAAATGAACATAGCGTATGATATCTTTAGAACCTTTTCACTGGTATAACGTAGGAGTTAAAATTGTAAATTTACATTTAATAAACCTTCTCAAGTCGTAATAATAAAATAAAAATTCTGTTACCTCTTGATACATCATTTTATATAATTATAGCAATAGTCTATATAAAATATTTTTAATCACAAATTGTAAAAGCGTAGTTTACTTTTATTCGTTATCCCAGTGTCGCATGAACGTTGTACACGAATAGCATCCAGCACTTCATCCACCCTAAGAGCAGCAATTCCAAATTAAAAGCCCCCTTTCTCGTTACAACATACTACCACGTACGTTACCTTCCTACATACTCAATGTCCCGCAAAATCCATAAAACTCGACGCACATCATCGCGAACCTAGTCGCGCGTCCGTTTCCCCGCTCGTAGCAACACGTTCACGCTCGCATATCTTTATAATGTGCAAGCACTTTCGTAGGTAGCGGCTCGTTGAATTAAACGATCCATTTTAACGGACAATTACGTGCGTATATACGCGCGACACTGATGAGCGAAAGAGAGAAAGACAGGACAGTGATAGCGTCCAGAAATCACGCACGTTAGTTGTTGTTCTTTCATTGTCCAATAACGGCTCGATTTCATTCAAATGCCTGACTTAATATTGGTTTACTATAGGTTTGCTTCGTAACTGAATGCCAGGCAATTTATGATTTTGGACGTCTGAAACAAATCTACTATTGTAATTTGGAAAATTTTGTAAAAACTACAGATTTTGCTTAAAAATTAATAAGTATAATTTCCACGGTCCAACTAGTTACCGCAATGCACGCAGGAATTAGGAAAGCTGATCCAGGCCGTGAAATCTTGACTTAGATGATCAATCAGTGCCGAAGTCAGCGTAGTTATACTGCGGTAGTGGATCATTTGAGGTGGCATACCAGCTGTGACTGAAGCTTACATAAGCGCTAGCACTACATGTAACGAAAATATTCTATATTCTCTGGTAATGATGCCAGTCAATATTGCTAACCTGGAGTTCATGTTTAGTCACGTGCTTTCGTTCTCGAATTTATGCATAAATCAGTATCGCATTTTTTTTTTCGCTTACAGTCGTTTACGTTTGCCTTCTGAAAGCTTTCATGGAAGCTTTCTGAAAGCTTCGTAACAATATAAAACAGTTTTTGTATATTCCCACCAACTGATCTGGTTGTTACGTTATACTTTTTGAACAAACAAATTATTTTTGTTTTTTTTTTCAAGAACAGTTTTAGTATACTATTTTCTTGAAATACTTTGGTGTAAAAAACGCTCATCTATTTTGTACACAACAGCATTTAAAGCCAAAGTATTAATGTAAATACTAGACGCACCTCGAAAGCAGAAGCTACAACCATATATCATGCAAAAATGAAGAAAATTAGGTATGTTCATAGTGCTGTATTTCATTTTATAAGAATCTTTTAAAAAAAAACAAATGCACACATGAAATTTTACTGTTTCAATATTAAACATTACAAACAATGTATCGTTGAATTAATAACAAAATGGATTTTTCAGCATTTATTTAAAAATTATGTGGCCACCTTACAGAACAAGCGATATTTTGATGAAGAAAATATTTTCCAAACGCCGCAATAACAACATGTTTTCAGTCATTTTTAACCGATAAATATTATCTTTTATTAGCGTTCATTCATATTGTGTATTTGCGTATGAACATGTGTGCGTGTGTGCAGCATCTCTAATGTTGTCCTTGTCAATCATAAATGAACTTATTGTTCTTACTAAACATTCTCTGTTTTGTTTAATATTCATGTCTTTCCGATGAAGTAATATTTAACTTTCAGTATACTTGTGTTTGGAAATAATGTCACTGTAAATAAAGCTATTTTAGATTTCAATATGCATAAAACAAAGGCTTATGCATTGCGTGATTCATCACTCGGAATAAAATAGAACGTTATTTTGCCACTACAAACTGACATACCACTAGAGGAGTGCCATCAGTTTTAAATTTAGAACGTTTTATTAACAGCCAGTAAAACTTATATTCTGTCACGTTCTAAGTAAAACAACCATGCGAAATGAAATTTTTATTCTATGTATAATATTACGAATGTATAACTAACAATTCTAAAAAGTAAATTACACAAAAGTTGTGATATATGGTGGGAAAAAGTATCGAAGTAAACGTGTTTGAGTTAATATCACAGATCCCACGACAAGACAAAAAACTTACGTAATCGCGTGAAAAATGACTGGCTGACCATCAGTACATAGCGTTGCGGAATCCGCGGAAAGCCATTGCCGCTAAGTTTTTACAGGGGGAATTATTATAAGAGCGTATATATACCAGACGCGCGCATCTTTCGAGCGATGATTTACAACGTTTACAAAACTCCCGCGGGAAATTAGCATAAGCCTGTAAATCAAAATGCGCGCGCGTGTAAGCACCCGACTAAAGAGGCTGAAAAGCGAAAAATATGAAGAGAATCTGGAGCGAAGTAGTAAACCGCGCGCGCGCGAGAGGCGGTTATCCTCTAGAAATATGCGTAACGACGAAGACGTCGTCGTCGTCGGCATTTTCACTATTGTCCGTGCTGCATCAGCAATACGCGAGCGGTCGTGAAATAATTCTACCTCGCGTCGTTGTTATTATTCTCATGCAAAGGAGATAGTTCTCAGAGTAAGAAAGTTGTTTCCCAACTGTCGACGGAATAGAACGATTTTCATATACGAATCGCGAGAGACATTTATGCGCCAGGTTTGTTTGCCCTCTCGTTTGCAAGATTCTTGCTCATTGATATTTATATGTCAGTGAGCTTTTACCGGATATCGAATTTAGAAGAATATAAAGAAAACGGTGTCCATCATGCATAACCATCTCTACAATTTCAATATAAAAATAAAACTTAAACTCATACAAATTGCATTGGTGTATCTGCTACATGTGTTATTATATAATTCATATATAAAATGAATTTCGATGTTGCAACCATGCCAGGTCATGCAGACTGGGTAACCAGAAAAAGATTCACTGAAGAGATGAAGATCGAGAATTAAGAACTAAGTAATACAAAGTTGGTTCCCTACCTGTCAGTTGGAAAAGTTAGCAACAATTCGTTATAAACGGAATTGATACCAGATTAAGTTAGTTGAGAGAAAATCTTTACATAGAGCAAGCAAATTGTCGTTTTAATAAAAAGAAGACTTAATATACAGCCGGCTAACTAACAAACTACTAAATGGTTTCTTATCATCTATACAAATTATATACCTAATATCATGGCGAATGTGGATGTTGCAAGGTAGGACAAGAGACCACCGAACCTAATAAGGATTTACTGATCCTTACTGTCATACTCAAGCAGCAATTTAAAATTTCAATTAATAGTGACACCATGGCTAAAAGACATATTATTTACATAATATTTACTGTAGAAGTCTAGCAATATATTCGATGCTAGTGCTAAAACAATACATCCAATTGTAAAAAGGATTTGCAACTAAATGTTTGATCTTCAAAGATTCTGCGATCTTGTAGTCTGACACTGTAACACTTCCCGTAAAAATTTTAAATCCAAATTTTTCCGAACGGTAAAATAAATTATTTTTTCTCTCTTTGTTTGCTCTGTGTATGTAAGCGTTACTTTCTTCTATGCGTTACTATTTCTCCTGCCTTTCTCATACCGCACTTCTCATATTATCTGTAGTATCCCGCGTTTATTTCCCAATATTCCCCTCGCTTTCTTCGTTGTGCGCAAATATTCCAGAATTTATTATTCCTAAAAAACTTAAAGCCGCAAATCGTATCGTAAAAGTATTGCATCTTTACCATCTCCCCTCTGGATAAATCTTCCGATTCTTCAATTTCCTGGAAACGAATTTCGCACAATGACGCAGACCATTGGTGCATCGTTGTCTTCTCTCTCTCTCTCTCTTCTTCCTCCTTCTCTCTTTCTTACCATTTCTTTCCCCTCCATTTCCCTATCTCCCCCTCCACACACTTGGCATCCGTTTACCCCCTCTTTTCCTTCTTACTGTCTCCTGCTCAGTATTTCTTCCTCTCTCCGTCTCATTCTCTTTTACTCTTTCCTTCTCTATATGTCTGCGTCTCTATATAGCACCCTTTACAGATAAAAGAAAATGTCTGAGTAATAAGCCGAAAAGTAGACTCAACGAATGTATACCGAGGATCCACAGAATTGACGCCACAAAAAGGAAAACAACGGAAAAGAGAAATCGGCAAGAAAGAGAAAAACATAGTTATAAAAAACGAAACAGAGAGGAAGAGAGATAAGTAGAGAGAGAGAGAGCAAAAGAGAGAAACAAGAGGATAGCGAAAAAGAGGAAGACAGAAGCATGTATATACACTGCAGTCGTTGGTATATATGATGGAATATTCCCTTTTTATTATTCGATCAAGCGCCCGCGGCGATAAACAGAGCAATCGAAGTCGCGCTCCCATTGGCCTTGCGTGGCAAAATATAAAACGTTTGTGGATAAGGGGAATAGAGGCGAGGGGAAGGTTCAACGTCTGCAAAGTCAAATAGTCAAATATCAGAAATCGTGCGAAGAGAGGAAGTCCTCGTGAATTTCAGTACCACCGCACCAATGAGGACATTGTCGCATCATTGGAAAATTTAGGACGACTTCATCTCTGATTCGCGGCTGCGTACTTTTATCAAATATACGCTCGCGTTAAAGTTTGGACTTCTCATTTTCTCCTTCAAATGACTAACGTTTGGTTTTCATATATACTTTGAAATTTTTAGTGCTCGCTAGGATTTGAATTACAGAATGTAATGGGCTTTGGCGCTCTTTTCCTTGTCTTCGGGTGCGGTTAACCTGGTAACGTAATCTTGTTTTATGAGTTATTAAAAAAAAAGTACGTGCAAAGTCTTTAAAAAGATCTCTTCTTTTTTTTCGTAGATTAAGCTTTATAGCTTTCAGTTGATTGCAAATCTGATTAAAATTTTTTTGGATTCTTAAACTAGATTTTAAATATATTTTTGAAAATATTATTTCAAAAATGTATTTTTATGAGATATCTCTACTGCATATTAATATGCATTTTCTTAATTTATTAAACGACATTAAAACATAATTTTATTCAATTACTACGATAATCATAACTTATGTTGAAAACCGAATATTAGTATCATTTTTTAAAATAAATTATCCGAATTATAAAATCACTAAATTTACGTCCGACTGCGACGGTATATATATATATATATATATATATACATCAGAAGCGGGCGTTCAATGAAATTCCTTTAGACCGTCCGTTAAACTGCGCAAGGGACGTGCGCGCGTTCTAGCCGCGTGACAATTACAATACATTCATATGCTCGTATAAAGCAGCCTCTGCATGCTGTATATATTCAAATGTCCGCACATACACACGCACGTACATCCAGTGCGGTTGGCGCGCCTACCATCGCACTTTCCTTTGTCGCTGTTTCATACGGCCCGAATCCTCCCACGCGCGGCTGCGATCTTCGCTGCTCCGGTAATAATGCGCTGCAATTGGTTAATGAATAAACCATCGTCATTATCGTCGTCGACGCTGCCGCCATCGTCGCCTATATACATGTACCAACTATACGTAATCGCGATAATCAAGCGAAAATGATAATTATTAGCGCGCGTGTTGCAGCTGTCTTGCATTATTTATCATTGTAGTGGTAGTGCGGAAAAGTTGACGAGTGTCGTAGCTGTTGTAACGAACATTACAGAGTACGGAAAAATTCACGTTCCCATTCAATGTTCTCGTGATCTTAAAATGATTTGAAATATTCGATTCTTCGTTTTCGTTTAAATTAGAAAGGTTAAAAATGTTATTATGAAAATAATATTTCAAATCGTCAACCTAATTTCATCAATGCTAGAAAAATCAGAAGGTATTATAAATTACAATTTCATTGTGCTTTTCGTACCTTTAAAAAGCGCTTAACGAGAGAAAGGAGGAAAACGAAACTGCAAGCTTTTGGTAATGAACGAGTAAACATCAATTACGTTTATTTGTGCCATTGCTTTTGCAGTCTAGAATATAAATGTAATCGTTGATTACTATACTATTTTACGTAATGTTTGCGCAAACATTGTCCAATAAAATATAATTCAATAAAATTTTTAGTACAGGATATTCTAATAAATAAAAAAAATGGAAAAAAAACTTGTAAAATGAAAAATCGCGCAGTTTATTCACAGCAGCAAGTGCATTATCTATTCCTTTGTGTCAAAAGACACACAGAAATACACGTGCATACACATATACATTTTATATATGATAAACGAATAAAAACACATAAATTTCATTGGCATTTTTTGTTGTACATCAAACACAATGCTATTTTTATGGGAGAAATGCGCCGTTAAAAAAAATGTGTAACAAAATATTAATTTTTAAGGGGTTAAATAAACATAAGCAACAAATTAGGACTTTACTCGGAATCATTTTTCAGTAATTTTTTTTTCATAGAAATTTAAAAGTATCCTGGTTGTATCCATATGCGTAAATGCAACAACATATTAAAATAATCTACTTAAACGCTGGCAAAAGTACGTGTGAGCTTAGTGAGGATTCTGCTACTAAAGAAGATTTTCCTCAATATTTTTTTCGTACATTGCGCAGTCTACGCCATCCATAATTAACATTTCTCTCTGTTCACGTTTCCGGACAAAAAGTTCTAGGAGCGAAAGAAAAAATGCAGCTGCTCGCGTGCGAGAGCAGTGAGAATTTCTAACGTGAATCCCAGCGAACTTAACCCCATCGTTTCTCCCTCGTTCTCTTTCTCACTCTTCGCTCTCTCTCTATCCTTATTGGCTCGTGCAAATGAATATCGATCGCAGGGAACACGCGGGATATTCCAACTTTGTCGAGCGCGCACTGCGAATACTTTGCCAGAAAGCGAGTGAGAGCAGGACCTCGCCAATTACCTTGGACTTTCGCTAATGAACTGTGGAGCAGCTAATTGTAATTAACCAGAGTCTTGCGCGCGCTTTCGTTCGATTGAAGCTCGCGCCGAGCCGAGTAAGAACTAAAATGGCTCTCTAATTCTCTCTCGCTCTCTTTCTCCCTCCCTCTCTCTCTCTCTGTCTCTCTCCAATTATTAGGTATATTTTTCAATTTTAAAGTACACCGGGTGTCATGCCCTCTTTTACCGAAAACTTTGGAAAATCAATCGGAATCACGTGCGCCCTGTTCCCAGGGGGCAATCGACACCTTAGGATTCCGACACCGAAGTCAGATGAATATTGAGAAACTACATTTCGTAATTTTTCGGTCGGAAACGTATATATCTATTGATTGGCAATGATTTTTCTTGAAGTTTTTTTAGGAAATTCATGTCATAGCAACATATTTTTCAGAAAATAGTTTATCTTTTTAAAACTTTGTATACAATTTAAAATATAAGAAAAGTATGTTAAATATTTATTATTAATCATTTCTGATAGTACTTCGGATATTGAACGCTTAGTCTAATAACACAGCTGCCATATGCACGGTTTTACAAGTCTCTAATTTTTTTCGTGACAGTATTGGCAATTTTCAATCATCAGAAATATTAGATAGAACAGTCTCTTCTTTCCAGTTACAGATTCTATTTTACCGTGAATTTTACAACATTTTTTACGGGGAAATTCGCACAGTGTAGGCAAAATCAACACACGTAGCAAAGTCATTTTACCTTAAATCCATTCCAATCATGGTTCCAACAAATCCTTCTCTTTTATCAACAAGCCATCAGACAAGTAATTGTACTAAAATCTTTGTATTGTACTGGTGATCAAAACAAACAATTTCGACCACTCATCACTACAGAAAAGTCAATATTAGCATTGAAAGATACATAGTTGTAGGCGAGGTGGTCACTTTATGACTGTACGCGAAAAAAAGACTAAGGGGACGAAAAAGGTGTGACTCGTATTGAAAGGATAAAACAAGGATCGATCGACAATAACGTTAGACGAGTATATGGTCGAAAAAGTTTTAAAGCTGTGCGGTATAGGAAAGTCGTAAAACCGCGTGTGGAGTGCGTATATGTACAAGCATCGGTCCACTGACTCGATTCCTGTTCTGATCCTCCCCTTCGTGTACTTCAACGAGCAGTTATGTATTGTAGGGAATGCATAAAATTTTTCGCATGAAAAAATCACCCACAAGATACTTTTAATCAAGTGAATCATAATTTTAAGATTTGTAATGAATCGGGAATATCTATACTTTGTCTAATTTAACGATTTAACGATATTAATGTTATAAAATGTCTATGCTCTAATTTTAGTTTTTTATATGAAACCCTCTGCACATGTTAGTGTGTTTCAAAAAACGTAAAGCGGCTCATCGAATAAATGTATAAATTCTCATAAGCTCATACAAGTCACAAACGAAACTCCAAGCAATTAAACTTTGCCGTTATAAATATTTGAGTTCTTTTCAGCAAAATTGACACTTCCTTAAAGTCTTTTAAGTCTACTCAACTACTGAATGGGAAAAAAGGAAAACTAGGCAATAGCTACTCCAAGTTGACAAAAGAAAAGAGACAAAAAATATACCATCGATTGTAAAAAGGACTATATTTTTAGTCGCTTCGATGGAAGTGACTTCTTATCTTAGTTTTGTTCCAATTTTTATATGAACTACGACGCATAAATATCTCTCATATAAAATTTGCTTTCAAGCAAAGTGAGGGTGAGAAGGTCACACGAGTTTAAAATCACATTTTGGCCTGTTTTTTTTCTACAACGCGTATGGTGATAGTGAATATCGTGAAAAAACAATGTATTTACTCTTATTAATTCTCAATTATATTGCATTGTATGTTTGAAGTTATTTTCTTATTAAACAGAAAGTAAAATGAGAATATGGGGTAGAAGGCCCGGTTAGTGTGCCTTTAAGCGGACTAAATGTCCGTATTAGTGTGTTTTTAACTATCTATAATTAAAAAACAAGTCATCAAACAGTGTTTTTTGTGACGTAAATCACCATTTTGGTGCTTTTACTAATAGTTTATTATAATTTTGAAGGTTAGAATATTTAATTTATGTCAAATATCTAAAAAGACACACTAATAGGGACAGGCACACAAACAGGGACCACTACCTTATGCGTCTCAAAATGGCGTATGAATGTTAATTTATATGAACATTAGCTTCCATATGTTATGTATAAAGAAAGCTTTTTCCGCATTTCGGAAATGAAATTTGTGGTTTTCCAGAATAACCACATAAATGACGAATTTTTAAAAATCCATTTAATGCAATTCTTTTGTACCTTTAAATAATTCTCTATCATATAATCAGAGCAGAAATTAATAAAGTGCACTCCTCTTCTCGAATGAGCATAAGGAAAAATAATATAAATGCATTTCCTGAAATAACCATATATTTGCACTGTTTTCATTCAATATTTCAAAAGCGCAATACAATTTCAGACTCAGAAAGTAATAACATTGGTATTTCGCAAATCTTTCAAATATTTATGACAAATTTAGATTATTGAGAATTACAATATATAAGTTTGCCAAATATATATGGCATTGTGAAACAGTTACGAATGTATTTTAATGTATGATGGCTAGTATGCTAGTATTATTATATTGTTTAAATTCTTCATAAATAGTAAATAAGAAAAACAATATCTTTACAATTAACCGGAAAACTATATATAACTCCATCGTTTTTTCCCGAAACAGCCGTATAAATAAAAGTTAGCTTTTGAACTCAGTTACCAATATAAATTACATTTGTACCAGTACATTTGTATGATTATTCCGAAAATCCAAAAATTTCATAAAACCATACACTCATATAGCGATAAACCTTAATAATTCTACTTTGTCATTACAAAAATTCTTGGTTTTATCTTTGCTAAGTGGTATATAAATTTTAATAACCACAGTAGCTAAAATTTAACGAGCAAACACATATCTTGCGTTACATCCAAATGAATAATTACAGCCAATAATAAAGATCGAAGGAAAGGTTAAACCACGTTCCCTCAAAAACACATCCACAATGATGAACTTCCCTATACCCTCTAACAGATGCCAAGCTATCGTCGCGCGATCTCACTACCTCATTCCCGTATAATCCGCTTTTCCTAAATCTGCCGAACGAGAACTGGAACAGGCCGCGCGCGCGTATAGCACATCAACCTATATCTCTCCCTGGGAGCGATGAGAAGTCTATATAAGCAATCACTGTTTCCTCACTGGATTATTCTGATGAAGCCGGCGGTGAACTTTATCCCGGGGTGCCGACGAGGGACCGCATCTCAATGTGGCATCTCTCTGCAATCAGCTATATAGCCGTATAGAGCATTCGTTCCTTCGTCATACTCTTGTGCGTGAACAACAGTTGCACGACTGCTGCGCGCAACGACAGGCGCGAGTGGAATTCCAAGCTGTGGTTCAAACTCGTCGCGTTACCGACATTATTAATGTTCAATAGTTCGCAAAGCGAGCACAAAGTTTGTAGGTAGTAGCTACGATGAGACGTTTCGAAAAGTGAGAAATTTACTCGCTTGAGAATTAGATTTCAGCATTATGCTTGCTTGGTTGCGAAAAATAAGAGATTCGCCAAAAATTATAATGATATTTAAAGAGCTTCTAACCCTAGTACTTCGGTTTGCGACGATTCCTATTACAGTTAATATAATAGTTAGAAGTAAGTTTATATCTGTAGATCGATTCCCAATAGTAGGTCAACAATAGTACGTGGAATTAGGTAAATTGCAATTTCGAGGATTCAATTAACGACAGTCCTTAGATATCTTGTAATGCTGATGTAAAGCAGACAACTTTGATGCTATTTTAACTTATAAAGTAATGAAAAATGAATAATAATACAATCTTCAGTCTGACGACAATGTATGTACAAATGATCCTTACAAACGTTTTCAATTAGTCTTCAGATATAATGAGTAAGGAATAACCAAATTTTTCTCACTCGTATAACTTTCTTTTGTCACTTCATAATATTTTTCACGACTTTACCGGCTTGAGTTTATGTTGCATCACCTTTAAAAGCCCGTCTCCTAAAACTTTGCCCACCACTCCCAAAACTTTCGCGCGCTATATAGTACTTTATCTTCGTGAGCTGAACTCCGTATTTCCGTAAATGTTTTGCCCAACTTAACGCGCCAAAATTCAATCTTAGATTTTAGCTCAACGTGATTATTTTACTCAAAACGATCGTCAAGATGCTAGAACTTTCGTACAGCTCTTACATCAAATAAGCTTTCGTAGTGAAAATGCAACTGAAAATTTATAGGGAAAAGACGTAAAAAGAATTTGCTTGCACGAACGAATGACATACTTTTGCTTGAATAAATGCTACACTGCTAATATGACCTCGTTGCATGAAGAGAGTTTGGGAAGTTCAGAGACAAGTCATGTGTACTTTGGCAAGTTCGATACGAACGCATTATACTGAAGAAACAGAGGGTTATTGTTACCAAAGATGTATCATATCTTGAGGACGTTTAAGTAGACATTAATCAATCAAGTGAATTTCAATTTATGCAATCATAATATTGAAGGATCCATGTACTGAAATTTTCTATGTCAACGAAACGAAGTATAGTAAAAAGATTGGAATTTTAAAAGCTCTGTAAAAAAAATAATAGCGGAACTAATAAAATATTCATTTATATTTGACTTCAGAGATGACTTACACTAAACACTCGTGTTTTCTAAAATTATATGTCAGCTTCTTTACCGTGCACATTCTTCGTTTACAATTAACAAATACATAAAATTGTAAGCGATACATAAATCAACAGCGAAAAAAAATGTCAAGAAAAGCATTGACCGAGTTTTATTTTTTTTCTAAACTGTTTACAAACGAAAGTGTCTTTTTACACTTAGGGTTTCTTAAATGACCCATAATACGAAATCATACATTTGATCGTTGCACTGTTTATTACTTCGTGCCGATCTTTAGGGCTTCATTTCGATGAAAATCTGAGAAGGGTCGTAACTCTGGCATTTCATTTGCACCTACGCCGTTTACAGCATAGCAAAAAAGTGCTGCAAACGCTGAATAATTCAGGTTGCCGCATAAATGACTGTCAAAGAGGACATTTCGCTGAAAAACTGCCAGATTTTTTTCAACTATTTATAAGCTCTGCTGCTGTATAGTAAAATTGTTTTATTGTTGTTTTTTATAAAACAAATTTTGTGCTAAAGTCTCGTTAATATTACAGAACATCGATATGCGAGTGCATGTGTTTAACAAACTAAACACATGCTAAACAAAGATAAGCCCCTTTTATAAACATATTTCGCTGACAGATAAACTCACAGTAAAATTTTCACCGTGCTCGCGCAAAACTGCAAACGTCAACGTGATGCATAATCGTTCAACACAATTATAATTTTAAATTTTTCACCGAGTGAAAACAAAATTATAATTTCTATTCCTTTATCGTTTACACCAGCAGCCAAATCGTTGAATATTCATCGTAAATCATCTTTAACGGTTCTCACGCACACGTCAGTAAAGTACACCACGCTGGATATAAAGGTGTGTAGTATGTACGCATCACCGCGGTACGATAAAAATTTCTCTGCACCGTTCGGAAGACTCTCCAGGCGTTGTGCCGGCGAGTCTATAATCTTTAAATTGACTTATTGCGTATTACAGCCAAGACTTCATTGATAATGACGTGGCTATTCTGTGCAACCCTCTAGTTGTAGGTGTTCTGTAGACTGTGAGAATATATAAATGAGATTATTAACGGCGGTTGCTTAAAGCTGTAGATTTTTTGTTTTTCAGAGAGAAAGTTTTGTAACGGTAAATTTTTACACTTCATTTTCCAAAATAGAAATTTTTTTAGTATATATATAAATAAATATACATTGTTGTGGAAATTGACGTCAACGTTTTGACAACGCAGAAGACACTCGTCATAACATTGTTAACCCAGTGATAGAGCGCGAAACTACAAACTGTGACTGTGGATTCGTCGACCGCTCGTCGTATATTTTTTCGTACATTACAATAACTGTGTGGGTACAAAATTGGAAAACAAAAAGGGTTTTATTTTCTCAACGTAAAACACATATTTTTACAGTATAATTATTAATTTTTTAATTGACCTGTCAATCGACATGCAAGTATCGACACAAAAATCGGAAAAAATGAGTATTTATTTTTTGAGAATAGTTAGCATACAAAAATTAATTTTAGAGTTTTATATTTTCGAATCAGCAATATTTTTTTAAGAAAAATAATCTTTGAAAAATAATAAAAATATTTTTTCTTTTTCGTAACTTTTGTCGATATATCTAAATTCTCAATATTTGTATGTTTCGTTTAATATTGCGTAAAATATATTAAAATTAAGAAATAAAATATAAGGCGTAGTAGTAACACAAATAGAGTGTACAGTAGTTACGTGAACTCCAATCAAAATGATCAGAGTGTTTCTACTCAAACTACTTGCTCTGTGTATCAAATTTCCAAAAGTAATTATCGAAAAGCTATTTGATTTTAGAAATTCCCATTTTCCAGAGGGTACCTCTACACATACTTCGTTATGCTACGCACAGGATAAAGTACTAGTGGCTGTTTATAACTGGAAACATAATACGGCGAGTAAAGCTTGTTGTTGTTAGATTAAAAAGGACAAAAACGTTCAATAGATTTATTGATACAATTACATAATACAATTTTCGTGCTAAATATTTATGTTTATTTTGCTAAAATTCATTTGAAAATTACTTTTTTCACTTCATGCATCAAAAAGTCTCCTTCCTTTCTAGAAACCCCAATAAAAACTTTATTTAATTATAACAATCAAATCTCAAACTGTAAACCTTAAAGAAAACTAGATTATCTCTATTTTTGAGCCACAAAAACTATAAGAAAGAAATAGCTGTGTACAGCAAGGTATATACATCGCGGGCAAATTACTCGTTATTAAATTCCCTTTTCTCTTACTTTGCTACGTAGAACGACGAGAAAGGCAGAAAATGAATGCAAGAGTAGCGCGCGGAACAGCTTGACTCGCTATAAATTATCGTATTCCACGCGACGCTTGGAGCGTAATCGCATGACAAGCTTCGTATTAGAGTCCGTCGTTGCCGCGCAAGTCGTCGGCGGGGGTACATATACTTATATGTATCGGACCACAGGATCGTTCTGTGCACGCGCGTGCGCAAGTCTTTCGCGCAGGGCTTCGCTAACTTTTCATCGTTTAACCTGATTACTTCGTTGCAGCCGCCGCGGCTGCTTGGGCGACAATGGGAGAAGAAAAGCGAAAGTTATATCTTTACTTTCAGCAAAACTTTCGTAGGTGATAAAGGATAATAGGATTTGTTGTATTTATAATTATATCTTAAATAACATGCGAAATACTCTTTGTTCTTGTTTAGCATTGTTTAACGACAAAAGTATCTTTAATTAATAGAGTTATATATATGCGCACGTACAGAATTAATCTAGACTTATATAGTCAACAGTTATTTTAATTTATAAAATTATATATAATGCGTGCTCGAATAAACCAGCGTCGTCTACCCATTTGACCCTTTGTGAAATACTTTTTATTTAAAATTTATAAGAAACGATATCATGCGTTTTTCCCAGCTTTTTATTAATTTTATTTGAGTAGGATTTGAAACACATTCAAAAGGCTAATATATTTATTACCATGTCAAAAAGGGTTAAATATCTTAAATATTTTAATTTCGATAACATTCATTATTTTACATATAATATTATTCTTTAATAATAATTTTCTTCTGTTTATGTTTGTACTCGACAGATTGCTTATATTTAAAAACTTCTATAATTCGAGTAGTGATTTGCTATTTTGACCCAATCAAACATTACTTTTTCGTTATTATGCACACCCCAAATGTGCAATTTCAATCGATTAAATTTATCGCAGTTGATTACCTCGACGAATTTCGACACGCCTCCGTTACAACATTAACGAGCAGCATACTGATGAAATTGTAATATCAACGCAATCTTCGTAATTACATCTGGTGTGTTATCTTTAGAATCCAGCAAATAGGAAAGATTAGTCTTTGACCTCGGATTTAATTCAATTCAAGAAACGAGCAGTTATACGTGTCAACGTATATGTCAATAAATGGATCATTAATGCGTCGTTAAACGAGCAAACAAGAAAGTCTGGTAGATATATATATTGTATTTTATAATATTCAATAATATACTTATACTGATTCGTTGCCGACGGAACATGCTGTATGTCGAATTACAACTGTGCGCATAGTGAGATCTATTAATGTAATTTAATATGATATTATAAGAAGCACATAAATTTTGACTCTAACAGACTGTAGTGTTGAAGAAACGTATTGAATTAACACTGCGATTCTAAGGTGCATAAGTGTCCGAATTTGAAATTGCACCGGCAACGTAACAAATACAGCGAGAGTCTCTCTCGCTCTCTCTCAAACAATCCCTCCTCCCCTCTTTCTTCCTTCCAACATATCGGGATGTTGAGAGGAGGGGAGGGGGTGAGACAAGGAGTGTAACGTGTCCGTTAATTGGCTCGCGTGATATTTTAGTCAGCCTATGTTCATCGCTGCGCTACCAATAACGTGCTGAAAAGGGGATAGGGTAATTGAATTTTTCAACTGATTTGACTGATCTATATGGGACAAATATGTTCACGAATTCACCCTCCAATAAGAATTCTTATAAACTTAAGTTATGACTTTAAAAAGTTTTACGAGTTTGGAAACCGCAATAAGTGTGAAATTCGTTTAGATTTCGTCACATATAACATGTGCGTGCGTGTGCACGTATGTAATCTAGTATTAATCCGAAATGGTTGTAGTACTCAGATAATTGTTTAATTCTTAGTCAGATAAGCAACTCGGCATGATGGGAGTATCTCTAATATTTACAAGAAGGTATAAGGCGTAGTGAAATCAATTATATTAAAGATTAAACGAAAATAAATTTATATTTAATTCAGGACTGTAAGTGGATATTAAATATTATAGTGATGAATAATATAAAATCGCTATTGAGAATTGCCCGATTATGTTTATAATCCATTAACTCATTATACTTATCAATTATAGTACGTTGTATATATGTGATTTACTTGCTATAAAAATTTGTAAACCTATAACATAAAACAACTGATGATCATGTGCGTTATATACGAAACGAGTAATTCCATTCTCGTATTATTACTCAACCTCCCTCGTTTGTGCAGCTTGCACTGAAACCATCAAATCCGTGTATGAAGTTGCAGCGTGGGATCATATTCGCTATGTGCAACCGATCGCGTCATAATTGAAAGGTAAAATCGATGGCAAAAATGTTTCTGCAACCCGCGAAATCCGTATCCTATATAACGTCGTCAGCCTCTTAGAAGCGGCTTATGCAAGATATGAACGCGCACGCGCTCGCTGCACACGTATAGAGATAGACGGCAAGCTATATATCCAAAACGAGGAAGTATATATATAGGTGAATACGTTTCGGCAGACTAAATCATCGACGCGCGTGCGCGCGATCGCGCCAATCGGCCATTACTCAAAGATCATTCATGCGTCCCACGAAGACGAAATGATTTTCTAATGCTATGATGTACTGTGATGTATATGCGTTGCACTGTGATCTCCTAATTTATAGTGAAGTGACGATAGGCTTAGTTATTGAGTTTACGTCTTACGAATTCGGGGCAACATATTCAAGTTTTTTCAGATATGTTTTTCTCTTATAATTCGTTTTCTTTTATTTGTAACATTTATATTTATATTTCTTATATATTTATTTTTAGTGTTCCACAAGTGATTCTCTTATAAGTCCTGCGCCTTAATTTTGTAGCGTATAGGGTGACAATCACGTCGTTTATTTTTCATCGTTGCCTTTTTCTTTTTTTACGAGTTTCAATATTATACCACAGGCTGCTATGAGCGATGCAAACTACGCAGGAGCAGAGAGAACTTCAAAAGCGATTTTCGCGTAGACTCGTGCAAGCAAGCGATTGGAATACAAAGTACTATTTACATCAAGATCACAATTTTATATACATAGTACCATTACAAATTGAAGAGAAAAAGAAAAACAAGTGAAAAAATACAAAAGAAAAATACATTTCAAATGATTAAATAAGCATGCGAGAAAGTTTTGTCAGATATATATATATATATATATCTTCCGTAAAAAAGTCACCAGCTGTCAACGATAACTAATCGTTTTCCCATGAAGGGAAACATTCACTGAACAAAAGTCGACAAAAGTAGAGTATTAAATCTATCATTGCGTCAATATCGTTTTAACCTAACACCTATACAACATTCTAATCGCACCCCTGGCCGAAAAAAAAGCTTCCACCGCACCCTCACTTCCCGTGCGCATCGCGATACAGAGAGCCGCACCGAAGCGTGGCATATTTATCGGCACGCCATATCGTCCTCCCCGTAATCCTCCTCATCCCTTTGCCTTCTCTTCCTCTTGCTGCACTCCCCCCCTCTCTCTCTCTCTCTCTCTATCCCCATCTCTCATATCATAAATATTCATCGGCCATCGGTGGGGTGGAATCTGCTTTTTCGGTAGAACGGCTGGGTTTCTGCAGGGCAAACAGGCGCGCGCTCGTGCGCACACACACACACATCCCCCCGCTGAATACGCTCTCGACGTGCAGAACGTTGCACTCGCATAAACTCGCGCCGTAGGCGCACACGCGCGTATACCGCTGCATAAGTATAACAGCGCTGATCGGCGATGTGAGCACGAGGATATACTGAAAGCAGCGATAGCCGCACCAGCAGTGCTACAAACAGACGAACGACGATGATGATTTCATTTTTTGTTTTTAAACAGGTAGAAGAGGGTTTTGTAGATTGAGTACTTATAATATATAGTAAAAGAACGAATGATTTTTGACAGTATAGTACAGAGAAAATGAGCATAAGTAGGTATGTGTGCATATATATGTGTATATATGTATAGATATATGATGGTCGAGGCGCTTTATCCACGCGCAAATAATGCATGAATGATTAGTAAATAATGCAAGAGGGAACGGGGTGGATATAATGCGCCGCGGGTTGTTTACATATCGTCTGACTTTTCGATAGTCCAAGCATCATGGATTCAATCGCTTCATTATGGCTCAATTTCGACATTTTCATATAGGATTGGTATAATTAATGCGCTCTCATACCATTAATGAGTTCGTTATGAATAAATCATTAACTTTTTTGAATATGAGAAAATCATGGAAAAATATACACTCAAAGTGATTTGAAAACTGCAGAATAGTTTCTTTTTAAGTTCACGTTTTGTATACGGATTTTTTGCTCATATATACGAGGGGACTTAAACTTTGCTGCGAATATAATGTCGAGTCAATTTTTTTTAACTTTTCATGACAATGATTAATTATATCACATCAAAACTTGTCCGGTCCCAATAAACCTAATACATAAAAAACAAATTAAGATTTACATCAATAACAAATCGTTTGATAACAGATACAACATTTCTTATCGCCCCTTTCGCAGGATACCCACGTCTCAATAATGTTCAAATAACGGGGCAACTGAAACGTAAGAGAGTTATAAAGATGTTCTATCTCTGAAATTTATCGACCAATTCAGTTGTCCAATGAATTTGTGAGAATGATATAAAAAATCTACCCCTGAGAAAAATTTCAAAGCGATTGAGTTAATTTTACTTTAGTTACCGCGCAACTAAGAGAATTTTTTTGTAAATTATTATTTTCTCTCTGCACTTTTCAGGTAAAAGAACTTGAAGCAACTATTAAAAGTTAGCTTTTTTAAATTTATTCTAAAAAATAAAACTTTAACGCGAATTTAACAAAAATGTAACAGCGCAGCTACTGTATTATGACAGTTGAAGTAAGTATGTATACAAAAGAAATAAAGAAGTAGTCAAATAATTTGATCGTTAAAACTCTGGGAATAAAATATCAGTATTGTCATAATTTGCAGGTCCAAGGACTTAATTTTAATCGACTCGGTTTTAAACTGTTAATATTTTATGTGATTCGTTTAAAGGACTTTTATGATCAGGAACTGTTTAAAAAAATTCAAGTACAATCAAAGATTTGAGAACTTTTTGGTCGTAACAAATTATTTACTATATAAAATTTGATACTTTTAGCTCTTCCATTCCATAAAATATATCAAAAATTTAAAGATCAATACTTGGCCTTCCCTTCGTGATATTCTATTTTGAACATTAAAAAACATTATTCTTTATAACATCTGTTCATTATTAGAATATGCTATTTGCGGAGTACAACTGACCTCTATTGCACTGAGCTTCTATTGCATACAAATGAAATTTCCCCAACATCATATCTGCATCACGGCATGTTAGATACATACACAGTTATATATAGTAGTATGGATATATACGTCGCGAGCTCCGACATTTCTTCCTCCTATATCCCTTCATATTCGCGAAACCGATCAATTATAGAGCCACCACTGCGAAACTCCCTCTTGGCGTTGGCTTAATTGTTATTTATAGACCGGGATGGTGCGTGATAGCAACGGGGGGAGGCCAATTAGCACGAGGTGCCAATCAACGGTGAGGCGCGAAGATCTGAAAGAGACGGGGGAGAGAGTGAAGGGACGTTATATACGTTACGTGCGGAGAGTTACGCGTATAGAGGACGTGGCGCACGTGGCGTTGGTGATTTTTTTTTCTTCGGGAATCTCGCGTGGTGGTTTGAAAGTGAAATGCCGATAATGATACGTCCGCTGAGCGTTACGGTGAAAATAAATTGAGTTTACTTCGTGGATGATTTAAATACCGGGTAAAATCTTTATTTTGCGGAATCAATGTAATGATCTAAATTATGTGCCCACTATGCTTTTGTGCGATTAATCTTCGTGCAAATATGCCAAAAATTCAATTAAAATGCCTATATACTGGATGCGTGCAGCCATGCTTTTAACGGCGATTTTAATTGGAATCAAGCGAAAATTACCTTCGAAAATGATAGTGGCATTTTCGGCGATAATCGGATTTAATATTTTTTCGTGCAATACAATTCAAAGATCAACATTATTACGCGGTTTATGATATATGGATAAATCTCGACATATATGTAGCTTTAAAATCCTGATGACGATAGTAAAAGTCGGTAAAAGTGTTACATCTTTTGGGTTAATTGAAATGTCAATGTCTGAAGGTTCTCCTGCACTCTTATCTAATTAATAATCCTTTGTCATATTAACATTCCCAAACCGCGAACCAACCGAATTGAAACACCTGACGCAACAAATTAACAATCATTCAACAAAAAAAATTACTCATCGCGTTACTTCAGACCAATAACTAATCGTCCATTTCAGCGCAAGACGCACTCATAACTCACCTCCGATCCTGCCAATCTCCCTACAATTACATCCAAATAATAAATTCACCGCTTACATCTCTCGTCCGCAATATCCTTCAATTAATTCGTTCTCGCACGATCCTCCGCCTCCTCAACCCTTTTACACCACTATAGTCCCAAACTCTCGTTTATATATATATAGCTGCGCAACTAAACGAGAAACCGTCTCCGTAAAGTCTATCTCCCCCATCGCCACCCACGTTCTCGTGTGTCGACAAGTGCATTGGCACGCGCGCGCGCGCTCATAGACTCCTCTTACTGTTGAGGGACGCGTGTGTATGGAAGGGGCCATCTTCGCTACGGTAATAAACTGTAACAAAGAGTATAGCCGGGGTATATAAGCTTCATGGCGGCTCGTCTTCGCAGTTCTCGAAGCCTCTCGGCCCGGACAGTCGCGCGTACACGCAAGAAGCATATAACATGAGTCACCTACAGGTGAGCGCGACTCGACGACATATATACATATATATATATACGATGTGTTGTGGCTTTTCGTGTCTCGTTGTTGTATCGGGGGCTGTTTCACTTTTGCCAGTGTCCGGTCGATCGGATTTTTATTACGTAATGCGTACAGACGCGTGCGAATGCTTATTTTTCATACTTCAGAAAGTTTTATATAGTATTAGTCGTAATGAGCTTGAGAGTTTACTTTCATATCAACGAGTGTCATTTTAATTTGAAAAAATAAAGCTCTCGCGTTTTATAAATTTAGATAACATTTTGGATTTAAAGAAGTGTTTTAAATATACGTAAAGCTCGTAGAAAAAGTTCTTATATTTTCTTTTATTATAATACTTTACAGAATACGGGATAAGAATTGATATTATTATCGGAGAACCAAACACGTTAGAAATTCCATCAAGTACCGTGAATAACTTGCGCATCGTCAAAAAGATAATACTTCTTCAAAGTAGAAAGACACGTTTGAAAAGAAAAGTATAACTCAAGACGTAAAATAATAATTAAACGGAGAAAAGCCAGGCCACGGCCGGGACGTCGGCCGCACCTATTCACTCTCGTTCATTGAGAACTCGCGCATAAATCAGTTTTCCTCCCGCAGCAGTTCGCGGTTCTGCTGCCGCTGCTCGCTGCACTGGCGAGCCTCGCCCGTGTCACCGATGCAGGTCTACTACCTGGCGACAATGGATACCAGTATGATCGGCCAGCATTTGGTGGTGATTTTGCTCGACGTTCTGGTAGCTTTAACAACAGGCTGGTACCAAATGGTCAGTTTGGTAGACCTGGATATACAGGTGGACGTGGATACCAAGGCACGCAGAACTATCAGGGTGGACAAGGATACCAAGGCACGCCGAACTATCAGGCTGGACAAGGATACCAAGGCACACAGAACTATCAGGGTGGACAAGGAAACCAAGGATATCAGGGATTCCCAAGTGGAACTCAAGATTATCAGGGGTACCAGGGTGACGTTGTTGGAGGCTTTCGAGGATTCGATGGTGGTGATAATGGACGGGTGAGTTTTTCGGTGATGGATTTGGTATTGATCAAAAGCTATAATGGATAGTTAAAGTAGCAATCATAAAAAGATGGTCACTGTAAGGTGGCAATTGACAACAGAGGCGTGAGGTCGTAAAGAGGTCAAATCGATTTTTTGAAGATGTAGGACGACTCATTTGATCTTACACTTTTCACCGAGGTTATTATTTTTGCCGAAAATTTCGCTTCTATATTGTAACTGTTAAAAATAACAAATTGTTGTTTGAAGAAATAAGTCGCTTATTGTATTACTTTCAAAATTTACTCTCCGCGTACATTAGGTAAGCGCTTACTAAGCGCAAAAAGCAGCGTAATACTTTCTGGAAAAAGGCTTTTAAATTTTAGCTCGATATTTTTCTTCTATTAAAGCACTATTTTCGACAAACACTAACATCAAGGAAAACAACAAGTTGAAATCACTGAACGTAAAGATCCAAACAAAGTATTTCTGTTTAAAACTTTGTTATCAAACCAGTTTTTAAGTGGGAATTCCTAGTATTCCGTAAATGCTTTTATACAAAAACATATTATTCGTAGAAAGCTTAAATAATTTGAATATTTTAATCACGTTTGTTAGTTAAGGATTATATAGAAAGAAATTACATTCTCATTCATTGAGTTGTGACAGGTATTTTTAGAATAATATTTTTACGACTGCCCTTTGCGCCGTTGCGTCGGTCAAGTTTATGCGTCGTTAAACGCAGTTTAATGAATTTTAAACTTCAAGTCAATTTTAACTTTACGCGCTATTTCGCTGGTTTAGCTGGATATAAGAAACAGTATTTGATACCGCAAGCATTGACGTGTAAATAATAATAGTAGAAAATGCTTTTGAATGATTTTTACTACTATTATGTAATACGCTGTTTTAAATTAACAATTTTAAAATAATCGGCTACCTTAAAATATATTGTATTTTTCAAATTCAGAAATTGGTTGAATAACTTTTATAAATAAAAATGAAAATAGATATAAAAGGTTCAGTTAATATTTACTTTTAACTATAAAGTAAAATACTTTAAAACGATTGGGGAAAAAAAATAAAAAATAATAAGCATTTGATTAAATAATGGTTTTCCATGAGTAAAGGAAATTTTCTATGGAAGTAAATCTTTGCACCCCGGGGTTCATTAATCTTTTGCTCCAATATTAATTAATTATTCAAATTTTCTAAAAATAAACTTCAATATTTAACGCGAAAACCACGTGTATACGGAAAGCACGCTGGATTATAGGCAAACTTTGCAAGTTGTAATTGAATCTTGCGGCTACGTTTTTTACCCGTGAAAATTAATTGTCGGTGCAAGTAATTTACTCTCTTTCGCGGTGGTACACCCAACCTCCGTCAGCGGTCTCAGAATTTTCGAAGCAAAGTAAACGTTCTAGCATCACACCGCAGCTTTAATTTTACAGCTTAATTAATTAGATCATAGGGCTCCGGTATTATGGAGAGGAGCATTCGTCTGCAAACTTTGCTTAGGTTTTACTTTGTAGTACGAGCGTTAGAATACTTGTCGAGTGTGTCGTAATAATTCAACGACAATGAGACATGACAAGACAAACTGTTAATTATACAATAGGTTTATTGCTGCGTAATGAGTACTTGTGAAATAACTAACAAAAATGAAAAAGTTCTTTGAATATAGCATTCGACGTTGTGAACACGGTTATAAAGTCTGTTTAAACATTTTCAATATTTTCTTCTATTTAAAAATACAAGTGCACAGTTCTGTTAATGGCGTGATTAACTTTTATTTAATGTTAAGATTCCACAATTTATAGACAATCAATTAAAAAAAAAAATTACTCTACTAAAAAAAACTTTTATCATCTCAGAACTGTAACAATAAATATTTGAACCTTTATTCGCTGAACTTGCTACCTATAAACCGACAGACAATGTTAAATTCAACTTTTAAAATGAAATTTCAAACTAAAAAAAACAGGAAAGAACATCTGTTACCCATCTCACGTTACACAATTCCGCATATTAAAATTAAATACCATGTCAGTTGTTCCCACAACTATTCCAGAATCAAAAGCCCATCAAAAAGTCATCTCGTCGCTTCTCTCTTCCCTTTCGCACTTGACTTCGTAAAAAAAAAAAAAAAAAAAAATCATATACCGAATAAATCCCCCGGAAATGCTCTCCCCTCTCCGTTCACCCCTCTCGAGACCCATCAAGCAAGAGCCTCAATCACATAATAATATCTTGCTCCGCAAAATCCTCGGCTGCGCGTCAAAGCCATCAAGCCCAGCCGTTTACGTATTCGCGTACCGTGCGTGCTAGGATTTTCCTTGCCGTGGATTACGTGCTTCCCTCTCTCTCTCTCTCTCTCTTTCTTCCTTACTTCTTGAGGGCGGACCTCTTTCTCTCTCTCTTTTCTCTGCCAACTAATTGCACAGCCGCTAAAGATTAACAACTTCCGTGTCCGTTGCACGCGGCGCCTCCTCCTTTTTACGAGCGCTTGCTCCTTTCGACCGAAATTATTCCCTAAACGCCCGGCGCAAACGTAGCAGGCGATCTAATCTCAACCTGATCGGCTTCGTCCTCTCTTTCTCTCTCTCTTGTTCTCTTCTTTATTTTCGGACGTCAGAGGGTGGCGAGAAAAGTCGTAAGAGCGACTTTTTACGGCGAAGGGGCGGCGGCGTATGGATGTTTCTTAATATTTCGCAGCGAGTTTATTATCGGTCGTGCTTGCCGGAACTGGAGCGGAAGGTTTTATTTCCAAGAGGGGATGGACCACTGTAAATCGAGGGGAAACGTTTAATTTTCCGATCGCTTCTTTTACGATAGCGATTTTCTTCGCGGTATATTATTATATGAATTTTCAGCAGCGAATATACTTTTTGCCGAGATAAATTATTACAACAATTTCTCAATAAGTATTGCATGCGGGATATATACGAACGTTGTAATACGAAGGAAAAAAAATATTCAAAAGTTAGTATCTTCGGTTTATGAATCAT
This sequence comes from Torymus tubicola, assembly GCA_035583055.1. Classification (NCBI taxonomy): domain Eukaryota; kingdom Metazoa; phylum Arthropoda; class Insecta; order Hymenoptera; family Torymidae; genus Torymus; species Torymus tubicola. Next base: position 6,233,803 of record JAWWEQ010000055.1, on the reverse strand, counting down.
TTCCTAGAAAGAGTTATTAAAATGTTGCGCTTACTTTACAACCCAATGTCAGGCTTTAAGGGTACGTACCTTAGCGTATAGTAACCGTGCATATATTACTTAATCAAGCAAGATTGAACCATTAGAAACTTTAATAATCAGCGTAACTTGCGTGTAATGAATAAAATTATTTCAATCTTCGATTCATCTAAGCATATATTAAATATTTCCTTTTCTAAAACATATAAATACGCATAGCTTTCAAAACATCAATTGTATCTTGTTAATTTAATAAAACAAAATATCATTTTTCGTCGTATCCCTAATGAATATTGACATCGGCGTGACGTTCAACCGTATAGAGGTAACGTACTATACATCCTTACACCCGATGTGCATACCGCAGAGGTGGGCATACTGGCGCCCATCAAAGCTCACAGGGCAACAGTTTCACGAGAAAGAGAGCGAGTAAGAGAACGCACAAACGCTCAGTGGAAGAAGAAATGCTTTGCGGCGGTGGAGTTGTGGCGTCGAGCTCAAAGAGATCGCTCGCTCCGTAGAGCTTGTGTCGATGAAAAGGCGAGCGTGCAGGGGTTTACCTTGCTCTCTGTTTTTCTTTATTTACATGGATTACATGAGAGAGGTACGGTCAGAATGGGATACACTTCGATGTGTAACTTTTTCAATAGGGTATATGGTAGCGAACGAGTGTGGTTGAAAAATTTTCTTTTAATTAATGTTTTGTATAAGGAAAATTGCTGATCGTATAGGTCAATGTTTACAACTGAATTTACCATTCGAATAGTGCAAGACCGAGGAAAGACTGAATGAACAATATATGAATAAGCGCTTTGAATTCACCCTATCGCTCTGTAATAACAAAGTAAACAACCGCAAAGCAATAAGAGAAAACGCATCGCCAGCGCATTATCCTCAAACAGAAGCTCCCTTTCATGGCAGTCGCCTCGGCTATAGCCACAAAAGTTTGCTAATGAAAAGTACGTTATGTCCCCTCCGCGTTTTGTCCAACGTATATAGCAACGCACATTTCATCCCTTCTATATATCCTACCTCCAACTCTCTCACTTTCCGGTGCAGACGCGACGTCGCCTCGATTTGTCTCAATGCATTTTCTCTCTCCCCCTCTCTCTCTCTCTTCTATCTCTCTCTATCTCTCTTTCCCTCCCTCGCGAAGCGTCAAATGAAACAACCTCTATTGAAATTTCGCGGCGAGACGTGCGATAATCCTGTGGCCGCACTCTCTGTTCTCATTGTTCTCTCTCTCACTCACTCTCCGGTGGGTCATAAGCGATCGAAACGCATCTCATCTCGCGCATGTATAATTCAATATTAATTATCCGTGACTTGTGCACGTATATACATATATATACGCACACACACACGCACGCGCGTATATACGTTATGCTCTCTTTCACAATCATTTTACGCGTCTGAATTCTAAAGCCCCATCGCGCTTATTGGAAATTTCTTTTTAATTATGCCCACCCCCTCCATATACGAGAGAGCAAGCCGACAAAATCGGACGTCGTAAATGCACACGGCCATGGAGTGGAATGCTTTATATCCGCGAATGATTGCTCGTGGCTTTGCGTGCAAGTTTCATGAGCGAGAGTTGTTGCATGCCCGCCGGAAAATGCTCGAACTGTACGCGGACGCATTAATTTTTAATCTACGAGTTGGTATGATTTCACTGCTGCTGCTGCTCTGCGACAGACACATCGGGAGTTGTTTGACAGTAATTTCGCGCGTGTGGCCGTTGCGGCCGTGCGCTTCCTGTGACAATTATAATTCCCGAATTTAAATTACACGTTTCTGTGTTTGAGAAAAGTATATTATTCTCACGTGATATTAATGATGATGATGATGCGATTTCCGTGTACTTTTTGTTGTTCTTTATTTTGTATATATACATTTTTTTTAATATATATACTTCCATTGTTGCTTTATGTATTAATCGTGTTTATTATTGAATGACTGATGTTATACAAATCCTCATTTATATATTAACCATACACATGCTTATATGAAAACATAGGAATATTAATAAAATATATATTTATAAAACATTGACCGTATATATGTATAAAATGTAATATTCAATTCAACCACATTCGGGCGCGAAAAACAATTGTACATTAAATATTAAGCCTATTTCACGTGCCCGAGAGTTTTGTAATTAAAAATTCACGATCGAGGTAAACGAGTAATTACATTAAATTGAAAGAGAGTATACGCTTGTCTGCACTCCCCCTCGTCAGTCGCACGCGACCAATTATACCGTGTCCGCGTATTATCGATTGTTCGGAATACTTTAATTTTTAACGTATAACAAGCGAATAATATTCAAATGAAAGGATTTCACGTATATATGTATATATATAGGCACGCATATATATATAGTCGTTCGCCTTTGAAATCGATGTAAAATATGCGCGAAAAATAAAAGCAACGCACGCAACTTCTTCTATATATATACAACATGTACACACGCATGCACGCATATATATATTGTCCTCCGTGTCATATTTAAAGCACGTGAAGAACTTGTGCCGCGTGTATGTTTGACAGAGCGATCGTTTAGTCGCGCAAAGGCATACGACTATATACATCGTGAATATTCAATGCGTGCACAAACAAAACACGAGAGCGACTTCGGCGCAACTATAAACGCGCACGCGTGTATGAGAGAGAGAGAGAGAGAGCTCAGAGAACGTTTTTATAGAATTGAAAGAGATACGATGGGTGATGGTCGCGTATATATATAGAGAAGCAATTTCGAATGTATATGGGCGCGCGCGCTCTGGTGATTTGTAGTCATAAGAGGGGAAAGAGAACAAGAGGAGAGGGGAAGGGGAGAGAATGCAAGGGATTTTTTGGGATATGGCGTCCTGTACAGGTTTGACATGTAAATCGCGTACTCTGTATGTTTAGTCCTGCTTTGTGACTCTCTGCTCGTTTCGAAATCTCCATGTCTTGCAGACTGTCATATATATGATCGACTATGTAAAATCATTCATGAATCTGGCATAGCTCGTGCAAGCAAACAACTGAAAGTGCTTTCAACCTACAAATGAATATAATAGCGTTGATATGCAGAGATGTTTTAGTGTCATTAATAAAACTAAATAAACTAAATGTATATGCTGTTATATTTTATTTTTATGCTGGTTAAAAGCTAATTTCTATTTTTAATTGAACTGGGCTAGACGAATACTCAATGCGACTGAATGAACTTCCGTTTTGTATATCGCATATAATGTATGTGTTAAGATAGACAAACCTTAATAAAATGATGAGAAAATCCGATTTGCTTTAACTTTACAAGTACTTTTTATGGACGTAGTTAAAGAACAATATTATCTAAAGACACATAAAAATCAGCATCCTAATGTGGTATTAGTTCAGTTCTTGTAAACTTTTTTTTGGAACACTTGGCAAGTACTGGATTCTTTTAATCTGCTAAAAAATTAAATGGACTGTAATTGACAACAGATGTGTTGTTTTTACTGAGCGATATTTGCGTAAATATAACTGTGGGTTCAGGCTGGGTCCACTTGAGAGTTTAGTAAAATAACGTCCATTGGCCGCGACCTCGAAGTGTAAATACCGTTTCTATTGATGACTCTAGTAACTTTAATATGAGAAGCTAATGTTGATTTAACTGAATTTCGCTTACTGAACTAGCTCAAGTGTTCTGGGAGAGTGCAATTGAAATAATGTTTTTTCCTCCGTTATAGATTGGGATACAAATATATTAATAGATTTACTATAAATTTTTAGATTATCTGATTACAATTATAGATCTTGTGCTTTATATTTAAGATTTCAATGTTTTACGACAATGATTTCAATGAAATATATGACTATAAGATACAGATAAACATTACATCACCATCACATTTAAAATAAATTTCAAATTAAAATTCATATGAGTAATAAATAAAAAGTTAGAATATATAAAATACTCGCACAACGCACTCAGTATGACTAGTTACTATAAAACTATCAAGGCGCAAAAAATGGTATTGCATTCAAGTACCACCACATACGTTTTTTTGCTCCTATAAGTGTAAAATACATCAGTCAAATTAAATAATTTTAAATACTGCGTTAAAAAGCAATACAAAAAAATTTAGCACATAAAAGGGAATTTTATAGGCACAATATAAAAAATAGTATTTCATTTTTAACAAAATTTTCAACTTTACTTTTTTATTCATAATATTTTCAGCGTGTCAAAAAAAATGAGACTCTTTTGATCATACTATCATTTATGGGGGCTATACGTAAACATAAAAAATCATATACAAAAAGTGTAGCATAAATTTTTAAAAGTTTAGGTATATGCTTTTATGTGTACTAAAAAAATCACGAAATGTCAAAAATAAGGATAACACATTACACCTGCCTCATGATTAGAAACACAATTGCTGTACCACCACTGTTCAAAGCCTGCGACCACATATACCGAGTAAAACTATTCCGTCTTCTAAAATGTCATCTAGCTTCCCCCCACCTCTCCAATACATTTTCAACCCTTTTCCATCTGTTCAATCGCCCGCAGTCTGCCTCATATACTTCTGTCTCTCTCTCTCAATTTCAGCAGCAAGCACCGCGGCCTTACAGCTTCGAGTACGAGGTGGTGGACGCAGCCTCAGGCAACAACTATGGGCAACAGGAGAGCGGCGACGGCGCCGGCACAGTACGCGGCGAGTATCGCGTCCTATTGCCGGACTCGCGTACCCAGATCGTCCGTTACACGGCCGACGATGCCACAGGCTACGTCGCTGACGTGCGCTACGAGGGCCAAGCGCAATTTCCGCGCCCAGGAGTATCGGGCTTGGGTGGTGGTGGCGTCAACGCTCCCGGCGGCGGCACTGGATTCTTTCCCTCTGTAGGCGCCGGTGGTTACCAGCAGCAGGGTGAGTATATATGTCTATTACTATTTTCCACGGCTATAGTCTTTTGTTTCTTTGTTGCTGCAAAGTATCGAGGCGAGGTAATGAGACAACCGAGCATATGTCTTTTTCAGTATAGGCATGTATAGAATTTTACGAGACAAAAGGGTAGAGTTTTTGTTTTTTAATGGAAATAAAAGTACGTATTTGAGATATATTTTCAAGTGTGATTATCATTTGCTTGGAAACTTCGAGATAATTTACCAAAATTGAGTTAAGCATGAACTTTGTTTCATCAAACTAACTTGTGATTTTCCTTGGTGCTCAAAATTAATTTTCACATGAGATTAGAAAAGTTTTCCAAGCCCAATTTTCACCGAAAGAGCCAAAACAAGTTTTCGCGTATATAATTATATCAATTCTATAAAGACCTACTCAGCGCATAATTATCTCAACTTCCTAAAGAAACAGTATAAGCGATGATTCTCGACTGACCACGCCTCGTAAGTCACAGCGAAACTCTTCTCTCTACTGTGCTGTCGAGAAAACTTGTTGCTTTGTGGAAATGGAGCCAATCCAACTTTAATCAAACTTCCAACTTTTCTTCGCGCCACCAACTTTCATCCCTTTAGAAAAACTCTATACCTAAATACGATTCTTACAATGAACAAACAATGAACACAATGATAACCAACAATGGTTGAATGTTGTTACACGAGTATTACCGCAAAGAATTAATAACTTTATGAATGAAAACACGGACAATTGCATTGACAGTCGCTTCTTTACGAAACAACAATATTCTGCTAGTTGGTCAATTAAGCGCATCTACTTTGTTATGTTTTATAATTATATTTTATTTGTATACACCCTCTTTTCACACAGACTATCTATAACATTTTATAGCTAAAAACAAAACAAATTTTTACCAACCCAATAATTTTCTTAATCAATTTTTGACGAACTTATTTACTCATTAACGTGATTTTTTGTTTTTACTTAGATCCTTTAAACTAAAATTATATGTTTTTTTTTTACCAAATACAAAAACATAAAGCTTATCAACATTTGGAACTAGAAACGTTTCAGTGCGACAAAGCTTTCTCATGCAAAAAAGTAGTTCGAATCAGTCTCTATATATATACACCACCGCTGTACACAAAAACACAAAGCTGGCTAGAAACAATCAAAGCTCACTAGAATCTTTGTGTAATTCTCTCGCACACAGGTAGAAGCGGCGGCTACGGGGGATCATCGGACGGATTCGGCGTCGGCGGCAACGGCGTCGGTAATCAATACCTGCCGCCCTCCTACGGCAAGTGATCGGGAGGAGGATGCGTCGGTGGTGCGGCGCGCTATCAACATTTATTACTCAAGCGACAAACGCTAGACCTTCTCTCTCTCTCCTTTTCTTTTGCTCTCTATCGTTTCGTCTCTCCATGTTCCTTCCTCTACTCGGACTCTTGAAATCTGTGCGATTTGTATATATGTTGCACGCAGGTACGTTGTGTGAGTGTGAGAATTATGAAGTGCAGAGTTGTTTCGGCGAATGTAATGTAGTACATGAAAAGTGGGAAATGAAATGATGGTATGAAAAGATATGCACATGTAAGGTAAATGTTTTAAATGAATTTCTTTTTTTCATGTTTAGTACGTAGAAATATTAAATGAGATTTTCTTTAAACTATGGGTACGAAACATTTTCTCTAATACAAAACAAGAGTAATTTTTATTTCGTTTTGAGTAAATCTTTTTATATAAATTTCTAAGAAACTTTGTAGTCACCAAATTGAAAATTTTTCGAAAATAATATTAAAGTCAATATTTTTTGATACATTTTAATTTCACAAATTGTTTTTTGAATAAGCACCATTTCAAAAAAATTCGAAAAACTGTAAATATTAAATCTAAATCCGTTATGTTTTTTTAAAGTGCATAATTGCAATGTACAATGTTTACTTGTAGTACTGCAAACGTATAGCAACTTCGTTCGTAAAAACGTCCATGTATGAACTCTCATATTCACATATACAGACAACGCAACCACGAATACGCACATAGACGTCTACATACAATCGATACAGATGAACACTTTCTCTCTCTCCCTCACACACACACATCGTTCTTCACCTCCGAGCGAAGAGAGAGAGAGAGAGTCATTTTCTCGAGAGCTCGATATAATGCCTATGCTCCTGGCGAGCTTTTCTTTTGCAGGAAATCGGCTACTCGAGGAGCCAGAAGGTTTCTTCTCCCTCTCCAACTATCTTCCTTCTTCTTCTTCTATGTCTTTTTCTCCTGCTTTCACGTCTTCTCACTCTTTCCCCATCGCACGTCTTCGCTCCTCACATTTTTCTCCGTTCTTATTGTCTGCAGCAGACGCACCTTAGCAGCAGGAGCAACATCAGTAGCTAGGATTTGCAGTAAGAAGAACGCGCAGCTTCGTCTTCGCGATAGAAAAAAAAATATCGGAGAAATGATTATTTGCGCTCAAATAGAAATTGCGAACAGACACGGTGATTATATTCCATGCATGGCAAGTGCAATCAAACGCTATTCGATTGTGTTTAATTTTTGTTTTTATAGAATGGTAATGCTCAAAGTTATTAATTTGATGAATTGTTTCAACCATTCAAACATTGCTTGAAAAGATAAAAAAATTTATATACTATATGAAATCGAGTCAGAAAAAAATGTCTTCCAACACTTCAGCTTTATCTTTCTCCAATTATATTTTTCAATCATTGTTTGAATGGATCTACTACTCTGAATCCTTCATAAAAATAATAACATTTCCATAATTTTAGAGCATTGTAAAATCCGTACCATTAATTTAATGTTTTTTCAAAAATATTGTTTCAAATATTTGATATTTTCTCATTACTCCGAGCTGCTCACCTGAATGAAATAATGAAAATTTTACATGCCGAATTATGCAATAATGAAAATTTTACGCTCTTAGCGGATTTTCGGTTTTAATCTCTGGCGCAATCATGTGAGCGTAAAAAAGAATGCATTAACTATTAAAATATTAATTGCCAATTTCGCTAAATTCCGTGTTATTGACATTATCGACGTTTACATCACTACGTCGACAGCCTTTGGCTGTTAATGTAGAAAAAACGCTAGCTCCATAATAAGTGAGTTTATTTAATTAAAATGTCACGGAAAAAAATATTCAAATTCGTTTCAGCTACGTGCCATATTGAAATCTCGTATGAAATTTTTCAAATAAAACTCTTTTATCTAAACAATTATTTTATGGACGGCAACATGTAAAAGTGAAAAAACGTGCGATATGGAAATAAGATATTAAATTGAATAATTTTGTGCATGTATTGGAATAAAATCGTAAGCCTCGTTGCTTGAATCGTTACTTGAGTAAAAAAAATTTTTCATTAATGTTAACGCTTAAGTACCTTTTCCCAACATGTATTATCCTCCCTAAAAAATCAAAGTATTTTTCAAGTACAAGTGTTATCGTTGTTCCCTCTAGCCGTATAATAATAAAAAATGAAATGTAAAAAAGATGCTCTCGCTTTAATGAAAAACTACTTGTAAAACTTTTATAGTGTATTGTTATTGTACATTTTGTTACGCACTGCTTAATGTTATATTATAATATAATCGCGCTTTTGATATACACATAAACACATACATACATACAGAGACACAGCCCCATAAAATATGTAAACGATTTTATAAAAAATGCAAATGTTGAATAAATGTATATGCGAAATATTTTCTAGAATAAAATTATTTAATCCACAATTGATAGTCCTTATCCTACTAAATATGAGTTTCAAGTGATAACCTTAAATTTGACGTTGCCTGTGATCTTCAAATCATTTAGAGATCAACTTTGAAAAAATAAATCCCATCTTTTTCGAACACCCTGAATATCTCAAACATCACCCTTGCATTTTTGTATAAAATAAATCTATAAAATATACCTATTCGAAAACCTAGTAGCACCTGTTCGAGAAGACGTTTTATATTCCACAAAAACTCTTCAACAATATCAATTCGTCCAAAGCAGGTCACTCCATGCCGTATTCTAAACGCCTAAAAAAGTTACCCGCATGTATGAAGCGACGACGAACCCGTCTACAATGTCAAAAAGCCCCGTGTGCAATCCTTTCAAAACTGTGCATCTAGCAAGCTCGAGATGGCGAGCGTCTGTCGGCAGCCGCAGGCCACAAAGAACGTAAAAACCGCTTGGCTGAGAAAGGAAGCAACGATGCAGCGGAAACTGTCGCTAACTGCTTTAGCCGGATGATTTTTCAAAGGGAGAGTAGACGAGACGAGAAAAGTTCCGGGACGAACTTCCAGGACAGAGATATTAAATGGCGTGATAAGTTGGTTTTAATTAGCGGAGATCTCCAGAATTTCACCCAGTTGACAGCGATTTATTTGTTAAATTTTGCGATATCTTTTGTTATATTAAAATAAACAATTAAGTTTTATAGATGTTAAAATTGATGATCTAATGCTCATATACATACCGGGCGTGAAGTGTCCTATTCATAGTGCGGCAAGCATTTTACTTCACATGAGTTGTGCGGGAAGTAGTTATATTTCGTAACATAATCGCGAGTAGGCGTAAATCGTATATGCACCAAGGGGATAGAGTAGGCTTATAACTGATTTCGGTAAGAAACAACTCAAAAGTATCCGATCTCGTAGCTCGAAGTACAATATATAAATAAATATATTTAATTTTTTGTCAGGTTTCACTCGAACAGGTCATTAATTACCGTGTCGAAATAGTACATTATGGTACAGTAGTGTGAACTCGCTTCACCAGTGCGAAAAATTGCCTCATGCAAAATTAATTGCTCCAGTCTTCAATAAGAAAAAAATTTCGAAAATTCTTTTCCTGAAAACGGAATAAATCTAACTAAGAATAGTTACCAAAAAACTACCAGTATTATATATTATCCGACATTCAGTAAAACCTTATACGCGATTCTCATTCATTGTCATTACATAGTGTGCACGAAATTCGATTATGCAGTAGCATTACGTAGTCACTCTCTTTCTTATTCGCAAATTTTTGTGTACGCACATGCGCACACTTAAATATACCATTGCCTCGGTAAGTACAAAGAGAAGTCGAATGTGGGAAAGAGGAGCGGAAGGAAATAACGACAAGAGGATGAGCTCCGTCTTCTTGCAGACGGAGAGAATTTCCTCGTTTGCTGCAATGTTTTATTGCCACGATACGTAACGATCCGACTCCATTCTTCCGAGGTAAGGTTTTTTGTCAATTACGCTCGACATAGGTAATGGCTTCGACAATCAATTTCAAATGTTATATCGTAAGTTACATGCGCTTTTTTTGGGAAGTCAATAAAAATGTAATCTAATATAGATAGATAGAGATGTATTTAAATTAAAGATTTTTGTGTATAGTAAATACGTAATAGTATTTTTAGAAACTATGTATGCATATATAAGAAAAATTAACCTGCATGCTATGAGAAGGAGCCACCTGCTATGCGGTTAAAAGAATACTGATTCCAAATTTAATACATTGTTGTATAAAAAGTTTAGATATCATATTGTTCTAAAACAATATGGTATATAAAATAAATAAAGAAAAATAATTCTATTTTCTAAAACAAATCCAAACTTTGTATTTTTGTTAATAATAACTAGAAAACAGTGCAGCATGGTTTTTTGAAAACAATTGTTTTAAAAATAAATTAAGTTATGATCAAAGATGAAAATTACTATACAAATTTGAATAGCTATAATATTTTCAAAAGCAAGAGAATATCAAATATGAATGTTACAATTTTTGTGTACTTAGGATTAATTAATAAGACGAATAAATAAATAACATAATAACAATAATTTGTCATTCACTTTTAAACTGGCAAACACACATGAAGTAAATGAAACATTTTAACAGTCGAATTGCTTCTTCAACCAAACCATCTCAATTCACGATTAACCAAGTTACCTGAATAATGCATAATCGGCGTCACCGCAATTAATTGTGAGTGTGTGTCGCATAATCCAAACTGTGATTAAGACGCCAGGATTTCGCGCGTTATTTTTACGCTACGGGTGTGCGCGACGTAACAATGAGAGCGGCGACGACGACGACGACGGCTATACGGCTTGTGGCGCAGCGCTCGATATAATGGGAAAATTCTCAGACTCTCTCGGCATTCTCATAAAGGCGCAAGCTTAGATTTATATTAAACGCGCGCGCGAGCGCGAGCGCTCGTTTCGAAACGATTGGAGAACTGTATTTCGCAGCTTCGTGTAGTATATATATGTATATATATAGCGCTATATATAGCGGCGACGAAAAACAATCGGGACAATAAAGAGCGGAGCTACGGTATACTTGGTAAGAAGAGAGAGAGAGAAAAAAATCGAGTAATAAGCTTGTCGTACCTTTGGAAGATGACGGCAAGGTTTCGAAATGATGGCCAGGATTGCCAGGAAGGCTCTACGGCTCTTGATTTTGGTTGAGCATGAGATGTAGAGTGTGAGATTGGTGTAGGAAGATCAGTTTACTGGGGATTCATGTATTATTGAGATACATAACCAAATAATAAAAATGAATTATGTTTAAATTATTTTGTTGTCAATATATAATCATTAAATTTGTGTCAATTTGTGTATATATACATCATAATGGTTTTGACTGTCAGATGTTAAACCGATTATCTTAAAATTGATTAAGTGCAAGTGTATAAATTTTAATGAAATTCATTTAATATGAATAAAATAATTTAAATAAAATCATGTATGTTGAAATAATAAAAGTTTTATATCTGAAATAACTTCAATTAATGAAAAATTTTCAAGTTTCATTACAATATAGGAGAATAATATTGTATTTTTAATAAAGTTTGACAGCCCTGTTATTCTGTTCGCAATCTGAATCTACCGAATTACCTATCGACTGCACGTGTTTTCGTTTGTTGTTTAACTATCGGTAATATGATTAACGAAACATACGATAATTACACGTGAAGCGAATTCATAGTTCATTTACTGTAAAGCAAATTAATTGATCCATAGAATGATTCATAAAAGTCTTTAAGTTACAAAATTATTATGTTATTTATTAATCATATACTAATTGTAAAACTCATTATCAATTAATCACTTGATGTATATACACCACAAATGTTTGACTTTGAAGCACGTGTTCAAGTTTCAACAAAATTTTTCATTTTCTTCGTTTTTTTATTCTTTTACTTATATCCAATGTTTAAAAACAGAACCCATTTCAAATTCCAACTTTGTCAAATTTTTCGTCCGGAACCTTATAAAAACCTTGTCTTTATGACCATATACTCCTATGCGATGATTTTCTTTTTTAACTGTACGGGCACGTATTTTAACTGTAAAACTCGTAATTCTCACGGCGAAAAATTGCAAAACTCAGCTTACTCTTTTTCTGTCTCTGTCATCTGTTCGCAAGATGAAAAGCCACACCACTACTATATACACACACGGACGAAAAAAGAAGGCACAACATAGTTATCAACGTCAAAAAGGTAAGGAAAGCTCGTGGGGGTGTAAAAAGTCGTAGTATTACAACTCGCTTGTCGCTTCCTCTTTCCCTTTCGCGCAAACTTTGTTATACGGACGCGCGCGCGCGCGCGTGAGCCTTAGTAAATTGGGTCCAACCCGCACGGATAGCGATAAATCGTCCGTGCCCTCGGCACGAACTATACGTGGAAGTATATGTACGTGTACTTGTCACGGTTTACGCACTCGCGTACATATACACATATACGTGCGCATACACATACCCATAGCCGAGTTAAATGATCCTAATTTGTCGAATACGCGCAGCAGTGTCTGCGTTTCTTGTCCTTCATGCGCTCTGTCTATCTCGTTGCCTCTCTCATTGTCTCTGCGTCTCTCTTACGCTCATTCGTTGACCTATTCGCTTGTTTTCATCTACGCTCGACAGCTTTTTACTTCGTATTGAATTTTCTGCGGGTTTGTGCATATGACTATATAGATTTATTTTTAATTAAGGCAATTTTTAAAAAACGCAAAAGGTTAGTAATTACCTTAAAATACAAACCTAAAAATTAACGAGTAAATAGTGACTTGGTACTGTGAATAATTACAATATCGCACTTGAATAATTACAGAATAATTTCTCTGTTTGAACCAAATCGATAACAATCAAATCAACTTATTTTTCAATGACCTTTTGTTTCGAAAATTAAATATTCCATCAAACCGAATCATCGTACTAAAAAAGCGCCTATGAACAATAGCTCAAACCTTAATGACTCCCAGAAGGCATAATCAACGTAGAGATCCTGGACCAACAAAGCTATACGGTAAGCTCCCGCTGGGGAAAAATGCATACACCTTACATGCTCATTAACGAGCTTTCAAAGACAGCTTCGCCCTTCAGAACGTATGTGCTTTTTGCACACGCAGATTTCCACAGGCAAAGGAACGAAGCAAACCACCGTGTTCAAAAGAAAACTCCGCATATTCTGTCTTTTCTACCGCTATTATACGTATTTAGCGTGCCACCGCATCAACTTAAAAAACATCAAAGCCAAAGATACATATAGACGACATGAGAAAATGAAGCAAAGGAGACAAATGTAATAATGAAAGATGTAGAGCAAAGGAAAGTCGTTGGATAGAGTAACAGATATTCTGCTGCCAGACAATTTTAGATTCAGTGTCCTAAAGTTTTAAGAGATTCTTGCAAGTGGGTATGTCCTTCGAGTATAGCTTAACTTACTTAACAACACGGGAGTGGCTTATCTTACCACCGACTGTCCGCTCTCTTCTCCCCTTCCTACTCTCAAGTACTAAAGTATACAACTATTCATGATTCTTACTTACTTTTTATGTGCACCTGTTAGCGCACTTTGCAAAGATAGCGAGAAGTACACGCAAGAGCATTTCATTACCTTGAGAGAGAACGGACACGATATAGCCCCGTGGGCAATGCACGGTACTCGCGAGCACTAGGGACGATACCCATATAAACAGTATTGATTCTAATGGCTTTTGATTAGCGCGGTCGTTAACGAGAATTTCGAAATGTGATAAGAGCTTTAATTATGATTGATTTTAATTAAGGGTTAGGCACACATCACGCGGGGAGTGTAGATTTAGCCAAGCAAATTCGATTCGTCTTAAAAGTCATATATATCGAGTTAGTAAAGTGATAATCATTTTTGGAGAAATTCTTGAAAAAACCTTGAAAAAGGCATGAACAAGTAGAAGAATTGAAATTTTAACTTTACTCCAAATTAATTTAGAGTGCATGCGCATTTGCATATTACTTTGATTTTCAGTTCCATTACATCTAATGCTATAAGTAAATGATCTGTAAAGTTCACCTCTTCGCGATGCACTGAGGCTTGCAGTCTTCCAGTCTTCCCTCTATCTTAGATGCACAGCAGCTTACACAGCAGCGTAAGCCACTACTAGGAGCGTCGTCGAAACTCTTAACACCGAAGCTATATTTGCTCGTCTTCCTCTTCCTCTTTCTCTTTCACGCTCACTCTCTCCCTCTCTCTTCCTCTCTCTCTCTTCGCGGTAAACCCCTTGAAATGAGTATACGTATATGCATAGTACACACATGTATTTGCACTCAAACCTCGAACTCTTCCCAAAATGAAATTTTCACCGATCGCGAAAGTTCAGACACACCTACATGCACACGTACATAGTATACTTCCTTACAGCATATTGCTTGTCTCAACTATACGAACTTCACCCTTATTTACAGGGCCATTAGGCTACCGCCACTGCTCGACGTCGCGCGTTATATGCACACTAGCGCACCCAACCCGTCTGTGTTTGATGAGTATTTTGTCTATTTGTTGCCTCTTTGTTTTCTATGCGATCTTTGTAATGCACGTACTTTGGATTTTTTCGTTAGGTGTGTATAAGAACCAGTTTGCTGAAGATGAGATATCGGAGCATATTCAATTCTTCAAATTTTTTAAATAAATATTTTTCGTATTTTTCAATATTTACATGTTACTTGTGAGTTAAACAGACCAATTGAAAAGGAAGGTAAAATAATTATAAATGAAAAACACATTTTTGTTAGCCGTTATAATATATATATATATAATATCTGAAACTAATATTCTCGTTCAATTAAAAGGGTAATAAAATAATAAACGTATTAATACGTTTATATGAAAATGTTTTATATGAAAAAATAATCCGATAACTAATTTCATATAAAACAAACACACGGAGATTATCCATCATATCAATTTATAAGCGCCATCGGATCTCTTGGAAATCCTATTACCCAATCAACCTCGAAACGATCTGAAATTCCATCAAGCTGGTAGTGCGGAAAATCGTTTCCCCACGTGCTCCCGCTACCCCGAAACTGGACGCTTGAATCGAGTTAAGAACACATTCTATTTACCCTCTAATAAGACCCGTTGAACTACTTCTGAAAGCTCTATTTATACACACACACACACATACATATACTCCCCCTTAAACTCCTTCTCTTTCCGTGTCCGCAGAAAGTCGGTTATCAATTAGGCATAAAGTTCCTAGCGCGATAAAGAGCCTCGGCAACTTCTCTTTCCAACTTCGTTGCATGTATCATCGCTCCCCACACGCCGCCAATCAGTTTTCTGCAAGTAAACTAGCTACGGACAGGTGGAGCCCGACGCAATTATTGAAAACTAATCAAACTCCAATTAGGCGCGGGCGTGCACGCGCGTTCACGCGAAGATCGCAGGGAGTTCGCTCACTACCGCGGAATGCGCAGCTGATTATAGATGAAAATACCTCAGCTCTGCTTGGCACCGCTGGGCTTGAACTGCCAGGTATTTGTGCGCCGCCCTGCTGAAAAAAGTTGTCGGGAAATGTAGAAACCAGATGTTTCGGAAAGGATAATTTTAGGTGCAGTCATCGAGTAAGTGTCCGAAGTATTGATATTGCTTTAATTGTATTTGGAAGAGTTAATTATTTTATTCAGCAAAGGAAATTAATGAAAATTATAGGTTACCCACTTCAATTGAAGATTTATCGCGAATAAATTTAAATTAAGAACATTATGGTAAAATAGCTAGTTTTAAAAAACTTTAATTTATTAGCTGTTTCATTACAATATTTCTGATTGTTTATTGAATAAGCTTAAATTTTCAACTCCGAGTTTCCTTTCCCTTGCTCAAAAAGGGAGCTTTATTTATTTAACCTGACTTCAAGTTGTTCCTTTTCCTAAAGATTTGAAGATCTAAAGATTTAATAATAGCTGAATTAGAGATAATGTAACTTACTCTTCATATTGATTTTGCATTATTTCTACATTTAATTTCTTACATACAATGTTAAATTTCAAAGTATGTTTTTTCTAGCAAAAGCTTTATTCTCCACCTAGATTCGCCGTTACGCGAGCTTTCTCATGGCTTGTCCTTACTTTGTCGAAGGCCTGCGGCTCTCTCTCTCCTCCTTTCTGGCGTGCTCGAAATGCTCACATGCTTTGCTTTTATGTAGAGCTTTTTAAAAGTATGAAAGGAATGTAGAGAATTTTTACTGGCGTTGATTTACTCACCTGAGAATAGAAGCTCTATTTCAGAATTGTAACCTTCTGCGAAATTGTCAAATCGTTGATTTCGCATATTTTCTTTTTTAAACAAGTAAACAAAGAAGAATATTTTCTCAAACATTATTAGATAATAAGTATTCGGTAACATACTTTATTAAAAGTTAAAATATAATGCCATTTTATTTAACTATTATAAAATATTTACAGAATTTTGTTATCTGTTAAATGCAGAGCAAAGGTTACAACGTGATATTTCTCGTATATTCTATTGCATTGCAAATGAGAGAGATGCTCTTGTCAGTCACGGACGTGAAAATACTGAATATTCATCGAAATTCTATAAATTTATCAGTGTTAAAATATTGTACATGTGAAAACCATATCTAAAATAAATGATTTTAAATCGAAAATTTTTTGATATTCAATAACGTAATAGATTTTATCCAGAAGCTGATACAAATTCATTGCGGGTATAGGAAAACAAAAATAAAAAAAGATTTTAGTATCTTTTAGTGCATTTGTATTTCGACATTCAATCAATACTTGTGAAGTTTCCCTACAGCTACAGAGATAGAATAGAAATGTTGAACATGGACAACGTCTCGTACACAATCCAATGTCCTGTTTGTTTTTGGAATATTTTCTGATACGAAATAATACGGCAGCCTCTTCACCCTCTGCATTCATTTGCTGGTCATCTATTTTAGATAAAGCACAAGGCTCGCATGAAAGAAAAGTAATATAAATAAATACAACTGCGGACGCGCGAGCGCCTATACAACTGACAACCATCGAGGCAGCTAAGAAAAGCGTCGAGACTGATGGAAGGAGCTCCGGCTTTGATGCGGTAGTGTGCCTCGGGTATTTCTCGCCTATTATCTTGCGCCTTTAATTAGAAGCATTTGTAGAAAAAGAGGAAAGAAAATATTCTTCGTCGGGCGCACTTCATCAGGGGCCCTTCTTCCCTAATTATTCTTTAGAAAAGGTTAATTTTTCCCTTGTCCCTCGGTTGTCCTCAAAGAAAGGGGAGAGAGGGAGATAGAGAAAAGCTGTTATAAAATGTCTGTCTCATTAAGTCATTTGCGTTTTGTTTGTTTTTGCTCCTTTAAAAAGACTGGAATAATTTTGATCACCTCTTTTTTGGCTCAGTAAGAATGCTCTAATGTATTCAATAGATTCTGTAATTTTTCAATTAAGAATTAGTCATTATTATTATTATTATGAGGCGTAAAATATGCAAAAACATTTGTGCTTGGCCGAAATAACGCCCGACTCTCATTGTTAATTCCACATTCAAAAAGTAATAATCAGGTAGAATGGTCGAGGAAATCTTCGTCATTTAGCAAGCCAATATCATATATAAGCACACTCCAATTTAGTGCTATAACTATGTAGTAAAAATTGGTTAATTAATAATTATTAATTCAAATTCGTTATTATTGTTATCTTAAATTCTGCAACCTCAAATAGTGAGTTATGTAAAAATGTGTGACGTTTACCACAGACGTAAAAGATGTTCGCATATGGTACGTAATAACTGTATTGATCAACACAATTTAATTGAAGCTGTACCTAAGCACTTCATCTTTATTCGCTCCCCACTTACCTTTGCATTTACTTCACAGTCACTTTACCTAAATTTCCTATAGGTTTCATTGGGTTTTTGCATCCCCCTTACTATTTCATCCATAATATTGTAAAATTGAAAAACAAAAGAACTTCATCCATTTGAACTTATATTTGGCCCCACATACCAGCGCAATGTACGTATACACATATGCATATTACATGCGCAGTATCTTATCACGACAAGAGGTTAAACTCGTACCAGTAGTTTCAACATACTTGATTATAGCCTTTTAAGGAGCGTGAGCCCAACTCCTCTCTCTCTCTCTCCCTCTCTCTCTCTCTCTCTCGTTCACTCGCTCGCTCGCTCTCACTCTTGCGATTAACTCTGGATTGGCACGAAATGAGATGACAGTGCGCGCCAAACTTAGTTCCTTAATTAAGCTCGGTTATAAGGGAGGCGTAGAGGCACAGTCGCAGTTGACGTTTCATCGACTTTCGGATATTCGCGTTGATCGAGGAGACATCTACAGTGTGCAATTCCTTGAAAGTGTAATTAAAGACACGAGCTGAAGTAATATGCTGAACAAGCGAAACTAGTGTCGCGACGGTTTCTTCAAAGGATTATTCTGTGGCGCCAGAATAAGGTGGTAAGAGCGATAGCGGTAGCGAAGGGGTGCATTTAGGCCAGAACTACATAAAGACGTACGAAGGCGTACGAATGCGTACAATTGCGGTGCAATTACTAGAAATACATAGCCATCTTTGATAGTGTAAATTTAGGACAAGTTCACATAGTCTTGAAGGAACTGAATATCGAAAAATCAGGTTATAACAAAATTCTTCCTTATGTATAGATCTATTTTGACAATTTGTCTTAAATTTATTTTGTAGCTAAATTATGTACTTCTTTTTAAGTACCTGATAAAGTTAATGTTTGGAAGAATTTAATGAAGTAATTCAAGTTACATTTAAGCAGTGAGAAACAAGCTGAACGTGGCTGTGCTTCTGTGGAAAATAGTTTTCTCTATTTTGAACAATTAATGTTTTTAAACCTTACACTCCGACATCGAAAAGCTCTATCGAGAATTGGTTTTCTATTTCCACGCATTTCTTTTAAAACTGATTCTAATGAACTTAAATTAAGGAAGTCTTCTAAAAAATAATACAATTTATTTAATCACTGTATAAAAGCAATTACAACAACGAAATATTTCTATAAATGTCGTAGCACACTTACTGTAACCATGTTCCATTTTCAAGTAAGTTAACAATTCATCCAATGCCATTGAAGAGTAATCATACAAATTCATCATGTAGTGTTGTTGTAATTTCATCAACGGCTTGTACCCCAAGATTAAAAGAGTCATTTAACAATATTAATAGTTATGAAATAAAGAATAGTCTTGGTCTATCGCTCGTCGCGAAGAATAATACAAAATAAAATTCTAATCTATTGTAATGTAATAACACTTATTTAATGTATGATAGCATTGTTTGCAATATGTTCCCCAAAAGCATAATCTTATAAGACCGCAGCATAATGACAAACCTATTTCTACTTCTCCATTCCGTCAAATATTAAAATTAACAACGCGTGCTTACTGACGCCTCGTATCTCCTTCATAACCCTCATAATACATCCTACCGAACCACTCTCATATGAATTCCAGGAAAAAGCTCTCTTCCTTTCCCTCTTTTCCTTAACGGTCAAGACTTGCTCGCCCTACATTTTAATAACAAAGAAAAGAAATTCAAATTTTATTCACCACCGTTGGTAAAATGCAGTAAAGGGAATTTCTCGTCTTTTTCGCACTTGCGCGCGACTTATGTCCCTCTCAAACGGTCTATTATTTGTGCACGTAACAAGAGAGCTGCAGAGGGTTCGCGACCTCATAAAGCCTTGCGTTAGCATGCTTTCAGATTCTTCGTTCTAAGTATTTACGGACGTGTGTAACAGGATTTTTCTGCACGCAAGTATAACGAACAGTGTGGCGTATACCGTAATCCATTTTGTCAAGCTTACGAGTTGTTTTTCATTTATTGGAAATGAGATAGCGAGGTTCATTCATGTTCATTATCTTCTTGAGGGTGCGGTGATCCTCCCGTAAAGGTTAATTGAAGTATTAGTACGAGAAAAAGTTGTTCTTTTCTATCTGTTTGAAGAAGTCACATTAGTTATTTCCAATTGCTTCATTATAGTTACAGTTACTCTTCTCGGTATAAGAAATAATGGAAAAGATATAAAATGAAGTAGTAAATGCCTACGGAAAATATGATCACGGACGCTAGTTCAATCTGCCACAATGAGACTATTACAATAGTTCAAGCGTAAATAGAAAAGAAAATAAGGAAATGAAAATAATAAACAAAATCTCGTAGCATTTCCTCCATTGTAGCTTCTACCACTTTTTGGCCATTCACTTTCCCCATCCTCATCAAGTGTATCCTTCTCAAATACATCCATACCGTTACGTTGTTCATCCATCTTCATCCCGTTAGAATTTCGCGAACAAAATTGAATCAGTGAATTTTTAAGCATTCGTTACCTTCACCGCGGGCGAAAGGGATTGGCATAACGGAATTTATGTCTGCCACAGAGTCAGTCGCGACCAACGAAATTCGTTGGTACAGGTGCGCCGTACACAAGCCGTCGTGCATTCCTCAGGCCAAGTTTTACAGCGCACGACTCCACCACACGATTGGTTCGCCCCCCGCAAAAAGGGTTACATTGTACCTTCGATCATAAAAACGCGAGCACGGGTGTTATGTTTTAGGGTGAAATATATTTTTTGGAAACGTCGGATATTTTGAAAAGTGGGAAAATGACAGAAGGGGGTGTGATAGGTAAAGAATATATACGCGTCAGCTGGTTACAAGTTTAGGTTAAACGAGGAAGTATATTTTTATTAAACATCGAAAAATTTTTGTTCGACATGTTCACGGTATTAGTCGTTACACCAAAAAAAAAAAGGATGTGTAAAAAGAACTGCATTTTCATTTCGGACCAGTCAAAAGCTTTTTTAGTAACACTAATAATATACTTTTACAGCAATAATAAAATACTTTTACTTTTATTAATTGTATATATGTATTGGACCCTTGAATATTAACAATGGCGATTTTTTCAGGGATTTTTACGATGCTATACTGTCGTTTCTTTCTTTTTCGAAAAACGAAACGAAATTATGCTTTTATGTTTGTTTTAAAATATAATTTAGTTTCCTAATCCGTTTTTCAAACGAAATAAAATATAGATTTACTCTAGTTTTATTTTATTGTAAATAAATAAATCAAAAAGTTATCGCACATAAAAGTTTCGAACGACTAAGTTATTTTCTGCCTTCTTTACAGACCCAAAATTTAATCTTTATCAAACTAGTTTTCTTATTTTGTTTGATCACGAAGACATCTAAATATCTCTTGCTATAGAAAATCGTTAAACATGAAGTTTTCTAACGGGAGAATCATACAATATAGTAGAAGAAACAAAAACGCGTATTGTGTACATTTCAAAATATTCTAATAAAGGAAAAACCGTCTACGCCTACCCCCGTAAAAAGCAGAATGTGATCCACGAACTGTGTACCATTATTCATTTTCTCTCTCTTTTCTCCTCCCCCTCTCTCTCTCTCTCTTTTTCTTGTTCACTCGCTTTTCATCAAAACTGCAAGAGTGAAGACGGATGAAAGAAATACAAACCAGGAAGTTGTACGTCGAATAAACTCTATAAATGCATGATACGTGTTGACGAAGTACTTTTACCCTCTCTTCTAGATGGTTCGCTCGCCCACCGAATCTTCTTGCAATCTCGTGAAAAGGAAAGAGGGACATCATTCACGATACTCTTCCCCACTCTGCAATTTAGTTTCCCCCGGGGATTCAATTGAAAACTTCGCACCAACGGAGATTCGAGAAATTCAAGCGTTTTGAGTTTGACGTTAATATCAATATCGTTTGAACAAATTTTTTATCAAAAAGCCATTAGCAATACATTAGCACATATGGTTGTCTAAAACTACATTAGTTAATCTATTATATCAATATTCCACGTTCAAAATTACAACTTTAATATTAAAATTTAGAAAAAATAATCCTTTGGTGATTGATTAAAATTTTTCGAGAAATTAAGAACTACAACAGAATGTATAATTGACAATTACTGTTACTTTATTCATTGAACAATTGATTAATTTATCTACAGACTGATAACTTAAGTGTGGACCTTTTCCATATACTTTTTTCTCACTTCCACTTATCATTTTTTGACAAAGTAATATATTTTTAATTTTGTATAAGCCAAAAATCAACATAATTATTAATCATTCTGCAAAGACGTAACATATATAATATCATTTTTATATAGGTTTTTATTTTGCGTAATACTTTCCTTAAAAATAAAATCTTAAGAAATATGATTTCAATAAGAAGCAATATTAATCTAGTACACAAGTAATATACACAGTTCGATTTTCACCTGTTAAACAGTTAGGTCTCTCGACCTCAATAACTGTTGTCAACTGGTAATTAACTTGAAAGGTTGCGAGTATAGATAACAGTCGAATCTGTTCTTTGAAGGTTTTGGATTATGAAAATCCCCTGAGAGTTCTGACACGTGAGGAAGACTCAGTCGGCCGTTTATCCGAATGACATGCTAATAGGGGATGACCCTGTTGTTGATGTAGCTTGTAGCTTCGCTTGTGTCAAATGTCGATTGGGGAGCCGCCAATAGTGCAAGTCTATGAAGCTAACTAAAATGGGTGGCTTATTGTGACAGAGGTTTGTAGGTGTTGAGCGCACTAAGATAAGTAATAATATCGATCGTATGACCCTAGTATGCGACTACAACCTACTAATTGGTCCCAAATTAGAAAAATTCTTTTTTAATTCAACTCCAATTAATTTTATAAAATGGTACTATAGTTGTTAATTGATCTGCGAGTAAACCTATTAGTTTATATCACAATTCTTCTTGAAAGAAGAACATCTTCCAATATCCCCGGAAAACAAGTGGCTTTTACAAAGCATCCTGAATTGTTCTTTGTCATCACAAAATCTGCGATACACAGTATACTCCTCGTCCTCGTCAACTCCAGGACATATCGAGCACTTCGCTCTTTGATATACTCTAAATTTCTCCGTGGAGCTACCTGCAGGTAGCTACAAAGGCAGACATTCCATAGCTCGACACATGGTATGGTGCGATGAATCTATTGACTCTCGTCTAGTACATTCCGTCGGCGCTGCCATTCTTCATCTTCCTTAACTATTGTTTGTGTCATTGTCTCTGGTAACAGTCATCCTCTTCTAATACCAAAACTCAATATATGCAATAATTAATGTGTTGAATCAAGTTCAGGTTTAAATCATTTTAACATTTCCTGTTGATGAATGTAGTATGATTTTTTGAAGCACTGATATATAGTTTATAATTATATGTTCACCTAGGAATTCTTATTTAAATAAAATTATTGTGTCTTAAAGCAGTCAGTAGATACTAAATTACTTAATTTTGAATAATAAATGTTGAATAATAATAATTACTCTGTATAATAAATCCTATATACAGAGACTATTCATTACAATGTAACGTTCTACGTCGTTGTTATGGAAATTGAGAAAGAAAATTCTTTCCCGCTGTACCGCGAGCAACTTTTTTGAACTTTCTCACATTGTTATGCTTCCGCGCTTCGTTAAAAGAGCTTGTTTCGTCGATTTTGTGCCCTTTTTTACTTTCTCACTGTCTCGCGAAGGAGCCAGAGTCAGACTAAGAAAAGGGACGAAAAAAAAAATCGTTACAGCCACCGAGCGTCGTTTAGTATTACGAGCAGGATTACAAGTTCTTTGTCCATTACTTTGACAATGTTCCGCTTTTACAGATCAGTTCACCGCTGAATTAGCAAAATCCACGGGATCGCGGTATGACTTTTCTTTGTCTGCTACGAAGCCAGAGGCAGCGGCAGTGGTATAAGCTCGCTGTCTCTCTCTTACTCCCTCCCTTACTCTTGATTCCACCCTATATCAGCTGTCTCTGTCTACCTCGTTGCCCCATTCTCTCTCTCTCTCTCCCTCCCTCGCCTGACTAATACTCACCGGCCTTTGACCCTTACTCCGAATGTAGCAGCGATGACCTGATTTTATTAAAGAGGATAGATTACTCATGGAATTTTCCAATGGAAATTTAACTAAGCAAATTTCGCTGTTAACACTTCAAACTATCATCTTTAATCTTGAGTGTTTTTAATATACTTTTTTAAATTATAAGTCTTAATTTACATAATATTTTATTCTATTAAAGCAATGTTTTCGTGCTTTTTTTTCTTAACCCTTCCACATAATTTCAATAACTTTGCGTAGATAATTTCCGGATAATTTTTGGAATAATGGTGTTGTGTGTTTTATTAACAATACACACAGGTAAATAAATAAATGGAGAACTTCATAAAAAAGGCACGACATGACTCAGCGAATAATTGAACGCCGGATCTACCGTTTTCACGATAGGACTGCTCTCTCTCTACTGAGCTTGTCACTCTCTCTGTCGAGTCGTCCTTATGTCGACTAATGTAACCCGATCGGTCTCGTCACGTTAGGATTGCTGTGCAAACATAACGACGGAAACTGCTTTTATTAAATAATCACTGATCGTAATATAATTAAAAACAAATTAACCTATTATTTCATCTGTAATTTAGATAAAAGACTCAGAAAATTTGTCATGAATTGTAAAAACCTTCTTCCAAATTTGTCCATATATTTTTCATTTTTCTCCCCATTTTTAAATTAAAAGAGTTATTATCATGGATTAAGAGAGCAAATTAATATTAATTCCATATCATGCTCTCGAAAAATCATATTTTTAAGATAATTACTTACTGTGAATTAATGGATACTGTATGAAACATCCGTATTATGAATATCGTAGGAAATTATATAAATCATTTTTAAATTCTAAAAATAATCAACCTAAATAATTGAACTCCAACTATTCCATTACTCCAATATTGCAATCTCATCAGTCTCTTTCAATAAAATCGAAAATTATCGCTAGTTCGATCATCATCACTACTATACCACCTCTCAAAATATAAGCAGCTCCTACATTTACGGATCAATCAACCTGTCGAACGACCGACGATCCTATACGGTACTTCGCATATATATATAGCAACGTCCGGCAATTTGCTATTGCAATTCAGCTGTTAAGTTGATAAGTCAAACTACTGTTAGAACTAACAATATAGTACCCAAATTTTGTATGCCTCCTCGAGCACACTTTACATCTCCGCTTGAGTATTCGATATATACACATTACATAGCTGGAATAGCAGTGAAAAGCACGCGAAGGAAGGGAGAGATAGCATGAATTAAACCAATCGCCAAAGACGATCGATCGTTATATGTGTGCCCTCACAGCAACGCCATGATCACCTCAGTGTGCGTACGTCTGTAGCTTCACATTATACCAACGCCTGGCCGCTCTGTGATGTTGACACAGCTCTGATGGGATTAGGGGTCTGCGCGGTATTTGAACGAGGAGAGCGAGAGAGCGAGAGCAAGTTGACCCGATCGTGGAGAATTTACTCGGAGAATTTGCAAGCTAAAGGAGAGTATAGCGCCCCACGAAGAGACGAGAAACCGGCGCTCGCGACGACGACGACGACGACGACAGCGAGTTAGCCGGGTATATGTATGCGAAAAGAGCGTCACAGGGGGGCCCCGCTTTGACGCTCGCGCGCAAACATGCCTGCGTTGTGGAAAGAGGGTTTCGCGCGCCGGTTTCGACGCATCGTGAGTCCCGAAGTGCTATGGTGGAAAGAGATATCTAACTTTGTTCGCGAAATGGGTAAAAGATTGATCAATTTCCATGTTATTAAAAGTTGATTGTTATAAAAGATATAAGGGTGTGTATATATAGAGCTTTTATGTCATACTAATTGTCGTCATTATCTTGTTTTTAATTCGTCATGTAAACAATGTAATACGTTGAGTACAGCGCAACGAGTAATGGTAATTTCAACGTCATTATATATTAATATGACTTAACGCATGAATAAATTCAAAATTATAATTTCTCGATTATTTTTAAGGGCTTGCTTACTGGATATATATAATTATCTTTTGTACTTTTCTTCGCAAATTAAAAACCGAAAATTTGCAGTAAATTGAATCGATTTTATCAAGAACTTTCTATAGCAATTGTTTACATAAATTCTCTGTCTTAGAATTTCACTTGTATGGTTTATGTAATTAAAGTGGAGAATTTCACTCGCGGAGATGTAATGAAACTAATTAATTGGCTATAATATACCTGAATTGTGTAAATTAATTTAAACTGGCAGAAATATTATTTACGCGCGATTATTTTAATTTTAATAAAACATAATTTATAATTTTTTCTATAACAAGATGCTCTTACATAATGGATCATTGTACATGTAATAATGATTACCATAAACTTTAAAATTTTTAAAATATCCTGAATAACTTTTGCTACACGAAAATGTATGAATAATTGAACACGAATGATGGTATTTCTTCTTCTATAAAACATAAAAATCATATAAAAAATACAAAAAATAATTCACTTTCAAGTCTCCTTTAAATCACTCACACAGACCGTCGACTTCTTTGTCGACTTTCTTTACGGCAAGCCCAAAACTTTATATATTCTATTGCGCTGTGCAAAATATGCTAATCAAAAAAAGGTTCCATTCTATGCCTGATCAACTTCAAAAAAATTTTACCAAGTAAATCAACAGAGACGAAAGTTACGAGTCTCGTGTCGAAGTTACTCTCTCCAAGGTCTCGTATAATCTTTCATCGGTCCGCATGTTGCGCGCATCCTCCCGTATGCTATATACGATTCGTCATCGGTCTCATCACACACATACATATATAAATACAAACGTATCGCGATGATGAGAGAAAGATATAGCTAAAGATCTGCCGCTGCCGCCGCCGTCGCAAAAGGACGATTCAAGCGATAATTGAGCAACGACGAGTGATTCATTGCGCGCTACCTCCAGTGTGTGTGTGTGTATATATGCACAATGACGCTTCGCGAGTTATCGAAAATGCGACGCACGAGAGGAGAATTAAGTAATGACGCTCGCGACGTCGGTGTAGTGCTTTACACCGCACGTTTACACCCACGATTGCACGTGCAGAGATTACATATGGGAGGAGCTATTGTGCGTATACTGTTCGTTTTTAAAGGAGGGAAAAACAATGCGCTGTTACTGCCTTTGTAGAATTTTGTACGAGTTTCAGATGAAAAGCTACTACTATGATCTTCTATGATATTCTATAAAGCTTTAGAATGTTATAAAGGGGAAGCTTCCCGATTGAGGAATAAAGTTTTTCTAAAATTATAAATAAACAATTAAACGGCTAACGTTTAAGATATTACTAAATTTATTGTACAACTTACCGTAATGTTTGTACACCCAGCCCCTCGTCTCATAACTCAAAATGTATGTTCTTAGTAAATCTAGGTATATCTGTTGTAATAAATAATAAGGAATAAAAATCGATATACCACTTGTGAATGGAACGTTAAGTATTATCACATCAATTGAATATTGCATATAATGTGCGATAATATATTGTCTATACCAAGAGTCTGATCGTTACATTACTTTTTCGAAAATATAAGCATTTTTTAGATACCGTGATTCTATACTTGCTTTATCGACATAAAAATTCATATATTTATATATGAGAATCTGAAGTCGGTCTGAAAAGTCGACTTTACTTTCTTAATATACAATGTACTATATTATGTATGTCGATTTCTCTTGTGTCATACCATTCTATACTTAATGTTGGGCCAGCTGTAGTTCATATTTCTTTTTACGTACTCTAAAGAATTTGCAAGTTCACCTAAACTTATTTATATATTTCTAAAATTTTGTATTACAAAAACATTGCCATGCGTGAACACATAAATAGCAAACAAAGTAATTCGGCAATGCCTTGTACTATAACGCACTTGCATGCATGTGCACATAGTAGCAAAAGCACAAGGTATCAAAAGCACAACGTTTATAACAAGAGGCGCCGCCCCTTTGCCCCCCTTAGAATTTCGTTTGAGCGGCCAACTACAGCTGGACAAGAAATCCCTGCGCGTTGAATTTCATTCATTGCGTTTCCTCTCTTGCCCGCCCGTGAATAGAGCACAAAAGACGTATAATCAGTTCACGTGCGCTCGACTAGCTTATACACTGAAACTCAACGCGGTTAGGATTTTTCTTTCTTTTTTTTTACCTTTTTCTCCACTACAAACTTATATTATATAACCGTATTACCACAGCCGTATATGATTATTCAAATATCATTATTTCGACTTTCACAAGTTCATTCGAGCGCATTCGCAGCACCAAAGTCAATGAACTTATACCGCCCCCCTATATAATAATTAATCATACACTCATTGCCGGTGGCTCCTTTGGGCCGCGCGAATAAAACAAACGGGTGTCGGTAATAACACTGGCGAACATTAGAAGCTCCTCCTGTAACGCGATGAGCTTAGCCGCATCGTACCAGTACCGGGCGTATGGCCGCGAGCGGTAATTAATTCCGGCGCGTTGAACCGGAACGCCGTTATTTCGTAATTGCGCGCGCGCGTAAACTTTGATATAAAGAGCGCCAGTTGTCAAGGTTAACGATACGGAACAGAGTGGCGAGAGACCCCCTCTATATATTCTCGAACACCGTAAAACGGTAGCGGCAAGGTGCGCTTTAATTGTCGGAAACGCACTTTGCGGTGACCAAGACTGCTCATTATTAAATATACCGTGAGGATTAAGCGCGAGGTACTCGAAAGCGCACATTCGTCCTTCCTAAATATATGTATATAGTCACGTCTAGAGGTCGCTTTACGATACGATGTACCGAATGCGAGTGATGGAGTGAGTAAGGGGGTTCGAATTAATATTGTTGGGTGTTCATTAGAAATGTTCAAATTCAATGATAAATGAATCCTTATTGAGTCCTCCTTGGTATAACCGTTACTGTTGATCAATTTTATGGTATTATGAGGTTAAATGCTTAGTAATTAATCGTCGTATGTCTGACTTTAGTAATTATAAATTTATCGATTGTCAATACGGTTACATTCTCCGCTAAAAATATCCTTCAATCGTATTATTCAATAACTGCAGGTTTTACCAATATGAGAAGAAATTCAATTTATGATCATTTTAGAAAAAGTAGAAATTTAAAAAAAAATGAAATTTTTTTACAGGTTTATTTAACAATAGGGAATATTTTTTATTAGATATATATATAAATGAGTAATTGAACATAATTTTACAATCAAATGACTTTGGAAAAAAGTATTTTAATTTATTTCGTTGATTATCTCATTTGAACTTTCATTGAACTAATCGTGAATTAATGCTATTTACTAGTTCGAGAGCTTTGACAGCCTATAAAAAAACAGATTTACTTTTCACACAATTTGCATAGCATGCGTTATCTCTATTGTTACGATGGTATTATTGATGGTAAATGTACTAACGTGTGTATATGAAGTAAGCCAGATAATTAAGAGAAACTGGAATGCTCTCATGGATCACGTAGTGATTAAAAAAATAATTAAAACTAATATTACGTTTTAATACTTTATATAAAGAAGACTCGATTCTCATATAGTTTATTAAACAAGAAAAGAAGATTCTTTTGAACGAAACACGACTGGAATATTTTCTAAATATATTTTTACCTTTCATTACATTTATTAACAGGAACAAATCAGGTTTCTAGTCTGTTTCATTTTTCAGTAAAATTTATATCCGTAATATGATCTATAGTACATAGTGGCCTGCCCGAGGGGCTCTTTTCCTCTCGTATTTTCCTACCGAAATCTCGAATAGTGCTCTTTCATTTCATATTCTGACAACACGCTCAGCCCTCAACGTACTTAATTTAATTACTCGTATAGTATTATATCATGCATGAAGCCTCTCTACTTTATGATTATGCAATTTTACCGACCCTCGCTCAGAGAATACCTCAGACATGCCAAAATACTCTTATATATACCATCACTCTCAATTTGCTTTACAAATATTTTATTACTTAATTGAAAATTACCTTATAATGTAATTTCTTGTTTTTACGCAGCCTTTGAAAAAAGAAAAAAAAAGAATTGTACGAAAGCTCATGCAATCCAAAGTACGGTTCTGTTTGCTGCAACTTCAATCACTCGCGTAACAATTGTGACAAATCAAACGTCACTGGGCGAACGAATCAATCAACAAAGCCGCTCTTGTTTCAAACTCTCCTTTCAATGACGAACCCTTTATCCACATTACTAGCTTAATAGATAGGGAGTTATAAAAAATCATCCGACACACTGTGAAAACATACTATTATTCTAACCATTTGTATACGTCCCAATAAATGAAAAAGCAAGTGTCGAAGCTATATCACTGACGCCACCATAATCGAATTGTACAAAGCCAGACTGCAAATAAAAAGCAAGTATAGTTAGAGTTGTGCCGTTATAAAATTCATTCAAAAGCACAAACGATCATCGATTTATTACGTACGTGCAACGAATATATACGCGAACGCGACCGATACGATATTACAAGTGCATTTACACAATGATATATAATACGCGATAAATTGATTTAATGATTCTGGCAATTCTGCTAAAGGATTTATTTAGCGAGAGCTCAACAAATGGCGCAAGAACATTGGTATTATATAAAAAATTAAAGCGGAAAAGTTTCTTTAATAGTATTAACATTTGAGCTCATCCTCACGAGTGTGTACTTGAAAAAATAATTTTTGATGGTAATATATATCGCTTATTAATTAGAGCTTTTCTACTAACTTTTATTCTTTAAATTCGTTTGAGATAGGTTATTTTTATTTTATTAATTCGCAAGAATTCATTACTCGAAACTAAGCAACAAAATGAACTCACTTGATAAAGGATCTCTTAAATTAAACCTAGGTCAGGAGTCAAATAGAGAGAATTGATATGGTTCTATAATTAAATACCACAATCAAGTATTTTAATTATTGAAGTAACTTGAAATTTATTTACTTCTATATCACTTTAGTAAAAGAAACATTCTCGATTGTTTTTGAAATTAATTACCGAATATAGTTTGAAAATATTGGCCTTGAAAGTTTGCAGGTTAATATAAATAAAAATATTAAAAGTGCTGTACCTCTCATTTTAAGAATAATATATTTTTAAAATATTTAAGATTCCTTACCAAGCGTATATTCTATTCTTTCAAAATAAATAAAAAGTCACGCACGTTTAAACGAAAAATTGTCCATTCTAGTAAAAGACTTTTCCCTCATTCAACCCCATTACGAATGTAGGTCAGTTTAAAGTTTTCATGGGTCAAAATATTTTAGCATCGCTTATAGCTACAAAAAAAAAGAAATATATCTTTCGGCCTTTCGTCTAAAATTTTATCAGTGTGTTAGAATACAACCCTTCGGAATATATTTCTAACTATAAACTGATGCAATTTTTAACTGTTTAATGAATTAGATACTCCGCGATATATAAATATTCCTGTTAGCTTAATCCCAAAAGTGACACAATCAACTTCGACAACGACTATGATAATGGCAAATCAGTGCCGATAACATGTGAAACCCACATAGTGAAGAAAAAAATAAAAAGAAAGAGGAAAAGTTACGAGGATATATATGTATATATATATATACACGACACGGAATAGCGACGATGCACAATGAGCTTGCGCGCGCGCGCGCGTTCGCCGCCTACAAAGGACATTCTTGTCGAGTCGATTCTCGAGGAGTGGCCTTATACTTCGTGTCTCCACTCTCCCGTGGCCTCCGTCACACACGCGCACATGATGCCGTCCTCTAAAGAGGCGTTTCCTCTCAGTTATATACCTATACAACCTATGCATATGTATATGTGTGAAGTGTTGTGGGGAAGTTTATGTGTTGATATATATGTCTGTGTTGTGTATTACGCGCGAAGAGGATGAACAAGGAGAAAGATGCGTGTCGTATATGTTTATCTCGTTTTGTCGAGTGAAAATGTCTAGAAATATACGCGGCTGATGAAATTTTTAACTTTTAACTGTAAATAATGGTATTGCTATGTAAATAAATAGTTTCTGTGTAAATCATCAATATATATATAAATATTTTTATTTTACAATTTTCATTGATAATATGTACTCTATCTTCTAATGTCTCCAAGTTTTCAGTAGTCGTTATAATTTATTGCAAATAACACTTGACATTTACGCCGATTGATGGCAAAGCCGGAAGATTAACGCAGCTTCAACGCAGGCAATTCTAATCTGTAATTTAAGTAGCGATTACAACTCTCGTAATATTCTCCACTAAAAATATCACATAGTTACCGCGAGTGAAAATTACTCGATGCACACCCAATAAACAACTTTAACTTTCAAAATAAAACATGAACATTCGTTATATACCTATGTCGCAGGAAAGCAAATGTCTATCCATATAACATTGTTTACGATCACTTGGAATACACAATTTTCAACGATTTCGATCAGTACGTTATACTAATTTTTCAACTCGCTCGTTCCGACTGAATTATAAGCCTGTTAATAAAACCGTCCAACACTCGTCGCCATAACCCCGCGACCAAAACTTCCATCTTCGGTTGCACATTTCCTATTCCAGCATGTAAGAATACTTACAGATTCGCTAGCCGCAGTTCACGTCGTTTTAATGAATTTGCCGCATGATTTGTCCACGACACCTTGATAAGTGTATGCGCAACGACTTTTCTCATTTATCGAGATAAGTCTCGAAAATCCAGCGGCTCACGCGGGCTTATTAATTAGAAGTTTTCGGGGAAAAAAGGGGAGAAAAGCGTTTTGTTCGCGGCCGCTGCCACGTGATTTGAATTCGCTATGAAGTTCACCATTTCTATATATATAGGTTTGTGTATGTGTGTGCACAGAGCTATGAGTAACATGTCGCGAGGATGTAGATAAGGAGAAGTTTACGGTTCACCTCGTGAAGTATATATATGCGAAGTTCAGAAATGAAAATTGCGACAACTGTACAGAGGTCGCGCGTTACCACAGCGAATGTCGCATTATCCCATTTATAGCCAATTAAGAAAACAACGTTATACTGATGTATATATGTTTACGAAAACCTCAATTATAATTTACTGTGTCTTCATTCGCTGATCATTATATTTTACTCGGAATCATCAAATTTGATAATCTCTATATGAATATCTTTATTTACATTTTGGCGTCTACGTCGAAAAGCACAAAGCTACTAAAATCAATTTTGAAAACAAAAAGCCAAAAAATCATGTTAAAATATTTACAAACAGATAGACCACTCTCTATAGGATGTTTGACGTTTTCAGTGTTATAACGGTAATGCAAAAACTCATGTATCCTCTCCGTATTTTTCCAACCCAGCGCAGTTGTCAAGTGTCACTCAACTTTTCCGAGTGATGCTGCACAGTATGTTCATACAAACATACATACACACGCATATATATATGCGGGCGTACAAAGGTACCTGATGGTCACCTATATACACACGTAATATTGACGATAGTGAAGATTGTCGCTCGTGTCGCTATATATACGGTTTTACACTTTAGCCTCGTATACTGCGCGCTGCGTCACAAGTTAGCTGACATTAATAAGCTACTCGCTATATAGCAAGCGCAACCGTATCTACATATACACTCTTCGACTTTTGAAATTTAATCTCTCGTTGAGTGCGCGCTCTCACTCCCATCGTATATGTATATATACATATATACCTGCATACAAGAGGCGGAATGCAGCAACGCAGTGTGTCTCAGTGCTCGGGTATTACATGCGCGCGCGCGCTTCTCTCGTTCGCGAGCTACGAAGTGTATATATA
>JAWWEQ010000055.1:6165261-6194970 GCA_035583055.1 Torymus tubicola | reverse complement strand
TATATATTATACGACGAAGGCTATATTCTTAAAAATAGCGTAATAGTAATTTTTATTATTAGAAGTGTTTTCATCTTACAGACACTTATCATGTATCATCAATTCTCCTATGAAATCTATTATGAAGGTGTTTATTAGATCACCTATCCCAGTATGTTGAAAGTACGAAGCCAATTTCAAGTCAACCACTTTCCTTCACGATACGGTGTGGAAATAGTTGACTACGATGCCACTTTGTGTAACACAATATTGTCATATCAATATACGACATTAAATTGCATTCCAAAAAAAATATTAATTTTCATCAACGACAATTCCTACAACCTTTTACCTGTATTCAAAAGTGTATATATTTGAAAAATATTAAATTATTATATTTTCCAATAATAAAAATCAACAAAAGAATTGTACCCTGTGAAGTTTGCATAACAATTTAATTAATATTAAAACACAAATAAATATTCACAATCGAAAAAAAAATCAAGGAAATCCGGCCGCTTGTTTTGTATTGTATTTATTTATTTTTCATTAGAAAAAAGTACAATTTTTAAATTTTTTACAAGTATATAATATTATATACTTATTTGTTTGTCAACGTTTCGAGAATCTCCTTACTCATCTGAATCATTGCCTGATCTGTAACAGATACATTCACTTATTTCACAGTTATTCGTTCGATTTTTCCCACTTTATCCATTAATTCGAAACACTGAGCATTTCAGTCACTCAATATTTCATGAGAGTAGAATTCAATGAAAATACTATGATACATCATTAAATTAAAACAATGAAACTGGTTTGGGCAATGTGTACCATCATCCTCACCGAAATAATCCAATTACATTACGTATCATCATTACAAAAGATCAACCAAGCGGAACGATCCAAAACGAATCGTTAATTATCCGCATTAGATTACAATTTTTCGGTACACTTCAAACCTTTCGTGTCGCGTGACTAATGATTATAGACTAAAAGAGCTCATCATATACACCACGTTGCTAATAAGTCGGATTATATCATCAAAAACATTTTCGCGCGTGGCTCATAATTACGTCGGCCCTTAATCTCAACTCTCGCTCATACACACATACATACATACGAGCGCGTTTCGTACCGCAAGCATATACGATAGGCTTAACCATGTGTAACGACTCTCGGCCTTCCTCTTCCCTCTTCACCCCTCGAGTATAATATAGCAGAGTCTCGCCGGCTAAGTAACACTTCTATCCGTCTCAATAACAATTAATTACAGGGCACGCGCGTCAAGAGTCTCGAAGGAAAGGAGGGATTCCCCCGTACACTCTATACCCCCCAAAACCAACGCCATTATTGCGGCGGCTTAAGTTCCAGATCGGGGAACGGACGCGTGCATCCATATAAGAGGTATTATACACACGCCCGCGCGTATATCGAGCGAAAGCTTTAGTTGAACGAAGGATATTGGCTGCGGTATATATACACACGTATTTCGAGCAACGGAGAGACATGGATTTTCAGTAGTGGATGCACGCGTATATATATGTATGTGCATCATGCGCAAGCTCTTATCGAGAACGAGCAATGTACAAGTTCGCTCCGATTGGGCAATATATATAGGGTGAGAGCGCGGTACCGTGCATTGAACAGGGAAGAGGCACTTAATTAATTCGAAGGAAACCGCAGTTAATTTTAACTTTCACGCGATTAATGCGGTCCTGAGGATTGGCGCGTGCCGTGGATTATTTATACATATATATATATTTGTGGCTCCGAGGCATAACCTCGTAAGTCCACTTTTTATGAAAATTAAGAAAACCTCAGATTTTATATTCCTAAATGGGTCATAAGTCCATATCATTTTATGGTTTATTGTCGTTGCGATGTATTTTATCTATTCTAATTGAATATAAGCATGATTTTACATAAAGTATGTACAATAACTATAGAGAAAATTTTGAGAGTTTTCAAAATTCTAATAGGTCCTTACTACTTTTTTATTAATGGTCCGCGATCTTACATATAAGTTTAAACTTTAAAACCTTTTTTTCTCAGAAACTTGAAAAGTAGTTATGCGCCGAAGCCACAAAATCGAGTTGTATATATATATACGAAGAGAAGGCGAGAAGCACGATGGGATAAGATTTCCACGACTCTTTTACTCCTGGATTCTCAAATATTTCGATTTCAATGAATTCTTTCAGTTTGTTTTACACACGTAAAGGATAAACGTATTCTTTTGTATGTAAAGGTGTACAAACTGCTTTGAATTTATCTCCCACAAGTTTTGAATAATATACTCGTCAGATACCTTTTGTCTTCTTTTTCGTATAGCTCTTCTTTTTGTAGTTCTTTTTTTTTTACACTTTTAGAAGAAACCGCAACTGCACCAAGCAAATAGAATTCGTCTTCCATCTGTCTGTATAAAACGTAGCGGCGAAAACCGTAAAATAGAATAACGCTGTTGTATTTTAAAGTTTGAAGAGCCATACCTCAAAACATTGCTCTGTTCGTGTACCTATAGAAATGGAAAGAAATTTGCATTTCACATATATTCATTTAAATATTTATGAGTAATGTATGAAAATACGAAAAAAAATTCGATACCACCGTTATACTTTAAAAGTTCGTAAAGCCTGATATTCCTTTGCACATGTACATATATAATTATATACACGTAACAATAAACAGCAGTACCACGTGTACGCGAAATTTCGTCAGACTACGTTACGTACGCCCTCCCCCAACTTCTTCGATCTTTCATCGCAACTCTCTCTCTCTCTCTCTCTCTCTCTCTCTATTCCAACCCAACGAAATCCTCGCGTCGTCGTCGACCTCCTCGAAACTACATCTCCTCTCTATCCGACGCATTACAATTAATTGCACGAGACGCTCGCTAGCTTTTCCACCGCCTCGTCTGGTACAAACAGCTATATAGCAAAAAGAACCAGCGCTACCGACGCACGCTGTGTACACGAGCCGTTACAAAATTTTAAAACATAGAATTGGCTGCTGCTATACACACTCATGCAGTGCAGCAACAAGCCGCGTTTAAAACGCATCTCCATTCGATCGCTCTAGTCAAGCTTATTTCGCGCGCGCACCGTGCATTGTGCCGTCCGGTGAATCTCGCCGAGAGCATTTATCGGGTACCGAGATCCTCCTCTTCTCCAACTCTACCGCTGCTACTGCTGCTACTGCTACCGTGTGATGCAATCGTGGAAGCGCGCACGAAAGAGAGAGAGAGAGAGAGAGAAAAGACAGCTGTAGATCGATGTTGGGTCGCTAAATTAGATCAGGTGAAGAGCCATGGATTGCTCAAGCATAGCTCCTGCGCCGAGTGTGTAGACACATACATATATATAGAAGTATTGGCGCGCGGATGGTTCGCGGCGGCAGCTGTAGCACCTCTCGCGCGTGCACTTTGGAA
This sequence comes from Torymus tubicola, assembly GCA_035583055.1. Lineage (NCBI taxonomy): Eukaryota > Metazoa > Arthropoda > Insecta > Hymenoptera > Torymidae > Torymus > Torymus tubicola. The sequence goes on along the minus strand of JAWWEQ010000055.1, from coordinate 6,191,561 downwards.
ATCGAAGTGTAGCAGCTGAGAGAGAGAGAGAAATCCTCGATCTCGTATACCAGAGCGTCTGCGGGCTCTGATGTCTGCACAGCAGCAGCAGCAGGAGCAGGAGCAGCTCATGCATGCATGCACGCGCTTGGTCAACAACGTATGCACCACCGTTTAGATTGGAGGAAGAACGTTGGTCCTTCCTTTATACGGGAGGATTTTCAAAGGTTAAACAACAGGTGGTGGATATGCGTTGGGCTGGAACCGTGTGCTTACTTGAATTCGTGGATTTTTTTTTCTTTTGTTTTTTTACTAACAATTCGTCTCTGAGTATATTTGTGTATATATATATATATGCACAAAGTGTATTTAGTTACGTGTTCATGTATATAAAATAGTAATTACGAGATGAGTATTGCGGGTAAACGTACACGTCTCTTGGTAACATTCGTATATTACCGAATAGCAAAGAGTTAAAGTCTATATTATCTACCGATCGAACGAGCCGCGTAGAAATGCTAATTATTTTATGCACACGAATAAAAAGATTTACCAATACTATGTAGCATGTAATTATAACGTTGTTAAAACGCCGTAAAGGCTCGCGTTAATTCGTCAATTCGAACTGTGTGAGATATTTCTATATCTAAATACGGAGAACGTTGACATTTTGGTTATACGCGTAATTGAGTGTGCTTTTTAACAAATCAGAGTTCATGGATTAATGGAACAAAAAAGGGCGACTAATGAAAAAGAATATGAAATCAGAACACTGCAGACACGCATGTATATGTGGGAGTTTTTTGAAACTTTATTAAAAGAATCGTCAGATCATTTTAAGTATTAGACTGTAGACTTTTAATTAGAGATTGTCAAAGGAATATACCTATAATATTCTTTTAATGAATCACACATTTTCTATGACGCAGTCAACCTTAAATAGAAGATTGTCGTAAATGTGTCCTGAACGTGAATTGAAATGAATTCAATACCGTTGAATACTGAAAAATTCACCTCAAAGGGTTTTGTACAACAGCGCATAATTACGACTAATAACCACAGTCATTATTTCTCTAGTACCAATGTAAACAAAAAAAAACTCTAAAAAAGGGGGAGGTTCAATCAATCTACAAGAACTCGACGAAAAAGCCAAACCTCCGGCCAAGGCAATAACACCCACACTGCTCTGTATGTCTTTCTCTCTCTCTCTCTCCTCTTCGCGCAATCTCTTACCTAACAGGCCTATAGCTGCTATGTGCGCTCGCGCGATCTCTTTCCGCCGTTGCCGACGACGACGACGACGACGATTGTGTGCACGAGATGCTCCAATCTCTCCGGGGAGATCACGCGCAGAGCTAAACTTGAGCAACGAGAATATCAATAAAGATCGTGTCAATGTGACGCGAGCGAGGGGCGAGAATCTGCATAGAGTGAGAGAGAGAGAGAGAGAGAGCGTGGGGGGGGGGGGGGGGGGAGGCTGCACTGGGCTTTCCACATCGCCCTCGGGAAATTAAGCTATATATCGCGTCTAGCCACGACGATGAATGAAAATGGTGAAAAGTGGACGAGGGAGAAGTTTGGTTATTGCACTGTATTATAGCTCGTTGTCAAGAATACTATACATTTTTTTTTAATTTCTTGGGTATCGATAAAGGTTTTTTTTTTACTTTTAATTTTCCAAGAATATTATAGTATAAACGCACATCGACGAGGGTTGTAAAGAAATATGATATTATTGATAATTTATGCAAACGGTTATTTTCAATCCGTTCGATTTGCATAATCAATATATACCAGGTGATTTTGAAATCGTGCGAATAATAATAATAATAATCATAATAATCGGTATAGGCAACGAGAGCTAGTGTTAAATCTTTAAAAAAAATGACGTGTAAAATCCAAAATAATGACATTCGTCTTCCAAGATGAATATCCCCCTTAATGGGCCATTATTCTTTCTCTCCCATATGTATATTATCGCAAACAAATCGTTGCGTCTACTCGAACAATTGTAATAGCGCGTTTTGCACAATCAGCATATACATAACATGCACGCGGGATCGCTGAAAATCACGCGTATACACGCGATCGTATCAAAATTAGCGACGATATAGATAAGCCGTAGCAGAAGATTTCACCACTTTGTGTGTGTATATATATGTACCCTTTGCGTAAATTAACAAATCACCGTGGAATCATAGAAATGTGCGTGAAAACCACGAATTCGCGAACACGCGAAAAGAAAGAAAGAAGAAGAAAGCATGGTTCAACATGTACCTATATATATGCCATAGCAATTCGTATACACACAGATATACATATATTAGAACTGCTTGAAGATGAACTCGCGCATATATATATATATATATGCATACGTACACACGTACTAGATAAATTTACATAAACTATTTTCGATGGCATCGACGATAGCTATATTAAATGTGCCATGACGTAAAGCAATAAAATACATTCCGCGCTCGTAAAGTGTGAGGAAATTCGCGTCCGCGCGCGCGCGCGCGAGGTTCTCTGCGAGCGATACATCCTCGCGCGCTCACGCTTACGGCTCGCTCTCTATAAACCCCGTGTGCGCGTACATACGTAAAAAGACATCAAAAGACGCTTGACATGCCTAATGAAAGTGTACTTACAATAAGCCGCGTGACGAAACACATATCCCTCTCGCGTAGATTTGTAATGTATATGCGAGAGACAGAGAGCACACACATATATATATATGTATGTGTGTATGTATCTCGAGCAACCGTCCCACATTGCGCACCATGAATCTGTACTATATATCCCATCGCGCACGAGCATACATGCATGCTTACAGCTATGTGTATACCGATTGCACCAATCCGCTATATAGCGCGGTATAGAGATGCACCTCTCGCATGCGCATCTATATACATATATGAGAAAATACAAGGGACTTTTTTAAAGAGAGAGAGAGTATGTTGCTATGCCGTATAACTATTATAAAACCATAACATTTTCCTCTATAATAGGTATCTCAGGTTAAACGTCATGCGTGTGGTTGTATATATATACGGTACCGATAGGGATGGATGCGCTGTATATATGCTGACCAAGAATTTACGCAAGGCGACTTGCCATCTGTCTTTCTGTCTTTCTCTCTATCACCCTGTACCAAAGATATGCGTATCATCAATATTAATGCTGTTGAGACGGATCTGTTCGAGTACACGCTAAAAATAGAACCTACTTTATAGAGGGGCACTATTCATATAAGAATGATTTACAATCGCGACGAGTTGTTTATTTGCCTTTATCTTTCATTCGTATGCGCATTATCGCTGATTGGGTTGTCTAGGAAAATTCACCCTTCATTATAAAAATGAAAATTTTTTCAATTTCTTTGATATTGGCGAATCCGAGAACCCAAAATTCGTTAAATAACGTCGGATCAAGTTGACTGACAAGAAAGCTAACACCAGTCATAAAAACTCCAATAATCTCAAAGCTCCTCCCGATCGATCAAAGATATAAAGCTAGCTGTATATAACACGCAATAGACGCGCATGCGTACATATATACAAGAGGATCAGTACGCGGCAAAGACATAGAAAGCAAACGACTCGGTATACATATAGCACGATGCTACGGCACGCGCATAGGACTATAGCGAAAAGAGGATATTTAACTGTGTACAGCAAGCGCACGGTCGACTTGGCGTATTAAATGGCACTTCAGAACCTACGCTTTCTCCGCCTCTCCATCTCTCTCTCTCTCTCTCTCTCTTCATCCCAGGACGTCGACAGAGAGGAGCGCGAGCGCACGCTGCTGGCGCTCCAACGACGAGTGACACGCGTTCTGGCTGCTCAGCTCGGCGCGAAAGGAAGGGTCTCTCTCTCCTCTCTACAGAAGAGCGCGCGTGGAAGGAGCAGCAGGCACGCGCGCGAGCGCCCGTCGCAGCTGTCTCGTCGTCATCGTCGTTGGTTCTCACGAGCAATCATGCATTTATCATAATCGCGGCCATACATAGGCTTCCTCGCGTGTATATATATATATACATACATACATATCGCGTTACTCGTCTCCTTACCTAGCCACCACGCGCGTATATATATTTCCGCGTTCGTGAATTGCCTCGACCACGCGCGTCTCTCTTCTTCTATATGTGCCTCTCTTTCTCTTTCTTACTCGTTACGAAGTTAACAATCAAGCGCGCTTTTCGCGATTAGACTGCGCGGAGCGGTAGTAGCAGCAGCAGCGCGTTGGTATTAATCAGACCCTCGTGTTTTATTACGTGCGCAAGCGAGAGGAAAGTGGTTATTGGATTAACGAGCGCGCGTAAGCCAAGTCGTTTTTTTATTGTCAAGAACAGAGAAGGAAGGGAAAAAAAATAAGCTACAACGCGTCTGGGCAGCAGCCAATGAGGCGAGCGCTAATTCCTTGGCCGGTCATTATTAAGGTGTAATTAAAACGCGTGCCGTCTAGACTCACCGTCTCGGATGGTGTTTACTTATTTATTTTCCATATAGCCAATAAGAGAAGAAAGCTTTATATATGCACTTTTAATGGGGACGTTTAGTGAGCTATTTTTCAGGTTTATCTTGTAATTAACTTTTATTAGCGTCAAACGAAGAATTTGCTTGTATTTGTGTTCTATGATTTATTATCCAAACTGATGAAAACATTCGTCATTTTTTTTTCTAATTAGGTGACCACATGAACAAAAGAATATTTCATTCTAATAACCCCTATTGGAAGCTTTATTTTTTGTTTATATGTATATACACATACATATTTTTCAAGACTTTAGCGCCTGACGAAATAAAATGCAAGCCGTCCTTTCATCGAGAAGCAGGCGGCCGATGGGGGAGAAAAAATTCACAAAGAATCAAGATTGCTTTCGCGCGGCAAGCGCGTCGGTGCGCTCGCTTGCTCGGCCGATTTGCATGAATTTCGCCAGTTTTCCTATTAATTTCATCACACTCGCCATTGAGCAAAACGACGCTCTAAAATGCCTCGTGTAGTAGGAGGCAGCAGACACACGTGGCCGCGCGTTGTGTGTACGTGCCCGTCGTCCTAGATTTAGCCACAGTTGCCCTTTCATTTAACTTTGTTATGGCGAGAGAACGATGCGCATATACGAGCCGCCACCGCCGCCGCCGACGTCGTCGTTGGGCCGCTCGTATGGCATCGCTTTACCAAACCGCGAATCGGAAAAGAGAGGGTATGGGAATCCTTTATCGGTGGGATGTTGCTGCTGCAGCCACTCTCTCTCTCTCTCTCTTTCTTTCTCATTCGTACGTAACCCCACTCTCTTCGACACACACGCCGCGAATCCATACACAGAGAGACAGAGACACCACCGTCACCGCACGATAGATTCACCGTCATGACACAGTTATAACGATCTTCGCTGTAAATCTTCCCCGATGCTGCTGCTGCTGCTGCTGCTACCTCCGCCGTTCGCGCTTGCACTCTCACTCTCTCGCGCACACTCACTCACTCACTCACTCGCTCACTCGTAGTGGTTGCACCAAATCCATGATCTAACACCGTGGACAGGAGCCGCTGGGGGAGGTATATAAAGTCGATTACGGGCCCGCGGGTTTGTCATTCTCGTTTCGGGGTTCTCGGCTTTTGCACGTACACACACACGTGGTGCGCGAGCGTGCAGAGATAGACAGGACGAGTGGTGCGCATCACGCGCCTGCACATCACGCAACGGGAGCGCGAGAAGAGTCATATCGCGGCTCTCTCCGCGCCACACACGCGGCCTGTACAAACGCGCGCATACACGCACGCATATACACGCCACCCTCATCTGTACTCGCGGCCAGTCGTTGCGTCCGCCGCGAGGTTGGACAGATAGTCCATCCAACTTGTTATGTGCCCTGTTACTCAATCGACGATCATGGGGAAGGTGAGATACGATACAGCTTTCGCCTCATTTTAAGAGTGTTGACGGTTTAAGCGGGCAACCGCTTCAAATTGGCACGTTGCTTTTTGGATTACAAATATTTTTGGAATTTTATTTTATAAGTAATTTTTCCGATTATTCATAATATTTTTGGTAATCATTTTTTTTAAATGATGATTTTCTAATTTTCATTGCAATTTCTAGTATCTTGGTCAATTAAAAAGAAAATATAAAAAAATGTTCCTGTAATAATAAATAAGTGGATTAACGCTAACTCAGCATCGTAAACAAGTACAGCGTCTCATATAAAATAAAAAGGTGCTATTTATAACCGTCAAGTAACAGGCGTCCACTTTTATGACTTCCAGGCAATATGCTTAATGGCTGTGCTAACTTTATGTGCGGCACGTCCGGAGCCGCCAGTAAACTCGTACCTCCCTCCAGGACAAGGTGGAGGTAACGGCTTCGGTGGAGGCGGCGGTGGTGGTCGACCGGGTGGCGGAAGTCCCTCTAATCAATACGGACCTCCCGATTTCCAAGGGGGCGGTGGCGGCGGAGGCGGCAATCAAGCACCGGGTGGTAATTTCGGCGGCAGTGGTGGTGGTGGTGGAGGCTTTGGTGGGCCACCCTCGAGCAGTTATGGGCCTCCAGGATTCGGCGGCAATGATGCCAACAAATTCGGCGGAGGTGGCAACGGTGGTAACGGTGGCAACGGCGCGCAAAGACCGCAAGATTCGTACGGGCCACCGCCCAGTGGCAATGGTTTTGGACAAGGCGGACAAGGAGGAAGAGGAGGTGCACAGCAGGGTGGTGGTGGATTTGGTGGAGGCAGACCATCCGACTCTTACGGGCCACCATCTGGCGGCAGTGGATTCGGTGGTGGAAGCCCTGGTGGAGGCGGTTTCGGAGGTGGTAGTCCTGGCGGTGGTGGATTTGGCGGCGGAAGTCCCGGCGGATTTGGCGGACAAGGTGGAAGGCCATCAGATAGCTATGGACCACCTGGATTTGGTGGTGGTAACGGTAACGGAGGTGGACGTCCTGGTGGTGGAAACGGATTTGGCGGAGGCAGTGGTGGTAGGCCCTCTGACTCGTATGGACCTCCAACACCCGGAGGTGGTGGTTTCGGAGGCGGCAGTAATGGATTCGGCGGTGGTGGTGGCCGACCGGGTGCAGGTTCCCCTGGCGGTTCCGGATTCGGTGGTCAACAAGGTGGTAGACCCTCGGACTCCTATGGCCCACCGTCGGGTGGAAACGGATTTGGCGGCAACGGAGGAAATGGAGGAAATGGAGGACGACCATCAAGTAGCTATGGTCCGCCATCTGGTGGAAATGGAGCTGGTGGCCCTGGCGGTGCTGGAGGCGGAAATGGATTCGGAGGAGGAAATGGTGGCAGGCCATCAAGCAGTTATGGACCCCCATCGGGTGGCAACGGAGGTGGTTTTGGTGGAGGAAGCAATGGCAGGCCTGGAAGTGGTAGTGGTTTGAACGGCAATGGCGGAGCTGGTGGAGCTCCATCCAGCAGCTACGGTCCTCCGGGTGGTGGAAATGGCAATGGCTTTGGCGGAGGATCTAACGGAAGACCGTCGAGTAGTTATGGACCGCCTTCAGCTGGTGGCAATGGATTCGGTAGTGGTGGAAATGGAGGTGGTCAAGGTGGTCAAGGTGGAGCTGGCGGCAGGCCATCCAGTTCCTACGGTCCACCATCTGCAGGTGGAAATGGTGGGTCATCGTCTAACGGTTATCCACAAGGTCAAGGCGGCGGCAATGGTGGTTTCGGCCAAGGTGGAAACGGAGGCGGAAGACCATCAAGTAGTTACGGCGCTCCAGGAGGTGGTAGCGGTAGTAATGGATATCCTAGTGGAGGTCCAGGTGGTTTTGGTGGACAAGGCGGCGGTAACAATGGCTTTGGTGGCCAAGGACAACTACAGGATAGTTATGGACCTCCACCTTCGGGAGCAGTTAACGGTGACAGTGGATATTCATCCGGTGGTCCTGGAGGAAACGGACTTGATGAAGGAAGCGATGTAAGAAACTTTACTAACTTATACACTCTTGTCCCGAAAGTAGATATTATGAGAAATAAATTCCATAGTACGCAACACTTTCAACGTAAACAAATAACGTAAAAACGCTTATTATTTTTAATTTTAGGAGCCTGCAAAGTACGAATTTTCTTATGAAGTAAAAGACGACCAATCAGGTAGTAATTTCGGACATACAGAAATGCGCGATGGTGATCGAGCACAGGGCGAATTTAATGTTCTTTTGCCAGATGGCAGAAAACAAATTGTAGAATATGAAGCTGATCAAGAAGGATTTAAACCCCAAATCCGATACGAGGGAGAAGCCAACACCGGCGCCGGTGGTGCTGGCGGCCAAGGAGGGGAAGGTTACCCTTCGGGTGGCGGCGGTGGCTTCGGAGCCGGAGGTGATAATGGATATCCCTCTGGTGGACCATCTGGCGGACAGTTCGGTGGGGGCCAAGGTGGAAATCAAGGATATCCATCCGGTCAACAAAATGGCAATGGAGGATATCCGTCCGGTGGCCCCCAGGGTGGCTCTGGATTCGGTGGTGGAAGTCAAAATGGCGGCGGTAATGGCGGATACCCATCTGGCGGACCAGGCGGCAACCGTGGTAACGGCGGAAATGGTGGCAACGGTGGAAATAACTTCGGAGGAGGTAGCAACGGTAATATATTTGTTCTTACACTAAACTTATCTTATGGCACTATTAAATAATAAATTTTTGCACAGAAGCCAACAGAGTTTCTAAGAATAATTAATTTATTTATAGGTTATCCCTCTGGTGGGCCAGGCGGTAACGGTTTCAATGCGGGTGGAAACCAGGGTGGCAGTGGCGGCTATCCCTCCGGCAGTGGCGGTGACGCGGCGGCTAATGGTGGATATCAATACTGATTGCATATATCACTATAAGCATATACTATCTTTTATTTAGACTTATCGTGCATTGTATAATGTTCACGTCGCACGTTATTTGTCGCCACACGACAAAATGTGCTAGTATCAGTATTAATTTTAAGAAATATTACTATGCAAACAGTCTACTTGTAACACTTTTTATAATTTTGCGTTGCAAAACACTTATCTATTACTTTTATACGTTCATCTTATTTATTTATGAAAAAAGCACTGTGCTTAACGAAAAAAAAAACTGTGTAGTTACCATAGCGAAAAAAATACCGCATTAGTAAATAAAATGTGCGGTCAACCACACGATGCTGTATGTTCATTATCCCTTTCAAATTAATACCCTACCGCGAAGAAATTAATTCGTTACGGATAGTAATTAATTAGTCAGTTATTTCGCCAATAATCAGCGCACTCAGACACCGCAACACAAGTAATTATTTTATACAAGATGTAGTATAAAAAAATTATTTAGCTCAACTACTTTAGACGTTTCTTTTGCCGTCCCAATTAATTGCGGAAATTTTCATAGAAGTTAGTTAGTCACCGTTACCAATTATTTTTCCCTGAGCTCATCTTCAGCGGATCACACAGATATACACATACACACGCTTGTTGACCCGTTAATAATGAAAGGGCATCCCTGAATTACCAGCATACCTTTAGAACTCATATATAATTGAGTAATTAATTATCTCTCGGCTATCGCAGGGCGGTATAAACGTATATAGCTATAGAGCATAGCATCGTCAAATTAATCAGGTCCCTTAATCTCGCCCTCTCAATCAATGCCGCTTTCGCTTATCCCAACGCACGCTATAAATGACTCTATATACACATCGCTCCTCTGGCCGATCGGTAATTTAGAGGCTCTCGTGTATGCGGAGCGTCTAGAAAGGCACCGCATGGATATTTGCGCTTACCTTCGCAAAGGATCCGTATCAATATAAGAGGAAGATGGCTCTCAGGAAAGTGCAGTATACCCGAGGCATGGCGTAATCCGGCGCGCGGCGCATGTGTAAAATAAGCCGCTGCATTAGCGTCCCACGTGTAACTTGCACAACACGCGACGCGCGACTGCTATGTAGCCACGCAGAGCGCAATATAGAAAGGATGTTCTCTATGAGCTTACTCGCATCACCCGTAACATCGGCTCAACGATGTGCTCGACTTTTTACCGATTTGCCTCATTTGTCATATGGATTATGGTAAGCATTGTTCTGATAAATAATTATTTTGTAAATGTTAATAATTTAAGAATCAAATAACTATGATATAGTTTTGACTATAAGTAAAAATATCATCGAAAGGAAAAAAACGTTGTTTAACGCAGTGGAAAAAGTAAAAATGATAAAGTAAGTAATGGTGCAACGCAGGCTCAGACTGCTTAACTGTATTATGAGCGCTATCACAGCAAACAGGAAATCGACGCGTACAAACTCGCCAGACAGCGTCTGGTGTCTGGCGTCATCGTCGCTGTCACAAATGCTGCGGTTTTCTTATTAAATGTAATCACAGTGCTGCATTTGTATTGTAAATCCTGCAAATTACTGTATTTTCGCCTCGATTTCAACTCATCGCCTCGCAACCCGAGGAGGAGTATATAAAACGGCTGATGGCTTCTGAGAGCCTTAGTTCAGTTTTGTGTCCCTCGACTTTGGAACTCCGTCGTTACATCCATGATTTTTCAGGTAAAGTAAGACAATTTATCTTTTTCGCCACTTTTTTTAAAATTTTTTTTTCTTTCTTCGCCTTATTATATTCGTTGAATCATCTTTCATTCTCTTAAATACGTGATCCTCGATACAAATATGTTAATTTTAAAAATAATAATTTTTTTTATTGGTATGATTACCGTAAGTACTAAATAAATAAATGAAATTTGCTTAAGTTGTTTTGTTAATGAAAAAAAAATTTGTAATATTAATACAGAATTTTTTTAACGTAATTTTATTAATCGTATAAATACGTTTACTAGAATAAAAGACCGGTGTATACTCTACGAATAAAAAATGAGATTTAAATAAGAAATTTCAACATTTGAGTACAGTTACTATGGTGAAAAGCATAAAAAAGTACTCTAAACTTTAGAGTTTTCAACTTAAAGTAGCTGTATTAAATGCGCTTCACTCGTTACTATTTATTTATTCATTTATTTTTTTGAGATTGTGATCATGATCATGTTAGTTTCAATTTAAAAATTCATTTTAATGAGTTTAAATTATACAATAATGACGTAATTTTGATAAATAAGATAATGAAATTTTTCTGATACTCTTTTAATTTTTTTGTTTTAAATACTCACTTGAAGAATTTAATCTTAAAAATTTAAACACATTCGATTTTCCTGTCTATTCTGTATAGACCGATCAAATAAGTCAACAACCAAACAGTATTATTATAATGACAGATTTCATTCGTCACTTTTTTAAGAGAATACGCGTAGACACAGTTCTAGTTTAAAAATAATTCTATTTAAAGTTGCTACAACAATTGCATATATAAAAATAAAAAGATTTTATACAGAATAATAAAGACATTTCAAATTGAATGTTGACAACGATGCAAAAAAAACACTGCAATAATATTGATTTTTTATAGCTCTTATGAAAATTATATACATTTTATTAAAAAATGAAATTAAATATTAATGAATTAAATAAAATATTTACTTTCAAAAATATTTTACGCTGACAAAGAGTTTGATGAAAAAAGTATATGAAAGTATCATAAATGTAAATATAAATATAACGCACTTTAAATAATATCCAAATGCAAAATGAAATTACGATAATTTTAATCAAATAAGCCTAAAGTCCGTAACTTATTTCTGAGCATCGAGAAATTTAAAGGAATGGAAAAATTTTCGATAATGGCTTTAAAATAACAAAAGCATTAACGTGATCGGCAACGTATCCTAATTACCCTTAAATTAATTTAATCCTCGCGAAAGAACCAAATGCTTTCCTATACTATTCCTTCTCTCTTTCTCAACCTCCTATACCATTTCTCTCCCATTCTCAAACCCCGCTGATTTTCCCTTCGACCTCTCTCTCCCTCTCTCTCTCTCTCTCCCCGACCCGACCGAATTTCGGCGCGATTCCGTTTGATCGCGCCTCGTTCTCTCTCTCCTCCTCGAGCTCTCGCGCGGCTTTGAGCTTACCAGTGCAAAGCCGTCGGAGCCCGCCTCAATTTACTCGGCATTCTCAAGCTATGCCAAGAATCGCGCGGCATGTACACGTTATAGGAAGTGGCTGTACGCTACTATAGAAGCTAAGGGGTATATATATATATATATATAGCTGAGAGGGGTCAGAAGAACCTTTAAGTTTACGCGTCATTTTCTACTACTCCCTCTCCTCTTGCAGGTACTGCTGTTGACGACAATGCTAGTCGGAATCCGGAGTGAACCGCAAGGAGCCGCATATCTACCACCGAGCGGCGGAAGGCCGCAGTCAGGTCATCCGGACGAGTGGGCAGGGGTATGCAATGCAACATTCACCATCCGCGAGCTCTTGACTAATTAACGAAACCCTATGGGCGATCTTGCCGAGCTTCTATATACGTCTGTCCGTCTGTGTATATACGCCTCGCCGACCCAAATACACGATCATATTCGGTAACGAGGTTTATTTTAGATTCAAGAATAAAAGATATATCTTATTTTTATTCTTGAATCTAAAATGAGTATCGTTGCTTAATGCAACATAAAATAGCTTAATCCTTTGATCAATCTAAAATTGTTTACTCGAGTATTTTCAATTGATAAGAAAAATAAATATCTCATAACATATTAATTGTATTAATTAAGCATGTAAAAAATCAAAAATTTTCTTGTTCGTTATCATAAATAAATAAACGTAGCTTTGACGGCAAGAACGCGGGTTTCCGCATAAATATATACAACTGTAAAAATTGACAACTTTTCCTACCAGGATCCAGTGAACTACGAGTTCTCATACGAGGTACAAGACGCTGGCGCAGGTCTGGACTTTGGTCACCGCGAGATGCGTAAAGACGACGAAGCGACCGGCAGCTACCACGTGCTTCTACCCGACGGCCGAACGCAGTTCGTCGATTACGTAGCTGACGGAGGCGGCTACCGACCGATGATCCGCTACGAAGGCACCGCCTCTTATCCTGCCCACTCGCCTGGAACCGGTGGCGAGGGATACAAGTACAAGAAGAAGAAATAAAAAGCGAGCGAGTAACAACTGAACGCAAGAGAGAGAGAGAGAAAGAACCGAAAGAGAGATAAAGAATCGAAAGAGAAAGAGATACAGAAGAGCGAATCTCTGTTACGTTTGTTTTTACCTTTTATCTTTTTTTTTTGTTTCTCCGAGACGCAGCGATCGCAAGGGAGAGAGAACGAGGAAGAGAGAGAGAGAGTGGAATAAAGTATAAACCGTACGTCTGCGTCTCTTCCCTTTCCCTTATGCTTGTCTTGTTGATTTTTCTTGTAATCGATTGTATCGAGAGCCACGCGTGGTGTGCGCGCTTCTTCGACACGTGTGTCCCGTACGCTTGTGTGTAATTAAAATTATCCCCGAACTGCTTGCGTTAGTGTGTATAAATTTACCGAGAAGATTTTCTCCTCGACCCCTCAAAAAAAAACTGATACTTGAAATTATATACTATATACGTGCCTGCTTATATGTACACGGGTTTGTTTTTTTCTCTCTCTTATATTTATCGGGCCTCTTACGTGTATGGAGAATGAAGAAACGCACACACACACACACACGTTCTAATGCAGTATATCCGATACGTCATCATGTATTTAACGTGCAACACGATATTTTTACTGTAAATAATAACCATATGAGAAAAAAAAGTGATTTTAAATACGCATAAAGAAAATATGTATTGCAGTTCAGTGTGTACACAAATCCTCTTTATTTACAGCCTGCAACGATCAATTATCCGCGCGCCTGTGCGCATAAAGCGCGAGCGCGCATATATATAAATATATATATATATACGCGTGCGCATTAAAAAGCCGCGAATTTACGGCTAGCAGTAACAAACGGCCAAAGCGTGCACGCGCGCGCGCACGCGTTTCTCTTCCTCCTTCGCCTCCTCCACATCCTCTTCTCTCTCTCACTCTTTTTTTCCACAATTGATTAACTCTCTCTCGAGAGGGAGAGATAGAAACGCAAACTGCTCTCGTGTTGCGTCACTTATATACTGGCCTTGAGACACAACAACCACAGCGCGTGAAAGTTACGTATATTATATACATACATTCAGACACGCGCCTGCGAAGATGCGCAAAGATCTATATATATACAGAATTGCCGACGGCAGAGCATGAAACGATCAATCACAGCCCAATAAAAAAATTGTTCAGCTGCATTTCACTTTATGAGAATCTAACATTAAGGGTACATGCTGAATTTTTGGAGTTGATTGTATGTCCCATGCGCTTATACTTGTGCTATGTAACTAATGCGTCGCGTGTCGCGTGTCGTTGCACGTTCCAGGAAAAAGCACATATATAAGGACGGTGGATTGTGGATATAAGGTGGATTCCACGTTAAGGAGCGGATATATTATAGCCCTGGCATTCGTTTTGAATTTGATTACCTGAGGAAAAAAAAGTGTAGATGGTATCACTAGCTGCTTCAGGACTGTAGAACATGAAGCTTTTTTTGTTTATGCTTATCTTAATGTTGCTGGTTCATGTTTATACCCGTGCCGCAGCGCTTTTATTATGAAAGTATTTCTATAGGGGTTGCATACGATCTTTAAATTTTTCTATTTAAAATGACCAGCAAAAAATAAATTTTACTAACTGCAAATATACGTACAAGTAATATTCTGAAACTATCCAAAGATACAGTTGAAAACCATAAATTTCCTAAACCTGCAGGTTACGCAACGTTCAAATTTAGTAATCAAAATTTATTTTTTACAGTTGAATCCAACGAAAAATAATCAACGAAAATTTAATGAACATGTAATATAATAAAATAGGGCAATCAAGATATTCCTATATTATATACTTCATACTCATACCTATTCAAACTCCTTAAATAATAACCTCCGAATATCATCTCAACTTATCATATTACAAATAGATCCTCGTTCGCGGTACCTCGAACGCGTTGCATATACCTCGAGTATGTATACATATGCACGTATTACATATAACGTAAGCGCATCGTGCGCCCTGTCTCGGGAAGCTCACGTGTCGTGAGCGCGCGAGTATATGTGAACGATAGAGTGAGAGACAAAACTGTATGTGTATGTGTGTGTGTCAGTGGCGCATGGGAAAAGCCTGAAGCAGACGTGCGCTTGTGATACCGGTATATATATATATATATATAGGATCAGCAGCCGATGCGTGCTGTTCTCAGACCGCAAAACGTGCACACGGCAGATGGGTGACGAAAGCCGGCCGCTATACGGCGCGTCGACGATGTTAGTTTATATATATATATAAAGGATCCCATGGACCGGCTACATTTGGACCATCCAAATTGCACTCTTTATCTATCTCACTCACAAGCTATGTATAGCGCGAGTTGTAATACACCGAAGGCGAAAAGAAAAGAGATGAGAAGCGTAGAGGGATTTTCGGGCGATTGGGTAACTCGTTGGAAAATTGAACTGTGTAGGCTGATGAAAAAGTTTGCGCGCGTTTCGAAGGTTTTTCTTTTTCAGCTATACGAGCCCGATAGAGAGAATAACGACGAGTAGGTGGTATATTTTTAGTTTGCATCGATTGATGTGCAATTGGAGTTTTGATACCTTTTGGGTATTCAATAGTGAAATATTGTAAGAGAATGGCTTTTTGATAGAAAGCGTGAATTATCTTGGGTATGGTTGTTGAACGAAGAAAAGAAATGAATGTAAGGTAACTTAGTTTGACTACAGTAAATAATACTACTAAAAAAGTAATCAAGAACCTCTCAGAGGTGTGTAGTTTAGTCGAATAAGATGAAGTGTCATATAATTTGGACAATATTAGTTATACAATTAATAAAGGTATTTTTAGCATCTTAATTTATTGCTTAGAAGGATTGTCGCTATAAAGTAGACGTAGTATAAATGACTTGTCGTTGTTATATATTTAGTTAATCCAAGGTATTGTTTGTGAACATATGTTCAGATAAAATTTACTATAGTTTTTATAACAAAAATCATATTTTTTTCAAAAAACTAGACGATTCAAATGAAATATAGAATGAAATAGTACATTGCGCAACAAGGTGAGAAAATTTCTCCCCCTGTTGAGCACTGTTATTTGTTTAACTATAGTGCATATGAAGAGTCCCTTTTTTGTACCGAGAAAACAAATGGGAATTTGGGTTTTGTCGAGTAGTTCACCACACCAGTAAACATAAAAATAATCAATTATGTATTATTGTACATTTTCGAATTTTAGTCATTCAACTGGAAGATGGATGAAACTTTAAACATTTCAAGCATGAACAATAAATAATAACGATTGCTAAACTATTTTATATTTAAAATTAAATGAAAAGTGGCTGAATTAGCCAAATTCCCTATACATACATGAAAATTAATCAATAATTAACTAATAGAAGAACTAATAATGGTTTGAACGTACCTGAATGATACCTAGACAGAATGAACGTTGAACAAAGGCAGATATAACACTCATACACTGCCCCCCCCCCCCCCGATTATCATCAATTTTTTAATTAAAAGCATGCTTAAAAGGCGGCGAATAAATATCGAGACAATCTATCAAGCGGATAAGCTTCACATTACATCACAAAGCATTTGTTTGGAATCATTTAATACCGGGAATTATTGCGAAAAATACACGATTGACGCTGATGGAAATATTAAAAGATTTCACTACAATCAATAATATTTACGTTTAATGAAAATTTCGTGCGTTCAGTCACGCGTTACCAATGACTCAAGGAGTCATTGAATTGTGAAAACTTTTTTAATTACGCGTTCGATATCAATGGATTGATGAGCACGATTTTCATGTTACATTGCAATCTAAAGTGTTGAGATTCACGCATGCTTATGTGAACAATCAATTGAAATAAATGAAATGGAAAAAATATGATGGGAATGAAATTATAATAGGCAATAATGGAACTGTAAGTATGCGATGATGTTTTACAATAATTTTTTCTTTATACCTCCAAGAATAACTGACCGCTTAATTTTAACGCGTTTTAAAACTATTATAACAATAAATTGCCTAAACCATAACCGTGCGTGACAACTCCTTCTTTTAACCAACTCCTACGATAAAGCCTTTTTTATGCGAAAATAATGATTTAATATCTTTTACATACTATGCCGAAATCATTTATCCACTAATAACCATCACCATAACACGTTAATCTGCTGTAAAGTTTGCAATTAAAATTGTTTAACCTGCAATATCAGTTGTAAATATTACTTCCAATGCGAACGCGTTCTACTTGAACCATAATTTATTACACGCGCGCCACGGTCTCGTAAAAACTACACACTCTTCAAACTCGCTTCGATCCTACACTCGTTAACTCGTTTTTATTGCAAATTACGCAATATATACGCAAACGCTCACATCGGATTTGTCTGCGCTCGCGCGCTTATTAATAGCGCATCCGTCTGTTTCATTACGATCCAGTCTAAAATTAAGCACCGAAGTATCGCTACTCGCATCCATATTAATTACAATTGCGTCATGGTGTACCACTTGCAAATAAAAAAAAAAAGAAGAGCAAACGTAACGCGCGCGCGCGCGTGGCCATCGTCTGAAAATTCAATTGCCACTCGTAAATTGCATCGCTTATATATATACACACGATGATTTCGGCGGGTGACTGTACGATAAATATGTAAGTAATATTATATATACGATTCGCCCGTCGTGATAAACATCGTTGAGCGCACGCGCCGAGTTAACGGTAAACAACGCATGTACATATATATATCTGTGGCTCCGAGGCATAACGACATAAGTCCATTTTTTTTAAATCGGAAAAACTTTGGAGTTAGTATTTTTAAGCTAGAAAAGCCACAACTGTATCTTCTCAGAATTTAATGATAGCGACTTTGGGTTTGGCCGAGATTTTGTCGCTTATTTGTCGCTTAAATATGCTGAAGAGATCATGTACCGAAATTTGACCGCTGATCCAAAGAGCGACATAGGGTAACATACGTAGAAGTCAACAATCGTACGGTTAATGATAACCAATTAATGCAGATTTTTTTGCTAATATACACTGACTTCCAGCAAATCTCGATTTTGTTCCTGAAGCCGTTTCGCAGAAACAATGGCTTTTCCAACTTAAGTATTAAATGGGTCTTTTTCATTTAAAACTGTCAGTAGTAGCTAAAATATTGCCCTAAAGCTACGATATACGGAAAACGTAACAACATAACTTCATTTTTCAAACTTGGTGCGCGGCATAACAACATAAGTCCGGCAGTGATTTATTTTATCCAACCAAATTGAATATAAAAATTATTTTTACATAAAATATAAAACGTTGTTTTTATGATAACAAATATGTAGCGACTGAATTACAAGCAAAATGTTACTCAATCTTATGTCTCTATGTATAGAGATATCGAAAAAGAAAAATAATTTAATTTGTATGCTAAAATTTTTCGAGTTATGGTAATCGGGTCAGCAGCGATGGAAATTTCGAATTGATTGGTAAATTTACTATTCTCGGGAAGCAATGCATATTCAAAATCTAGGTTGCGCTGGGGAGTTCATCAAAGACCAACAAAGGTATTCCGTATACTATTCTTCGCAGCGAAGAAGAAGTATTGTACTGAATTCACCCGCGTTGCTACGTGATAAATGGAAATGCGCGCTCCAGTATAATGATGATCGTTTCAGAAAAATTAATTGATGAATTTTTTTTTAACTCTCCGCGGCAGAAACTATCGGAGATAGTTATAATTGCAGTTGCCGCGGAGTTTTATATTCGAAAAGAGCAAAAATCGTTATAACAATAATATCGATTTAAAGGATTACACGTTGCACACCGCAATCGTTTCGATGAAATTACGCTTGATTTTCTTCAAAAGAATTGCGAGTTGGGAAACTCTCACAGCTGCTATATAGTGGCAAGTTTTAACGACTTTATTCACTTTGTTCCTACACTTCGAAACCATCATCTTTTTTTTCTTTTGTTTTAATTATATAAAGTATTTTTAATCACTTCTCTAGTCCATTTCTCTCTGACGCACGTCCTTGTGCAACCATTAAAATTTTATTATTTCAAACTTAAAACTCTATTCTAATTTCTTGTCTTTTACAGGATTGAAAATCCCGTACGAAGACCTCGTTATTTTTTCAGGAAATCTTCTCTGCTGAAAATCAAAGAAGTAAAAAAAAAAAAGAAAAAGAAAAAATAGAAATTTCTACCCCTCCGCAGAAGCCACATTCCAGAAATCTCAAAGAGCCTAGCGTGCCCCACATTTAGAAAACTGCATCAAATATCTCTCACTCACGCACACACACACACACACAGAGCTCTCTTCTCGAGAGATGCAAAACGCCCTGATGTAACCGCGAACGCGCGCGCGTATACATACGTCCACAAAGAGCTTAGATGGTCGCGCGGCTTGGTTAATTCGAGGCATACCTCATGCCTCCCCCGATCCTCTTCTTCTTCTTCTTCATCTCTCCTTCCTTTTGCGTGTTCTCTCTCTATCTCTCTCTGGTATATGACGTAACAGAGACTGACTTGCGCGCGCGCGCACTCGCGTTGTTTCATACAAATATAGATATACGTATATATATATAGTACACGCAGGTGGTCTGGAACATAGCTTTGCGCAATCGCCCGCAGCGCAAACTCATTACTTCGCGCCTATATGCGAGTGCGATGCTTTTCATTATTGCGGGGCAAGGCCGTTTCGAGGTGTCGACTTCGAAAAATCTAATCCCTCGTGGGTATACTATGCTTATAGTGGATAAACTAAGAGGTGTAGGAAGCGTGTATAAGTGCCTCGGGTGATCGATGGCTGCGCGATTGATTCGTCAAATGTTGATGCGATTACTGGCGAAAATTGCAGGTATATAGCCATGGTAATGGGAAATAAATAAGGAGGCATAGTAATTTTGAAATTATTTTCGGTCTAATGAATACCGATGACATCTTTTTAAACTTCTATTGTTCCAACTGAATTCTTGGTTTCAGTGTATAAGAGACGCTTCCGTTTTCGAGTAAATCATCGTCATGTTTTTGAGAATTTGTCTAATTCAGGGTCATGATTGTATTGTATTATAGTTGCGAAAACCTTCATTATGTCAATCAATAGAAAGAATGTTCTCTGTGTGTATCCAATGTAAATCATGTATTACTATGTCTTACCATACAGGACTTACTCTACTTCAAGTAAAATTATTTAAAACTATGACTATATTCTGAAGTGTATAAAGTAGTATTTTCAAGTTTTAAGATAATTGCACTTTGTTGATAATAACAACACAATTATAGTAAAAAATGTTTATTTTAAAAATTAACAAATAGTTTGCTAATGGGTGTTTAAAATTTTTACCAGAACAGTGTAGACATAATAGATTCAAACGTTATTACTACAAACTTGAAATATTCTTGTTTAAACAAGTTACATATGATCTTTGTAAAAACTATATATAAAGGAAATTTAATAACACTCTAAGTGGGTAATTCAACATTTAATATAATTCCAGAAAACTCATTCAAATGATTTACTTAGCTCTAAAACCTCTTAATTACTTTTGAAACGACTCTCAGTTATGCTTCTACTTGAAATTCACAGTCGTGTGTTTGCTCTACATGAAAACACGTGGACTAGAAAAATAATATTTTCTGTAAATAAATAAGCTAAGCCATTAAGGTGGAAAAATAATTATTATAATTCACATATTTAATTAAATCTTTTATTATCTTGATTTGACCATAAGTCCTAAAAAGAAGAGATGAAACATTTTTCCAAAACATCAACCACTTTACATATCGGATTTAAGCATTAGTTCGACTGAAAACCGTTAAAATCTCATTTTGTAAACACAATTATTACTACACACTTACAAATCTTAAGGAGAATAGCATTATTTAATCAACTCGCTCCTCGTAGATGATCATAAACTCCTAATGGGTTGGCTTTGCCAGTTAGCCTGTACTCCAGGTAGCACATATCGCAACTTTAGAATTTCCCTTTTAATCGTCTACACATTAATGCAAATAGAAGGCATAACTTAGAGAACAAATGCGAAAATTATACTAATTATGAAAACAAAAACTACAGTGAATGCCAGTCTGTTTGGGAGAAGATGTGCCATACCGAGTTTTACAACGACTCCTGAGAACTGCAATATAATTGTGAGAAAAATAATTCATTCGTGTAAATATACGTAATTATCTAAAAACCTAAATATTTTTCTAAACGATCTGTCAAAAGTATATTAATCTAAATATTAATCATTTGAACAATCACATTTGCATCTCAAAAACTTATTATTGACGTTTTCTAAACTTGTTATACATTCTCATCGCGTCAATCCGTCGATTGAATGCAGTTATAATGCAATTACTGAGTCCTCCTCTCTATCTCACTCTCTCTTTCCTTATGCCCAGCCTCCCTTCTCTCTCTCTCTCTCCCAAACCATGCGCAAGGCTGTGCGACGCGATAAAATGTATCTCGGATCGTCAAGGGGACGAAAACTCGAGAAAAAAGCGGTAAAACAATTCCGCTACTTAATTTGCAGCGCAAGCGACTATGAAAAGCTATTTTTGTTTGTGTTATAAGTTGTTCTTTTTAAGACAATACCAACGAAATGTATATATATTATATAATACATGGAATATAATCTTTTTTGTATTAAAAAAATTCAATGTAGCTAACACGTTCCCAACTTTGAGGATTAATTTTCTGGTAAACAAGTTATAACGGTTTAAAAAATTTTAAAATAATTTATAAACCATATTTTCCATATATGATTTACTTATACAAATTAAACATACATCTGAATGAATTCAGTTATCATTTTTTTTAATCCAATATCAAATTAAATTATCAATAATAAATGAAATATTTTACTTCGTTTGAAGAGTATTAATATTTTAAATTCGAACTCTTTATTTGTAAATGAATATTCCATTAATGTGGATAACTATAATATCATATTGTTAAAATTAATCTCTTAAAAGGAATCCACGCTCAAACACCATTACTATATATACCCGTTCCCCCTTTGCGCTTCTAACTAATAACATACCAATCGATCGGTTCCCATTAATTATCAAAAGCGCTCCTGCATAACAACTTCAAACTTTGAGCATACAAGAAAAAAACCCACACAGTCGCTGCACATACCATTTGCTCACAGTCATACCGCGATAATTATGACGATCCTGGGCGTACGACTATATACGCGATTGGTAAAGACCATCACGATCTCGCAATTCTACCAGGACGTAGCGCGCGTGCGCATTATATAACTCCTGAAGCACGCAAAGTTGAGACGCGTGCGGGAATCCTTATCGATCTTCATCGGTGATAATTATGTCGGCGGATCTTAATTTATGGGCTTATAGCGGTACTTTGTACGCTGCTAAAGCTACACGAGAGGGAGCAAAAGCTTCCGCGTTAAGCTCGTTGCAGCTGGGAAATAACAATACCAAAAATATTTTTTTGAAACTTGAGAATTTAAATCAAGGTTTTAGGGATGTATTTTTTTTTAATTTGCTGGGCTTCTTGAGGATTGTTGTTGTTGAGATTTACAAAAAGATTAATTGATTTATTGAAGAAAGAAATTTTCGGAGCCATTGCTGAGTTAGGTTCTAACATAAGTAATTAAAATTTTCTTTAAGTTACAATTTGGCCAATAATTAGAATTTATTTTCTAAATGAATATTTAATTTATCACTGGAGCTCAAAATAACGCGAGTGCCTGCCGCTAAATTGAGTGGGCTAAAATTTAATTTAACGCACCATTTATAGGTAAACCGAAAGACAAAATGAATCCATCACACAAATGTGATTTGACGATAATGACAACGTCACTGTTACAAAAAGAGCTTTTGAGTGACAGAGGATTGAATAACTATTATGTTACAGTCTGAACTGAATATCATCTGCAACATTTATCAAATTATCTATAATAGCCTTAAACATGTTTCACCGCGTTAAATAAAAAGCTATTTAACAAAACAAACAGACAAATCAACAAGAGTAGACAACATTAGTATTAAAATGCTCGAAATTACATCACTGCCACATATTCTCAAATTGCAAAAGCAAAAAAGTATTATAATGAAAATTGAAATTGAAGTCCCATAAGAAACCATACTAGGTTCTTTATTAGTTATACCTAAATCATTGATTATTATACATATGAAAGTTTAGGTATATTTTACGTAGGTGACATAGTGGTCATCTCGGGTAACGATATGTGGACATTTTCACAAAAAAATTAATAAACTGTGATATCGAACCAGCTCGATTAGCTTTTAATCAATCACCTTGAATACAAGTTATTTCCATTAGTAGAGATATATAATAAATATATCTGTGCGCGGATCCAGCACTTCTTTCAAAAATTTTAATAAAATAATTTTGAATAATGCTCGAAAATAAATCCAATGTTTTAAACCAAACTTTCGTCATGTTCCTAACAATATGAACGCATAATATGTATATAATAAATTCGTTTCTTTTTTTTCGTCCAAATAATCTAGAAATCTAAGTCACAGTGAAACTGGAGATTTCCTAGTTTAACACGTAACTGTAAAACAGTAATTTTCCCAAATTCTAATCTCAAGAAAAGTGAAACTGATTGTAGACTTAGAAAAGTAGCGAGATAATGACGCAGACATTTAGTAATAAAAAAAACGTAGGTAAAAGTTACGTTTGAATAACACACGCTATATACTCTCACCATCCGCGAGTAATCTTTTCAAACTCTCTTTATATATATAGGAGAATCAGATTATGTCTGTTCTTCTCTTTGGCATTTGCTCACATTCACACATACACACACTTCCTTTTGCTATACATTCAGTAACTGGCCATTCATTCGGATACTTAACTGCATCGCTCATGAGCGATTTCCAACTAGTTATCCAACCTTATGGTCCGCACAAAAAGAGCCATACCGCGCTCGAAAATCGCTCTAATAGGCGTAACAAGCGACTAATGTCATCGCGTTGGCACACTATATTATACACATTCGCGCGCATCTATCGCCTTGCTTCCACGCTCCCCCCTGTATATACACTCGTGACGAATCGGAATCAAGGCCGCAAAAAAAGGTATGCGCGCGCCTGCAACGCGTTCCAACCCCTCTTAGCTCTCATCACCGGGAAATCATCAGCTGCATTCGCGCTCTTGCGATATCATCGCGCCTAATCGCCTTTTTACAATTCGCCTCGCGCTAATGCATCCCACTCCCTCTTAAAGCAGCAGCTCGTCTCGTCTCTCTCTTTCTCTCGTACACTCACCGTCGCAAATATATATACACATACACATATACACGCATGCGAGCGCCTTAATGTCACTTTTCGCAAAGCCACGCGTTACAAAGCTCCCGTCGATTCATCTTCATCGCGCAAGCCAGTGTATATATACGCGTTCTCGCGCATGCGCATGCGATCGATTTTCCAACGCGAGTTTTCGCAACGCGCGCTATTTTTTTTCCACGCGGCCAGCACAGCCGGTAGCCATTTGCGAAATGGGGCATCGACGCTTTGACAGCGCTACACTGCGAATGTGTGTATGTATGTGTGTATGGATGCGTTTATATATACATGTGTATGTATGTGTGTGTGTGTTGCAGTAACGCGTGCAGCTGCGATGATAGACGTTTACGGCGCCGTAGGCGTATTATCGTGCGGCGAGTGAGAAATTCTCGCTTGCTCGCGTTCAACTGGACGTCGAGACGAGTGAGAGAGAGAGAGAGAGAACGCGAGAAATTGTGATGTTCGATTCGTAAAGAGCACGGCGTAATGCGTTTTCGAATTTTTACGTGAGTTAAGCGCGCGCGAGTGTACGAGAGCAAAGGAGAAAATGGAATATGTGGCGCGCGCGCGTGCGCGCTTTTACGTAACGAGAAGAAAGTATTCTGATATAGTGGGATGATGGTGGTTGCGGAAGATGCTCGAGTATATACGTATATAGCGGTTCTTCTCGTCGACGGATTTCTTTCGCGGCTGAACGTTCGGGTTTCGTATTTTCGTTTTTGCATATATATTCAATTTTACAATGATTATGTAAACTTTCTGTATTCGGCGGATAGTTGGTATCAGACGAATTAATGGTAAAAGAGACCGTTTGAATTTTTTCAATGGACATTACAACGAAGAATGTGACTATTGGAAAAGGAGTACGAGCAAAAAACGTTCGAAATGGATACTCATTATGATAGTTAAATAAGGAAAGATGGTAAATTCCAAAGGTTTTGATGTGCGCCATGAATAAATTCTTAAATAGATTTAAATAGATCTTTTATCAAACCCGTATAAGTCATTCTAAAAGGCACTTTGACCAATTAAATATTCTATCGTTCGCAACACTCTTTTCAATCAAAAAAACCAAAAGAAAAATGAAAAAAAAAATCGCATCTACGCGATCAGTCAGTTGCCGCCTTTTTTTAACCAAGCAGTTCGCGGCCGCGCCAATAGGTTATTCAAGATTCCTTTTGATCAGATCCCACCGTGAATAGTTGAACGGGCAATTGAACGAAACCGCGGCCATTAGTACCTGCGGTTCATTTTCCAATTGCAACTTTGTCACGGAATATATACGCTTGCTGATCCTGCTTGAAAGGGAATACATGGGCGTATATATGCGGGTGGTAGGATGTTCGAGCCGCACGCGGTGTTTTAGGAAATCGCGTTTCGATATACGCGACCGCTGCTCGTAATATTGATGATTAGCAATCAAAATTCAATCGTCAGCTTTACAAAGACATCATTACGGGTAATATCCATTAATATTCCTATATGTGGCTTCGAGGCATAACGACATAAGTCCATTTTTTTTTTTTTTTTTTTTTAATTGAGTAAACTTTGGATTTTGTATCTTTAAATGGGTCTTTTTCATTTAAAACTACGATATACGGAAAACGTAACAACATAAGTCCATTGTTCAAATTTAGTGCGCGGCATAACAACATAACTCCAGCACTGATTTATTTTATCCAACCAAATAGAAGATAAAAATTATTTTGTAATATATATATATACAATAACTAGATAAAATTTATAATTTTACAAACTTAAAGTGCATTAATGTGAGAATTTTGTTCATAATACCTGTTCTTTTACGAAATAAAAAAAATGCTTTTTAATTTATCGCGAATTCAAGTTTTATTCAAGTTCTATTCAAATTGTATTATTTTTAACATAATTATTCGTTGATTAATTGTTAATTTTGATCCATATTCATAATTAAATTAATGAAAATTATCGAAAAATAAACGAGAACAGGACTATTAGATAAGTCCAAGTTCCCGGCATAACGACATAACTTCATACTTTTTCGAGTTTTTACGAAGGAGAAAATGCATAACCTG
>JAWWEQ010000055.1:6096247-6165161 GCA_035583055.1 Torymus tubicola | reverse complement strand
GCAGAAAATGGGAGAAAAAGCGTTTCATCATAGCCATTGATTAGCTAGTTTTACTAGCCATTTTCTAACTTCTTGGCTATTTCGTATAGACGAATTTCTACTAGGGTGTAGTCAGGCTAATTGGACAATTTAACTCACTTAATTTCCCAAATATTATTCAAGTTTAATTAATGTTGTTTATTATCCATAATATCTGAACTATTCACAGATAGTTAAATACATGTATACGTTTATACCCAAGTAATTCGATAAATTCAGAATTGATTTCAAGACCATTATATTACAGAATATATCTAAATACAACAGTATTAGAAACGAATTCATTAAGCTCTGGACTTCTCTACATTTAAAAGCATGCGGTAATTCTAATTCACGTATAAAATCGTCCAGTCGCAGACACGAATATGCGCCTGTATAGCAAATAGCGCGAACAATCGAGCCGGAATTTCGAAATTTTAGCGGCAAATCAAATCGAACATTCACGCAATATCCAAAAGCCCTCGTGCGTATATGACCCCGTCCGGGTTGGACGCTCTCGCTTTAAGCTTCGAGTTTACAGCAGAAGCGAAGTGTCGCGCGCGTGCACAGTGGAAAAAAATACGCGCATATGAAAAAGCGAGCCGAAAAGCTCGATATACGTATATATACCTACCTACACACGTATAACGTGCGCAGGCGGTGATGGCGGAATCGGAGACGATAAAAAAAAAAAAGAGCGGGCCGAAAATCCGAGCTCGCAAAGTTCGTATTATACGGGAGTGGACGTGCGCGCGCGCGTATAGCGTAAATTGCGCAAAGGCTGTTACGCGTGGATTTTCCCTTTATTGCGCGACGGCGGCGGCGGCGGCGGCAGCGGCGGTGGTGGTACTGTCAGAGCGTATTGATAAAGGTCAATTTATTCGAATGGCCAGCGACGATAAGCTACATGTTTGGATTTTCTTCGCTCCGCGATGTAAATATATAGTAACGCACGGGGGTTGAATGTACGCGTATATATCGAGATCTAGAAATGGGAGTGAGTCTGTTAAAAAAAAATGTGGGATAAACTCTTGTGAGAATGAGTAGATAGCGATATATAGTTTATCTTGACGACTTTGTTTGTCCTTTTACGCGTGGATGACATTTAAAAAAGTTTGTACTCGCTTTTTTTCTATAATAGACCTATATACTCCATATCTCGTAGATAGTTTGAATGTTTATGTGTATAAGATTTTTTTGCCTCGACTCTTTTGTTTCGGATGCGTACAGTTCTTTTGTACGTTTATTTTTTTTCTTTTTTTTTATATATATTTATATACTTTTATCTGCATAGATTTATATACTTTTATCTATATAGAAAATGTAAGACTATATACAAAGTTATTTAATTTACGAAATTGAAAAAAGAAAGGATTTTTCCTTATGTATATATAGATAACGTACATGAATTTTCGATTTTTATTTAGGACTATTTTACGTGTTTTACAACATCAAGTTGTGGTTTACGATGGAAAATTTTTGGGGCAACGATCGTGGCGTAAAAGTTTTGAAAGGACCAACACTTGTGCAATTGCGCGCAGCTGTTCGCTAGTTATAGGCAGTATTCTCTTGGGAAAAATTGAACTTTGAAATTGTTCTCTTGGAGACCCGAAGTCAGTTAAAATCCTAATATCATTTGTTCTTGCAGTTAATATCGAGCAAAAGGATATTTCATAAAATAAATTTTGCTTTTTATTTTCTTTTAAAGTTGTATTTCGATTATTAAACTATTTTTGACAAATGTGTTAGTTTGGGAACTATATTGGATCGTAAAAAGAAATAAGTTACCATAAATTTGCAGTCCATGTTGCATGTTCCAGTAATCCATTAATACTGGACGGCCGCTGCTTTTTATGTTGGTATAGTAAAACGCATACCTAGAGAAGAAAAACATTTGCAAATGAGAATGTGCAAAGAAACAATATAAAACATGAAAAGTGATGTGATTTATGAAGAATAAATCATTATTATTTTATGGCGGTTCATTAAATTTTATTTTTAATTTTAATTTTATTCCAATTTATTTTTGTTTATAATTATAACTTTAAAAGCATTTTAACATTCAACATTTTTCCCATTAATAGATATAGCGTGCAATTGAATATTCAATTTATGCGTAAAACTTGAAGTGTAAATCCATAGAAAGGTATAAGATAATTTTACCTTCATATATTATATATCTTGCCTCAATATAGAAGCAATAATGATTAAAATAAAATTTATCATATGGAATTTTTTAATCATCTCAGCGTTATCATTTTTATAAAGAAAATTAAATAACACATACGTATTCGTTACTTATAACTACAATAGTTACAATTATAACAATAAAAAAAGCAAAATCTAATATTATTTTTTAATTGCATAAATTTAAATGATTTCATTCAACATGTTATATTTAAAATTACAAATGTCAGATTTTCTTGTTCAAGAAATTTTTTAATTACTGACATTACTTCGCAACACTTTACAATTACTTTCATATGACGAACTTTGTCCTTGTAACAAATAGTATATACATACCTCCACGCAAGGGGCATCATTTGCATCGTCTGCTTGAACTTCGGTCTTATCCTCTGCGACCATTTCTCCGGGTATTCATGATCCAACTTTACCTTAAACCCGTATTTCGGTACTTCACTTGTACTCTCTCCCATTTTATATAATATTACCCTTAAAATTTATCTAATAAACCAAAAAACGCGAAACCGAAACTAATATATAGATTCTATAATCGCAAGTACTTATATAGGGCACAGCTGATTCGCGTTCAAACTTGGCGCTAGCACTGCTTGTTGAGTATATATAGGTATACTACACCAGCGGCACAAACACGCCCCATTTAAAAATTAAAGACCTAGCAGAAAACTCCATGCGTCACTGTCAGCTAAAATACAGAGCTATAATACAGTATAAACCATGGATTTTCGATCACTACAAAACTTTCGTAAAAAACTATTGAAAATCAATGAATTAATCCGGGTTTATAACGATGTCGAGCTATACACACGTCCACTGTCACAGATCGTATATAGTATAAACACACTTTCGCTTTCAGACCGATGGCAGGCCAGACGGCAGCCGATGCGACAAATCCGCGTCGCGCAACGCCGAGCGCAAAAAACACAAGTCCGGAGCAACGGCAGCGGCGCGTAAATTATAACCAGTCGCTCTATCGTGGCCGCGTAATAGCGTACACACTGGTAGGAGAGAGGGAAGAATGCACACGCTGCTGATCATGCAGCCTTCGGAAACAAACGCCAGCTCTCATGACTAAAACTTAACCTATAAATCCAAATATAGGAAAGCGCGCGGCTATCGCTGTCTCCGTCGGCACGTCGTCTGTCGCGTCGACGCGAGACGAAGAGGTCACTATCATCACAAACACATATACACAAAACTATGCATTTATGCGCTCTAGCCTCTCTATCTCTCTTTGTCGCACTCGTCGCGGCATGTGCTCCGATATAGGATTCGCATCGTGTTGTCTCGCACACCGTGACGTCGCGACGATCGCGACGCACTTGTCTATATATACATATATATAGATAGAGAGACTATGTATGGAGTAGCAGCGCATTAGTATAGTATGCATTTATATATACGTGTGCGTCGCAAAGTACACGCGATACGTAGCGCGCGATTTATAGGTTATGTTTGCCATTGAAAACATTGCAGAGTCAAGAGAAAGAAGTCAGTGCTCCGAGCTGGCAATTTATCTCGCGGACGAGGAAGATGAGAATAAAGATGTGACCTTCGTTTGACAATGGGTATGGGGTATTTACCATAGGAAAATGTACGTTGGAGGAGCAAGGACCGCGATTGTGATATTTGCAGGGGAAAATTTAGAGAGCAGCTGCGCAATGAGTCGACATATCAAAATCTGTCGTGCATTGTGTAACTATTAATAACAAATAGAGCATCAGGATGGATTCCTCAGATAGCGAGGTAAGTGTGAACAAAATTATCGCTAATTTTCTGTAATTAATTTGTTCAATTTGCTATGAATGGTGTTGTTGTGGAAAATACAGAAATTGAAAACAATGAATAGAACAGTGTTTGTGCATATATTTTAAGCAATAAGTTTACTGAATGATTTAGAATGGATAACTTTAATTAAAAAATTAATTTAATTACGCTTATGTGTTAATAATCGCATTTCAATTAATCTTGCTTGTTCTATATTCTATAACTACTTGTAAAATTATTGCTATCTAATCAAAACATTTTTCAATACTGTGCGAAACAATTAATCTTAGCAAAATGCACAACAATCTGTAATGATGAATACAATTTCTTAGAATAGTATAAATATATTTTTTCTATAAGAAAATATTAATACCAAATAAAAATGTAACTATTCTTGATATGCATAATACTGGATTATAAATAAATGTATATTAATTTTACAGAAGCCTGTTGTGCTTGAAGCAGGTACTGTTTATCTGCTGATGAAAAAGGGCTTTCCTATATCTCGTAATGTAAGAGCACAATGGGTGCTCCAACATTTAGATACTGTCATCACAATACAAAAACCTGGCTCACTTTACGAAGAATTACCAGAATTGGAAGTCGTTTCTGTACTTCCAAAAGAAAATGTTCACTCATGGAGTCCTGAGTCAAGCTGTCAATATCTTTATAAAGTCACATCATCCACTATAATCCAATTTCTCGCTCACAAATATAGAATGGTTTTCAGTCTAGATCTCAGCCCATCTCTTGCTACAGTTGTAAATATTTTTTTAGTATTGAAGATAGAATTTATTTTGAAAATTTATTGCTTAATACAAATCATGAATTTTATAATTTCAGGATATTCAACATGGAGAAATAGTTATTGATGAAGTATATTTAGCTACGAAGAGGTGCCTTGAGGGCTTAACAAGACCTGTAAGAATCATTTAATACAAATAATTTATATTTATGTAAACAAATATATTAATTAAGAATATTATTTTAGTTTGTCATTCCTGGAAGTAAAAGAATAATTCATCCAGAGATTTATGTAACTGTGATAGTTCATACACCTTTTTTTACCAATCCAGCTCAACAAGTGTTGGTTCAAGGCTGGCTAGTCACTGTAGAAAATGTTGCTAGATTAATGCAAATTATAGAAGATGAATTAAATATTTTAGAAGAAAAAGTGGCTCAAGTTACAAGTTTAGTCAATTTACAACTGGAAACTATGAGAGCAGAAAGTGAACGATTGGTTGGTGGTCTATTTGAAGAGGGTGGTACAAGCTTAGGTAAAAATAATGCAAGTAATAACATGTCTACAATAGCTATGGTTTCACCAGAAACTGGCTTTGTCAATATGTTACGTTATGGAATGCTAGCATTATCCTTGTTACCAGAACACAGTTGTGCTCGTAAGTAATACAATAATATTTCAACTGAATTGATATCATTATTGGAAAGCAAGATTGAAATTATTAAGTTTTTAATAATTACTTAAATTTTTTGTTATAGATTTAGTTATAGTATCGGATGGAATTGTTGGAGTTAATGATGTCCATGCTTTGGATTCAGTAATTCAGCAACTACGATCAACCACGATTGCATGTAGTTTTTTACATGTTGGAAGCTCATATCATCCACATAGTGCAAACGGATTAGTGCCATATCCTGATTTATTGCGTTTCCTCGCGACTGCGACTCTTGGAAGTTATATGACGGTTTTTCCTGTAACGGTAATTTCAACTCGTTGACGAAACTTAATTTAATTCTTAACTAAGATTTTAATAATAAATAAACTTTTGATTTTAGCTTATAACAGAAGAAAAAGAAATAAATACATACCATAAGAATTTACTTTGTTGGCAATTATATCGTACTGCTGAACACTCAGATGAAGTGAGTCTTAGTCCAAATGCGTGGCGTACAGAAAACAGTTTATTTTATGGTCACGAACCTCCTCAGTTGCTTAGAAAAAAACAAATAGATGATCAAGTTACCTGCACGCTCAATAGTCTCCTATGTTGCAGATTACGAGAAGGTTATTTAATAAAAAAAGCTATCATGCGCGATGGTGCTTTGGAAATATGCTTCGTACTACCATGGAAAACTCATGTTTTTGTTGAGTATCTGGTGACGTGTCCGCGATTTTCAAAATCACTTTCAGTTTGTAATAATCTTCAATATACCATTACAATAGAGGCTCCATATGAGTTTTTGCATGACATCACGTGTTTGTCTAAAAAGCCTTTGAAATCGCAATATAGGCAAAATATGGTGTCTCGTTTTTGGAGTGCCCTTACCTCGTTGACCGAGGGTGACAATATGCTATCGCATTTTAGCTGGTTTCCTGGCATGGGTTGGACGTGGTACAATGTACCTGATACGATACGAAGCGGCATGCCATTATTTTACATGCCTACCTCTTCATCAAGTTCAATTCAATTGAGGTGAACGTTTATACATTTATTTTTCAAAATAATTTTAGTGAAAAAAAAATAAAAAAGAATATTTTACGCAATTTTTTAGCGATGCTGCATGTCCGCAATTCGGCCAAATCTGGCAGCCGGTGGTTTCGTTGGAACCGCAGCAGTGGCCACGGTGGTTACACTCACAACGTATTACTCTTATTCTCATCCATGATCGACCGCTCTCAAAACACCTACATCAAGCCAACCAAAGCGGTCGTTTCCAGAGTGTGCAATATCGACAAGCTGCAGCCGTATTATACGGCATGTTGAAGAACTGGGCGACCTTCGTTCTCGTGGAAAACCATACTTACGTCCAGTTCATTCATAGAGAAACAGATAAACCGCCGATCTCCTTCTGCCTTATAAACATCGTTTGCAAGGCCCTTTGCGTCGTTTTAAACGTAGCCTTTGCCGCTGGTACTGAGGGCAATGTCCGCCACAACGTTATGATCGATCTCTTGGAGAGATTAGCTCAACTTACACTTCCAAGCAGAAGAACGGAACAAAGGGAGATCTCTTGTTGTATTATATTGCACAAAGCGTTGGAGAAAATTTTAATTAGATACGAGAGGATGCCGATAGATCTGAGTACCGTCATTTTTCCCGATGGTTCGCAAATTATTGCAAGAAACGCGTCGATTGCTGGGGGCAGCCTAACTACTACGCTTAGCAGGTATTTGTATCACACGAGATGGCTATGGCTGCTAAAGAAACCTTTACTACAGACGATGCCAACGATCACTTTGCCGAGACTGAATGTCGCAGCCGTAGCTAGGATATTATCGACTATTACAAAGTATATAACTATTTAGAAGTAAAAAACTTTTTCAAATTTAAAATCAGATTTAAAGTCGCATTTTTATTTTAGAATTCGACTAGCTGAAGGCTTTAATTTTGCCTATTCTGCGGCTGGTATAATAAATACTGTGATGGAAGTACAAATGAAAGGGCCTGGAAATAACGATTCGACGTATCCTTGTATAGTGCAATATATATTATTTCCTCCTCATGTTGTCGTTGGGCCAGGAGCAGAAAAAGATAGTGGCTCTGAAGACGATTCAGATGAAGGTGATCATTAAAACGATCAAAACTATATACATGCCCATTCTGTTTGGCAGTAAATACAAAATCGTCTGTTTTTATTAGGTACTGCAGATGGAGAAAATGGTATTGATGATACAGAAGCAAATGGAGACTTCCAGATCGTTATGGAAGTTTGGATTGAACCCCAATGCGGTCATGTGCAGTTGGATGGATCGAAAAAATCCGCACACATGCATTCGCTTAAGTACCATGAACTTCCTGAAGCTGTAAGTACATAACATCATATTAAATTTTTATGGAGAAAATTACAAATACACAAGTGTCTTCTTTTCTTGAGTTTATTTGAATAAGGAAATAATTACAAGTATTTTTTCCTAATACAACCAAATCTATTATAAATAAATATTGTATAGTGGCCAATGAAATAAATACAAACACTTTCATACAATGAAAGATGATTAGTCGCCCGAGCCATAGATTGTCTCGTTTTTTTTTTCAAATAACTCCGTGACAGATAAGGTATCTAATATTTCCAATATCGTAGACTCCTGATTACACGTGATTCTTCAAGAATGTGTCCATCAATTCAATTGAAAGAAATCAATTTCTAAAAATGTTATGCTATTGAAAGAAACCTTAACGCCGCTACAATGATAGAAAATAATTTTATTCAATTAACTCGCGAGAATAATTTTACTCAATACGAGAAAATAATTAGATACATAGTTTGGTATGAATATTTTTCATTTTTCCTACCTAAAAATCGATCCCCCACAATTATAAAAAACTAAATGTTTATAATTTTGTTTTTACTTGAACCTTAAATAATACAAATCTTATTAATCCTACTCTTAATACGAAACAAAAGCTGCACTTTATTAATGTAGCTTAAAGTTTTAAAAACAAGATTCTGCGAACACTAGGCGATAATTTAAAAATACAATTTTTACATAATTGATTCTAACTATTTATCATTATCAATCACGAATTCTTGATAAAGATACACCGACTGCAATCTTAACTCAATTGTAACTCCCCGTATTTTCGAATCACACGTTTCTCATACATACAAGTATATATAGTATTAACAAGAAAAAAAGATGAACGTCTCTCATCTATATCGCCTGTATAAAGTGAACGGAAAAGCTCCTGTCACTCTGTCTTTGTCTTTCTCTTTCGTTTCTTTGACCCGCGTTATCGCACTATACGGCGACGCGGCACGTCGATAACGCCCGTAATCAGCAAAATAAAAATTTATCCTGACCAGCGGTTTTCTGAAGTGGTTTATTTTGTCAGGTAGGCGAGCTATAGCGGGCACGAACATGTAAGCGCGCAGGCGCGCACGTTATCTCGTTCGACAAACAACCGTCAAAGATATTGAAGATTTCAGCCGCGCGCAGCACCGAGAGAGAAAAGAGTGCAGCGCTGAGCTGCGACAATGTTTTTGTTATCGTACAACTTGTGCTGCTTTTTCGGTCAATCTTTCTTAATCCTGCAGTTTGTACCAGAGACATCGGAATTCATTATAGTAGGGGTTTGAGGGATTTTTATTTTCATTGGGGACGAGCATAAATAGATGTTCTGAACGTAGTTTATATCGATTCATAAGATATTAGGTGTAATAATAACACAATTTTCAATCTTTTAAAAGCGCGTATTCCAGTCGTGTTATGCTTCACTGATATTTTAAGTAATAATATTTAATAAAGATGAAAACAATGAAACAGCATAGAAAATATTATTAAATGAGAGTTCATTTGTTATTTAATTACTTACATCACATGATAATATCATGAAATCGTAAAAAAATCATTTATTTATTATTTAATCATATTTACAGTTGAAATAAAAAATAATTTTTGTTACGTAATGATATGTTTTGATACCTTATATGGTACTATTTAAATAATCAATACGATGCAAAATAAATTATACATACATAACAAATATAAGTCTTTTTTAATTATTTTTCTGTCAAATTAAAGGCATAAATGTAAACTAAATAAATTGGGAGATGGAATATAAAAAAAAATTGTATTGAATTATAATCCTCGAATTAATATGTGAAAATAAATCGATGGAATTGAGAATTTGCCGTTTATATTTGTTATCTTTATAATATAAATTACGTCATCCTATAATTTTGTGATGAATCAACATGATGAAATCTACTTCCAATTGGTATCTACTTTTGTACAGATAGCATTAGTACAAAAATTATTGTCCAATAGGTATTATTTTCTCGTAACTAAAAATCTTTCTGATAACTTCTTTTAAATCACTTTTAAAATTAAAAGTTATAAATCCTCGATTAGTCAGTACGCATTGCGTCAAAAGGAAGGAACTATTAATCTTGAGTAAATATTACAGCCTTAAACGGAACTTGTTTCCTTATCATATTCCGTCAAGAATCTGTATGAAAAATTTTCATAGAAATTTAAGGAGGACAGCTATATGAGGTATTTGGGATAGATTAACTGGATTGTGAGAAAACCAATATTTATTAAATTTAAACAGTATTGAAAAACGGTTACATGTTATTTCGATTTATTCATCAGTTGGCTCCGGTAGAAATTTTAACTAACAATTAGCGAACTGTCCGTCAATTTTTTTTAATTAAATATATTCTACGCCAATCTTAAGTGGAAATACCTTCATTCGATTGACATACTAACCAACAAAGTTATTTTTGTTCTATTGAGGTAATTCAAGAATAAATGGCTGGTGTCTTTATATTTATCCTTAGAAACATAAAAAGCTTTTACCTTAGATTAAAAAAAGTTCAGAAATTATGTTCACATTATTTTAACAAATAGTATTAACACCCAAATTATTTGCAAATTACTTTATATTGACAATTTAGAATATAAACTTTGGGAAACAAATTGACGGGGATTTGAATGCACTTTTGTTTCATTTAAGTATTAAAGTATGCATCCCCCAGTAAGGTTACATAGATTGTTTGTTATTTTACGTATTATTTTTTCATTTTCGACGATATCGCATTCTTTTAATAAATGTTTTACGTTGTTGTAATACATTTTTCATAGAATGCATACTTATTTAATTTGAGTAGAAAAGTATAACATTTGACCATAATGGAGATTTTTAAACGAAATTTACCTCCATTTAGATGGGTTACGTTACGTTATGTTATACGATACGTAAAAGAAATTTGAAAAACAATTTTTGCAAATGTTTTTCTTTTGTATTTTACCTTTATATTTTAACTATGATAATATAACTAGAGGTAATTCAACTACTTTCTTAGTTCTCTATTTCCACTTAAAAATATGCGTAATAAATTATTTTTACAATGAATGCTATATTTTTATGTTATTTTATTTTTCTAATTTTCAACGAGTCGCGTGTTTTCTAAAGTCAAAATTTTTTTTGCTTATAGTTGAAACAAAAGCTAAAAATCCCAAAATAACATTTTAAAGTATATACTTATATAATAAATAAAAAAACGAGTCCCTTAATATCAACGGAATTAGATGGCGTGCCATTTATAAATGCACATTTTACCCTTCAGTACCCTACAAAACCAGTATCACACCTGAGCCGATTCTTTTTTTTTTATAGTATATTTGATATATACTTCAAAGTCTTTCATATCATTTTTTCAACGCATTTGTAAAAAGAGATACGAGATATCTCGCTGCAGGTATCCGAATTCATTCCAAGTTACCATACAAAAAAACCGTGTATGAAAATTCACCCTTACAATTCGTTACACATGTTAACAATTTAATTAAACTAAATTAAAATATATTCTGTACATTATAATATCCGTAAAGAAATATTTTATCATACAAAGGGCCAAAATACAGATAATCGATAGTGCGATAGCAGTTATAGTGTCACATCAGGTCACGCACACGCCTCTCGCTCCCTTCACGCGTCATCTCGGGGCCCTCCTAAAACAAACAGGTGATCATCTCTCTCTCTCTCTTCCACCGTCCATACTCACCTATATAACACATACGAGCATCGACAACGACGACGACGACGTTATCGTTATCGGGGCGGGGCGGCCGATATCGATGAGGTGGAAAAAGAAGGACCAGAGAGGACGCGCGTACGGACTTTTCCTATCAGTGCGCACGGGTATATATAGGGCCCGGAGTCTCGGCTGGGCCCTCTAGTGACCCCTCGCGCTTCGTATCGTGCTGAACTTCCCCTCCTGGCTCCATCATCCAAGACACGTTTTCTCTCCTCTATCTTTCGTGCGTTATATACTCTACGTTCATTTCCTTTTTCTTTTTTCACTTTTCATCTTGAATTTTGGAAATTTTTTCGACCGCTATATGTAAACGGGCAAAGTGCTACGGTGGAAAGTAATTTTTTTTTTTTACGACGTTTGGTGACAGTGTCGCGAGATCTCGTATAACAACGCGGGAGTGCGGTTTGATGTTTTTCCTTTTTTTCTGTTGGTTTGTTCGCTTTTACATTTCGTAGCGTATTTGTTACGTACGTCCTCGATTCGTGCTCGGTTGTTTCATGTGCACGCGTTGCGCGTGTCTCTTCGTCCAGTGATACCTAGGATTTTTTAGAAAAGAATTTTTTGGTAAAAAATCTTTTTATTTCTTCTCTTATACGAATGCTTTTGCTGTAGTTCTGGTAACCAATTGTATTTCACGCATTTTGTATATAATATAAACTTTGTAACATTATCTCGTTCATTTATATTACATTAAAAAATTGTTATTTTTTTCTTTTATAATCGTTATAAAATTTTCACATATTTCTCGCATTTACAAAGTAACAAAGTTTATAAGCATCGTTAAGTAAATTCACATACATCGTGTATCTACGTGAAAAACAAAGTGGAAATGTGCCCCCATGCTTGATTGCACGACGCGCTAGCGCGTTATGTAAGTAAAGTCTCGTCGTTTGTACTCATATATATATGTAATCGTGCAACTCTCGAGAAAGACGAAGAAAAAAAAAGAGAGAAACACGCGTTTCCTCGCTACAATGGAGACACTCACGCGCGTCTTCCTCTACGAGATAACGCCCCCGACGGTATATGCTCCCAAAAGCGAGAGAACTTTTCGGGAGTGTCCGCGTCGCGCCAGATAAAAAAAAATGACTTCGTGCACGAGCGGCAGGTATATACGACGCGATAACAGCTAGTCAACGTTATCGATCGAAAACTAGCTCAATCTCCCGTCTATAGTGAATCACGACTTTCGGAACAGATAATAATTTGGGTGAGAGTATATAGGAAAAAAAAAGTAATAACGGCAATTTTTGCGAGTGACTCCTATAGTGTACCTTGCGTACGAAAAGAGGACCGCCGCGGTTGTTACCCAGTTTGTAAAGCGCGATAAAAATTAATGGCGCCATGGTATTTTGTGTATATATGTTGCGTATGTGTGTCGCGCTCTGCGGAGAGGTGTAAGTATCTCCGAAGATTAGGAGTCGCGCATCGCGAGCGCGCTCTCTTTTTCCTGCGCGCGCGCGCGAGGTGCGTTATATACGCGGCTTTGTATTGTTGATAACGGTAACGCGAGTAGAGAGGTGCGACAGGCAATTTGTCGAGAGTGCGGTATCGCAACACTGGCATCGTCGGATTTTTTTTTTGGGTGAGAGAATACTGATATTTGTTTCGTCGTGTAATTTTTGTGCTGTTTTTCTTTGTTTTTTTTCTCATTGATGCGCGGGAAAATGTTGCAAAGTATCTTTTGTGTTACAGTAAAAAGCATTTTGTTATTACATTTAAAAAGCTTTCGTGCATCGTGTTTAATTCAGGTGCCATATGGCATGATGTCTTTCGATATTTGATAAAATTGCGGGTTAATGGATTCACCGGAAATTCGAAGTAGAGTCACGTGTATCATTGATTATCAAATTTTTGCCATATATTCTGACGAGAGTGAACATGAAGTTGTAAAGTTATACTTGCGTGAAATACAATTAATATTTTCGTATACGAAAATTTGGAATTTCATAATATAACATACGAGTATAATGTTATCTTTATTGTAG
Source organism: Torymus tubicola (assembly GCA_035583055.1). Classification (NCBI taxonomy): domain Eukaryota; kingdom Metazoa; phylum Arthropoda; class Insecta; order Hymenoptera; family Torymidae; genus Torymus; species Torymus tubicola. The sequence continues at coordinate 6,151,680 of JAWWEQ010000055.1, read as the reverse complement.
TCGCGAGCACGTAATAATTCTAATTTTCTCACGTAAAAAAAAAACTTCCTCGAGGGAACGCAAATCAAATATAACTTAAATTTTACTTTTCAAACTCTTTTTACTTTTATTTGCGTTAACTCAGATAAACTTTATTGCAATAATTGCTTTAAGCTTCGCACAGCACGCGCTTCGTCACTGTACACAAAAGATAATCAAGTTGAAATCGTTCGAAATACGTTAAAACTTACCGAGAACGAAGTCTCATCTCGATTAACTAATTCATCAACCCGGTATATACCAAGTTTTTTTCGTACTAGTGAATCGATTTTCCAATAATATAAGAAAGATAGAGGAGAAATAAAACAAGAACGTTGAAGAGATCAGAGATAATCAAGGGAGAATCACTATAATCACTCTTCTGGATTTGTTTCCGCTAATCGATCGATTAGACCTTTTTCGGATGAACAATTACCTGGGCGAGCTTGCGTTGGAAGAGGGGATCTAGACAGTGGGCATCAGGGCTCCGAGGAATTTGCCAGATCTAACTCTTCCAGCTCGAGCTTACCCGGAAGAAGCAACCCTACGACGATGACGAGTGCTATCAAATCAATTTTACTGGGGCCTTGCGTTATCATCGATTAAAACCTTCGTCGACGTTCAAGACAGTTGTTGCCAAGGAGTAGAAAAGGAACGAAAGAGAGAGAGAGAGAGAGAGAGAGAGAGAGAGAGGAAAATGGAGATACATACAGATTTAATCGAGGGTTCGAGGTTCAAGTGGAGTAGTGGTCTCTGCGCTTTGTGATAAAGTGAGATTCAACTCCTCCGACTTATTCCTGGGACCCCGTATCATCGGTGCCGATTTCCTCAATTCATAAAGTAATTCCGATCTAAAAAAATTTAAGATCTTCTCAAACCGTTTTTTTTTATTTTGTAATTATAACTCTCTTTGAATATTATGTTATTTTTAAGAAAATATACTTGTGAAATATTTTGTAATTTTCTCCATATTATATACATATATAAAATTTTGTTATTTATTATTTGTTATATATTACTAATATAGTGTAGTTTTGTATTATTTTTAGTCAGTAAGGTATTTATTTTATTCCTTAACAAATGGGAAAATCTATTAACGTATTCTTAATTAATTTAATTAAAAATTTTATTTTTATAATAAAGAAACACGCTTTTTTTGTTCATTTGTAATGTTTGACTACTTTTAATCGTATTCACTATAATGTTATTAGATTTTTCCTTTTAAATTTCTATTTATAAATATATAAATATTGTATTCTCAATTATGCGATGTATAATTTTTTATAATTTGTCTTTTATAGTTAACGCATATAAATAAAAAACTATTTTAATCTATATTTATTTAAAAATTTTTTTTTTATCTATAATTTCTCAAGCTCAAAACCCAATCTCAAATTTGGCAATAAAAAATAGTATTAAAGCCTAGATAAAATTTATTATTATAATAACATTATCTATCTATGGTCTCCACTTAAAGATGTAAAGTCATTATTTCTGAACTGCATTTGTTATTCGTATATTTGTGTTTGTTTTGTTTTTGCACGTGGTTACTGAAATTTTGTCCAGTACTATAACTTGTATATATAGTTATTAGAACCAATTATGAATTTTTACTGAACTTCTGATGGTACATTACAATAATATAAAGATGAAATCGTAGATCAGAGATGATTATTTATCCTCTTCTCTTAATTTATTCTTACATAAATTAATATAATTCGGATGTCCTCTATATTTGCATGTAAGAAAGATCTGATCAGTTTTTGCATTATCTTAAACCCTTACCTCGCTTCACCTGTATTATATAATTGATAACCAATAAATTATATTAAAAAATTACATTACACAATCCTATATCCTGTCAACTAAATCTCTCATCCGCATTTCCAATCGCCACTGTATAGATTTCGAAGATAGATCAAGAATGCATCAACGCGCTCCTGACCTTGGAGCACTTGAATCTTATGTGCCAAGTGTCGCCGCTCGAGAAAAACTACGACGTCGCCAACGGTAACCAACCTTTGCAGCCGGCCGTTCAGCCGCCAGCCACTTCTGGTACCAACAACAACAACAACAACAATAATACTACCGGCAATGGGACAAATTTAGGAAAGGCGTCGTCGAGGCGGCCGACGTATCCGGACATCGCAGAGAATCCCCTTATCGACGATCGCATTCGCTCGATGCAATTCGATTTCGACGCGCTCGGCATTCTGCCCAAGTGCCAACAGGCTGAGCTGCTCTTCTCTATGTTTGCCGATGGTCAGACGATCTTATCAGCATATTTTATTAGATTTTTCTCTCTGTCACGTATTCTTCAGAGTATTAAATTCTTTTGTATTTTGGTTAACTTCAGATGTTGGAATGATTTTTATTTTATTTGTTTATCATGTAATTTGAAAAACATCTTTCGTTTCTTTTTTTAATTGACGCAAAATTATAACTTTAATTTCGTTAGTATAGTACGAGTAGTACGTTTATTGAGAAACTATAACATGAATCCATTATCATTTCAATCATCACATGATATAATATATTTATCAGATGTCAACGACCAACACCAAGGAGAAACCAACGCCAACATAATTCTAATGGAAGGCCTATTGAATCACATAAAGAGTTTGCACAATAAGGAACTGATTTTAAGCCCTGCGGACTCGGACCGATTCACACAAATGCTTTCGGTTAGACCTAGAGAAGAAGGGACGAAGTCGTTTTATTGCAATTATGGTAGACGAAATTTATATAAATTAGAAAAAATAACTTTTTTTCATCTGTATTAAATATTTTATGATCAATTCAATTTGATTAATTTACTTATCATTGATACCAGTACTAATACGAGGATGCCCGTGATTGTCTATTTAAAATATGAACTGAAAACTTTTAAAATTAGTGTTAACATAAAGAATCTATAAAATGCAAATTATCAAACCACAAAAGAAAAACGATATATTCCCTGCCAGGCTGAAGATTTTGATGCACCTTAAACAATTTATAGTTTTTAACTCTCAGACGGTAGTTACTCTGCCATACCAGCATGACGAAGATAATCTGGGCAGAGCAAAAATTGGTACATCTCGAATACTATTTTGGTACATAAAAATGTGTTCCGAATGAAATAAATTCATTTTCATGTTTTCCGTTATGCATGTGTGTGAGTATCCTTATTATCTTAGCGATATTTGCACAAATCACATTGAAACCGATATCACGTATATTTATCTTCGAATATGAATTTTTGATGGATTGCAAAATAGGAAAATATTGATTTTAAAGTATGAGTATAAAAAAAAAAGAAAAAAAATTTATTTAATCTGGTCTATGGAACTATTGAGATTTACTTTTATGCAGTAGTAAAAAATATCATATCATACTCTGACATAAAGTACTTCTTTATTTAAAGGTGAAATTTTCAAAAAACAAAGGTTGTATCTTAAAAATAAAAGTTCGTTCTTTATTGTTAGTTTTAAAAGTACGTATCAAGCCTAACTTGCAAAAAAAAATATTAATTGCTATAAAAAATAGAAAATAACTGTTGCTTCCTAACCTATACCGTATTACTACGTTAATCATGGATTAGTCTAATTATTGTAAAACTTGTAGTTGCAAATTCATTTAAATTCATAAATAATTTTTGGTTCAGGATTTGCCTAATTAAACTGCTTAATAATACTTATTATTTCCCTATACGCCGACTTAAAAATAATTATGAAACTACTTTAAAACTACTTTTTTTCTTATCGAAAACTTTTTGTACAATCAATTTGAGGTAATCTAAACCCATTTTTAACGCGTTAACACACATAGTCATTTTTAAAACGAAAATAAGAAGCTTAAATAGATTTGAAATAATCGATTTACGTTTTTACTGAACAGGATTAAATGTTATACAGAAACATTTAATACAAAAGTTATTTTTGAAAGCGTAGTATTATACAAAATAATATATGAGATGTAACAGTTTTTGCAATGGTAAGCTTCTGTGGCTAATAGCAATCATCATTTATATATGTAATAATGAATTTTCGCATAAACAATTGAAGATTGGCACAGTAAGAAAAAGTAAGCTCCCTATAGTAGTCTGTTTTTCTATTGTATCTAATGCCTCTCTAGTATTAAACATTCATGGGCGTCTTCCTTTCGCACTTTCATTACTCACTCAATAAATTCAATTCAGTTATACCATTCTGTGGCTTCGAGGCATAACCATATAAATCCACTTTTCAAGTTCTTAACTACTAAGCAACCAAAAGACACAAAAATTTATAATAAAATGACGATTCAAACCCTTAGAATCGGAGAGATCAACGAGCTCATCTCTGTACCCACGTTGGCGATGCTTTGTAAAAGGCATCAGTGTGACACACGTGATAGTGACACTGTTACCAGCAGCCGAGAGCGATGTTCACCTCATAACGTACCCCGACGAGAAGACATCCGATCGGCAGACTCTCGCTACCCCGGTGTTCGATCAGCAACAAGACTCGCCAACAGGGGACCAACATCTCGAGACGTACGCCGGTGATACATCACCGTCCGGTGGTGCGTCTCCTGTTATGCGCCAGCGAACTGGCACTACGGTAAGTCGCCACAGAGATAAGAGTTACATCCGTTCAGAGGTAGATTGATTAATTCTCATGTTACTTTTCATTATTAGGAGAGCAACGATTTGGAGTACCTGAAAAACGCCTTGGCCTTCAGTACGCCGAAAACGACGATGGCCGTGTTCGACAAGTCAGTACCGTCAGCTGATGGGACAGCGCGGCATGGGCTCGTGCTCCCTGTTTACGTGTACGACTGCTCACTGGCTTTGCTCATCGATGCGCTTATCGAGAAGCTTGACCGGCCACGGTTCAAGGATATTTATCGTGACCACACTTTCAGAGTGGGCGAGCAGTTCCGTGAAGACTTTGTTAACCTGAAGTCGGGCGACAACACAAAACCCTCGTCGCCCGAGCCGAAGAGCGAGGATTCGGATAATGTTTTTAGCGGTATATTTATAGTTTTTACATTCTTTTTTTTTAATTTTACCTCAATTTAACCGATGCTGAACTTTTTGTACCTTGTGCATAGATCAACGCAGTCTCATGGAACATTGTAAGGTCCTCAGTTTAGCGCACTGTCATTCGTATGTCGTCGCCGTGTACAAGTCGCTCGTTCTCCAGCAGCCGCTGAGCTACGATGACATGGACGCAGCAGTCGAACAATGCGAGGAGTGCCTTATTGAAATCAACATCACGGATTACCTGAGAGCCGTGTGTCGGCATCTGGGTGACTCGCACAGCGAGGATGAGTCGCCTTGTAGTGAAATGCGTAATATTCACAACCTCATCAAGGAGAAATTCAATAAGATCATCAATGTCGCTTTCAAACAAGTGCCTGTTCATCCAGATTTCTACTATTGCCTGCCTTTGTGGAAATCCGAAAAGATGGTTCGTGTACATGGATTACTTTTCAGTAGTTATTGCTGATTAGTCAAGTGCTAATGTAAGAGCTTCTATTTTGTTTCAGGTTGATGGCACACCTCAGCCGTCTTCCGATAGTGACGACGATGTTCGATTTACCTTCAATTCGGAAACGATCAGCGGAAATATGAATAATACTCTCAAGAAAGGTACAACAAAACAAGAACATATTCAAATAATAGTTAATTTGTACGCGATTATACACCATTTAGCTATCTATTTAACATGCTCAGGTTCATACTTGGTTCAATCGGCGAGTCACCTTGGCCCAGTGATGTGGTCAACCAGTGGTCTGCACGATCGTCAAAAGATCTCTGAGAGTTCTGACTCAGCCGAATCTTTTATAAGCGATTTGCAAATGGACTCCCATGATGGTCAAGAGCAGCCGTTGTTTCTTCAGCTCAACTGTTCCATCCATTCGAAAACAAGTTTCTCCAGCACTGCCGTAAAACTCCTCCCAACGTGTTTTACCGAGATTACGCAGAACCTCGATGACTATAATTTTAAGCATTCCTCGTCGTCCAGCTTAAAAGTCACCCTTGATATTATATGTTTAAAACTGCCGAAAGAAGTGCTAGAGGTAAATGTAGAACGTATAGATTTATAACTGACATGAATGAAGTTTGGCTGCACGAAGGATACAAAATAATATACTCTTTGTATTTTTAGGTGAGCATTGATCATACACCCACTGGTCTGAGAACCACATCGTACTGCAGTGAAGGTAGTATGCGTGCTGGTACCGAAATCAATGAATGCAGCTTTGACAGACTTCAGTCCACTGAAACTGATCACATTTACGAGGGCATGTCCAATCTGCCTCCTCATCAATATTCCGCTATTACTAATCTAGTCGATGAGATCAATTGGTTGTTAAGAGACGAGACTGCGGCGGTGCTGCTTGATCGACCATCGCCTACTGAGGAGACGTTGAATTTCGTTGCCCAACATGTTGCAGACTCGAACAATAGATCTAGTTGTTACATGGATAAAGTACCACTACACTTTGTTTTTTCGTCTGAGAGTAGTTTGCCGAGGTTTATTGAAGAGTTAAAGAAGCTGACGATAGATCGATACTGTATTCGTCAAGAAGGAAATCTATTTTACTTCGTGAAGAAATCAGAAAGTAATAACGATGTCGTCTCACATAACAATGGTGAATTGTTATCTTTCAAAGGTGAACAAGCTGAAGAAAAAAGTAAATGTAAGATTTTAAGGAAAAATTGATCTAATTATAAAACACTATCTTTAAAAGATATTTTTTTTATGCTGTTTAAATAATTTTCTATAATGTTTAGCATTCGAAGATAATACTATCTTCAATGTTGAAGACTTGCAACCCCACCCTTCGCAAGTAACGAAACAAGACTCTGGTGATCCACCAGGATGTCATTCAGAAATTTCGAGTATAGGTGACAATCAAATCGGAACGGATGATGGATACGAAGGTGATAGTAGTGATTCCGACGATGAAGACGAATGCCAATGGCTTATCGATTTAGATCACCGTCGAAATCTCTTACCAAATTTTTGGTTGATATTGCGTCTCGAAAACGGACATGTTAATGTCTATTTTCATTGTCGTTTCCTGGAACTTACATCGCCAGAAGTTGATCGTTATCAAGAAGTTCAAAAGACTGCAGTGATGCAAATTAAGAATATTTGTCGCAGGGTTAATCAGTACCTACTATTACGAGATTTGCACGACAAGCGAATTTGTGATCCTTTGTTAGAACAAGAATCAATTGAAGATCATACATGGAAGAATGTTGATAACAGCGCCGATACAACAACAACAACAACAACGTCTTCGCATACCCAAAATCACGGTATGACTAAAGAATTTTTTCACTTTTACCTTTTAATTTATTCTTTAAATTCAAAATATGCTATATATGAAGTAACCAATAAATAATAATAAAATATTACGTAATTAATGGACCATTATTTTTGCAACTAGCCTTAAATATCACAGCGGGTATGTTCAGGTGTCCAAAAGTATGTGAGGTTCCATTTTGTCTCCATCATCGATTAAAAACTGGTCCGGGTAAAACGGGACTGTCTCGCGGTATTAAGGCCCTACAGGCTGTGCTAAACCGCTTCTCCGTAAATAATCGTGCCAACATGTTTGTTTATCAAGAGAACAACGGTAATGTGTTTTACCTGCGATTACAAGAACGCACAAGTGACGACAAACCGTTGCAAAGTAATAAGCTTTCGGAAAGTGATGAGAAGCTCATGGTATCACGCAGTAGTAGTATAGCTTCATTATCGCAAGCCAAAAGTCTAGGTGTTTCTGTAGATCAAACGTCGATGTCCTCGAACACAGCAATGGATTTACTTAGACCGAGGGTCAGATCGTTCGGCGAGAGAGAATCTGATGTACTAAACAAATCTGGTGACTCGATAATTCTTATGGTAAATTTTATCCTTCCTATACTTAAAACTATTTCTTTTAACACAGGTTTATTAATAAAAACATTTTTATTAAACAGGTACATGGTATATCGGAAGCAGGTCCAGAAGTTAAGAGCGAACTTGTTCAAGTATTACAAAACCGTTTAGATGACGCTGTATTAGAAGTGTTATCAGTAATGTTAGCAAGGAATCCTATGTGCAAACTTACTCCGTCAGATGTACATTTCATCCAAAAACAATACCGTCCTCCTGAAAGCGTCATACGATTGTCCGTGCAAAAGCGTTGTTTACGCCACTTAGGTGCTCTTGCTTACTATCTTCGGCAGAACATACTCCAATTTTTATACACACCTAAGTACACAGATACCAGAGCACACTCACATTTTCAAGATTACTCACAGCCAGAAGGATCAAATAAGAGAGTACCTGAAAGCGATATTTTTCTTTATAATCAAAGCCACTCAAGTGGTAGCAGAGGAATAGCTTGTATCGCAATAGCGGTTGTTAATGACAAAGGTGATATAATTGCTACTGAAAATGAAAATATTTTTGACAGAATGTTTCCTAATTGCCCTGATGTGAGTGACTTTGAGGAGATTGTCTCTACAAATGTATATTGGGGACAAAACTGCGTATGTAGTTAATATTTATAAATTTTTATAAAAGGAAATAATATTCAAATAGTTTTTGTTAAATTTGTTATTAAAAATATTTTTTTAGGAAAAAAATGATGACGAATCATGTTCCAAAGCATACGTCGAATTTCGTATATGGAAACAAGGACGAGTTAATTTAGAATCTCTTGCACAGAAATTAAAAGCTGCTGTAAAACATGCGAATTGGGACTTGATTACTGAATACAATTTTTTACCTACGCCATTAGCTGAACCTCTCTCTGACGACTCCGACGATACTGATGATATGTATATGAGAAATGATCCATTAGAACTTAATAATTATGAATTAGGTAAACGAAGCTATTTTATTTTATATTAATATTTGAAAAATAGAAATAAATTAATGCTTTTTATTCAGGTGTAAAGGGAAAGTTGAAACAAGTATACCATACTACATTGGCTTACTGGTTTCAGTTTGGATTAGACTTGTCAGTTCCGGCGATAAAAAAACACGTTGTTAAACTTGAAAGGCGACACGCATTACCAGTGATACTTAAAGAATTACAGAATCTCGTGCATAGTCACGCACTGGATACGACAGCACGAACTTTTATTCAATGGAGTAAGCAACCATTTATTGAAAACGGTTTAACGCAGGATGAATTATTACTCAGTAAAATTGTCGAAAATGCAGATGGTAACGTTAAATGGTTATCTAAGGCTGCTGAACAGCTAAATACTGATGACTTAATTTTTTTGCCATACGATGTTACCAAAGAAAATCAGGGTATGTACGTTAGAAGCATCTTGATTGCAAGGAACTTTAGCCAATGGAAAGCGTCTTCCAGTAATAAAATAGAATCTGAACAGCTTATTCCGAAGGGTAAGTTTCTTTTTCAAATAAACGATAGACTATATTAAATTTAATAATTTATAAGTACATTTCCATGTTTCTTAATTTAGTTACAGATCAAAAATTACTTCAGAAGTATAATCCTTTGATTTTAAAAAAGACTTTTGTACCTAGACAAAGGTTATTACTTGCTAAAGTACAAAGTCAACATGTAAGTAAAAAAAAATGTTCCATCACATTTTATAAAAATGTCCTGTTTATTTACATATAGATAATGTATTAATTACTCCAACAGATAATTCTTTATATGTATAATTGGTCAAAAGAGCGATCTGAAAAATTAATAAAGCAAGTGTCGAATTTGGGTCTATGGTTATCTTCGAGGTCGAATCTCTACTCAAGTATAATAATGCAAAAATTAGGAATATTTCATCATCAACCGTTACGGAATTATGATCGAGAAGATCAGAGTATGGGTCCTCAATACTATCAAATCTCAGATATGGAGAGTCTTACAAAGTTTCCTAATGGTACTCATAGCGATAAAGAATGGCAAAGAACGGGTAATCGTGGACAATCTGGCAAGAGCAGCATAGGACTTCCATGGAATCAACTGATGGGCCAAGTGATGCGTGATGCCAAACCCAGTGGACAATACCCACCTAATATTACTGATCCTGTGGTTAAAGCTGCTTACGATTTCCAAGAACTTCGTCATAAAGATAAGAAAACTAAAGGTATTTTTTAAATTATATCGTTTATTTTCTATCAATTTCTTTCTTTCAATTGTAAATAAATCTGTCTTTTCTTAATTTCCTCCTTTAGATGACTTGAACAAATTACACACAATGTGGCAAGCTCGTGGCGCCGTACCAAATATACCAATCTCAGTGGCCACTCTTAATACATTCAAACAGCATTCGCGACTTCTTCATTACTGTCACACGCCATTACTTTTCCTGCCAACTTGGCGATTGCAATCGGCAGCTACAAGAGATCATTCTATAACACCACCACCGTTTCACCTGACTCCCAATCCGCAGCAGCGATCGAGAACGACAAGTGATGCATCCAACAAAAAAATAATTTCAGAATGGCATAAGGAAATTTGCGAATTAATGTTAAGCGAATATAAACAGTATCTACAAGTACTAGGGTTTAATCCCATTCAAATCGAATCCCCTCAGAAAACGTAAATATTGCATGTTTCATGCCGTGATATGAACTAATAATATACTATTTTTTTTTATTTCATATGATTTTATTTCTAGGCAAGGAACCAGCATTCACAATCCCATCTTTTATCTTAAAAAAACTATGCTCGGTGGAATTCTATTGTTTGAAATTCACTTGGCCGAACCCTTTTTCGTTGTTAAACTACGAGTTATAGAAGTGAGTAGATTACAAGCGAAATCCAGCAGTGCCTTAGTCAATCAGGTAATTATGAAGAAATTTTAACTAATTAATTCTTAAACTGAATATTTAAAAAAAATTATTAAAATTTTTAAATTATTCTTGAATTTTCAGTTTATGTTGAGTTTTGTGGATGTCTGTGATAAAATTAAAATAAATATGCATCTACATTCCTTCACATATGATTTTCATTTGCGATGTATTCATTCGTATATCGCTGGGAATTCTCAATGGTCTTTGAAGCACAGCTATCATATCACAAACTTTTTGGACGATTTTAACAAATACTACAGTAAAGCGCCTAATTATGCCAGAAATTTAATACATAGCGGTATGTTTTTATTCCACTTGCCATATTACATAAAATGTTGAACTTCGGTTAATAAAAATAAATTTTCTCATTAAGGAATCGTCACGGTGAGCAACTTGGTAACACCAGCGCACACTTTATACCAGTACCTACTTTCTCACGAGAAGACCTACGGTATGCAGGTGTTCTCGATGGCCGACGAAATAGACGACTCTCGTCGTAGCGAGTACGTTTTAGTAAAACTGCAAAGTACACCTCTTGTCAGTTACCACGATGCCCAAGATACCAAATATACGGATGACTTTGACGTTGCTTTGATCGTTACTTGGCTGGAGCAGTTTGCTCAGCCGGACAATCGCGAGATTACTCTCAAATATTATCTCATGCTGACAAGCAAACGTGAACTATATCCAAAACGCGAAGTAGAAAACAATAATAAAATCGGCAAGTTCCGCACGGTTTACACAGTGGTGAAGTCGGTGACGAATTCGCAAGTTGACAGTCCCTCGGAATCGAGTCCTGTCTCTGCGGCTTCGCCGTATCCAACCAAACACATAAAGAGCGAACTGATCTCGAATGATTTTCAGACAGAGGTAAGCATCTTTAGATGGGTTTATTATTCTCAATTTTTTTTTTTCAACCAATAAATAAAAATTGTTAAAATCGTGTTTTATGTTTGAATTTATGCATAGTTATTATATTTTTAATTACAGGGAATGAATAACGCTGAATCTCTAGGCTCTTTGCGAGAATGCGATGACAAAGATTTAGAAAAGCATAAAGAAGAGATAACGAGCCCACAAGCACCGACGCCGCCACCTGTACCAGACTCTCCACTAGCCCCGCATATCGTCAGTTCAAGCAATTCAACTTCCACAGCGAACCTTACCCAAATCCGTCAGGAATCCGTCAACTACCTGGGCTACTACTCGTCGCACGAACAATTAATGCAGCAGCTGATCATGTCCCAGGCTGCAGCTGCCCAGCAACACATACGCAACATGGTCGAACAGGGTGCATTACACTGCCGTACTCACCTACTCTGGAACAGACTGCTCGAGAGTAGATCTATGATGACGTACGCGGAATTCACGGAGTTACGGTCGCTGGCTTCTGTTGAGCCGCTGTCCCAGTTAGATCCCAGACTGAGTCCCTTGCTCAATCAGCCGATTGGCTGGTATCAATCACTTGCCAAAGTTCTGCAGAACAAGTATCAGGAGTATCATAAACAGTTCAACGCACCCGACGGCAACGTCACTCATCACCTCATACTGCACCCGAATTACGTGCAGGCTTTCATGATGTTGACCATTGATCTGCATACGTCCCGGGGTGTAAGTAATATCGCTTTAAATTTCTTTTCAAGCTTTGGTGTAAAAAAATGTACTGGTGTTTTAAAATTCGAAATATTTACTTATAGTATGACATATTATTTTAATTAATATTTCAAGAAACGCTTAATAAAATGAATATTCTATAACTTGTTGATTACGCTAAAATCAATAAACATTTTGATGATGAAAATTTATGTTTCAGGCGTTATATGCTGTATATAGAAAATCCGAAGAGATAAGAAGTACACCATTCACTATGGGAGACATTTACACTTTAATCGAAGACTTTGTTAATGCTTGTTGTTTCCACTTATGGGTGGGATTTTATTCTTGAATACAAACTTTATTTTTTTAAGTTTGAAATGAAAAGTATATTTGTTATTTGTATATTATTGTATATAATAAAAGAAAATATTTTCTTGTTAATAATTCAATAATTTTTTTATGATAAAAAATACCTTTCATAAACATATTTTTGGGGATAGGGCATGGTTGAAAAATAAAGATACAAAAAAAGAAACTTATGTACAGAAATGTTTTATTCTTAAATTATGCACAAATTGCAATCAATACAAATGTATCTGAAACAAGCAAGTTGGGGGATATCTCAGTTTTTTTTGCCGCCTTATAGTGTGATATAGCGTATATTCTCAGATGTTAGAGGGGCAGCTACTTCATTTAGGTGTCAATTATACGATAGTTTATTAACCGGCGTACGTTTTTTTCATTATTCTCTCACGTGATTTATTATTCGTTTTCACAATAATTATCAGACACGTCCGATCGGTTGTTGTCATATCCGGAAGAAGAAATACCAGTTTTTTTTTTTTTTTTTTTTTCTTTAAATTGAACGAACTTCAATTTAACTTGATCGTTGACCATATCTATTTTTTATAGCTCTTGGTACAGTAAAGCTAATTTATTTGTTCAGACATCCACATTTCTACCAAGTTATAATATAGTAATAAAGGTATGCGCGCACGCTAAGTCTTCGCTTCAGCTAGATATCATAAAAACATGTATCATTCCTTCTCTCTGGCACATCATACATTGGTATCGCTAAGTATAGGTTTACTTTTCCTCTTATAAATCATGTGAAAACAATCGCATTTTGAGACCGGGGCGGGAAGCTGTAATATCGATTTCTGTCTTAATCGATAAATTACAGCGCTTACGCATATACCGCAGCTATAATAAGGTAGAAAAACAAGGAATCAAATAATATGAAAAAACTGGAAAACGGCGCGAAGCTTACATAGCGGCGGATATTATGTTGAGGAAAAAGTGAACCAACCCTTTATGCGCTAAAGCGCCACTTTTTACTCGGATCCAACTCACCACGCGTGCACAGGCCGCTCTTTCGTTAATTATCTTTTTTTCTTATCATTTTTTAAATATTTTTATAATCTTATCAATAGCCAATTTTTGATCGGCGAATATTTTATTAACTAATCAATTAATTAGCACTCGGCAATGAAACATAAAAATCTAGTGTCGTGTTTCAAGTAACTACTAATAATTGTAAACGAAAGAAAAAGAAAAGAATAACTCAATCTTGTATAGCAAAAGAAAAATGAAGGAACATCATTGGGATACCACTTTAATTAGGATTCACTACAGCTGCCGTTTTTGTCTTTTTATCTTTTCCAATCTCCACTCTGCTCTCCTAACTATTACGTCTTATTCGGCATTTTTTTCTGTTCGTCGAAAAGATGTTAAAACATTTGCATCGACGATGACCTTCGTAATAGTAACGATGTGGAAACTTGATTATCCGCCTCGGATGCCGTCCAATCGTGGACTCCTCTATAGACGATTACGTTTCCCTTACTAAAACGAGTTCATCTCGGACGTTAATTGACGCAGGAGCAGCGAACGCTCGACCGGGTTCCATCGCATCTATCCATTGTTTCCGCCTTTCAAACGTCAGCTCGGGCGCACGCTGCAGACATCTTTCAGTGAGTGTATTTTATGTGGGTGTAAGTGGCCACGACTGGCACACCGTCAATAGAGAGTTGAGTATAAAAAATGAGGCACAGTTTCACAATCACGGGGCGAATATTTCCACATTTCTCTTTCTTCCCACATTCGAAACCGAATTATGCGGCCGCTGCTGCTGCTACTGTTTCCCAATGAATGCGTCCGTTTCATCGAACCAACAACGGCTTCTGATCTTGACTCTCCGTCGTCGTTCTTTCCTTTTTGTTTAAACTAAACCATGCATGAATATAATACGTGTCCTTAAATGTTTTTTTTTTGTATTTTTTTTAAATCCATTTTATCTTTAAGGAGAATGACCGTCGATTATAAGTGTCGTTATTTGTTTTTTTTCTTATCGGTAGCAAACAGTCTTAATGACGAGCATAGGTTAATCTTCATGTCGCGTTTCAAAAATCGTGTGTAGTCCATTAGTGAGTAGAGGTTAATGCGTCATGTTGCGTGCTGATGTAGGTAGCTCATTTCTTGGGTTTACAATATATATCATTTATATTTATATATATATAACTATATATATCGTGTCACGGACAGTCCTCAACATTTTTTTGTTTCTCAGTTACTCTTTTATCATTTTCTTTTTATTCTCACAACGCCTTTTTCGTAACTCTTTTTTACCGTCCATCATTGTTTAACTTTTATCATTTTATTCCTTTCGTCTCGTTTAAGAAAATCCTATATAATCTCGCCCATAATGTTTTCTGTCCGTTGTGAACGATCGCTTCCTTTTCTCCATTAGTTCGTCGTGGGGGATGTCCGCCTTGCGCCGTCGTAACGGCTTTGGTGGACCTAGCCACTACCATTGACCATGGCCTCCTTGGGTTTGCTGTTCTGTGGCACGCGCGGGTAGCGGTGGGTTCTCTGTTCGCGTTGACCTTTCGGACCCTGCTGCTGATTGCTGTTCGTCGGCACCGAAACGTCGTTCGACTGTGTGCCATCCTTGTTTACAGCGTTCGAGCCTCCTAACTGGTCCTGGCCTGCGCTGCTACCTAGAAATGATATTTTTTTCTCGTTACACTTTACTGTTGAGCCTGTGAGCAGTTGATAAAAACTGATAATGAAATGATATTGCTAATTTTTATTCGATAACTATTATCAGAATGCATTGTTTTTTGCAATAGATGGTTGTCGTGATAATTATCGAGTGAAATCGCAATCCAAAGAATTTACCTCGTCGACTATGAGATGGTGTAGAACTGCGCTGACGATAGCGACGTAAGCGTCTTTTTGATCCTCTGGAACCACCTTCCATACTCGATACCGATTCTACGTACATACAAACCATTGTGACCATCTATTAGTCTAATGATTATATTTTCATTTTGCTTTCCTTTTAGTTACAGGCTTGTTTGTGAGAGGAACCAAAACTCGCACTTGTTAGTAGCAGCATTCAGTTAATTTACCCAAATATGAATTCCACAACACAGAATTGTTAGATGGTCACAAGTGTTTGCTCATTTTCTAATAGCATTCTGGCAGCATCCAAGAGTAAAACACCATTTTTTTCTAGATATCATTGTTTGTACAGGTTCATCAAAGAACATTAAATATTTGTATAATATCTTTAATTGGTTAGAATAAAAAAAAATAATTATCATTTAGTTAGCAAAATGGTATTAAAGAAACAATTTCAATTTACATTAAATTCCTCTCAATGAATTATTAATCATAAGATTTAAAATAATAAAGTTAGACTATTATAAAATGTCATTTACACACATATTAGTGATAGTAATTATGTATAAAAATGTAATATTCCATCACCAAAATTTAATAAATTATTCGAAAACATTATGTAAAAATTTTAAGTTAGACTGTACAGACAATGCATCCTTATTTGATAAATCTCTTATCAATAACATTCGTGATTAACGTGCAGAGCTCTTGCATGCTTGCGAGTCGCTCAAAGCCGACACAAGTAATATTAGCAGTATCCCCTCATAATTAAAAAAAATACAATAAAAAAAAAAAAATAGAAAAGCATTTCTTCATACCTCTATCTATGCTGGATACGTCCTGACTGTCAAGGACCGTATCTTCCTCGTCCGTAGTTCGGCGACGATCGTCCCTGCGGTCTCGTCTTTGGGCAGAAGGACGACCTCCGCCGCCTCCGCCCTGTCGTCCACCGTAACCACCTTGACCGCCACCGCCTGAGCCACCTTGACCGCCCTGGTGGCCTCTTGGTGGAAGGTCACGTACGCGGTCCTCGCTGCTGTCCATAGTGTCCCGACGCATACCTTCATTACGAGAATTTTCATTGTAGTCAATGTTACGAGACATCGTTAAACATGCATATGCGGTGGTGTTCTCAATGTTAAGATATAAAAAAAAAAAAACTTGCTCCATCTGAATCAGCAGCATGCTTTTTGAGTTAAAACAAGCATTATTTGTAGTTAATAAAATATTACTTTCATTAATGCACTCAATATATTAATCAATGCAAGTAATCCAATCAAACTTAATGACGCATTATGCGACATCTTTTAAATAACATTTTTGTATAGCTTTGATGCTGCATATGTGAGAGCAATTAGTCATTCTTGTAGTTTCCTTTCAAACAAACTAGTTTAAGATAATGACGCCGACAACTTCTGTCGCATGCATATTCTTATTTATTACAATATACAAAAATTCAAAATTTGTTTCTAACTTTTAAGGGCGTTTTTTTAGTAATGTTTAATGCAATTTAAATTATTTAATTTTGATATTAAGTAAAAAAATAAATAAATAAATTGATATTAAAATTGTTCATGCTGATAAAAAAAGGTTTTATTGTGCATTTTTTTTAACCCATTAAGAACACTACTTTGTTTAATCAATTATTAAAAAGTATCAGTTAAGATTTTTTCAATAAATTGATAACGATAAATATGTTCCTGAATCGGCTAAAATGTGTTAAAAATTACTAAAGCGTCACTGCAATATTTACCACCACCACTATTGTGTCTTGTGGGAGCTCTGCCCCTACCACGACCTCTGGATTGGCCTCCTCGGCCACCGCGACTGTTGCTACTTTCTTCGGGTCCCATTGGCATACCGCGCCTTGCTGGTTGGAAATTGTGCATCGGCCCTGTGTTCGATCCGTGAATGTTTCTTAACTGTTGATCGATTTCTAATTTTTCCTGCCGCAACTGTTCAACTTCCTGTATAATAAAAAGTTAATGAACGATCGATACTTAGTATAATATTTTGTTTACTTTAATTTTTTAGAGATATTTTGAACATTTTTAAGGGAAGAAGGTATTGATCTGGAAAAGAGACGCGGCGAAATATTTTTCCTCAAAACTTAACAGCATTTTTTTAATAATATTTACATTATTTTGAATAATAAATTAATACTTCTATATTTTTCTACACAAAACTACATTTTTTACCTTAACTGATTTGTGCAAACACCTAATCTTTTTTTTAAATTTTTTAATTCATTTATCAAATAAAAAGAAAAAAAAAATGATTGTCTTTTGTAGAGGAAGTGAACAAATGATCAGAAGACTCTCCTAAGTCAAATAAAAAAGTACCTTGAGGTGGGCTAAGTGATATTCCAACAGAACTTTGGCATTTGAGATACTTTCAACGGTGCCCACAAAAACAAATGGTACTTGACCTTCCTCTCGAGGAATAGTAGGTTGAGGTTCATTGTCACCTTCAATTTTTACTCTTACCTAAAATATATAAATTTTTTTCATAACACAATTACTAATGGTATGATCGTTCAAAATAAATAGGTATCTGGGTAAACTATCCTCAGTAAATCAAATTTTTTAATAAAAATTACATTCAACATATTTTGAATAAAAATAAAATATAAAAGTATATTATAACATAATATTTTTGTATTCAAAATAGTTATATTAGATGTTTAATTGTAAAGAATAAATAAAAAAATTTATATTTAATAAGGTTAGCGATACTCAGATTGACCCAAAATAAAATTTCAATACATTTTTTATACTTACGACACCGCTCTTATCCACTATTTCTTGGATAATACGGCCGTTTTTACCAATAACTTTGCCAACAAGAATACGTGGAACTTGTATTGATTCTTCACTATATTCAAGCATAGCGCGAGCTTTTTTAACAGCTTCGTGCGTCTGTAAATAAATTAAAACGGTAAGTTACGAGATAATTGTAGTTTTATAATAATTAGTAACTTTGTTTTTAAAATTTACCTCTCCATATATTTTGAAGGTACAAGAATTCTCTTCCAACTCAATGTTAGTAATCCCTTCTACTTTTCTGGCCTGCTGAATATTTGCTCCATGAGCACCTATAGCAAGGCCCATAAGATCATCTCTAACATTAAATTCATCCGTATACCTACAAAATATAGTAATTATAATTGTGCTATTTGTGTAAATAAAATAATAATTTGTAAATGTGTGTTACTGTAAAAAGTTTAAATTTAATATGAAGAACCAAGCTGAAAGATATTTATCAAAAACACACATTTGTAAACATAACAATTTTTTCGCAATATATTAATATTTAGCAAAATATTCTATAAAAACGATAAATAATTTTATAAATGTTTCTACATGAAAAAAGTTAAAAATGTCCATTTCACCATTTTAATATTTTTCTTCAGCATGGAATCATCAAAACGTGCAAACACACATGCATTACAAGCAGGAAGTGCATATTTATTCACGGAAAAAAATGTTTACCAAAACTGATCGATGCTTTGCTTATTGTTTTCAATACTACCTAATTTTTTTTTTTAATTTATACATAAACAAAAAAAAAATAATAAATTTATCCAAAACATTTTATGTATTTTACAAATTGATTCTGTAACAAATAATTAATTTTTGATTATTACGTAACTTTAATACAAAATGCAAATATTGTGGTTTCCCAATATAAGGGTCAAGCAGATGGGCCATCATAAGTCAATTTAAAAAATGTTATGCTTATGTTCAAATGATCATCAAAAATTAATTTTTTCCTTTTAAGGCATAGAAAACAAAATAAAAGTAATGATAAAGCTAAAATATTCGTAATTTAGTAATGGATAAAGGGATTTCGGAATTTAAAAGAGGCATCTACCAATCGTCACCAGCCATTATTGCAATTTTGCATACTCTGTAGTACCTACTAAAGGAGCACGATTTAATAATTTACAAAAATCATGTAATATAAAACTTTGCGAACAAAGTGTTTGAAGCATACATTTGTCACTGATATCTATACGGCGTTTGTGGCATGCACATTGAATGTGTAATTATCAGAATAAAAATTTTGGAATCTCAATGATATACAGCAGTGTAAACTTGTATAAAAATACAGTAAGCTAACTTGAGTGGTCTAGACCACACAGCATGGGTCTCACCTTGAATTTGTTCTCACTCCTGTCTCAAAGTCTGAGACACGTTGGTATACAAAGTTTGAAGATCTAAATTTGCTGAAATAAGAAAGAAATCCCTGATATATGATGAGGTCCAAATTTCAGAATATTTCAAGTTCAGAAGCCTCAAAATTTTGAAGTCATAATTAAAATTATTTTTATTTAATAACTAAATATTTCAACAAAATTGAAAAATATAAAAATAATTGTAATTGATATTTCAATTTAATAATTATTATAAACAGTTAGTATTTAATACTTAGAGAATTTTACATTTTTCAGTTTTAAAATTATCATTCATGTTATTATAATTAAAAATTATTTCAAGTTACCAAGTATATGTTTGAAATTGCAGTTTTTTAAACTATTTAGGTGTTTCATTAAAAATTCATTCAACTAATATTTAAAGTACAAGTTTTTACTTCATAAGTACATGAATTTAAGCAGTTGTCTTAAATTTTAATTTTCTAATATTTTTAAATCTTAATATTTCAAAATCCGGACCCCTCTAATAAAACGTGGATAATAGAACTTGAAAAATTTACAAAAGGATGGCCCTATCCTGCACCCTTGCCATTCTGTCTGTTTGACGGTGGTCGACTAAACGAACACACAGATTTCTTCATTACTCAGATTTTAATTGCTCCATTCGTCCAGACGGTCCCTAATTGTCTATACGTGAGAAAAACACTGCATGCGCAAAATTTATCACTTTGAATGGCCAAAAAGCAACTAATTCCTTTCAGAAAGACGTCGAACAACTTTTGATTTGGAAAATGCATATACAATTATTTTTAATGATAACTAGCAAAGCATCGATCATTTTGGGTGAATTTCAGAGCTTTAATGATTCGCGATTATTATATATAATTTTATTTATCATTAAAAAACAAAAGTAAATAAAACAAGACAGAAAGAATACAAAAATTCATTCACAATATCTCTTTAGCTTGATAAGCATTCATATTGAAATGTAGAAAGTGTTAGGGTGGTGAGTTAATAAAAGATTTGAAGAGGATTAATGTACACTAATTATCTATAATTTTTAATTTAATTTAGAATTCAATTGATGGTATGATTTGTAAAACTAATAGAGAGGGTTATACATGATGTATAATAAATAAAATAAAAATGAGAACTGAACAAAACTAAGAATATTTTGCGCTTTTATACAGAGTATCTTTCACCTTTGCCAATAATGCAAATTACAGACAGGATGGTAGCGAGGACAGTGAATGTTCATGTCTGTATATATAAATATATATATATATATGTATTAGTAGGTTGTTTTTGCGGAAAAGGATGAGGCCGAAATTAAAGGGTTTATTGTAAATGAGCATAAATTTGCTAATCCAATAACTACTCACACTCCCACTGTCTGAAGTTTAGTTGATTCCAACTGACGAGCTGCTTCTTCTGTCCTTTTTAGAAGTAGAACCTTAACAAATACATGATTGATTTATATAACGAATATCAACATTTTGATAATATAATTGGTTTGCAGTGATGTAAATTGATTTAACTGCATCATATCATAACTATGAAAAATATTTAACTACCTTTTGTAACAAATTTCGAAAATGCATTTCTTGAAGCATACTACTATGTCGACGTATACTTTCATGACGGGAGATGGCCAGCAATACACCCCGTTCAGGCACGTATCGACACACTGCTGCTCCAATAACTTTTTGAAATTCTTTGTGTACACCATCCACTTTTGCACTGGTGGAAAAAAAAAATAAAAAATAGTATAAATTATATATAATAAATATTTTTTATTTCAAAATATGAATCCTACTTGTATTTGTGTGTATGTGCACATGTGTAGAGACATACACGTTATCTTAATTATTACAAAGTTATTCTAAAATTATAAATCTCATAAGAAAAACAACTTACAATTCTCGCAGCTCTTCAGGTACTTCAATTTCAATTTTATGAAATGTATTTTTGTCAATGGGAGGATTGGGATTTTTCGGTCTTAATCTCTCACTGGCTACAATTTCGGTGTATGCACAGTCCCAACCAAGATATTCAATTACTTGAAAGCCACCCTTAGTCATCTATATCAAAAAATTAATATTGAAAAATTTAATTATTATTTTAATATTTTGTTTGTTTTTAATTTTGCATCATTTTGGAAGACAATCTATTTCTTTTACTCCACTTAAATTTATGATGAATATTTTATAACTGAAATCCAAAAACAAATTTAGTTGAAACGACCGGATATCATAATGAAAAGTTGTAACTTTTAATGTTTGTTAAGAATGTCCTCTTAATTGAATTTTTACAGACATTATCATCAATTTTATGATAGTTTGAGAAATTTTTGGTTTATATAAAGTTAATTCCTTCATTTACTTAAATTATTAATTTCCTAAATATGTATGCAATTTTAATATATATATATATATAGCATATATATATATATATGGTCATAAAAAATATATACTTACATTAATAAGAGCCCTCCACCATCCACTTGCCTCCTGATCATTGGCTCGTGAAAAAACCTCAATCTCCTGATGTTCTTGAAATTCAGGTTTTGGGCCATCCTTGGGAGGTAGACGAACTTTTGAGAAGGGAAATTTGGACTCTGGTTGCCAGCTGAGAATTATCAGAGAAACAAATTTTGTTATCCTTAAGGATCAATACATTAAAAAAAGAAATATACTCAATAAAATAAAAATGTAGCTTGTTAATTTTAGAAGAGACTGACTAATCAATTGTTGAGTCAAGATAACTCGATGTAAAAATAATTTCTTGCTAATAATGAAAGGAATAGGAAAGTCCAATAGTATAACTCTTTTACATTTGTTGTAAATTATTTATAAACATTATGTAGTTACAGTAAACTCTAGTAAAAAAAATATCTCACAAGAAAACCAATAATATGTAAGAACCATTAAAAAATATTAATCCAATGCATTTATTGCAAATGGGACTCCTAATTATAATTGCACATGTCCATAGTCTGCAATACCAAATTCCTAAAGCTGAAGGTCTGAGCACATATAGCAAATGATCAAGTTAGTACCTAGCAGCAGGTGATCAAAAACATATCAGAAACTTACTCATTTTCGAACGCCACGAGAACTTCCTCGTCAAAGACATCCCTGACAAAGGCCTGTAAAAGAAAAGGGGAAAAAAGTCATCAGCGAGTGGATACCCAAATTTCCTGCGCGCATGCACGCATACACGTACGCCACGGCGAGCGGAACCTCGTGCAGGATTTCCAAAAAAGGTGCTTTCACCTAGTGCGCTACCGCTCGCGCCCACATACATACGCATCCCAAAAAAAAAAAAGGAGAGGCCGAAGAGAGAACGCGTCGAGAGTGTATAGGTACACCTTGCTCGCAACGCTGATGCCCCCGCACGCGCGAAAGTGCGATGATGCTCTCTCGGCGCCCTCGAGAAAGAGAGAAAGCGCGAGCGAAAAAGAGAGAGAGCGCGTGCATAACCAAACGAAAATAATCGAAGCGACTCGAGCCGTTCTCTCCGGCTCGTAAAGGGCGAGGAAGGATGCTGGAGACAATGCGCTCTCGAAGGCGCTGGGCCAAGGGCCGGGGGCTACCCGTTCCCTTGCACGGCCGCTCGCTCTTTCGCTCGCGAGAGGGACGGGCAACACATAAAGGCGGACATGATATCGCACGTCTCGCGGGCAACGGCCTCTCGGCATCGTCTCTCTCTCGGGGGCGTCCCCCTCTGAGCGCCAGCCGCTCGACCGGTCGGCGGGGCTCGCGTCATCAGCCCAGGATAGACCCACCCCGAGAGTTCCCCGATGCACTCTCGGGGTAGCTCTTGGCCTCTGCCGAGTAAGATAAAGAGAGAGAGAGAGAGGTGCCTGTGCGGCGCGCGCGTATAAACGCGCGGCGCGCCGGGCCGTGCAGCTCGCGTCCGATGTACGCTTGGGCCGCCGGCCAAACTCGCCGGTGCGGCTCTGGCCGGCTGGGCCGGGCCGCGGCGCGTCCTGGCCAACCACCCACCACCCATACTTCACGCTGTAACGCACCTTGTAATACGCTCCGTTTTCGCCGCATACTTCGACTGCGAGATCCTCCATCTTGCTTTTGTGTGTGACGGGGCCGCACGACCGACGGGCGACGACGACGATCACGACGACACGGCTCTGTGGCGCGCGGCGGCGGCGGTACGTGCGAGAGCCTCGCTGATGTAGAGTCGCTGCCGCTGGCTGCGCCGCGCCGCGCGAACTTGTATGTGTGTGCGCGTGCGAGAGGCTGTCTGTGTGCGCGGCGGCGGCGGCGACGACGGCCGCAGGACGAGAGAGCGAGAGAGACGGAGGACGTGGACAGGTTCGTCGTGAGGAGCGAGATGGGATGCAGAGTCGTTAGCGGCGATGGCAAAACGCGTAGTGGTGGTACGCGCCGATGCTCTCCGCGAGTGTGTGCGTGCGGCGGAATAAATTCCGCTAGCGGCCGTGTCGCGCTGCTATCGCTGCCGCGCCGCGTCTCGGTGGCAGCAGCGGCGCCTGGAACCGCGAGGAGCGCGAGAGCCGCAGGGACGTAGGACGAGAGAGAGAGAGAGCGATGCTTGTCGATAGGCTGGGCAAAATTTTTAAATATATAGTTTAATTTTTTTTTCTTTTTCCCTTTTTTTGGTAATTCTTAGACCAAACTTTTGATATTTTGTTTTATTTAAATGACGGTACTTTTCAGGTTAGATTAAGCGCACGCGACGTTGGACTTGTCAATTCGAAGTCAGTCATTTTTCCGATGATGATGCCCGGGCTGGAAGATGACGCTTTTTCTATGAATTGAAAAAAAAAACAATGTCGATTCGCTATTGGAGAGACTGACAGTCAATTGTATAGGTTTTGTGTGAAATGTAAGAAGCTAAATATGATTAACTTTTTTTATTCATAAGGGATGCCCAATAGATTTATTACAAAGAATAGTTATAGTTTATTTTTTCATTGGATTAAGGGTGCAATGTATCACTACGAAATATTTTATTGCTAAAAAAAGTACGCCAATATTTTTTAAATTACTGGAAACATTTTAACGCGTTTAAACTGCAAGCGCTGCCAATTCCTTGTCAGGGACGTACATCGGTCACCTTTATCTTATTATTTTTAGTAATGTTTTGTAAATAAATTTTTTATAAATAAATAGGATACAATTTTACAAATGATAAATAATTACTTTTTGGCTATCTAGTTGACTTTAGGCGAAAATTTTTTAACGTCACCTTACGTTTTAATGTACATAGCACTTCTAAGGGTGCATCTATATTCACAATTTTGTTTACTTTTCGCTTGGTGTTTCACTGTTGGTAAAAGTGTCAATGAGTCATTGAAAACGTCATTTGGAGGCGCAATTCATTTTATATTTGCATTCGTTTAAAAAAAGTAAACGTCATCAAAAGGACATTAAAGAGTATAATAATATTCATTTTTCGTTACTGGAATTAATTGGTCTTTCTCTTGCAAGACTGATAATTGTTTATTTTTGGAGCACGGGATAATTCCAAAAATAAGTATTATGAGTCACCTTTCATAGTACTGATTAGCCATAACATTTAAATTTCAATATCGTATGAATAATAAAAAATGAATGTGTGTAACTAAAGTTGCCACACAAATGTAAAAGCGCCTTATAAACAAGCCTTTACGATCGAGACAGCTGCTCTATATATACACCTTTTGCCAACCATTATAATTTCCGCAATCCTTGCGTTTTAGTTGACCGATCCTTATAATTCATGGCCAATGCTCGGGTCCAATACAACGGAAACGACGGTGCTTTAAAATTCTGAATGCATTTTTCACAATGATGATAATGGGACGATCCATTAAGTAAGTGTTTATTTTCGTCGATTCATTATTTTTATGAAAATTAATTTGTCTGATAACGGATATTATCTTGATTATCTACAAAATATATTGTCACAGTAAGGAAAAGTAAGAAACTGATTTACTCAAAATTATAATACTACCATCATTTTAAATAAGTTCTATAAAAAAATATTGCAATTTTCCAAAAATATAGTTTTTTTAGTTTAAACTGTTTACAGAGGCTTCAAACTTGTTTGACAATATTGAGCTTAAAATACATAATTAATAGGTAGATGTAGATGTATAATCTATAAATAAAGATTTATAAATACTGTAAGAAAGAACTTTCAAGGATTTCGTCTTCATTTAAAGATATGATGCAAGAACATCGTCCATTTTGTCCAGATTTCAAAGAAACGCGATTCTCGCTGATTTTTTTACCGAAATTGATATATATTTACATTATAGGTATATAGGCGTATAGCACACCTACACCCCTTCCCCCCTCCCCCTCGTACTGTTACATTCATGATCACGTTACACGCGTCGACGTATACCGCATTCTCATTCCGTGACTTCATCATCATATCGCATATATAAGTTCTCTGAAGAAAAAATAATTCTCAACCCTTTTGTTACTTCTACACGAGAGTCATTCAAAACGCGTGTATACCTATATATACAGGCACGTATAAGAATCTTAACTTGTATATATCCACAGTATACGAGAAGAAAAAAACCGTATATAGCTTGTGATTTTGCGAGAAAAAAAAAGCAATGAACGCGTGGCATCCATCAGACAGCTTGGAAATCCTCGGGAAATTACTCGCCTTTCCTTAGGTCCATATAGGAATATAAAGCCGCGCATCCACGCAACCGTGGCCATCAGCTGTTACACACCGCCTTTCGCGATCTCTCGCACGGTCTTGCTCAACAACGCTCCTCGACTCGACCGCTGCAGTGCTGTTGACGGGTTGCTGCCTGCCCGTTGCATATTAGTATAGCTATATATACAACGTAGCGAGCAAGCTGCAAGAGAGAGAGAGAGAGAGAGAGAGCGCGATTTTCTCCTGGAAGAGATAAAGGGAGAAGAACGCTGACGTCCGTGCGCGTGTGATACAGCGCAACAGACTGGTAAGTAGTGGGGAGGGAGAGAGAGAGAGAGAGAGAGACAGTGGGGGAGACAAAAAAAAGAGGGGAAGGCACTGGTGCACTGACGGTCCTTTTTAACCAACAAAACATGCAATTTACGTTTCGCTCGCTGTGCATAAATATATAGTGCATTCGTGCAGTGCATTGCACGCGCTCGTACATCACTTTTTACCGTGCATATGCGTGTGCGAAAAGAGCTTGCATATAGTTCTAGTTCTGCACTGCATATACGAGCGACTCGTCACAATTCACGACGTCACCTCTGCACTACATATTGTATATAGCGCTTTCGATTTTCTGCATATACTTATGTACCTGCGGCCGCACGATCAGCGACTGTGTGTACGTGTGACGCATATTTAAACGTGTATATGTGCGCGTTCCCTCTCTCTGTCTCTCTATACAGTTCGCGATTATCCACAGAGTGCCAACTTGCCAAGGAGACCTGGAAGGTTCGTCCCGTCTCTCTCTCAGCTCTCTAGCTCGTTTGCTGATTGCGGCTGGAAGGAGAGAGAGAGATAGAGAAGCGCTGCTGGTGTGCACACATTAGACGAGAGGCAACAGCAGTAGGTACAAAGTGACTCATCCCCTCGAGCGCTGCGCAGTGTGATTCACAAAACGAAGAGGAGAGAGAGAGAGAAGGAGAAGTGCGAAAGAGGAAAGAAAAAGAGAGAGCGAGTCAGAGCTAGAGAGAGAGAGAGAGAGAAAGAAGAAAGAGATAACGGCGACGTCGACGACGGAGGTGTGCTACTGCTGGCTGGCTACTCTCGTCATTGTTTGTGTGGTGCCTGCTGGGACTAACTATACTTATACGACTCTATACGACGACGAAAACGACGAACGCAAGAGAGCCGAGACACGCATTTCGTAACGCGCGAGAAATTGGCCAGGTATATATTCCCCTCTCGTCGCCGTATCAGCGGCGCTCGTGCGCTTGCTACACGTCTATCCCGAATGTATCCCTGAAAAAAACTTTCGCTTTTGACCATATATACGAAACAGGCAGCCGTCGGGGATTCGAAACACGATTTCTGTTCACGAGAGCATTTTTCATTCGAGGCTACTGCTTAATACGTCTAGGAGAGTGGAATCTGCTGAGTTAGTATACGAGGTTCTGCTTTTTTTCCCCCGAGTTCCCGAGGCTCTGCTTCTTCAGGGTGTGTTCAGTGGATATCTGAGGAGCATTTCACGTTAGAATCGTACCTTGCGCGAGGTCCAGTTTCTCTGTGTATGTGTTAAAAGTGTATGTGTATGAGTTTGAAAGGATTGGAGTATTAGTGGGATGGTGAATAGTGGTGTGGCTTGGGTGTGAAGTAAGCAGAGCTAGTGTATGCAAGAGTAATGAGAATTAAGTGGTTTGCAATTTGCACTCGTGTTACACTGTGCAATGTTACATGTCAGGTATCGCATCAATGTGGAACTAATCAAAGTTGTTATTAGCAATGAAAGTATGTGTTTTTTGGAGCTTTGAAATTTAAACAGCTGGAGCAGGTTTGGCAAATTGAAGTGGTTTTTCGATGATCCAATTGATGGAAAGTTTTGCTAAATTAATATTTGCATAATTTAAAAACTATCTTTTTAACTTCTGAAATAAAGTTTATGAAATAAGTTTGGTTATCAAATAAATATCTTCATCGTATGAATAGTTAAATTCTATAAGTTGAAAAATGCAAATATTAATTGTTTTTAAACATAACTTCAGTATTAGTATGTATTATTAACAAGTGAGATAAGAAGATAATTTTTGTTATTTTCCGATAATTATGTTGGAATATTTTTGTAAACTACGTATTTCTTATATCTTGTATGCAAAAATTTTATAATATTCTGATGGATAAATTTATCTTTTAGATATTTGAAAAAAGATATATTAGTTAAAAATTGTAAAAAACATGAAGTTCTTTTGATTAAAATAACATCTAGACTGAATCATGCCACATTTGCTTTAGTTACAATATTCTCAGTTTTCTATAGCCTTGAATCACAGATGGAAAAAAAATGTTATTTACATGAACACTCTGTTCTAGTGTCATATTTATGTTTGTAAAACATAGACTTTATTCATTTTATATTAAATCTACTTGTACCTAATGTTTACATTTTTAATATGTGTAAAAATGAATGCTTAATTTGCTAATTAGTTAAATATTTACATTTAGTCATAAAATACATAGCTATTTGCCTGATATGATAACAGAAGACATACTTTACTTTTTTGCTATCGAATTCCATTACTTTTTAATTCTAAACTTAAAATTCCTTACTATATCCATTGATATTTATGTATTTTTATTATTTACAGATTGTGCGAATTCATATGTATATACTTATAAACTTGTCTCTGTGAGGCAAGTATGACAGAGTGGTGAATCGATTAAGTGTCAAAGAATGCTCAAGGACGCTGAGTCTGGATCAGGAGGATGCAGTGGTATAACTTCCAGACCTCGGAGGTTAATTCCTCGATTTTCTTTAAGGAGGCTGTTATACACAAGTCCATTGATTGGAAGACGTATTTTCAGGGGTTCTGCATCGGGCAGCAGAAATGTGAAAGGTACATATACAATTTAGAGTAATAGTTTTAAAATAATCAATTTCTGTAATTTCACTTTATTATTTATTTTAGTCAAGGAAACATCAAACAAATCTTCAGATATCGAAAAAGGTGAGGCCAAAACAAGTAATGGCCCCAGTCATTCACAGTACCACAATGTAGATTTACAAAGAGCTTCCAGCAAAGGGTCTGTTCTATCAACAGCAGGCAAGGTAAGATTTCAAACTTACTTATTTCTTTAATCTGTATCTAAAATTAAAATGAAATGTACTTATTTAAAAGTATATGTGTCTCTGTTCATTTAAATATTGTTAATTTAAATTACTATATTCTAGAGTAACGAAAATGGAACAACAGAATGCCCCTTATGTCTAGCTGAACTTCCTATAGATTTATTCCCTGTAATACAATCATGTCATCATCGAAGCTGTTATGACTGTTTTCAACAATATCTTAAAGTTGAAATATCTGAATCTAGAGTTAACATAGCTTGCCCAGAATGTTCGGAACCTTTACATCCAAATGGTAAGCGTATATCTTCAAATGTAATATAATATTAAATTGTTTTTTAATAAAAATTATACAAAATTTAATGATATTTTATTAATAATTGTTTTATTGCAGACATTCGCATGATACTAAATGATCAAGTTCAGCTTGAGAAATATGAAGATTTTATGGTAAGACGAGTTCTTGCGGTAGAACCTGACGCAAGATGGTGTCCAGCGCCAGATTGTAGTTTCGCCGTGATAGCCACGGGTTGTGCCTCGTGTCCGAAACTTCGATGCGAAAGACCTGGTTGTGATTCTTACTTTTGTTATCACTGCAAAGCACGATGGCATCCTAACCAGACGTGCGATGCAGCTAGAGCTCAACGTTTGCAGTACTATGAACGTAGTTCATCACTTAGTTTCAGCCAAAGTGATTCCCAACACAGTACGTAATTTTTCGAAAATATAATTTTATCGATATGCTTATTCTGATAGTTATAATAAGTAATATTATTAGCAGTATAACGTAAAAAGTAAATAGTTAGAAATTCAAAAAAATTAAGTAAAAAATTTACTTTTCAATTTTAATCATGAGGGCTATTTCTTTATAATATATATTACTACAAGTTTGCAGCTTTTTAAAACTTTACAATTTATTGTATTTCAACAGGAGATGATATTAAGCCATGTCCAAGATGTCAAGTTCTTATTTTCAAAATGGATGATGGTAGTTGTAATCATATGACATGTGCTGTGTGTGCTGCAGAATTTTGTTGGCTTTGCATGAAAGAAATCAGCGACCTTCATTATTTAAGGTAAAAACAACTTTTCGAGTTAAATATATTTTTAAAATCGACGTGCTTACATAAAAGTATACAAAATATTAAATTAAATTTTATCTATATGTGACATATTATTCATGCGATGATTCATGATACTATAAACTTGTTGAATATGGCATAGGCGTTATCTGTTAAGTAGGAAATTTCTTCAAGCGTTCTATTGAAAATTATTTTCTTGTCGGTTAAAAAAAGTTTTTTTTTAAATACTTTTTTCAATATTAAATACGAAATATTGAATTAATGTAATAACGTACAATTCTTGGATCAACCTATTTAAATAATTTTTTATTTAATTATATCATTTAAATGATAACAATTATAAAGTAAAATTATCAATAACAAATATTGTTAAGGTAAAAATTACAGAAATCTTTTTTGTTTTTCATTCGATTTCGAATTCGTAAAAAAGTACAACGTGTTTGTCCATCACTACTCGTGTTTTGTCTTATAATTCAAATCTGAACGAAAAAAAATGAGTTTCACAAATCGGCGGTAACGGGAGATGCTGAAATTACTTTTACTTAAAATAAATTTCTATAATTCAAATGCATAATATACTAAAATACTGCACTTCAAAATTAATATGAAACGATAAATGCACTTTAGAGTTTGATTTCTTTTTTGTTTTTAATGAAAGTACAAAATCTTTTGTCATTAATTTTACAGTCCGTCCGGTTGCACATTTTGGGGCAAAAAGCCATGGTCGCGAAAGAAGAAAATCCTCTGGCAGCTCGGCACCTTGGTGGGGGCCCCAGTCGGCATTGGCCTTGTAGCCGGCATTGCTGTGCCCGCTATGATCATAGGTATAACAAGATTACTCAAGTTGTATAGCGACTGTTTTAGCTTAAGTCTTCTGCACGACTTTTAAATACTAATGTTACATTGACGTTGCAGGCATTCCTGTTTGGGTTGGTCGAAAATTGTACACGAGATACCAGAAAGCCAATAAACATAAGAGAAACGCATTAGTCGCTGGTGGCGTTACAGCATCGGTAAGTCAAAAAAAAACTTTTAACTATTTATTATTTTAAATTTAAAAAAAAATTGTTTTTCATCGTGAATTAATATTTGAGATGAAAATAAACGTTTTATAAATACTATTTTTGATTGATTAAAATTAAACATTTAGGAATGTCTAAATCAAATATTTTTGCATTATCGAGTATAATGAATCATCAAAAATTTACCTTTGCTCAGTTTGCTTTAAAAAAAGCATGTATGATTGCGTGACTAACGGAAGCTAACCGACGTCAGAAACAATTATGAATCGTGCGAAAATTACCTCTCCGAGTAATATTTTTACATTATTCGTTATCAAAATAAAAAAACCAATAACAAATAAATAATACACATCTTATATAACTACTAGTTTGACTAGCATGCGAATGCGCTCGAGCACATCGGCGGATCGTTGCCAATCGCGTCCGGTTGATAATTATTTCGAAAGTTGACATTTTAATAGTAAACTTCCACAATACTGACGCTGCTCGATAGGCACTTTTCCTGAGATATTTCCTCATTGGTTATTTTGTTTCACGTTCGTCATTGGTAAACCGTTGACGTGTAAAGATAATAACGGTGCTTCTTGTTTAATGAGCACGCACTCACGTTTTGCCTTCTTATGTCGCTACCATGAACTTTTGCGGAAACGTATATAAGAGTCTTGTAATAAATATACATTTTGTAGTAAATCAACTTTAGTTTGCAATTAATGTTTTCAAAATTTTATTCGTATACTGAAAATCAGGATTTGTTATGTAAAAGTGCTCAAGTTATTGATATAATCACAGGTGTTGATTCCTCAAGTGGTCTCACCAAAATATTTATTAAAGAAATATGTTTTCAAATTTAATGTTACCGATTATTGTAAGCTGAAATAGATACGGATAACGTTTGAATATTAAAAAAAAGACCTAAATTATTCACATAAGTATAATTTTTTAATGAGTTCCTATACATGAATTTAAAGCTGTAGTTCACTCTAGTTTAATAAACGTGGTTCACTTGTGAAAGGAGTATAAGAAAGAAATCTGATAAAGCTGAAATGGCATTTTACTATATTCTTATCAATGATGCATTCATCCTGACAATAAAAATTCCGACGTCTTCCATATCACATTAAGACTGATTTTATTTGATTTGAAACAAATTCATATCATTTGGTTTTCAAAATCCTTCAATTATGTCAATGCTAAGTTTTCTATTGTTCCAATAAATAGAAATATTTCTTTAAATAACGCCAATCGTGTATATTATATTTATTAATGTCTATTTTATATTCTATAATGCTGATGAATACATCTTGGTTGGACGAGTGCTAGCATATTACAATACATTCTTAAACAAATCGACGAACGAAGAAAAACCCGGAGTTTTAATGTCCTTTGTTCCCGCACGTAATATGCTTAATTCGATACGCAGCCTACTCTGAAGCCATGCCAAGCGCTTTATTTTAAAATCTTATTTCGATTTCTTGCTTTCTACTTTTCGCGAGAGTACACCTACTATTCGTTTCACTTCACGCACACTGGTGAAAGAATCTCACAGACCACATAAGGAATATTTAACTTCTAATAGTGACTATCATTACTTTCATTAGTACTGTTCAAATGATTACTCACATTTCCTTTAATAGTTCCGACTTATTAACAGACTTGCACGATGGGAGTCGCATAATTTTCAAATTTAGCATGGAAATCTCACTACTCTCAGGCTAATTTTAGCTGTACCTTTATTGGCGACGAGTATAATGCATAAACTGTCGCAGCGAGAGCCTCGATTATAATCTTTCCTCTCCTCCTTCCCCGTGTCTTTTCCATTCGACATCGCGACATGAATGTGCCATTAGTATATGGTGACGTAAAAACGATCTTGTGGCTCAACTCATAAAATTTTCCCAACAGTGCAGGTAGAAAACTTTAAACGTTGACCCCAAGTATATTTCTCTTACATATATAGATAAGAAATTTATCACTTCAATTTGTAATTACACCTCGAGAGAATGGTTGTTTTCATACTATTATCGACTGTTTGAAAAAATGACGAAACTGTGCGCAATCTTTTTGATATTTAAACGATAGTAAATACGTGAAATGACGCCACGTGCCTGAAAAATTTGAAATCGAACGTTTTCAAATAAGATACGATCTTATCATCGTCTTTTGCTTATCAATTATTCTATCCAAAATCTTCAATTCATCATGTGTTAAAAATATACAGACGTATGATTGTAATTTTGACGAAAATGTGTTCAATGACGATAAATCACGTGCTAGTGTTTAAAAACAAAATTACGAAATCAATCGCTCGTACAGTGGGTATACATGTATGTCTCTTTTAAAAAGGTATTTTGAAAAATCGTCGTTACGATGGTCTTATTTTTTTCTCAACGCACAAAGGCGGACGCGCGTTTTCCTCCAACGTAACAGTCTGCTTATCATTTTTCGATAACTCATTTCAGCTAATTAACGATTCATAATTGCCACTCAACTGTATGTTAATTTGGACGCCGCGGTACAATGAACAGCCGGTACGTAACGAAATTCGGAATCGTAAAATTACGTTCACGTATATATATATCACATTTGCTTTGTCAAGGAAGGGACTGTATGATATAACATATCTCTTTTACATTTTATAAATAAAAGCATAAACGTCCGCGACTCGCGAAAGAATAAAATTATCGAAGGTCGAAATTCTCTATTTATAATGATATCAAAGAGGCTTCTTTTTGCACAGTGTGTGAATTTTTCTCATCGTGCAGTAAAAACTTAATCTATAAAAATTGTTTTCTAGAACTTTCAAAATCCCACGCATTATCTCATCTGTTACGCGGTCGAAATTCTTTCGCGATCTATACCACCTGTGTTTATATTGCTCAATAATTCTGCTTATACTGAACATATCACATACTGCATTAAGAAAGAGTGCGCGTGCACATGCCTAATGTCAAAGGCAACCTTAAACTTACGCATCAATGATCTCTCTCTCCCCTCCATCTTCTGTCTACCTATATTGCATATGGTGACAGACCGCGTGCGAAAAAAGAACGAATCAGAAGGACGTTCCTCTAGTAGCATCCGTGCCGATACGACCTTGCAGCTTAAATAATCTCTTTCTCGTTTGCTTTTCAAACTGTATTCTATATATATATATATAAGCTCTCGTGCATCTTTTATTTCGTTTTATCGCTCGTTTTTTCTTCTTTTTTTTCTTTCCTATGCGCACGTTATAAACATGCATTATCACGGAAGAATGCCACGCGTAACTTTCGCTACTCATCGTGTTTCTGGAATGCTGTCAGTCATGAGCGTATATATATATATATATATAATACGTCAATGTTTATTGCGATAACCACGCACGTAAGTGGCCGTATATTTCTTTGGAACTGTTGTGCTTTTGCCTTTTGTGTAACGGTATCGAGTGTCATTGGCCCTTTGACTTCCGCAATTGCGGTGTTTATTACAGACGATATATATACATACTTTCTATGGAGAAAAACAAAATTAAATTAATCAATATGCGTTTAAAATAAAAAACTAATTTTATAATTTTATTGATATGCAATATAACTTAAACCAGTACAAATTATAGCTTAATATTTATTTTTATAATCAACAAATAAAATAACTAAAATAAATAACTTTTCGAATCAATTTATATAACATTTAACGCGTTGCGAAGGGAAGTCAAAAGGTTGAAAAAGTTGTTTTTAGTTTGTTTTTTTTAGAGTGATTTAATAGCGTAGCATATAGGAAATATTTTGATTATCGATACATTCATAATAACAATTTTCAAACATTTAATAAAACGCAGTATGTTATTACTTTGATTGTTAAAAAACAATACTTTCTCTCGTCAATTGAAATTTAAAATTATTTCAATAAGAATACTGTAAGAATTAATACTGACAAACGAGTTACAAATCTCAATTCGCTCTCTTATCAATGAATGAACAATACTCGCATTAAAAAAATGAGAATTCACAGTATCGAGGAGTTTGAAAATTCTCAAAGAAACTTTGCGCTCTCTCTCTCTCTCCTGCATACGTGCGTCGAGTATTACAATATCAGAAATAAATGTCGACGTACATCTTTGGCATTGCGCATGTTGTTTATAACAACTGAATAACAAAAAAAAAAGAGGACGATGATCATTAAGTGCATATGGTGTGTATACACGGGCACGCGCGTGCGCACGTGTATGTGACGTGATTTTCGGCGCGTTTTACAAAAGACGGACGACGGAAGAGCCGAGGGACGCTCAAGTTTCCTTGGCAGCTGGTGGTTCGACAACGTCCTTGATCGCCAGGACGCCGTCGTTGTGCAGATCCTCGAGTACGTCGATTAGCCGTTGCTCCGTCATCGGATCGCCTAAGGCGACGTCGACACTACCGATACAAAGAAGTAACGCGAGCAGCTGGGAACGCCGATAATCTCGGTCAAGGTCAGAACGCGTGTAGTTCAGCTGGCCAGTGATATCAAGACCTAAAGCCTCGCAGGTCTTGGTAAGGGTACCCCAATAGGTATCGAGGAGAACTGAAGTATGCCGACGACGCAACTCAGTGGGTACACTACTGACAAGAAGCAGAGCTACGTCGTTGGTCGGCCGGCTATAGGTAACCATCTGCCAGTCAAGAATCGCGCACTCGCACGTCGTGCCGTCCTCCTCGCTGCTGTTGCGAAACAGAAGATTGTTGCACCAGAAATCCGTGTGGGTAATGAGGGAGAGCGGGTCCTCAGGTGCCAGGAGGTTTGCGATTACCTCCTTCGTACGCGGTCGTAGCGCCAGTAAAGCCTCTAGCACTGCCTCGAGACCGGGTCGCCGCTCTAAGAAGCGCGCTAGTTGCGGTAGACCCCGTTCAACTGAAAAAAAAAGAAGAGATTGAAGAATTATAATGAAGATTGCGTATAAACGTGAGGAAAGGTATAATACACTTACCGAGCTGCTGATACGAATCAGTGGCACGAGCTGTTTGAAAGAGAAAAGGATAACGTTCGGACAGTGGCTTGCCTTCCTTCACCTTCAGCGTTAGTGAGAGGGCATGTAATCGGGCGACAGCGTGGAGCGCAGCTTCGGTTTGCTTGAGGGTGAGCCCACGTGAGAACTCTGCACCCTCGAAACCACGAGGTCCTAGGTTCTCGAGCACGAGGTGAGACTCGGGTGGTTCGGGACTTTCTTCTGTGCCTCCTGCGGGACTGTAATGGGCGTGGATGCAGCGGGGAATCGGTAGCTCGATACCGGCGAAGGTCGGCGAACGGTGCTGCTTTTGGAATACTTCGAGATCCGGCACGACCTGTGGGTTAAAAGAGAGAGAGAGACAAGTTTATTTTTATTCGGTTAATGTAATTTTGTTATAACGAACGGTATAACAGTTTGGAAAGGATAAACTTTTGTATTTGGGTAATAACTGTTATAGCAGATGATATGGTTTCAGTATGAGAGCGACTTTTCATTTGCGGTTATGGCTTAAAAAATGAATTTTTAACGCGTGCATGATCGATTGCGCTATTTTAAAAGCTAAAGCTATCATTAAAAAGTGATAGCCGACTTAGATGCAGAAAATGGATATGGATTATGTAATTTGAGTAACGCATTGTATATTGACATTCCATTTTTAGCATTTAGATTTTAGTTTTCATGTCACGTTTGTGTGACTATTGAAGTTCTATAGAAAATATATATTTCTTTCTTTGGAAAACAAAGCGCTTCAATTTTTCTGAAACGTTGTCAATAAACGCGCGTATTATTATGCATTCAACAGATAACCGTAACTCACGTTTGAATGTTCATTTAGTTTAATAACAAACGTATCCGCTGTTACCACATCGTTTTGCAAAACATCAATTTTCTCTCTAAACCATTGTGTAATACGAGTACGGAGTTTGTGTTCCGATCATTACGTATTATACCTATGATAGTACCCCGAAAAGTCTTTTCGAATCAGTCGCAACATTAATGTTCGTTTCAGTTTACGTGACAGATTGAATTTGCTAATGGTTTGTGCGGTAACTTGAAACCAAATAATACCGTGCATTTCCCTTGATTATATAACGACGATTCGTACTTGATATTGACTTTAAAAAAATAATAATAATAATAAAGTGATAATGATCTCGACTTGATTAGAACATAAGCTTTAACGCCTGTCTTTTTGCGGATCAAGGTTAATACGCCAACAACTGCAATCAGTTGATTATCAAATTAGCATGAAATCGGATCAGTCCCCGAGTCGTTGTGTTCTCAATACAGCTATATATGCATATAACTGACTCGTAATTAACCCGGTAAAAGTTTTTTAAAACATCGGTTTTTTAATTAAACATATTGTTCTAATGCAGTTAAAGTTTCTTACGGAATTACATAAATATAAAATGATTTTCTTAATAACATATTGGCATGAACTATAGAAGATGAAAAAACATAAAAAGCTTTTCGAGTTTTTCAATCACCTATTGAATAGATACGATGACATATCATTGTATGAAATCTATAACTGTCGAAAGCTCTTGTGGAGACAAAAATTTAGCACTTGATTTTTTTCATTTTTCGTGTTATAATTTTAAAAGATGCGTAAAAGTGCTTCTATACTTCAATCGCGAATCAGGTGAAATGACTCATTAAAACTTCTATAATAAAATAATGTAAATTTGGAAAAAAATGCGCTTCAATTTGCTTATTTTGTAATAATACACATAAAAGGTTATTTCTTCAAAATTTACGTTATTTCAAAACACGCAAATACGACGAACCCGTATTTAAGGTATAAAGATCAGTGTAGAAACTTCGAAATGGTAGTAAAATTTTATGGACTGCCTCGCCTACGGCTCTCCAGCTATTAGTCATCACCTTTAACACTTATATTTGCTTATTCACCACTCGAAGCACAACTGAAACGCGATTCTTAACACGATCTGCTGCACTTTTTACAAGAAAAAAAAAGAGAAAAAAAAGAATTCAATCATTAATGTTATATTATAATATACCTGCGTATAAAACCTGATCTCCCTCAAGTCGAACTGTGCCTCGGTGACGAAGAAACGGCTATAAGGATCCTGCGGTAGTCTTTTGACGATCAGACTAAGCTCCTTACCCGGCTGATCGGGTCCAAGCCGGTACTCCAGCTGCACGGCTAATATGTCGCTAAGGACGCTCTCACCGGCATTGCAGCCTGGCCGTACCGTGAAGTCGATCACCTCGACGCGAGCTGCTTCCTTCCCGTGGTGCTCCTGTAGTACGCCCTCGAGCCACTCCCTCGATATATTCCAGTCGGCGCACGAGCCATCCGTGTCCTCGCTGTCGGACATTTCTCTCTCTCTCTCTCTCTCTTTGTCGTATTACACTTTGAAATGCGTGAGCTTTCTTCTTCTCTTTCCCTTTTTTCGCTCTTCTTTGCTTTTCTTTCTTTACTTTCGAGATAAGAGCTTCTCTCGGAAATGGAGATCTTTCTATTTCGCAGCGTTTCCCCCTCTGGAGATTTTTCTCTTTTTTTCGTTTTTAAATTTTCAATCCCTTTTTTAGAACTCTCATGAGGTTTGCTTTAGTTGCTGCATTCTTTGAGTGAGGCCACTCTTCCACTTGTTTAAACTTGACGTTGTTGGTGCTATTTGTGAAACGAGCGAATCTAGTAAAGACTGGAGTGGCAATTAAAGAAAATTAAATTAATGACTTTCACAATGCTGCTATTAATAACTCAATGGAATTTTACCGCGGAATTGAAGTATGAAAAACGCGTCAATTTCATAACGTTTAAAAAATTAATAAAAAATTTCTAATAAATGTGTATATACTTTTTTCGAAAATAAACGTCGCATCGAGAATTGATCCTGCCGGAAGTTAACGCTGTTTTTCTCCGCACGCACGCACAACAACAACAACACGGCAATAAAAATGAGAGAACCGAAAAAAGGCAAGAAAAAGAAAAAGAATCGGAAGAGTTCGAAATCCCCTTGCCTGTCGATAGAGAGACTCTCAGTTAGTCGGCAGCTGGTTACAGCGTACGGGAGGACTGCGACGTCGTTCCAGCCTCCCCCGCAGGATCATCGTCCTCTCCCACCTCTCTCTCTCTCTCTTCCTTCGCTCCCTCTCTCTTTCTCTCTCTATTTCTCCCCGGGCAGCTCTCTTATATACTCCTTTTCGCGTATTTTCCTGGTCACTGACTACTACGGTTTCTCGT
Organism: Torymus tubicola; assembly: GCA_035583055.1. NCBI lineage: Eukaryota > Metazoa > Arthropoda > Insecta > Hymenoptera > Torymidae > Torymus > Torymus tubicola. The sequence goes on along the minus strand of JAWWEQ010000055.1, from coordinate 6,111,893 downwards.
ACAACCTATTATCCTTCTCAACTGCATCATCCTACCACCTCTGCAGGAAAGGGCCTCGCCCTTAACTACATGCACTGCTGCGTTCCTGACGACACGCAGAGACAGAGAGAGACGAAACGAGTGTATATAACCGCGCGAGACTTGTCGTGTGTGTCGTCGTCGTCGTCTCTCTCTCCTCTCTCCCCGCAACCCGGCAGCAGCAGCAGCAGCAGCGTGTGCATACAGCGCGCACCAAGTTCCAATGGGCGGGACGCGCCGCTCTCTCAGTGGACTGCTGCTGCTGCTGCCGCTACCGCTCGCGCATGCTCTGGATTTTCTCACTGTACGGTAGCGCCCCGCAAGCGCGCTGCGTGTGCCGGAATCAATATCCTCTTTCCCGTCTAGGGAGAGAGAGAGAGAGAGAGAGAGAGAGAGAGAGAGAGAGAGAGGGCAAAAGCATCCGCCCGCTTGCGCTGCCCGGTTAGCGTCCACGACAACAGCGGTGGCGATTCGATGCACAAGTCCTGCGAGGACGCTGGGTTCTTATAGGGTTTGTAAGATCAAAATGGGAGTGTAGGAGGAGAGAGGAAAGATGCAGATTGTATATTTATATATGTTATTTAGAGGGGACGGTATATGGGTATGGGTAATCGAGTCGTGCGAATGAGTCATAATACAAGCGTATATAGCGATGACGAGAGTTCGGTGGGGTCACTGGACGCCGAGATGCCGGTGTAGATGTATATATAGGAGAGCGAGAGAGAGAGAGAGAGACTGATTGAATTTTCGCGGACGATGGAGATGCAGGCACGCAAGAGACAAGACGATGTGGCGTGACGATCGTTCAGGATTATGCGCGGTCGGTGGTATGCTCGGGAACGGGAAAGATGGGAAAAGATTCGAAGAAGAAGTGCAATTGTTGGGAGGGAATTTTCGCAACTTTAAAATATGCGTCAAGATGAATTGAAGAGAATGATGGTGATGGTATTTTCGGCGTTTATCTATATGTACTTTTCACCAGAAACCGATGAATATAAGGTCTACCTTTGCATGAAACTTTATATTCTCGTGTTGACTACATATAACACTTTAGCTTCTCCTATGATAATTTAAAAAAAATATTTGTTGATGAAATATAGCGTTATTGGATTATAACGAAATATCAAAAAATTATATTGGAATAATATAAAAACGAATAAACTGTTACAATAAATTATAACGCAATGATACCATCGAGCGCACAAGCGCAGGACATCCTCTATTTCCGTTTCAATTCTGACGCGTAGACTCGAGCTGGAGAGGAAAATAAGGTGACCGAGTTTGGGTAAATGTCAACTCAACTGAACTATTTGCTACATCGCGAAAGGAGGACTTGCGTATTTACTTTACAAGTGGACATTTTACTTGTGCCGATGGATATTATCCCGTCACGAATTCACATGAGATGTGTGCAAAACAAACAATCGATTTTTAGGAAAAAAATTTTCACGACTTTACTAATAGAAATTGTTCACGATGATATGGAAGATTACATTTTTTTTTGAGAAATATGCAATTTGAATTCAATAGAAATTTTTAACATTTTTGTGTAAATGAAATTCTTATAGCATGTTTCTATAAAATGTTATATATGTTAAATATATATAGGATATACCTATATTAATGATAAAAGCAATTTATTCTAAAGATAAGATTTCTTTTTTTTAGTTTCAACGCGAGTATGAAATTAACCTTTTTTTTCAAGCTTTTAAGTCGAGTAGGAAATCGCGCACTTGGAGTGCGATAAACTTAAAGCTTCAGCGGAAGATAATCTTTCTTAACGGTGTTGCGCGTGACTTGAAAAGCCCAATCACCTACTCAATATCTATGCATAAAAAAGGCCATATATAATACTCTCTTGAATAAAAAAAAAATGTGATGAAGAAAAGTTGTTTTAAACTCGAGTAAAGTGTTTTCAGCAACTCCAACTTGTGCTCAATAACCCTCGCTTAAAAATAACGTATTCTCTTCCGTTATTCCACAATATACTATTATATTAGCCAATATATTGAATTTTTAAAAACTCGGAGGAAACAATATACAGCGCGCGATAAAAATGATTTTCAGGAATATTTTTCCATGCTTACCTATTCTTTATATTATTTGCACAGCTCTTAGCATTTCACGATAACTTTATTTACTTTTTAATTTTCAATTCGTTAAATGCATGGCGTGCTCGTTTCCACTTGTTATGCGATAAATGCATATGTATAAATTTAAATTGAATTTTAAAATGCAATCATTTTTTATTTTCGTATAAAATCTATTTCTTTTGTAAACAAATATTTATTGACGATAACAAAAATGTTATTTATTTAGATTGTAGCACATCGTTTATATATACCATTGTATAAAAATTTTTACGCTTTATAATTTACGTATCTGTTGTTATACAAATACTTAATACAAGTGGTATGCGTAAATGAAATTACACACGCTGCAAATCATTCCCATAAAATCTCTTGCTATTTCCAATTGCGTTCACAATTATTTACCGTGTAAGCGCCATTGAGAAAAAAAAATACCGCATAAAGCAAGATACGTGTACTGTTCACGATACATAAAATCAGCGCATAAAAAAATTTCTAAAAGTATAAGAATACCCCACACATATACCAACAATAACGACCTTAATATCTATTCATATTTCTCTGTTTATACAGATCCTAGTATCACCAGTACTCGCTGGCCTAGCGGTCGGTATTGGCGTGCCCATCCTCTTGTTCTACGTTTACGGCGTAGTGCCGGTATCACTCTGTCGCAGCGGCGGCTGCGGCGTCTCCACCAATGGTTCCGGCGTTAGGTTCGAGTTCGACGACGAGAACGAGCTTATGGGCGCACTCGCTGGCAGAAACACTGGAGGTAACGTGTTCGTCGGTCTTTTGTTGTTGTTTTATCGTCCACTATATACCGCAGGGTATACTTGCATTAATTACGTGGTTAACGTTGTTATTTTACTGTAATATTGGCTTTTACGCGGCACATGGCCATAGTTGATTTTAAAAGAGGTGCAGCAGCATGTATGTATATATATATAGGATTTTCAGGCCGCTATTGATGTGGGTGTAAGAGCGGTATATATGTATGTGGATTTCAAAATAAGGACGTGAATTTGGGCTTCGGCCAATGTGAGTTTTGGACCTTTATCGATTCGATGAAAAAAAAAAGTTATATAGGGTAAATGAGAAGGTTACTTTGCGGTTGACACAAACTGCAGGAGTTCTAATCGAGTATTTTTTCTTCTCTAAATGTATATTTCAATAATTAGAATGTACGTCTTGATTCATTGAGACATCTATTTTTGTTAAAATTGACTAGATACACACGCAGTTCTAGTTACTGACAAGATAAATTGCATTATTGTACTCAAGATTGTACTCAAGACTGCACTTCCGCTTATACTTTTACGTAATACATAATTTCATAAACCTCGCTGTTATTATAAGAGCGGAAGCGATCGTATCGCACTTGATTCGTGTAAGCAGGTGTACGAGATTCATCAAGTGCACAAAGTCAATGCTGAACAGAGCTAATAATCTATAGCAAGTTCGCTGTACCTCCGAAAGTCAAAACAATGGTCATATGCGCATATATAACAACCAACGACACGCGCCTTGACACGTCTCAATGATAATGTCAATTCTCAGACTCCTTCTTTGTTTCACAGACGCAGCCTCCATAGATGTGGCGAGCCATCGGGGCGGAAATCCGTCAATAGGGGAGGCCTCGCTCTCGCTCGGCAGTGGCAGCCAGCTGGAAAAGCTGGGTCGCGAGAACGACCGCGAGAGTGCGAGTAACGTTGCACTCGCCGGTACCAGCCTCGCGGGTAGCATAGCCTCGAGTGTGCTGCCAGGAGGACAGAGGTAAGCCCTTTATATGTGTATTCTTGTATGTGTGTGTCGGTGTGTATGCGTTTCTATATGCGAGTATATGTGTCCCTCTATATACGGGTATACGAACGTGAGTCGTTAACGAAGGACGCTTTGCCGGTGCTTTGGCTTTGGTGCTAAAATCGTAACGGGGCGATTAAAGCTGTAGAAATGGAGGGGTATATGTATATGTGGGATTCCACGTAAATTCTTTCAGCACGGTATGCAAACACCAAATCGTGCTATTTCCAATTCATGTTTATGATACTAAATCTTATACCTAAAAATTGGTTTATAAGCGTTTTCAGCAGATAAGAAATTCCCTATTTCATGTTAGAAAACTACAAAACTCGCGGTATGTTGCGAGTGAATTATACATTTTATTATAGGAAGAACAAAAGGAAATGACGTAATCAAAGGAACAGCGTACGCTTATGTTAAAAACTATCTATACAGTTATAATTTGAATTATTTCCACTATTTGAGTCATTTAACCTTGTATTCTACGTAAAAATTAACTGTTTCACATAAAACTTTATTTGGAACAATTTTTACGATATATAGACAGACTCCGTAAATTCGTTGATAAAGCCATTTAGCTACGTGCAATAGCATTCCCTATACTTCGTTTAATTGTCTATACTATACGTAGAAATCAAATAATCTATCACAGAAAAATAATTTCTGTCAATTATTTGAAAATAAGAAAAATTTCCTTTACTGTGGATGTAATATAGACTAAATCCTTGAAATCGTGGATAAAACGTTTTCTATACATGCAATAGCATTCCCGATACTTAGTCGTTTAATTGTATACTATGTTAGAAATAAAAAATTCTGTCACAAAAAGGTAATTTCAATCAATTATTAAAAAACAGGAAAAATTTCCTTTACTATTTGTACATCACGTCCACTCTTTAGCGCGCTAAACATTGCTGTGGTTTCCGACTTTCTAAACCATGATACTGTTACGTTTATGAGTATCAAAAAATTGTAATATTTCCAACCTAATTTTATAGCTAAAAAATTTATTATTTTTGGCTAATGGAGCATATCTTTAAAAATTCCAACTTTCTCCAAAATAATTCATTAAAAATTGACTTTAGAATTCTCGGTTTTATAACTATCGTTTACCCCAATCCTTTGATGTATGCGTGTGTTTGTCTAAACATTATTCTTCTTAAGCCTATCGTTATAAAAGGCCATTTCATTAAGCACTTTTATCTCATTGCAGACTCGAAGTTCAAGCAGATGTAACGTCAACGCAACGCTTCAGCTTGTGCAGCGAGACTGCATCGGCCGCAACAAGCCTCTCTGAGAAGTCCGTGAACGCCTCGATCGCACCGGACGATGGATCCGCTTCGACACGTGCCCTCGCCGGCTCCGTGCTTAATATGAAGCCGGATACTCCGAACGACCAGATCACCACGGCAACAGCTGCAGCTGCCCAACCCATAGATTCATCCTCTGGCCAGGCAGCCTCACTCAGCTCTCTCGAGGAAATCACTCCGGGCAATCTAGCAAAACGAACTAGACGTAGGCAAGCCAACAATAGTACCGAAAAACAGCAGCAGCAGCAGGGTAGCGATTCAAGCAGCAATTGGACGACGACAAGCACCGACGATGGTGGCAGCGAGAGGGTACGCTTTGATCACCATGTGAGCTTCATTGAGGCAGACCAGGAAGCCGCCAGTAGCGCAAGCAATCGGGCACCCTCAAGGCCCCGTAAACGCAGCCAAAAGGAACTGGAACAGGAGGCAGCCGCCGACACGCAGAGGACACTGAGGTTCCTTCGACGTTTTTTCTCGCGAAAATCGATCCCGTGAGACACGCGCGGCTCTGGTGAGAAAATGACTTTGACGAAAAATTGAGAGAAAGAGAGGCTGAGGAAAGAGTTTTTTAAACTTCGGCACACCGCTTCTTTGTCACTGAATCCAGACTGAATTTTCATCCGAGTTACAATGTTTTTTTCTTTTTTGTCACTTTGGGTGATTATTATTTGATGGTTTCTTTGTGTTTACGTATGTTGTGATTTTGTTGTCTTTTTTTGTTTCAAAGAAGCTTGCACTAGATTCAAAAATTTTTTTCTCAGAACACAGCGTGGAATCATAAAATATTGCTACTAACTTGCTTTTATTTTAATATTAATTATTGAATTACTTTTTATTGCAATTAATTTTGTTACTTGATTTTCAATTATTTTCCGCATATATATATATTGAATATTCTTTGAAAGTTAAAATGTTTATACATATATTTTGATTGTACAATTTGTGTTCTTTATTAGCGTTCGTATCGGTAACGTTATATAGTGATGCATTTATTATTATTTTCGTTGGTTATTTTTATATTATTTATAAAGATAATTGGAAATCTATTGTATTAAAATAACTTTTTACCTTGAACATTTTAATTGGTAAACAGATTTACGCATGCGCTTAATATTTAGTTTACAAAATTAAGTTGTAATTGTAAACAATGTTTTCCAATTGTAAGCAGGGTTTACAGTATTTTGTCTATTTGATCTGTGATTAATTTATGAAAGTAACGTATTTAAAAATTATTGATAAATGATTCCTTTTTTTATCGAATAAACGTATCATACGTTAGGCGAAAACGATGACACTGATTTCCTGTTTCCAGAAAATATACATTTATTTTGTGATATTGTATTATTTTAGTAATAAAAAAATCGTCTGAATAAATTTGTACTTTAGAAAACCATATTAGTTTTTATAATTTTATTTTATATTATTTTATTGGTTTCATCGGCTATTTTTCATTCTTATATTTCTATAAATTATGTTTTCCTAAAAGTCTCAAAAATTTACATTACTTATTAAATTATAAATTATATTACTATGCCATGATGAATTAAAAAAATAATACTAAATTTTCTCACCAAAGTTGGTGTTTTAATGTACAATAAAGAAACTAATGAGCAATTATATTACAGGTCTCCAAGTGGCGATTTAAATTCTTCAGAATTAACTCAAGAAGAAACGATGAAAGAACGTGTCAATGTAACAACTCTAAGAAACGTATTTTTTCACAATTCTTCGATCAACGCAGATCGCGAAAAGCGTCTGCCAGTAATAGAAGAACCGTTTTCCATTACGTACCATGCGAACGATACAGTACGTATAGATACACACCACACCGAACCCGTCGTAGAGCTACCAGATTAATATAAAAACTTGAAATTCTGGTAGAACATCTAATTAAATTCAAATTGCTAAATTTAAGAAAAAAAGTTATCGCTTTTGAAGACTGAAGAGTGATGGTAGAGTATGCGAATTTCTGTTTTGATAAAAATAAGAGACAACAAATAATTAAAAGGAGCTGTGAAAGTTGGTATGACATGATTGACATAAAATGTACATGATTTTGTACATGTTAAGTGTATATACATAAATATATAAATTTATATATACATTATATATAAATATATGAGTATACAGAAAAGATGATATCAAAGTGAGAGTTGCATTTTACAAATATAACTTGTGTGATGTTTAAGGGAATGTCGTACTAAGATACTCATGGGAAATTACAATTTCTTGTTATACATTTGGACTTTGCAAATTTTAAAGCCTTTTTTAGTTTTTCAACTGTCTTGGAAAATTGTATTGCTTTTACTTTGTTAAAAATATAAGCACAATAAGGAACTGTAATAGACCGCAAGTATGTATATCGAACATTCCCTTCAAAGTCTCAAGACTTTGATAAAAAAAAAACGAAATTATTTACGAATTATAGTTATATCAGTATGAAAATACCTATAGAATAAACGAGCTTTTTTATTGAGTTTTTAGCAAATCGTATTTTAAAACAATGTCAATCATAAATTCAAACATCTCAATATTTGTTTATTTTTTTAATAAACTCGGCTTGCAATACCAAATATTGCAGTTTTTAATTACATTAATGTATTATAGAAGTATTTCTTTAGTTATTACATCAGTTAAACGAGATTTAGACTTAATTGACCTGAAAAATTTTGATAAATGTTTTAAAATTCAAACAACGATATGTTAGATATACGAAATAATGTATTACTATGCCTGCAAAAAGGCTCTGTGGAATACCTCACTATCCTACGATTGAAAACAACGCAAACTGCCGCCTTCATTATGATAAACTATATAATGAAAGAATCTACTAGGTAATGAGCTGGGACATTAAAAAAAGTCATACAGACTGTAAGTAGAAAAGATGTAAGTGTTGGTGTAAATTATTAACGTATTTTTCTTTTAAATAATATAAGTATGCCATGTTACAAAAAATTGTTTTTATTTATATACAGGGTCTTTATAAACAAAATGCATTTCACTTAACCTAATTTAACATGTTTATTATATGGATCTACTCAAAAATATAGGAGATTTTTTTATAAGTTCATCAATCTTAACTTTAAATAGTTCACTTTGGATTGGTTCATTTGGTTGACAGAGCGGATTCTTTATAACATATTCTATGTATACCTGTCATAAAAATAATGTACATACAATGATTTAAAAAAATTGTACATATAAATAAAAAATGATAAATAAATACAAACCTGACTATATAATCTTTGCAATAACTCTCGCACATTTTGTGCTGCATTATCAGTATTGAGTACAAACTTCAATCCAGAAGGAGTTTCAAGGTAGTGTAAAGTATATTTGGTTGTTTTATAGAACAAAAATCCTTCTTTTGAATCAAGAGGTGAAATTTTACTTACAAATGATTTTATTGAAAATAACATTCCATACATTAACTTTGCTTCCTGTAAAATTATACAAATAATGAATAATCTATAATAGCATTTCTTGAAACTGATAATATTTTAATAACAAACGTCATTTTTGTTGATTTGAATCAAATGCTTATAGAATACCTTAATATTTATTATGGATTACTATTTTTACATAAATTAGTATAAAATACAATAAAATAATGAATAAAAATGCTAAATCTTGATTCAAATTTGTAGGTTAGATTTTTTTATTACGTTCTTATTGACGATCAATATTTTGTATTTACCTCCTCTTTTGTCATACCCGACTTGTTTAATCGATTCCACTCTGCGTAATACAAAAGAACGCCATTTTTTGAAAAAATATATAAGTTATGTATGGTCATTTTGTCTTGTAGACTGTTAATTACAACCAATATAAACAGGATCAGGCACTGACGTCGACGACTCTACATCCAGTACATCTACTAGTTAACTGTTGAGTCGTTGAGTGTCGTCTGTTGGTTAGATCTGCATAAGTATAATTTTGACATTTGACGTTTGCTTTGAATTGTAATTGCACACATAGGCGTATAACCTAGATGCCTTGACTGCCCTGACAATATGTGATAATACACAGCACAACACAGCTGTACTAATCAGGCTGTATATGTACCCTTATTCCTTAACCTTGTGTGAGTTGTGCCCTGTGCTTCTGTCGCGTTCTGTTCCTACATTCTTATTTCTGCTTTTTGTTCATATATTGTTTCTGAAATACCGGCCGTTGATAATGTGAATGCTTTCAGGAAAAGCTGATAGGTGGCTAAATCATTAGTCATATCTGGAACGAAATTCAAGTGAAATTTTTATTTTTTATCTTCATTCTGGATTCTCAATTTTAAATTTAATGTTTTATTTTTTTTTGACTTCGAACATTTTTTCAATTTATTCTATGAATCTATTTACAAGGTACAAGGTAGTTGATATTTTTTTTATAAAACAAAAAAAAAGCATTAAGTACATATACACATCTAAACATTAATCCTGCGCTCATTCTTGCTAATTTCTAAATTAATAGAAATAATAAGTTGTCATCGCTATATATTCATTTTATATATATTCGTACTTAACAACTTAAAATTAATTTCTCTTTATATACCAATATTAGACTTTCCAGAGTTGCCAGCACTGTTATGTTGTGCAACTATTTTTTTGTTGTTGCGATGCGATACCACCTTTTATCATTCAAGAGAAATTGTTTAATTTCTAAATTAAGAAGAGGTGAAATGGCAACTGCTGGATCAGTAAGTACATTTACAGTGATAGAATTTATTAAATAAAACGAATTAAATAATACATTATATATACTGTATAATTTTATACCAATCGAAACATTAACATAAACGTTTCTGCAAATATTTTATATGCATACATGTTATCAAAGTAAGCAATTTTTACACATATAGAATTCAACGATTTGAAAATTATTCTTGATAATCTTTTATTTTTTTCTATATATTACTACAGAACTAAAATTATTTTTAATGAAATATTATGAACGAATATAATGTTATTTAATAATTTTGTTGTTGCTTAAAAAAATGTATACCATCTATTATCTATGATCTTTTCTTTATTGTATTAAAAGACCAAAATGTCCGACCGTCCGCTATATATATTTGCCGGTGGCTCAATACTGGCGATAGTAAATAAATTTCAACATTTTGAAACGATTGTTCCTGACATTTATTGATTGTCATTACAAATTCAGAGTCTTATTTTTAGTTATGGCTGCAATTTCATTAGAAAACTAAATAAAATATGAGAAGGATAATATTCTGCAAAATTCGAAAGAATTAATATAGTCTTTTAAAAGTACCATCTAATTTATTATATAATAATGATGGTTTAATTTCTGAAATTTGTGAAAACAAAATTAATCCGTTTAACATTTCTATGTAAAATAAAGTAATTTTATGCTCTAGAAATAACAATAGTCTTAAACAGAATAATGATATATTAAATCGATTAAAGAGTGACACCAAAGAATATTTAAATATTATATTATAATTGTACACGATGAAAATAAATGTTTGCACAGTTCTATATCAGTTGAATTTATTAATTCAATAATCTCAAACCGTCTTCCATAACATAAACTAATTTTGAAGATTTGCTATTATAATTTTATTAAGAAATTTAAATTTCGAAGATGGTATCTGTAATGGAACGAGATTAATTGTCAGATATTCATAGATGAATATGTAATTGAAGCAGAAATAATTACTGGAAATTAAGCTGGTCTTACAGTTTTGATACCACGAATAGATTTGAGCCCTTCAAAAGAAGAACTCCCATTTTTAATTTAATTAGAAGCTAATTTCCTGAGGGATAAAATGCGGACATATAATCTTATTTTACAAATGAATTACTAATATTTCGCTTTCTTTTTGGTAAACATTACTAGAGGAAATAAAAATAAAAGTTTCATTTAAGTAGTTAATGTACCCGGAATTCTTGCTCCAAAACATACAGCATAGGTAGATTAAATCAGAATTATTGTCGGAATTAATTATATTACTGTCTTCCCGCTTACTATACTTAATTCGCCCTTTATAATGGGTTGATGGCAAACAAAGATACATAATCGGAACTTACTTTGTTTAGAAAAGGCAGTATTGCAAAATCTTAAATATACTATATATTATGTATATGTTACAAAAGCTTAGGCGCGTGCCATAAAAAAGATGAAAGATAAACCTTATATAGTATAATTATTTAAGTAATTAAAATAATTCTGATATGTAACGAGTACGGTTTACTATTTTAAAAAAAGGTTCATAATGTTATAATGTAAAAAAGGACGAAAAAACATATACGAAAAATGTTTCCTTAGAAAAAGAATTTGATGGTTACTATGTGTACAAAATGACCCACCCACCTCTTCCTAAAAATGAACAAGCTTTCATGCGTGAATCGACATGATGTAAACTTCAAAGACCATGTAGATAGAAAAAACACACACTTTAGAATAAATATTTAAAAATGTTTTACATTTTTCAGTAAAATCGGAAACCACAATAGAAAGTATACAGTTTTATTTGAAAAAAAACTGACTTATGACATGAATACTTCCGGTCGCAACCGAAAGTTAACGTTTCTAATCAATCGGGTAAGATCTATATGTACTATTAGAAGACTTTGATTTTACAATCATATGGTAATCCGTTCTGGACCGCATATTAACCGTTTTGCTTCGATCTTCTCGATATTTCACGTCACATTAACATTAATACGAATCTTTCACACTAAAAAAATGCCTAAACCACTGAATAACATCAGATTATCAATATTCTGATTTCTAATGTTGAAAATTGAATGGAATATTTCACTGGCGGAAATAAGTCGCGTCGGAATTAATGACACGATGTGTCGAAACACATTTCACTTAAATATATATGTATATATAGATGTGCAAATGTATACATACGGAGGTAAAGTTTATCCGGTAATTCCCTAAAGCATGGATTTGTATCGTCTCGAGATATCTCCTCTCCCAGCTGGAATTATCTTCTTCATCGTCTATCCAACATGCGCGCGCGTGCAGTCTTTCCACGATCGTCGCGACGTTGATTGCTATCTCTCGGTGTGTCGTGTCATGCGCACTCACCGGTATTGTTTTTATTCGCAAGCGCCCGACTGCCTTATACGATGTCTGTACTATACGAGTTCGGTAGGACGGTGTCAGCGTCGTTGTTCGCGGCACGGAATCAAGCGCAGACGAATATGACGAAGAACGTGGAGGAACCGAAGAGGGTCAGTATTTTCGTATATGCAACCGAAAGGGAAGGTAGACAAAAAATTTGATGTTTTTTTTTCTTTATATATTTTTTTTTCTATATTTATTTTCGATGTAATTATATTTATCTTATATTATTATTTTTTATCTTAATTGAACGATTGAGGTCGAGAAAAGTAAACATAAACGGAAATAAGTGAAAATATAAAGAAGGAAGCAGAAATACGTGTAAAATGAAGAAAAACAGAAAAAGTATACAATGGCTCGTGCGCGCGTGTTTGGTTGAATGTGTATATATAGGTATCTATATAGGTGTGTATGCGCACAAAGTGAAAGACGTTCAATGCAGGTACTCAATATCAATTGCACAAAGAAAGTAAGGTGATAGGAATACACACGATAATTGTGCCACAAAAATGCAATTAATTACACTGTGAACAAGTCTATTTTTCTATTATAGTTGATATATTGACGATAAATGATCGTTGTAACTGATCACTTATAACTGGAACATTAAAGTGAGTGATAAATATTTTATTAGCCTTAGAAAAGATCATAGAATTTGATTATTATAATTCAGAAACTGAAATTGTAAATAGAAATTAAATTTTTTTTTATTAAAAAATAATATAATATATAGTTTAAGATAATATATTTCGTTATTAAATTGCTTAAGACCCTAAATTACAACATATGTTTCTTGAATTTTTTGTGAGGTATTTGCTTTATGATATTTATACAATATTACGGTTTACCTTATGTCTGCTCAAATTTGATGACTAATAAAAAAATGATAATTTTTAAAGAACAAATATGAAAGCGCGAGAAAACAAAACTAGGTCGGTTGAACTGTGTTTATAAAGACGTGGTTTAAGGAAAGTTTTAAAAGAGGAATCATAACTTGAGATTTACAAAATTTTGTAGATTGATTTTATTAAAAATCAAAATAAAATCTCATTTGCATAATAAATCTGAATTTTATTCCGCTATTATGTTACTATTACGAATAGTTTATCTGTTATCCTGATTTTTATTCTATATTAGATAAATATGTGCGCGCGTGCAACTATGCAATGAATATTATCTTAAGTTGACAATTAAAGTTAAATGATAAAAGCAGGTATATACTTTGTAATTTATTTATAAATCAAAGCCCCATTTTCTTAATGAAAAATTACTATCGAATAGATTGTAATAATTATACTTACGGAATAGTACATAAAATACATTCGTATTATAACAATAATTAACAAACAACATCTTTTTCAAGTTCAGTGCAAAGATCAGATATAATTTACGGAAGCATGAATGATTGCGTGTAAAAAGATCCAGTTGATTAGCTTAATATGACATGAAAGAAGATTTTTTTAACTTCCCGACATCTTTAAATTTTAACGTTGTTCTTCTTTAAAAAAAATTTTACTGAATAATTAAAATAAGTATAGGATAGAATTATAAAATAAAATAAAAAATATAAGAGAATATATTAAAACTTATAATAACTTATAAACGTTCTAGACAAAATGAGTAGTGATGGAATTTAGTCTTACAATTTCCGAGAATCTAAAAGAAACGATTACAGCCTAGTTTATTAACTAGATTTCGCAGAATTGTACGCTTTTAAGACTATTATCCATTTTTAAAAATCTTTCGTTTTCACGTGTTGTCAGAGTTACGCTGATTAGTTGAAGTTTCTTAATCTGAAGAACGAGATATTAATATTTAATTCATGTTTCCAAATTTTACATGCAATTAATATTCTTAATTAATTAAAATAAAAAAAACTAACATAGCTTTTCATTCATTTTAACGATTATAATTACGAAATATAAAAGAAAATTTTAATCTGATGATTCATAATGAAAAAAATTTCTATTTAAAGTATCACTTAGTCCTGCATATCAAACATAAAAAATGGAATTGCTATGATAAAGCTCCTTTTCATCCTGTTGGCATTAGATTATAATTATGGCCATATACTTTGAAAGTAGTTAAAATACGCTGTTATCACAGCATCTACATTTTTTCGTAAATAAAAATTCAAAACATTTTTTATTAAATTCAGGCAAAAAGGGACATCCGAATTTCATGAATTACTTGTCGTACGTGTTTCTTTTTCAAATGATTGTACGAATCCCAGCTAAGCGAATTTTCTTCTAAAATTTTATTTTCCGAGGATATAGCAATATATTATAGCGGTGTATTTTTAATTAGGTATATCATTGTTTTACTAACATTTTTTGCTTATAGTATAATATTCTTTGAGTTCCTATTAATACTTATTACGAATTCATAGTATCGTATCATATCGTGAGAAATATTTTGAAGAAATATAAAAAATAATAATTAACTCTCTATTTCCCCCATAGGCAAAGTGCAAAGGTTATAAACTATTTTATTGAATAAATATTTCAAATAAATTTTTGTTGGTTTATTGATAAAAAAATAGAATAATATAGAAGAGAAAAACGCATGCCAATTCACACGTATAAAAATATCGGTCACTCACCCATACACACAATGTCTCGCTACAATATATATTTAAAATCCACTCAAACTAACGTCGTCACGATAATATATTCGCTAATAAATCTCTTGAGTTTGGTGATATACTTATCATTTGAGCTTTCGATTTTTTAAATCACTGCGTTGTCAAAGATGATTGGTCTGGGTACTAAAATTCTGGACTTGAAAATGGTAATTGAGACTCGAAGCTCTCCTTGTTGTCCAGACAATACAAGCCAGTTGTGCTGCGTTGTTATTTCGCAATATTGATCACTAAATCGCAATAATGTTTTAGGAACCAAGATTAGGATGATAAATAATTAAGTAGATGTACTCGACATTACCTAGTTGCTAGTCGAAAAGGCAACTATCTATTATCTAGGTAATTGTATCTTAGCTAACTAACATAGTATAATAGTAGTAGTAAAGAAAGTGCGAGAGTATCTATTCAAACTTACCCCTTCTCGGGTTTCACGAACACTTAGGGAGAGATGAGCACGGGAAGAGAGAATGACGCTCGCTATTTTGGAATCATTTGGTTTACTTCTAAAATTTTGACACTTCGTCATGCTACACACATTCATACACTTATTTGATAATTAAACAAACTTGTCATTGCTTCTTTTGACTTAATAAAACGGATAACTCGCTGAACATTGTACTCTCTAAAGTTGAATTAGTGAAAAATCCACTAAAGATTAGTTAAAATTGCTCCACCGAAACATTAGTGAATAT